>CM070674.1:7353897-7953897 GCA_036346575.1 Dendrocalamus sinicus | reverse complement strand
CACCGCGGCGTCGGTGGAGAGGTCCCAGCCGGGGATGCGATGCCGCCTCCAAGAGATCCCCAAAGACCTCCGCCCAAGACGCCTCCCATTGCCATCGGGAGCCCGTTGGCTCGGAAACAAGAACGAGGAATACAAAGGATTTTTTCTTTTCCCCTTTTCTTTTATATTTCCATTCGTGTCAACTGTTGTAGTCGCAGAGGATTTTCCAAACCGTTCAATAGGGTGCAAACTGTTGAGAAACTGACGCTGGAGACCAGTCCGAGCGATTCCTCTGCTTAGAACAAGAATGAATCAATCACAGAATCACAGAATAATAGATTGAACACAGAGAGGTAGAGAGAACTCCTGGTCTTTCTTTATTGCTTTAGATTGCATCGGGTACATAATGAGGGGTGTCTAGGTCCCTATTTATAGTCTACGGTGGGGGTGCCCAATTAGATCAGGACTCTAGATAGAGTCCAGGTTTCCTAACACTCCCCCTTGGGCACTCACCCAATATGCTCATGCCTCGTCAAAACTCCATAAAAACCAGTGGGAAAAATTTGGAGAAAGAGTACATGATACATGTGATGCTGCGATGCACGAATTGCCTCATTAAAAACCTTGGTCGAGAAACTTCATGGAAAACTCGTCAAGGAAAAAAGAGTACAATTCACCCAAATTCATTTAGTCTGCAAGACTTTATTTTTGGGTACTTAATCTTCATGATCAAGATTTATTAGCGGGCTTGTGAGAATTCTCCCCCTGAATTCTGCACTTCTCTAAGTCTCATCATTCCATTTCCACGCACGCACCTTTCAAAGCTAGATGCGGGGAGTGACTTAGTGAATAAATCTGCGAGATTTTCACATGACTTAGTATGCAGTATTTTAATCTCGTCCATCGTTTGCAATTCATGTGCATAGAAGAACTTGGGGTTGATATGCTTTGTGAGATGACTCTTCACATAGCCCGTTTGCACGTGCAACGCAAGCGGCATTATCTTCATAGATAATTGTGGGGTTTGCACAATGTTCATCCCACATGGCGCTAGATGTGGTGAACCATTCGGCGGAGCCAGCGCACTCGTGCGGCTTCATCTGATGCTATAATTTCTGAGTGGTTCGTCGAAGTAGCTACCAGGCTTTGCTTAGACGATTTTTATGAAATTGCAGTTCCACCACACAAGAATACATAGCCTGTTTGTGACTTAGCGGTATGCGGGTCTGACAGATACCCAGCATCTGCATAGCCAATCAAGTTCAGATCTTGATTCTTTCTGTAAAACAATCCGAGGTCTTTGCTACCTTGGAGGTATCGAAAAATGTCCTTTATGCCCTGCCAATGCCTTTTGGTGGGCTCTGCACTATACCTTGCTAAGAGGTTCACGGCAAATGCGATGTTCGGTCTAGTGCAGTTTGCTAAATACATGAGTGCTCCCACTGCACTCAAGTATGGGAATTCCGGTCCCAGGACTTCCTCCCCCTCTTCCCTTGGTCGGAAAGGATCTTTTTCTTGCTGTAAAGACCTACCGATCATCGGTACTTTCGAGAAATGCCTTCTCAAAGCCAAACCTTTCAAGCACCTTACAGGTGTAGGTCGATTGATGTACCAAGACTCCTTGAGGGACATGCTCAAGCTGTAGGCCTAAGCAAAACTTGGTCTTGCCCAAATCTTTCATTTCAAATTCGACTCCAAGTAGGAGCTTGCTTCTTTTATGTCTTGGCTGTCCCGATGATATTCAGATCATCTACATACAGAGATTATCTGAATCCATGCAGGATCGCCGTATAAATACACAAGGGCAGTCTTCATTGTTCGTGTAGCCTTTCTTGCAGAGAAAGTCGCTCAGCGATTATACCACATTCTTCCAAATTGTTTCATCCATACGGTGACTTTCGAGTTTCACACTGCATGCTGATTTCTATTTGCTCTGTCTTGGTTGGAGAGGATTCCTTGAGGACTTTCATGTAAATCTCGAATCAAATTACCGTAAGGTATGCAGTCACAACATCCATCAATTTCATTTCTAAATTCAAGTTCACCGCCATTGAGATCAAATATCTAAAGGTAATTCCACTCATGGGTGTGGAGTAGGTTTCTTCATAATCAACCGGGACGTTGAGTGAAACCTTGGGCTACCAGCCTTGCTTTGTATCTCACTACTTCATTTCTTTCATTTCTCTTTCGAACAAATACCCACTTGTGCCCAGCGGGTGTATGTGGGGAGGTGTGCGACATACGAGCCCAAACACCTCTCTTTTATTCAGAGATAGCAATTCGGTTGCTATTGCCTTCTTCAATCTTCCCAATCTGATCTTTTCTTACATTCGTGAGCGATGCGAGCTCGGGATCAAGATCGATGATGGTGGCAATTTTCTTTCAAGTAGATATCGATATTAGCGATTGTCCTATTCGGGGACTCTCCGTGTGCACATAATTTATAGCTATTTCTTCATGAGTTGCTTCTTACGGAGCGATTGCTTCTGCTGGAGCTTTACCTTGCACATCGCTTCTTTCAATTGCGGTGGCAAGTCCCTTTAGTTTTTCGGCTCCGATGTGTTCGCACACATCCATGCCGATGGGGATATTCAGATCCGGTATGCCTTTTACGAAGGTGTCATACTTTTGCAGTCTCAAGCGGCTCTCCTTCTCGATCAGGGGACTTCAATGATGGTGTGATAAATCCCTCTTATCCTTCTTCACGGCGTCCCGGTTACTAAGGATTCGAGGAGCGGAGTTCTCGTCCTTTTTTATTTTTACGAGGCCTCGGGCGAGGTTAGGGATACTATACGCTTTCTTTGGTATTTCAACCCTCTTGGTGCGATGCGTGCGAGCACATGCGACTTAGTCACGCTCTTCAAATCACTAAAGTGATCAGGCAGCTGATTTTCTAATGCTTGCAAATCAATTGTCTTTTGGACTTCTATTGTCTTCTGGACTTCTCTAGTGCACGGGTCATCTGCATGGATTCCCCAGGCTTGCCACGTAATTTCCCGACATTCTTCATCAAGGGGTTGATTTCCTCCCCCTAATGTTGGGAAATTTTCGGTGGTGACACTTGCGCTAGTTGCATAGGTGAATGGATGTTGTAGGCCGAAGGTCTAAGGTTGATGAGATTATTGCATGCGGGGTGCGTGTCCCCTACATGTAGCTGCTAGATTTCAATTATGCAAAAGGGGTCGGGCAATAAATTTAATTATTTTAATTAAAGCCTTTTCCAAACCATTCTGGGTATGGACATGCGGTACCGAGTGCTCAACTGCAATTTCCATCGCCATGCAATAATCATCAAATGCCGTTGAAGTAAATTCAGCAGCGTTGTCCATTCTGATGGACTTGATGTGATGATCAGGAAACACATTTCTGATGCGAATGATCTGCGAGATCAATTTTGCAAAGGCGTGGTTTTTCGTGGACAACAAACCCACATATGACCACTTCGAAGAAGCCTTAATGAGCACCATGAAATACTTGAATGGCCCTAAGATGGGCTGAATGGGACCGCAAATGTCTTCCTGGATGCGCTCCAGGAATGCAGGGACTTCATCCTTCACTTTCAGAGTGGAGGAACTAGTTATTATTTTCCCGGTGGCACATGCAGGGCACACAAAATCTTCATGATTCGGAAAATTCTTTACATTAATATTATGCCCATGCGAGTTATTTATTTTGTTTCTCATCATCCTAAGGCCTAGGTGGCTTAATCTGTCATGCCAGAGACAGAAGAGTTCAGAGCTTTTAAATACTGTCTTCAGAACAGTATACGCTGCAGGCGCTTTAATGTTGGTATAATATAGCCCAGTTTCAAATGAAGGAAGTTTTTCTAATATTCTTTTGCCATTCTCTTCGCGCTTCATGATGAGCAGGTATTCCTTACCGTACTCTTCTTTAGTCTCAACGTGGAAACCATTTGCGCAGATATTCTTAAAACTTTGGAGAGTTCTAGTCGATTCTGGGTACAATAAGGCTTCTTCAATGACCAAAGTTGTGCCCATGTGGCTCTTCCGGAACCAATTATACATACTCGCTTCCGGCGATTGTCGTAAGGCTGCCAGTGCTCTTACGAATCGACTTGAAAATTCTTAGTCTCTCTTAAGATGGTATGCATTGTGCCGCTGCTAGCTAAGCACACTTCCTTCATAGGGCGCTACACGTGTTCTAATATAGGGTATTTATCAACATGTATGAGAAAGGCAATCAACACATAAATAAAATACTCCAATATTAGAACATATCATGCCATCATAAACTGAATAAATGAATGAATTCTTCAAATATCATCCAACCATCACGAGAAAATAACAATTCTTAAGTACCATCCATGCAAATTCTAACATATTCTTCCACACAAAATAAACGACAATTAAAGTCGAAATGCATTCAGTGCATCAGACTTCTTCTGCTATTTTCTCGGGGTTGACATTCTCTTCAAGAGAAAACATAGCGTCGGCTGCTTCTAGGTCAAAAAGGGGTTGCTGCTATCGTGATGGTTTCAACCTTCACGGTCTGACGGCTACTCGAACTCTCCCCCTCAATCGATGCAAAGTGGGCTTCATGCTGCCCTTTGCCATCCCGTTTTGGCTTGCTGGTCTTATTCTCTCATGGAGCATCTGATTTTCCTTTCTGGGCTGCGGCCTTATCCTTCCTTCCCCTTCTCTCATTAAGAGCTTTTCGCACCTTGTAGCTCCCGGCGTTGGCTTCACGGCGGCGGAGCTCCAGTGGTGAGTGGCGTAGTTCTTACGGAGAACTTTGTCACGAGCCTCGCAACTTGCATCATATCAGTCAATTCGGCGTATTCCTCATAGCCATCTTGACGATAGTTGCGTGCGGATTGTGCTACATTGGGGTGGAAGGATTTTCTCAATTTTCTATATTGGTGTACAAATCCTGTGCAAGGTAGAATTATGCTCCCCGACCGTCTTAAAGTTGACAAACCTTAGCCTGATCCACTCCTGCTCTGCTTGAGAAATAATGGTGTACTTCAGCCTCTCAAACCACTTCTTGAGTGCGGTCCAGAGTGCTAGCGCGCTTTCTCCGCCATATACTCATTCTTGAGAGTGAGGCAGAGGTGGTGCCTGAGAAAATAAAATGCCTGATCATTCTCCTCAAAATTTGGGTTGGGCGTCATTCAGTCCTGCCAATCCCAATAGCCACGCGGAGCTTCGTGGCTCCAAGCACAATCTCGACATCGGATGCCTACGTCAGATTGTTTTGGCCATGCTGGGCCAGCTCCTTGAACTTCCAGTTCGTGATGCTAGTCATCTAAATGTGTATAAGTCTACTGCTGGTAGACATGCACGGAATAATTCACTGCGGGTAAATAAATGGTACAAAAGGTTCTCGTAATGTTTCATAATTTTCTATGCATTTTCTATAAATTTTACTGCTAATTCAGTGATTAAAAGCAATTTTCAGTAATTACAATTAACCAAAACAGTAAATAAATATAGAAAATACAGAGAATAATAATTGCATAAATAAATAAGCTTCAAATGCTAAAAATAATGCAAAATTCGGATTCCCGAGGCCCTTTTATGCTAAAATATAAAATTTCAGCAAATTCTGCAACTTCTGGGGGGTTTTACGCAAAATTTCAATTCAGAGAAAAATTCGCGCAATTTTCTGATTTACTGAGGGTTTTCTGCAAAATTCTGGACCCATTCATGAATTTAAGGACCTACTGGTAATTTTCGGAACTACTGAGGCCTTTGCTGCAAAATTGCGGACCCAAATGCAAAATTTGAGGGCTTATATTAAAAGGTTAAGGACCAATCGGTAATTCTTTAAAACCAGAGGTTTTTTCTGTAAAAATCGGGCGCCTCCTCCCCCGTTCGAGCCGACTTTTGGCCCCATTTTTTTCATCCGGCCCATAATGGCCCATGCGGCCGGTAGAAACAAAAGGAGGGGGGTTCTAGGGTTTCCCCTCACCGCACTTGAGGCTTGGCGGCGCAGGGCCCGCTGCCCGGCTCGGGTGGCGGCAGTGCGGTGCATGGAGGGCGGCGGGGGCGCGCGCGCGCTGCAGCGCGGCAGCGGCGGCGGCGCGAGAGCAGCGAAGCGGAGGGGCGGGCGCGCGCAGCGCGTGCGGCGCAGCGAGCAGCGTGGCGAGCGGCGGCGGCGAAGCGCGCGCGAAGCGCGTCACGAGCGCAGCACGGCAGCGGCGAGCTGCCGAGCAGCGGCGCGCGCGACGGCGGCGGACGCCAGCGCATCGCGCGCGCGGCGCGGCGCGCCGCGGCGGCTGCCGGCGGCGAGCAGCGGGCCGTCTGAGCGCGGCGAAGAGCAAGGCGGCGCGACGGCTACGGCCGTGGTCGGGATGGCGCGTGGCTACGAGGCTGCGCGCGCGCGCAAGACCAAAGCGACGAGCGGCAAGGTGGAGGCGGGCGAGGCGGCGAGGGGCGCCGAGGCGCGAGGTGGCGGCCGGTGGGTGCGAGCAGCCACGACTTCAGCAGCGGCGGGAAGCGGCGGGGGGCGCGCGTCTTTGGCGCAGCGGGAAGCCGAGGCATCGGCGGGGCGGCGCGCATGCGCGGCGCGGCGAGAAGCCGTGGCGTCGGTGGGAGCCAGCGCGCGCGCGCGCGGCGGCGGCCGAGGCGGCGGCGGCGCGAGAGCGGCGCCGGGCGGCGACGTCCGTCGCGGGGAAGCGATGGTCTTGGCGACCGAGCGAGCCGTGGCGGCGGCGTTCGAGCTTGGCGGAGCCATGCGGGGCTGCCTGGCGGCGGCGCGCCGTCGATGGGGATGCGGTGTGGCGGCCGGCCGTGCGGGGTCCGGCGGCCGGCCGTGTCAGCCGAGCTATGCACTGCCCTTCTTTTTTTCCCTTTTTTCAATCTACAATGCTGTGCAGAAACTGAATAGGAAATCAATGCCAATTTTCGTCCAGTGATCATGCGGAATCAAACAACATCATGCAAGTATTTTCATTTTCAATGTACGATGCAATCAACATCTACCCCGTTTCGCAATCTACCGATCGACATTGTGCCGGCGATTTCAGATCTGCTCGCGATAGATTGGGGCGGATTTGCATCTTTCTAATCTATAGTGCAATCAACATCTACCCCGTTTCACAACCTACCGATCGGCATTGTGCCGGCGACTTCAAGTCTGCTCGCGGTAGATTAGGGCGGATTTGCACCGTAGAGATTCAATCTAGAACGCGAAAAGAAAATACAGATTCAAAGCGATCTAGAAAATTCAATCTGTGCTTCGATGATTACCTCGTTCACCAGAGCGAAGTCGTGCCGATAACGTGTTGAGAAACCGGCTGGAGACCGATTCGGCGATTCCTCGCTTAGAACAAGAACGAATCAATCACAGAATAATAGATTGAACACAGAGAGGTAGAGAGAACTCCTAGTCTTTCTTTATTGCTTTAGATTGCATCGGGTACATAATGAGGGGGGTCTAGGTCCCTATTTATAGTCTACGGTGGGGGTGCCCAATTAGATCAGGACTCTAGATAGAGTCCAGGTTTCCTAACACAAACAGAGCGGATATGGACAGATATTACTTATCTCGTATCTTTTTTCATATTTTTTGTCAGAGTCGAAGTCGGACATGGATAGTGCCGGATAGGAATACGAATGCGGATATTCTCAGTCACGAATACGGAGAGAATACATACCGCTCCGAATACGGTTAGCTTCGATCACGAATATTTAATTGGATAATGTGCAAAAGCAAATTTCACATGGTGACAGGGACATATAAGGAGATATCCCTTGGTGTATGCTTTCGCTGATGATGTGGTGCTGGTTGATGAGAGTAAGATAGTTGTTGATAGAAAACTCGAGTTATGGAGGAAGACCTTAGAATTGAAGGACTTTAGACTTAGTAGGACTAAAACTGAGTATATGAGGTATGATTTCAGTGGTGCTAGAGTAGATGATGGAGATGTTAGATTGGATGGACAAGTAGTGCCTAAGAAGGATACATTTCGTTATTTGGGATCGATGCTGCAGTGGGATAGTGAGATTGATGAAGACGTGAACCACAGGATAAGAGCAGGGTGGGTGAAATGGCGCCAAGCATCTAGTGTCCTGTGTGACAAAAAAGTCCCTCAAAAGTTAAAGGATAAGTTCTATAGGATGGCGATCAGACCCGCAATGTTATGGAGCAGAATGTTGGGCGACTAAAAGACAACATATACAGAAAATGAGTGTAGTGGAGATGAGGTTGCTGCGGTGGATTTGTGGTCATACAAGGCAGGATTGCATCCACAATGATGATATACGTGATAGGGTGGGGTAGCACCAATTGAAGAGAAGCTTGTCCAACATCGTTTGAGATGATTCGGATATCTCCAACGACGGCCTCCTGAGGCACTGGTACGTAGTGGAATTTTAAGACGTATTGAAAATGTAAGAAGAGGCAGAGGTCAACCAAAATTGACGTGGGAGAAAGCAGTTAAAAGAGACTTGAGGGATTGGAATGTATCTAAAGAATTAGCTTTGGATAGGAGTGCATGGAAGTTAGCAATCCACGTACCGGAACCATAAGAAAGTTAGGGGCAGTGTTTTAGGCTCTTGGATCAGATAGCAGGTTATACAGTTTAGGGTTTTAGCATTGTAGGTTTTATTTTAAGACTCATATCTCTTTGATCTTGAGAAGGTTTCATTCCAAGTCTATCCCAACTTGTTTGGGACAAAAGGCTTTGTTGTTGTTGTTGTTGATAGGGACAAATTAAGCAACTAGTAAAATCTAGCTAGCAAAGTAGCAAGTAAATGGTAGAGGCTAGTTAAACAAGTAGTAGCTAACTAACTACATGTTACATAGTTCAAAAGTACGAATTGCCCACAGCCAAATAGTCAAGTACATCACTAGTTCATTTAACTTCATTACATTTAGCAAATGATTCCACAAGGCTTTCATGCCCCTTGAGGTCTCACATCAAGCTTTGTAAGGACATTTATTGCACTGCACCCAAAGTTGTTTATCCTTTCCACCATTTTTTGTGTCAACAGTCACCATGTATTTAATATAGTGGTCCCAAACCTTCGAGGTACACTTCTGCTTCTTCTCAACAGGCTCAACTTCTCCAGTGCAAGTCACTGTCCCAGTAATAACTGTATCCTTATTGCTTAAATAGATTTTCAATCAGAGTGATTTTCTTGACAGGATCCAAACCCGTCGGTCGATACCATGAAAAAATAACTTTTGATGTATTTGATTTTGATCTCATAAGTCTGACAAAAAAATCACTCATCAGTCAATACTACTAGTATACTAACCGCACACCACTAAGACACTAACCCAAACTGAGATCTAATACAAGTGTACAGCCCACCGATGCTGCAACAGCTACCAAAACAAGAAATCTTAAATAAATAAATGAGGCTATATTTCAAGAAGAGTCGGAGAACACACCTGGCCGGCGGAGAGGCCAGGTATCCGACTCCGTTTCCGTATCCGGTAACTATTCGGTAACTATCCAAAAAATACTCGGATAGTTCCGTATCTGTTGGATAATACTTTTTCCGAATCCATTCACTACTAGGGATGTGAACAGTAATGACGACCCAGTGTCGTCACTGAAGATGCCACATTCGTCATAGATTATAATTTGTGGCGAATTTGTGACGAAATTCATTTCGTCATGGAGCAGCGTCACATTTGTCGTCTGCGACGAAATTATATTTTCGTCATAGAACCGCTTTTGTTCAATGGCGAAAGGGTCCCAAATCATAAAACACACTCTGTTTTATGGCGATTGGTTTTGTCATGGATAGGGCTGTTTTTGTCATAAGCAGCGGCACTGCTTGTAGGCGTGGCGGTGGCGTTCTTGGTCACGTGGCGGTGGCGTGGCTGGTCCACGTGGCGATGGCGTGGCGGTGGCGTGGCTGGTCACGTGGTAGCTAACGTGGCTATTACCGTGGCGGTGGCGTGGCTGGACCACGTGGCGCAATTTTATTGGACCGCTTAGCGCGATTTGGTTCTCCCACGTGCCTCCTTTTATTGGGCCACGTGGCTTAAGTTCGTCACTTGCAAATTCGTCACGAAAGCACTTGCAAATTCGTCACGAGACCCATATGGTTATTTCATCACGAGACATCACAATTTTCAAATATTACGTGCAGCAATTAACAATACTCAACTCAGTCATCATCACATTCCAACTAGTTCACAGAAACAACTCAGTTCACAGACCAACTCAGTTCACAGAACTAATTCACAGCACAGAATAAACTTAAGTTCTTGACCACAAAAGCTATCTTTATAACTACTCAATTATGCAACCAGTAACATTCCTTGACCAGCAACCACCACAGCTCACATGCAAGGACCAGCAACCACCACCAGCAAGGACCAGCAACCACCACCAGCTCACATGCCTAAGAAGAGTTACCATTGTTCAAGGCCAAGATACGGCGAAGGAGCGCATTGTTCTCCTCCATTGCCTGGTTATTTTTCTCTGTTAGCTTCTTGTACTCCTCCAACTCCTTTTGGGTCCTCGCCAGCTTTTCATCAGCTTCTTCGCTTTTCTTCTTGAGGTCCTCGAGTTCTCCTTGTAGAGCGGCGAAGCTTGTTTTTCATTGCTAGTTCTTCTGGCTTCGCTTTCATTCGATGAAGATGATTTTGAGGGGCGGCGTTTTGATTCCAACATTCTTCAAGAAAGTGTTGTTGTTGCTTTTGCAGGAGAGCACCTTGGAGACCACGTGCCTTTGTAGCGGTGTCTCACCTTCAGCGGCGAGTTACGCCCTCAAAGCTTCCATATCGGATGAAAATGTCCGGGAACAATCATTAGTTGGACGGACATGAGAAATAGCAAACATATGTAACAAGCGGATGAATCACTGTCAAGAAGTCTAGATATGAGCTTACTTGAAAGACAAGCAGATGTATGGTTTTGATTATGGTGTTTAATGATTTGGTTCAGATTATGAGCTTACTGAAAGACAAACAGTTGGGGTTTAATGATTTGGTTCAGATTATGAGCTTACTAAAAGATGTATAAGTCTAGATATGAGCTTACTGAAAGACAAACAGTTGTAACCGGGTTCGAGATATTTTGCTTTGGTTCAGATTCTACCTCGAATTTTTCAGGTTCAAAAGCTTAACAACCTTACAAAGATTATTCTTGGCATGCTAAACAAAATTAAATCCTAGACCAGCTCATATCTAGACTTATACATCTGATTATGGTCGAACCGGTTACAACGGATGTATGGTTTTGATTATGGTGTCGGGGTTTAATGATTTGGTCGGGGTTTAAAGACAAGCAGATGTTCGGATGAATAACAAGCGGATGTAGAATCTGAACCCGATTACAACAACACACACACCGTCACACACATGTGATCTGCAGAAGAAGGAAAGGTTGCATGTGTTACTATCATTGCTTGAGAGGATGCACCAAAATCGGGATTATATTTGTCATTGAGCAGTCTTGGTATACATGAATTCCTTTTATGCCATGCCATGTTGATTGTAATATCTCTAGGATCATGAGATATTGTTTCACCTATTTTCGGAGGTGCTAACTTAGGAACTTAGAGGGCGGTGGCCAAGTGATCTTATGATGGGCCAGCAATACAAAATACAAATGATATAGAATAATTTACATTTTGGTATGATCAAAGGGATTAAAAATCTGATATTCTGTTTCTCAAGGAAGCACCATCAAGTCCGTTAGTTATATAAATGCATGCTGCGATTATGCATAATGGTGCCATGCACAAGTAGGTAACTTGCGGTCTAGAACATACATGTGATGAGCCAATTTCGGGAGGACAAGCGTGTTTTAGCGAACTTCTTTCTTAATTTTTCCTCTTACAAATGATGACAATGATCCATTTTAAATTAAATCCAGTAGATTATTGCAAAACCAAGATCCCAACTATCGATGTAAACCACACACACACAAAAACATAAGAGAAAATCGGGTCGGTGATGACCTATTTGAAATTTGGGTCCACCGAATTGATGGCACCCATGATTTCATGTTGGAAACAGCACAAGCATCTTAAAGGCACATGGAAACAGATGTAGGGACTTACAAGCGCTTCTCTTGCCAGTTCACTCGAACCATGTTTGGAGCTGGTATGGCGGTCTTGAAGGCCTCCACCGCATCAAGTTCTTCAATTTGTTGTGTGCTCGGTTCTGCATTGTTCCTCTTCTCATACATTAGGTAGGTAATCATTTCTGACAAAGTTACATGGACAAATACAAAAGAATGTTTTGGATGAAATAAGCAGGTATAGTACAAGGTAATCTTTACTCACATATGCATGTAAGTGTGCGACATAGCTGCGAGAACCCGTAGCTTGATGATACTTGACATTCTGCGATTCGCTTGTTCTTTTCACATGATTGCTACAAGAGAAGGAACTTGTTAGATAAGATCATATGTTTACAATGACAAGAGCCTCTGCAAACTGAATATGAAAGAAGAATCTATGATAAGATACCCATACCATGTTCTTTAGATCGAGACCACTTTGCAACAAGTGCCCTCCACATTCATCAGTCATACTAGCAACAGGAGAAGTAGTCCTAATCTCATTTGCAGGTACACCATTGAAGTATTTCTGCTTCAGCCGATAACGCATTTGTCGCACCCCCGACCGCAATACATCGGTGCATGCTTCCTCTGTTGGCTTGTGTTTTATGTTAATGGCCAATCGCCCCTAGTGATATGAAATTTGCATCGTTAGTGAGTCAATTCAGGTCATGTGATATCATAGTGTAGCATAGAAAGAGTCATGCACTTACAGATAGCTTTCCCACAAAGTCTTTGTAATATTGTTCCTCTTTCTTGTACTCTTTCCAATGAGTTAGGACAGGAACCTTATCTCGAATGATGACACCAGCCTCTGATGCGAACTTGGCGGCAGAGCAGGTTCTTGTGGCCTTTTTGCCTTCGACAACAGCTATGGGCATTCTCCTTCCCATAGATCTTGTCATCCTTTCAGCAGTATTCCCTTGGTTGGTGGCCTAGGTCTCCTTGGGGGTCATTGTGCGGGAGCTCTGAGAATAAATTTTTATTTAGATGGTTAAGTTTCATGCAAAACAGCAAAAGTGATGTCATATTTGAATGTCAAAGAAACTATAACTTGCCTTGATGGATTGGGTTTGATCCCGATCTGGTCTTCACCACCACTACATTGTCTTCACCAGTGACTACATTGTCTTCACCACGGCTACATTGTCTTCACCAGCGGCTACATTGTCTTCACCACGGTACATTGTCTTCAGCAGCAGACTACATTGTCTTCACCACGGTACATTGTCTTCAACACTAGCATCATTGTCTTCAACACCAGCATCACCATCTTGAGGCAACTCTTCATCTTGCACATGTCTGTGAAGTTAGTTGCCTTTTGTATGCTCTTGTTGAGACCCGGAGTTATCTCCTCGCTTGTTGAACTGCCCTCACTCTCTTTGGTTGCACGACTCTGGCGCCATGTTGGGATTTTCTTCTTCCTCTTAGTACAGAGGGTTTTCCGTCTAGTTCCTTGAGGAAGCGATAAAAACAACTTGTTAGTGAGCTGCATCTATAAGCAGAGCATATATTAAAGAACAGATATGCAGAAACAACATAAAAATGCAATGCAATTATCCTCCCTCCCACACAAGATAGAAGAAGCACCTCGATTGCGAGGGGTTGTGGCTGCTCAAAAGATTCGATGTCATCATCATCACTATCTCCTTGAACATCATCTTCAAGGAGATACTCGATGAGTCGAATATTCAGAATTTGATTTCTTGTTTGCTGATTTTTTCCCCCTTCGTTCTTGCAGGTTGTGTACACGATTTATTAAAAGAGGAAGCTAGATCATTGATCCCAGGTTCTTGCAACTTCCTTAAATTCTTCAACACTTGTTTATCCCGGCTTCTTTCGTATTCAGTTTGCGGAGGTTCTTATAGGAACAGCCAAATTGTAACTATTAGAACAAATAGGGAGTGAACTAAGAGCTAAGAGCTACTACTACTTGCAAGCTAGGTAAGAGGTAAGAGCTACTACTACTTGCAAGCCAGGTATGACTACTTCCACAGATAATATTAAATGTTGCATCTGCCTGCTAAGATATGTTCAGGGACTATTTCAGAGCAACAAAAAGGTACAACAGACTAATACACATGAAAATGCAACAACAGAACAGTTGCACAGACAACTACTACTTGAACAAACAACATACTACATGCACAGAGAAAATAGAGAAGAGTTTTGCTTACCTTGTGATGGCGGTTGTCGGATCGTTTCCTACCTTGTCCCCTTGTTGCCACCATCGCGGTTGTGGCTACGCTGCGTACTAAATCGCGGCGGTGGTCGTAGATGTGGAACTAGAACCGGTGGTCGCCGTCGGTGGTCGTGGAAGGAAGCAGGCCGGTGCGGTGAGCGGCGTCG
This sequence comes from Dendrocalamus sinicus, assembly GCA_036346575.1. Classification (NCBI taxonomy): domain Eukaryota; kingdom Viridiplantae; phylum Streptophyta; class Magnoliopsida; order Poales; family Poaceae; genus Dendrocalamus; species Dendrocalamus sinicus. The sequence goes on along the minus strand of CM070674.1, from coordinate 7,939,577 downwards.
AAGGGGGAACAGATCCGTGCGGCGGCGGTCGGCGGTGGGAAAGTAGACTTCGATGCAGCGGCGAGCGTTGGCGTGGGCCGAATCCGGCGCGGCGGCTAGGGTTTCATGGGGCGAGAGAGAGTGCGGGCGACGAGAGAGGGGTGGCGGCGAATGTCGTCGGCGAGCAGCTCTGCGCGGCGGTGGTGCCGGCGGCGGCGACTAGGGTTCGGTGGGGCGAGAGAGGTGGATGGGGCCAGAGAGAGAGGTGGAGGGGCGACGAGAGAGGGGGGTGGCGGCGAATGTCGTCAACGAGGAAGCAGCTCCTGCGCCGGCGGTGGTGCCCGGCGGCGGCTAGGGTTGGTGGGGCGAGAGAGGTGGATGGGGCGAGAGAGAGGTGGAGGCGGCGAGAGAGGGGTGGCGGCGAATGTCGTCGGCGAGAAGACTCTGCGCGGCGGTGGTGGTGGCGGCGGCTAGGGTTGATGGGGCGAGAGAGGTGGGTGGGGCGAGAGAGAGGTGGAGGGGCGACGAGAGAGGGAGGTGGATAAATGGGTTGGAATTTTTGGCCCCGAATATAGACGCGCTTGGGAAAATGGCGCCTGAAATTTTTAGCGCCCTTGAAATTTTTAGATTTTTAATTAGGAGTTTGTACAATTGAAATCACTTTCCGGATTTTTTTCAAAATGTCCAATTTAAATTTTATATTATATGGCCCTGCAATTTAACCCACTTTTTCAAAATATCCAAATTAAATTTTTGATTTTTTGGCCCTGCAAATTAAACCACTTTCTAAAAATCAACAATTTGAACCAGTACATGGGATTTAAACGAGCTTCTCTAAATCTGCATTTTAGAAGTGATAGTAAGATATTCAAAATTGTAGGATACTTATTTCAAATAAATGCCACTTTCGTTCTTACATGTTATAGTTGGTAATGTACTCAATCTAATTCAGCAGCAGCAGTAGTGGTAGTAGTAGTGGTAGTGGTAGTGGTAGTGGTAGTAGTAGTAGTAGTAGTAGTGGTAGTAGTAGTGGTAGTAGTAGTAGTAGTAGTAGTAGTAGTAGTAGTAGTAGTAGTAGTAGTAGTAGTAGTAGTAGTAGTAGTAGTAGTAGTAGTAGTAGTAGTAGTAAGTGTCATCTTGAACCAAGTATTAAGTAGTAGTATAGTAGTAGTACTTACTACTCGTACTACTACACCTGAACAATGTAGTAGGAGAGTTGTAAGTACACAAACTACTTATAAATTGCACCCCTGCACCATACCCCCGATCACATCCTCCCAAAACAGTTCTTTCAGTTCAAGACAGAGTAGTTGGAGTATCGATGATACCCCAAGCATCTAATATTTCTAAGCAGAGCATATCAATAGGGACTTAATTTGTAAAGTCTTAATGTTATAGTTTCACTAGGGTGACAAGGCTCACATAACCAATGTAGGGCAAGAAGAATAGTGTATGCAGATTTATATAGCAAGGTATAACTAACATTCTGAATTTGAACATAGCATATCACGTGAAATAATAGCATGCATGTTGGTAATTTGAAAGAAATTAATTTTGCAATACTGGGTTCAATATGATCAAAGTGTCGACTACTTTGGATCATTGGTGTCTGGTCAAAGTTTGGACAAGAAGTTATCAAACAACACAAATCATCTCCAAAAATTCACATGAACTCAAAAAATTATGGTTTCGGTCCCATTAGACAGATCTTGAAATTAGATGAATTTACAAATTTGTTTCATTCAATTTGGAGCTAAAATGTAGAAGTTATGATTGGTCAAAGTTTTCATTTGGTGGGGCCCAGCGGTCGGCGTTGTTCGTTCTTGAGGTGGCAGGTGGGGCCCACTGTCGGTAGAAATAAAGAAATGTTCGACCTCGGCGCTGAGCCGGGGGTTGAGCAGCAGCGCCGAGGGCTTCCACGGCCTAACATCTTTCACCTTCTCTAGCTCCTCTTGGACCTCCTCTATAGTGAACTTACAGCTCAACTTTGTTTTCGTATTTGTCAGTCAAAAGCCAAGCTTCTCCGCCAAGCATGTGTCCTTGGAAGGTATCGACGATGTCAATGTAACATAACTTATTCCTTATTGCCCGAGACAACAGTTCTTGTCACAATGAATACATGCATAATAGCCTTTTGTTGTTCATACGATAAGGTGCTCAACATTTGGATAATCATGTATACACCACAACACGGCCTGAAGCTTGAACTTGTTACAGTACATGCATCATAGGTATCGACACCTGCGGAGATCGGCGGTTCTTCTATTAGGGGCTCAAGGAACAAATCAAAATCCTTTCACGGAGATGATGGACTGGGATGAGTAAAGACATAAAGCGGTTTCTTTGGATTCACGCATTCCCATGGTGGGAGATTTAAAGGTGTCGAGAGCACAGGCCACATGCTATATTGGGTACTCATGTTGCCAAATGGATTGAATCCATCGTAGCTAAGGCAAGCCTCAAGTTCCTCGGATCAGTGCAAAATTTGGATACCTTTGTCAAAGTCCTTCCATGCCTCCCCATCACCTGGATGGCTCATTACATTGTCATTGGCGTCCTCACTTTCTTGTGCCATTGTGTTTCCTCGGATGTTCGTTTTGAAGCAAAAATCCTCTTCAACCTTGGTATAAGAGGAAAATGCCTCAAAACCTTATGTGCAACCCGCTTGCTCCCATTAACATCTTGCCATCTAGATTCCTTGCATCTGGTACACATCCACCTTGGCATAATCCTTCGAAACAACACATAATTGTTCTTGCACACATGGATGTTATCGTATCCAAGGCCCAATTCACGAAGATATTTCTTGGCATCATCATATGATCTTGGAAATTCACCGAGGAATCTTGAGGACAACAACTTCATCATTACGAAAAAGCTGTATTGCTGATTCGATAACGAGACTTGATATCTGATAACCTCACGAAAAGAGAATTTTGAATGGCTAGATCCGGGCCAAGTGACCGCTTCGAATCTTCAAGGACTCTTGCAAACCTTGGTTGTTCTCCATCTGCCTCTACCGCTGCGTACAAATCTCCTATCATCTCTGGTACTCTGTTATCCTCATCATAATCATCATCCGCCACATCCACATGTATCCCTTCATCATGATCAAATCCATCCACCTCTGCTCTAAATACTCAACTACTTCATCATCTGCCGACTCTCCATGATGAATCCACCTAGTGTATGCAGCTGACATTCCATAAATGTGTATGTGGTCATCCACCTCTTGCTGAGGCCGTAAAGTTTGATTAAGACATTTGCGGCACGGACAAAGTATATGGCTGTCTTCGGGGTATCTTTCACTAACAAATTGCATGAATTGTTGAACTCCAGTGATATATGCAGGTGTGAACTGTCTCCCATGAATCCAACTTCTATCCATCTGTTTGAACAAATTTCCCAAAAGGTGTTACGATACAATATGTGAGTCGGTTTCCATCTCTTGGGCGAACAATGTCTTAGTACATTATCAACTCTCATGTAAAATAATAGGAATAAATTATTACATCGATAGGCAATGAATCAATTCGGTTGCCATGTTTTTATTTTATAGAAGATCCATCTGTTACATTTTAATCAGAGTTGCGGTGGACTAAAATTAATCAGCATAAGGATCAACATATTTATTTTGACAGGCTAACAAGGGAGCATTCCTATCAGCATGCACGGATGCACCAAGTGAATTGTCTCCCATTTACCCACTTACGTCCATCTGTTGTAGCATAAGTATGCAAATTCAAATAAAGCGATCGAAAGTGACAAATCTAACACTAGAACAAATAATACGATCTGCTATAGGTAGTTGATTTCTTTTTTGTACAACAACCGTTGATTTGCATTGAAATTTGTTAATAGGGTGTGTACAAATCTGTAGTGTATATGACCTATAAGAAGTTGTTGAGGTGTACAAACTTCTTTTCCTTCCCTCTCCCCCTGTTCCCTTGTATCTAATATGAATCCTTCAGCCTCATCTCCATATCAACATAATACACAGTCCTATAAGTATGCAGGAACTAGCTAGAGAGTTATGAACACAAATCCAACACCGGGAACTAGTGAGCTATTACCAGGAACCACGAATCTAATACTAGAAGAAGGTACACATACCTTTCAGCTATGAACTGGAACAGCTCGGCTGCAGGGCGCCTCTGCCGCGGCACACACCTGACCGGGACGCCAACGCCGCCGCGCTCGGCAGAAAGCTCGCGCCTCGCCGCAAAGGGCGCCACAGCCACCACACTGCATCGGGCGGGGCTCCTCTGCCGCAGCGCCGACGAGAATCTTCCTCCTCGCCGCGCGCGCGACCCGAAAGCTCCACCGCCTCGCCGCAAAAAGGGCGCCACAGCCACCACACCAGACCGGGGCCGGGCTCCTCCGCCGCAGCGCCCGACGGGGAATCCTCCTCCTCCGCCGCCGCGCCCGACCGGGAAAGCTCCACCGCCTCGCCGCAAAAAGTGCGCCACAGCCACCACACGGGCCGGGCGGGGCTCCTCGCCCCCGGCGCCCGACGGGAATCCTCCTCCGCCGCGCCGCCTCTCGCAAGTCAAGGAGCGGACAGAGATCCAAGTTTACTAGGCGGGATTCCAATTTGAGTCAACGTGGAGGAGCCAGGAGCATACGGTACTACAATATTTACAATGAGACACCAACGCAAGTGATCATGTAGCGCAATGGTAAAGCCGTTCTTTGCTCTCTACGAGTCCGGGTTCGATCCCGACCTTGAGCGTTTTTGCAAAATATTAGTCGCGGGACCCATTACACGTGGTCATCACGCAGTCGTCGTCGATCCCATAATACACGTGGCGGTCGCTGCGGACGGTACACGTGGCATGATGGGCCGGGCCCCTGATAATACAAGACATGGACAAGGGTGCGGAGACTTATGGCGAAAGTATGTTCGTCGGCTATCTTATAATGGTTTAATAGCGAAGTCGTGTTCGTTCTGATCAAAACAGGCGTCGAAATGAGTAATGCGAGCGCGCGTGTCATCCGTGACGATAGTTGTGTTGTTCAATGGCGCGTTTTGAGTTTCGTCATAAATAGTTGGTGCCCGAGGTCCGTCACCAATGCTCCATGACGAAACACAAAATTTCGTCATAGTTAGGCACTGTTCAGTGACGCGATTTTCATTCGTCACGAGATATTCGTCATAGATGTGCACATTTCTACTAGTGATTTCCGTATTTGACAAAACATATCTGACTCCATTTCCGTATCTGACAAAACCTTCGCATATCCAAAAATTTACTCCGAATTGTATCCGAATTAAAATGGATGGACGGATGGTCGGAAAATATCCGCTCCATTTGCACCCCTACTGTTCAATGGCTGGTTTCATCTAAAAATCAGTTCAACTTCGCTGCATGACCATATTTCGAGATTAGTTATCCGATTAGGTTTTTTAGGATTTATTAAACCTTCGATCAAAGATTTCGATGCACAGTAGCACCCCAGTGACCAGCGAATCAGCGATAGGTGAGCTGAACATTAGTGTGACCTAATTTTTCTATAACACTTTAAAAAAGGTAAAGAAGCTATAAGACCATGTGGTGGTAGTCTCATACTGGTGACGAGCATTTGATTTTTCTTATACTTTGGTGTTATTATTTGAATTTGAATATCTGATTTTTGCTGTTAGAGTGACGACAGTCTGACCAGTCTATGGCTAATGGTTAGACCGGGTGGCGGTGTAATCGGCTAGTGGTTTGAGCTGCCTTGGTGCGGCAGCATGACCGGCTGTGGTGGTGGTCTGATCGGTATGCGGAAGTATCTGCCCGTAGTTGGTAGTGGCTATTTTTCAAAGAAGGTCTTTTGAAAGTATTAGGTTGTGACCTAGTGTGGTAGTGTTGACATTGAAGTTGCGATATGACCAAAGGGAACGGTCTGACCAGCCTTGTCATGCAGTCTAACCGGAGTGTGCTTAGTGGTCAGATCGGCTTGATGGCCACGATCAGACTGACCCTTTGTCTTTGAGCTGAGTTGAGTTGGTTTTATATGTTAGTCATTGCGGAGTCCATGTAAGTGTGAGTTATGGTGTGCCCATACATATGTTGTGGTAAGGAGAGTCAAGTGCTTATCATTTATGCTCGGATCAATTGCTTGGTCTTTGATGTGTAGGTGCTTGATGATTGTTGTGTTAGCGGTAAGACCAAGGGTACGAAAGGGATCCTGAGACCATGGCATGTCATATAAGTTCGGATGGAGCATCATCTCAAGCAGAGAAAGTACTAGAGAAAGATAAGAATCGTGAGAAGACAAGTGCACGTATGTAGTGTGTCAATTGGACTTATACGTTTTAAGTGGTAACGTTCCTCATAGCAAGCGCACGATCTGGGCGGCAAGTAAATGCGTATCACAGACTATGGTGTGATGTGGTGTGCCATAGGACTCGGGCATTTCAAGTGGTGACAGTCTCGAAGCAGGCATACGATCTTGGTGACAAGGCATTAGGCATCGCATATTTATAAAGACTGGTAGGTGGCAATTGAGAAAATTGTTCAATACAAGGTTAGGTCATGTCTTTGAGGATGGAGTATCTTATTGGGCCTGTGGAGCTATGTGGAAGTCATGCATTAAAAAACGTGCAAGTGTGTGAAATGTAAAACTCGTTTGTATGTGGGTTACCAGATTTCCCCATTTATAAGTGGTGTAATCCACTAAGAGTGACTAGTGAACATTTCTAAGGCTTTTTACTCCATTTCTACTAGAAATCCTTTCCCACATGGGTTTTTGTTCTAGGTGGCGTGAATGGATATCGCTTTTGTTATCCAGTGAGTCATCCAGAATCCTTCTCAATGGTTCTCTGGGCAGTACGATTGGCCTGCTCAGGGGTCTTCGACAAGGAGACCTATTGTCACCGATGCTTTTCATCTTAGTCATGAAAGGGCTCAATGGGTTGTTTCGTAAAGCGAGCTCTTTACAACCTCTTGCCCATCTTGGAATCTCAGGCCTTCAAGAGCACATGTCCTTATATGCCAATGATGTCATTTTCTTTTTTACTCCATCTCGGAAAGACATCCGAGTTGTCAAATACATCCTACAGATCTTCAAATAGGCTTCGGGCCTTCGCTCCAACCTTCAGAAAAGCTCTGTCACCCCCATTACATGCAACGACACGGATTTAGCTATCAGGTGCCAGGGGTTACCTTGTGAACTATCCACCTTTCCTGTAAAATATCTAGGTTTGCCTTTGTCTGTGTCTAAACTGACCAAACCACAATTACAATTGCTGCTAGAAAGATTCACAGCCAAACTGCCAAGCTGGAAGGGCAAATTGCTCTCCTTGGCCGGCCACCTCATTCTAGTCAAACACGTCCTCTCTGCCACGCCTCTCTACCACCTTCTTTCATTGGATTTGCTTGAGTGGGCAAATTAGGGTGATTGACAAGAGGCGTCGGGTTTTTCTCTGGAAAGGATCAGATGAAGTTCGTGCAAGTCATTGCTTGGTCGCATGGAAGACCGTGTACAAGCCACTCCTTCTCGGCGGTTTGGGCATCTTAGACCCCAAACTAATGGGGTTTGCAATGGGATTGTGGTGGCTCTGATTGCAGAAAACTGACCCCTCTCGCACATGGGCTAACCTTCAATTTTCTCACGAACCAGTAATCCGTTCAATGTTCCAAACCGCAACAGAAATGTGGGTTGGAGATGGACAGAAGACTCTTTTCTGGATGGATAATTGGTTAGATGGCAAGTTCATTCAGTCTTGCTGGCCATCGCTCAGGAACATCATCTCGCCAAGAACTATGGGGTCCACAGTGGTCGACCAGGCCGTCAACTCAAGGCTTGGATCGCTGACATCCACGACACCCTTTCTGCTCAGGCTCTGGCCGACTACTTTCAGTTGTGGCACACCATGGGCACGGTGACCTTACAACCACAAACTGCTGACAAATTGATTTGAAGCTGAATTCTTCGCTCGAGTACTCAACCAAATCAGCACATAATTCATTCTTTATTGGTGGAACCCTCTTTCCGAGCTTCAAATAGATTTGGAAGAGTGGGGCACCGTTGAAATGCAGATTCTTCATGTGGCTAGCTACAAATGATCGTAGTTGGATGGCAGACAGTCTAGCTCGCCGAGGGGTGGCAGTTAATCCAACATACGTCCTATGCAGACAACACCACGAAAGCATCGACCATCTACTTGTGCATTGTCCATGGGTGAAATTAGCATGAACAAAACTATTGAGCCTCTCCACCCCATACTGGATATTGAGCCCCTGGCAAGGAAACTTCATGGATCTTTGGATTGCATGGAGGAAGTTCTTACCAAAGACCCTCAAGAAGGGTTTCAACTCGTTTGTTATTCTTTTCTATTGGACAATCTGGAATGAACGAAACTCCCACATCTTCGACAACACAGAAAGGGACATTATAGCTATGTTGTCCGTGATCCGTGATGAAATATTTTGCTAGTGCCGTACTGGCGTTGGGTCGCTGCTATTGCCGGACAGAGGAACAACTCCTCCCTCCGTTAGCCTTGGTTAGGTAGTTTTTTCTTTTCTACCCATTCTGCTCACTCTACGAGCATTGAGTTGGTTTCTGCCTGTATGCTCTGCTCTGTTTGCTTCAGTCTGTTGTAACCTGTTTCAGATTCTAGCTCTGAAGTTTCACCTTTCTTAATACAAAGGCGTGCAGTGCTTCTGCGTGTTCCCTAAAAAAAAGAAGTAAGATTCAGCTTTGTATAAGCAACAGCTGCAACATGGCTAACTAAAAGTCACACATTCAGGCTATTTTGCAACCCCCTTGAAATATAGGTGTAGTTGTGAACCATTGATCGTGCAAATAATTCATCTTTTTAAAACAAAGCCGTTTCCCCCCCCCCACCTTGTTGGGGATTGAACTCGGGATATGGGCTACACACTCACGCTCACATATCTTAAAATTACACAAAATATGAAGTAGACATCATATTGCTGTATACAGAAGTAGCCTTCTCATAGAGGAAAAGACATGTTGACCTTATGCAGGAGAATGATTTATCTCAGATGCATGGTTCTCCACGAATTGGTTGGATTCTTGCTCCCTACTAAATGCGTGCAAATTCTATCACAAGACTCAAAGGAATAAACTTGTGACAGAGAAAGAAGACAAAAGTTAGGCAAATATATGCTTAAAAGGTAGGAAAGAAGTGTGTGAGTCACTCATGTAGATGGATGCTCTGATGAACAGAGAAATGGAGAAGATCCAGAGATTTCAAAGAAAAAGAGAAATTTAGTGAGCACGGCAACTATATACAGGGAAAATAATTTCGGACAAAATTTCACGAATTTTGGTGAATTTTGGTTATCTCGCCCCCTCAGAGAAAAGCCTACTTCGATTGAAAATTTTGGCTCATTTTAAATTTTTTCAAGATTTGACCGAGATTTCTGAGATTTTACTGAGATTTTACTGTTTTCATATAATCATATTTCTTCCATTCGAACTGCATGTTTGAAATTTTAGGGCCGAAAATTTTTCTAAACCAATATTATTTTCCTTCACTATATATACATGTTGCAGTTACGACCACTCACTGCAATCGCTTTAATCACGCAGAGTCGATTTACGACCACTCTGAGTCGGTTATGACCACGCTGTGGCTGCTTCGACCACGCCTTCTATCTCCAACCACATACTCGTAACTTCAGCTGATGAGAGTTACGACCACGTCCACACCGCGTTGTGCTCCTTCGACCACGTAGTAGACTCGATCACCATAGTCGTAACTCGATTATGACAACACTGTAAGTTACGACCACGTTGAAGACTCTATCGACCACCGTGGTCGTAAAGCTTACGACCACGTCTTCTGCTCCGTGACCGTGGTCGTAACTCATTTACAACCACGCCTTCTGCTCTTACAGACACCTCCGCTTGATCACTGTGGTCATAACTCGTTTACGACCAAGTCTGCGAACATGTCGAACTTTATAATTTCTGGGAGCCAAAGCACTCTACTTTCTTTATTTCTCTTCTTCTCATTTTGATCACTCCGATCATTTCCTGTTCTTCGATACTTGTTACAAGACTCTACATGGCCTTTTAAAGGCTACATAAACGATCAGAGATCGGACACCAAAATCGACTTGGACTCAAAACTCATACGTATTCGTATACGCAGACTCGTACACGGAAACTCGGATAAGGTAAGAAAATGGAAACAAGATTACTTCTAACAATCACCTCTTTAATCTTGTTTCTCCATCTTGATCACGTCGATCTTCTCTTTTGCTTTCGCTTCTTCCTTCTACCTGCACTCCTGTGCGTTGTTCCTTCCTGAGCCTTGCACAATCTGATGCTTGTTGAGCCTGAGAGACCATGCGGTTGTGACTCCATGTGAATGATGAGTAATTGACAAAGGTTTAGGATAGTCGAGTTTGGATTGTGTGGTCGGACCATGTCGTTGCGTGGTGCAACGGGCTCGGTCGGACTTGGTCAAACTTGGTCGTATGGGATTAGGTTGCATATTCCGATGATTCGACAGGTTTGGACTTCGTCATGAGTAAGTATGATGTGCTTATGCTATTTACGCTTTCATGTATCGGCGGTGCTATGTGATGTGTTTCTTATGCGTGTGATTGCGGGGCGTCGGCGAGTCGTGGTGAGACACGAGGTGACCGGACTAGACACAGGGAGGTGTCGAGGTCAGAACGGTCGGATGTGTCGAAGACGGCGGAGATTCGATGTGGTTGCGCGTCGTGGATGACAAGGAGCGCGGAAGCTTCCCGAAAGGTGCACGAGGGGCGAATCGGTAAATTTGCAAGGCTGCACAAGCGGGAGCGGGCTCCGTTGGATTTAGCGGGCGTAACGGGGTGGAGACCCGTTAGCCAAGCGCTATAAATAGGTGGAGGGGGCTGCATGCCTCCCTAGGGCTTTAGGAGAGAGTTAGGGTTTTAGTGGGTCAAAAGAGGCTTTGAGAGGTGGTTTTGCTTTGCTCTTTAGTGGTTGAGGGCAGCAGCACCTTGTCTCCCACGATCATCTCCCTTCTCTGTGTGTTCTTGAGCCTATCTCTCAATCATGTATGGGGTAGTGAGATGAGTTGAGCTAAGATGTAATCATTCCTCATTTGTAATAGCGTATTGGGACTCCTATGTATGCATCTTGCTTCAAGGAATGATTGGATTTGAGCAGTTTTCTTAGTTCTTGTCTCTCTGTCTGTTTTTACTTCGATGCTCCTTTGCATGATTTCTTGTGATTTTGAGTTTTGGTGTTTCTCTTGCGGAGGAGTTGCAAAATGGGTTGCTCTGTGATGGGATGACATTTCTAGATCATTTGGTCAGCTATACCCAAGAGCAAATCAAGTTTAATCTCAGGTTCAATCTCCCAGCATGCTCTGTTCTTGATTTCCTCAAGTTTCCTTTTCTAGGGTTTGCTCCAGTTCTTGAGTCCCTCAATAACTTGGCATGAGATTTGATTTGGAGTATCCTGAGATCATTACTAAGCCTTGTGCAAAAGATCATGAGCAAAAGTTGAGAAATTATTGAGTTTTTAGGAAATCTGTCTTTTCTTTTGAGAAGGTTCAGATTTTGTCAAAATCTTGATTTGTGGTTCACTTGGTGAAATTCCTGGTTTCCTAAGATCTCAATGCTATTTGGTTCATCTTCTTGAGCTTTTGGTCTGAGCAGAGTTTCTCCTTTTCTCAAATTTCTTTGAATTGAGTGTTCTCTGAAATTTCAGTGCATCTTGGTCTGCTCTTCTTGCTGCTGTTTTCAGTCAGTTTGCTGCAGTTTTCAGCAAGGTATATGCAGCACCTTACTGCAGTTTTCAGCAAGGTGTGTGCAGCACTTTACTGCAGTTTTCAGCGAGGTTTTTGGATCTGAAAGCAGTTGCAGTCTGCACACTACTTTAAGCAGCAAATATACACCATTTTCTTTTGCCGTATGCTCTGTTTTAGAGTTCTTTTCAGCCCTTCTAAGTGCAGATTTCAGCAAGGGGTATCTCAGCTTGTGCTGAAATTTTTGTAGCTCTTAGTGCTTTATTCTCCTTCCTCAAAAGAGCTACTTCTTTACATAGTTTTTTTTAAAATCTGAAATACTAGAACTGCACCTCTGTTTTATGCTCTCTGCTACGATTTCCTGTTAGCTTGCACTTACTTCTTCACAGCTCTGTAGCTATCGGAGTAGAGTGGTTCTTTGAGAATACTTGTGGGGGCTAAATTTTAAAGTTTCGACATTCACCCCCCCCCCTCTGTCGACCTTTTCGATCCAATAGAGCCTCGCACCTGGACTTATCCCGTCCTTCCTTGTACGCCTGCTTGGGCTGGAGCACTTGCTCCCACAACCACCTTGGTTTCGCTGTTCCCTAAGCCTCTCATCTTTCTCCTGCGCATATCTCGGTTGAGATCACGCCACCTCCAGTCTTTGCGTTTGCGCATCCCACTAATGCCACTCCCACGTATCCCGCTTTGGCCTAGCCCACTCCTGTGCCTTGTGTGCCTCCTGCCTGGAACATCACCTCTTCCGCGCATCCCGTGCATCTCACTTGTGCAATCCCTACGTCTGCACCTGCTTGCTACTGATGTCCCTTTTGAATCGTAGCCATCAGTGTCATGCATGCGAGTAGGCTGCATGTGCGCGGGCTTGCTGCTATTGGGATCCGTTGTCTCTGTCTTCAAGTGCATGTGCATGTAGCAAGCCTCTGCCTACATGTGTGCTTCAGCTTGCATCTCCGAAGACTTCTGTGACAGCTGCGTACCCGCCGTCATCTTCATGAGTTGCGCCTGGATTCACGCCATCTCGTGCACCCCCATCTCGTGCGCCCCCATCTCGTGCGCCCCCAACTACTGTCACCTGCATTTGGCTTCTCCAGACTACTTGTTAGACAAACCGATTTACAAGTTTTCAAAAAAAATCTTGTTCAACCAATTTGGAGATCTTTTAACCTTCATCAACAAATCTTTGTTCTTATCATACACATGTAAGAACTCATCCTGCAGCACCACCCTGCACCCTCTTTTTGTCATTTGCCCGAGACTAAGTATGTTGTTGCACAGACTTAGTATAAAGTAAATCTCTGTCAACAACTTCTTATCTTCGTTCTTGCATTGCAACATCATCGTCCCTTTGCCTCTTATCTCCACCGTGGAGCCGTCGCCAAACTTGACCTTGCCACAAACCTTCTCGTCGAGCTCACGAAACATGGAGCGATCTCCCATCATGTGGTTGCTTGCTCCATTGTCCAAGTACCACAGATCTGTGTGATCGTGGCTACCTTCCTTCATGCATAGTTTTGGAACTACATTATCCTCATTCAGTATCACCTTGACCAGCACCTTTTCAACATATGAGGAGAGAATAGTCCCAGTTCTTCATCTTCTTTTTTGTCTTGGGTGAGGTTCACCTCCCCGTCCTTCTTCTTGCTTCGACAATTCGAAGCATAGTGCCCGTACTTGTTACAGTTGAAACACTTTATATGGCTGCGGCATCCTGACGTGTAGTGTCTGTATTCGCCACATTCAAAGCACTTGACATGTGACTTATCACAGGATTTGTCACCACTGCCTTGCCCAGCCTTGTCTCCATGGCCACCTCTACCGCCTCGGCCACTCTGGCTGCCTCGACAGTGCCACCTCCCATGGTTGTTTGATGAGTCACGATCGTCTCTTAGATCTCTCTTTACTAGTAACGCCTGCTCGTTATGAGTCTGAGATCCCTGCACGTTACATAACTGAAACCCCTTCAGTAACTCCTCATACACCTTGAGGGAGCCGATGATCTCCTCTATCTTCTTCTTGTCTAGATCGGAGGAGTACATAAGTGTGGTGACAATAGGTATGTACTTCTCTAGAAGCACACGTAGGTACTTCTTCACCGCCACAGATTCCTCCATCTTGTCACCAAGAGAGTTAATCTGATTGTACAACGAAGTCAGCTTACCGGCAAACTTGTCCACTGACTGGGTCTCTCCCATCTAGAGATTCTTGAACTCGCTTCACAAATTCTGGAGCCGCACCTCCTTCACACGATCAACGCTCTCGTGCATCGTCTGCAGTGTCTCCCATGCCTCTCGTGTCGTCTACTTACCGATGAGCTGATGCATCATTACATCTGGTACCGCCTGGTAGATGATGGTCAAAGCCGTCTAATCTACCTTGTCGTCCACCTCCTTATCCATCCCCTTCGGATCAACTTTACCCTAGACTCTCTAGGCGCGCATATTCGCCTTCATCTTCATTGCCCATACTGGGTAATTATTGGTCATCAGGAGAGGGTACTGGAGGGAGATTAGCCCACCCTGGGCTTTCGCTTTATCACCTATGATCTTCATAAATCACCAAAATCAACAGACTCTGATACCACTTGTTGCAGTTTCGACCACTCACTACAGTGCTATGATCACGCAGAGTCGATTTAAGACCACTCTGAGTCTGGCTATGACCATGTTGTGGCTGCTCCCACCACACCTTCTAGCTCCAACCATGTACTCATAACTTCAGTTGACGAGAGTTACGACCACGTTCACGCTGCGCTGCACTCCTTCAACCACGTAGTAGGCTCGATCACCGTAGTCGTAATGCGATTCACGACCACGCTGTGACTTATGACCATATTGAAAACTCTATCGACCGTCGTAGTCGTAAAGCTTACGACCACGTCTTCTGCTCCGTAACCGTGGTCGTAACTCGTTTACGACCACGTCTTCTGCTCCTGTGGACACCTCCGCTTGATCGACGTGGTCGTAACTCATTTACGACCACATCTGCGAATACATCAAACTCGATAATTTCCGAGAGCCAAAGCACTCCGTTTTCTTTATTTCTCTCTCTCGTTTCGATCATCCCGATCGCTTCTTATTCTTTGATACTTGTTACAAGACTCTACATGACCTTTTAAAGGCTACATAAATGATCAGAGATCGGACACCAAAATCGACTCAGACTCAAAGCTCATACGTATTCGTATACACGGACGCGTACACGGAAACTCGGATCGGATACGGCAAGAAAACGGAGACAGGATTACTTCTAACAATACATGTGCTCCCTGAGTAGCAAGAGTCTTCAGTAAACCGTGTCACATGTTCTTTAAATCCTTTCTCTGAGAGAGAATTTTCCTTCCGGGATCCATCAGTCCACATGCATTGCACATAATGTGTAGCTATGTCGAATTGAATCTGGCTTTACCTGAAGATGACATATAACTTAAAGCGCATTGCTGACTTGCTGCACATTCCAGTGAAGCTATAACATCATCTAATTGTTAAAATATTTTCATTCAAGCCAATGACTTTGAATTTTCAAAAGTAATCATCTTAAAAAATAGAAAGCAATAGGAATGCATCACCACAGCTAGCCAGAGTTGTCAAAAGATAACAATACACTATAAGAGTTCCATTTGAAGATCTACTACAACCACTTTAGAAAGAGTTTGGGGAGTAGCCTTTCTTCAAGACAGTCTACATTATCTACACGAAAGTTGCTCTATTTTCTTTGTAGATTGGTTGCGGATACACACCGCGAACGTGACATGGCCAGGGTTAATGAAGGTTTTGGTTTACCACAGATGGGTTTGTTTCAAACAAATATCGCTGTATTTATTTGACCAACTTAACATGACTGGTGATGTTGAAAGCATGAATTGCAGAAATCAATCTATTATATTGGGTACTAATTTTTGGGGATATTGACGACCCAACCTTTGCCCCCCGGGCTAGAACCCAATAGACAAGAATGCAAGGACTAGAAGTTTAACATCAATTGATTGGTGCGAAAAAAAAATTTATGTTGTCAGTGATGGAAAATCGAGTCAATCCTTCCTGCAGAATTAAAAAAAGTACAGATTTCCAGCAAAAGATACGAGGGTGTTTATGGATTGTTAAAATATAAGGTTGGATCAGCTTGCTTTGAGGATTCACGCTCAAACAGTTTGTGTGTCCTGAATTTTTCGACTTGAAGGCGGTAAAGGCTCCATCCCAGTCCAAAACGACAAACTTTGGTCCGTTTCTGGTTCCTCCTGCCGATTATATATAAACGCGTGCACTCCAGGCTCCTCTCCTAGTCACCCACCATTACACAAATTATATACCTCTGTAGAAGTTTCAGAACACCTATTGAGCCAAACTCTCTGGCTATGTAGCACGGATACGTGTCTAAACCGCTGTATCCGTGTCCGACACCGTATCCGACACGGATACGACACGGACACAGCTCGGACACATGTCGGCGACGTATCGGGCAATTTTAGAATTAATTTTAATTGCTAAAATTTTCGACACGTGTCGGACACGGTAATTACACGAGTCCGACACGGCCCAAGACATAATCGGCCTAGAGTCAGCCCATGAGAGAGCCGGCCCATCCCGTGCGCCAGCCACCATCCTAACCCTAACCCTACCCGAGACCCCATTCGGCCATTCCCACGCGCCTCGCCGCCACCCGCATTTCTTGCTCGCGCCGTCGCCCCTGCTCCAGCATCGCGTCGCCGCCCGCCCGTGCACCGCCGCCTTCCTCCCCGCGCTTCCCTGGCTTCCTCCCTACGCGCCGCCGCCGCTTCCCCGGCTTCCTCCCCGCGCGCCGCCGTCGCTTCCCCGGCTTCCTCCCCGCGCGCCTCCGCTACTTCGCCGGCTTCCTGACCGCGCGCCGCTGTCGCTTCCTCGGCTTTCTCCCCGCGCGCCGTCGGCCTCCACCCCGCACGCCGCCAGCCTCCGCCTCGCAGTCAGCACAGCCGCACAGGTATGCAGTATGCAATATGGTTTAGATGCAGTCGGCACTGTTTGCTTGATTGCTTGTTTGCAATAACATTTATGCAATATGCAATAACATTTATACATATATATATATATATATAATTTATTTATTATTTAAATATATATAGCCGTGTCGCCGTATCGGTATTTTTGGAAAAACGGCGAATTCCCGTGTTGGTGTCGTGTCGTGTCGACGTATCCGTGTCCGTGCTAATAATGACTTGCATGGGATGCCCAGTAGGCCTGTTGTTCATACTAACAATGCTTCACACACTAGCCACCTCTATCTGCCATGGTAACGCGTCCTCCGATCAATCGATTCTTCTGGTGCGATCCGGACCGGGCCGCGATGCTCCTCGGCTAAAGCAATCCTTCTTCTTTGACAACGCGACCACCACCCTCCCGTCGTGGCAAGTCGGCCCCGATTGCTGCCTCTGGGAGGGCATTGGCTTCGATGGCACCACCGGCAATGTCACCGTCCTTGACCTTCGAGGCCGTGGCTTTTATAGCTATAGCCTCGACACTGCGCTCTTCAACCTCACCTCCCTCCGATACCTTGACCTCAGCATGAATGATTTCGGTGGATCCCGCATTCCGGCACTTGGCTTTGAGAGGCTCTCCATGCTCAACCGGCTCAACCTTTCTTATTCAGGCTTCTATGGACAAGTTCCCAAGGTCATCAGCAAACTCACGAGCCTCGTATCGTTGGATCTTTCTGCATTTCACTTTACTTTCAGCAAAGAAATGGTGTATTACAATGTTATTGACAGCTATAACTATCTGGTGCTACAAGAACCCAGTTTTGAGACCTTGGTGGCAAACTTCAAGAATTTGAAGGAGCTCTACCTAGATGGAGCATATCTAGTAGCGGAGAAGAGTGGTCCAATTGTCTAGCAACATCTGTTCCTCATCTTCAAGTTCTTAGTATGGGATCCTGCAAGCTCAGTGGTCCAATTCACTCCTCCCTGTCAAGTCTCCGTTCTCTTACTGTGATCAACCTCGAACTTAATTCACGCATTTTTGGTGTGTTTCCTGAATTCTTTGCGGACTTTCTCAACCGAAGTGTTCTTCAACTTGTTAGTAACCATTTCAGTGGGTGGTTCCCCCAGAGAATCTTTCATCTCAACAATCTCGAAGTGCTTGTGAAGGACCGAAATGGCAATAGAGGGGGGGTGAATGGTTCCTTTAAACTCTCCGAGTATTCACACACCTCTTCTACTCCAATAGCTAATGAGCTATGAAGATAGAACGAGACTGCTTACTAGAAACCGAGACTTTGAAAAAGAAACTGACCGACAACAGGCCAACCGACAACAGCACACTTCGGCCGACAACAAAGAAGAGCGAAAGCATTGCAAAGACCAAGAACAGTGTCGGTTTTGGGGAAAAGGCGAGGCTCGACCTTTTATTTGGCGACTTACTTTTTATCTGACTTACATTTATCAAGAAAGTTCCATGAGTCAGGCAAGACTTATGGTTAGATGGAGAAGGTTATCGAAAAGAGGGAATAGGACTTTGTGATTTTATGATGCGGGAGTCTTACAGGGGATGGGTAATTTTAATTACTTAATGAAACTTGGATATTTCATGTGATGATGCTTTTCTGAGGTTACAACTGAATATAAGTATGGGGTCAATCTTTTGACCAGCTGTTATTATGGGCAAGGTCGATTATTTTTGGACGAGGAAATCATCAATTTATATATTAGCATTTTACAGGTGATTATTGAGGATTTCACCAATAATTATTTTGAACACTAATAAGAGATAACATGATTCTAGAGATGAGCAATTTAGGGTTGATATTTTATGTGGTAAAAACAACTTGTTAGATTGATTTACTTAGTTTGACATTAATGGATTTTAATTTGGATCGAGAGATGGAAGATACCAATTAGATCATTCGAGTATTTAACAGAATGTGATATTAATGTTCGATTTGTTCGATGCCATTCGAGAGTATTGGAATTATCCTTATAAAGCTTCAAATATGCAACTTTAATTATTTAGGATCAACTTATATTATCCTTAATTCATAAAAGATGATCTCTAATTAGCTTCACATTTTTATTTCTAATATTAATATCCATTGGATCCACACAAATTCTTGTTATCGAAAATGGACCATGCGTGAACTTGTTTTAGTTATTAATCTTGTTTGGCCAATGTTAAGTTTTTAGCTTATTTACATATATCTTTTCATTATGAACTCATGAATAATTCCTTATTCTCATTTTTATTTATAACCCCTAGTTCTGATTTGCTCCTTTGATCGTGCACAATCCTATTTTGCAAATTAGCCAATCACCACAGAGGGACATGCAGGCAAAAGCTCTTGGGTATACTTGGTGGCCCAGGCCCACAAGTCATACACAAGAGAGAGACAAGGGCTGTCGGTTGTCTTGAAACAGAGCGGGCAGCAGCAGAGACAGAGGAGGAGGCCGAGACATGGCAGCGGCGGCGACACCGGAGAGGAAAGGCCGGGAGGCGGCGGCGACTGGTGAAAGGGTTGCCCGGGCAACGAGGATGCTCCAGGAGGTATCGGCTCCGCCCGGGGTGGAGCCAAAGTGTGCTGGCGGTAGTGGGGAGCGGACGGCGGGGCAGAGCCGGTTGGGCGCCGGTGGCCGGAGAGGAAGGGGAAAGGAGGGGGGGTGAGCCTAACCATTAGGGAGGTACAGGGGGCTCACCAGGATGTCCGAAGCGGTCGGAGGGAGGTCGAGGCGGCGGCACCGCGCTGTGCGCGGCGGCGGTGGAGGGCTCCGTGGATGGCTCGCTGCGGGAAGGAGGGCTCAAGCCGCGGTCGGAGGAGCTCCAACGCACGAGAGGAAGCTCCCAGCGCGGGAATCGATCGGCGGCGAGGAGGCGACGGCGCTGGAAGTGGCAGTGGCCGGCCGGAGGCGGAGAAGACGCGAGCGCGGCGTGCTCGGGCGATGGCGCTCCGATTAACGACGAGGGGAGGCGGTGATCACTCGGGTGCACGCCGTGACGCGCTCAAAACGGGGCGAGCTTGCCGGAGGTGGCGGAACGGGGAGAGGCGGCGGCGCGCACAGAGCCAGCCCGAGCTGAGCTCGGTTTGAGGAAGGAGGTGGGGAAAGAGGTGAGCTCGGGGTGCTATAAAGACGTGCGCGTACTCGGGGCAGTAATGCCGGCATTGAAGACGCGCAGGCGAAGTAATGCTGGGCGGAGGCAACGCTGAGGAGTAACGCCGGGGTAGGGAGCAGGCGCGAGCTAGGCGGTGGTAGGGCGTGCGTGGTGGGTTAAGCAATACCCGGGGCGGCAGGTGGACTCGGATAGCGCGGGCGGGCGGCGGCAGCAGCGGGAGGCGGTGGGCTGGCTCGGCGCGACGGGAGAAGAGGGAGGAGGAGCAAGGGAGCAAGGAGGAAGAAGGAAGAGGCGGTCGGGTGGGCTGGGGCCAGAGAAAAGGAAAAGCGGCCGATCGGGTCAGAAATAAAAAGAAGAAAGAGGAAGGAGGACGGGCCAGGAAAAGGAAATGGGCCAGCCCAGGAGAGATTTTAGTGATTTTAAGAATTTCCCGAGATTTGAATTTGTAATGCAGTTCTGAATTTGTATCTTGGTTCATATTTTTGAATTCAACAATTAGATTTTAAGAGTAGTAGACTTCAGAGAAATAATGCTTTTAAATTTTCAGAATTTGAATTTCCAGATATGCAAATTGGACGGAAAGATTTTATATTAGTTTCAATTTTCGTTCTTGGTTTTGGAGGTCCAGATTTCAAATTTTAAATATGAAATCAATACTTCCAAGGGGAATTGTATCTCTCTCATTTTGATTTTGAAACTTGGTTCTTGATCCCAAGATTTCGAATTTTATTAATTGGGCTTT
Organism: Dendrocalamus sinicus; assembly: GCA_036346575.1. Lineage (NCBI taxonomy): Eukaryota > Viridiplantae > Streptophyta > Magnoliopsida > Poales > Poaceae > Dendrocalamus > Dendrocalamus sinicus. Next base: position 7,919,080 of record CM070674.1, on the reverse strand, counting down.
TGGCAAGAAAAACCAATATGAGAGATTCGAGCAACACCAAAGATTTTGAAATTACCAAGAAAGTGATTAAAAGATTTTACACTTTTCGCAAATACAGTAATTCCCTATTTTGGGATGTTACACTATGACTAAGACACTAGATCGCTAATTCCATGACTACCAATCTCCAACCATTCGCTGCACCGTTCATCACCGCGTATCACTGACAATCGCTATGACCACCTAGTACCACTCTGGTACTGTAGCAATGACCACCGATCACCGACCACCATGCACCAGCCAGTTATACAGCTGGCCTAACATGAGTACTTGAAGTACTCAAAGATAGCAAGAAATGAAGCACTCAACTGACCGTGAAGTCTACGAGTATAAACCGTGAAGCCTACAACAACCAATCGCAAAAGCCTAAAACTACCGATCATGAGGTCTATGACAACCGATCGAAAAGCCTAAAACAACGACAACAGACTACAAAGTTTACAACTATCAATCACAAAGTTTTCGACTATCGAGTACCAATATGTAAAAACTACGACTATCGAGTACCGACCAGGTACTGTAGCTAAGACCATGAGAAATTACTGTAACTACGACCATGAAAAAATACTATAGCTACGACTATGAAAAGTACCATAGCTACGACCATCGAAAAATAATGTAACTTACCATCTTCGACCAGGTATGATCGTTCTACCGTAGTTGATGTTTCGTGGTCGAAATTGAACATGGTCAAAGCTGGGTGTGGTTGAAGTCTGCTGTGATCAAATTCTGAAGTGGTCGACTTACCGTGCTCAAAAGTTGCCATTCAGACCTGCTAATCGAACCAGCCATCACAAGGACAATCGGAGTACCATACGTGGTCGTTTTGCCATCCTAAAAACTAAAGCACAGAAGCACATTGACCAGAACTTTCACAAATACAAATTCCAACAAAACCATTATCAATTATTCATCATCAACAACATACACGATCATCACATGGTCTCACAGCTTTAAACCTATTGGTGGTCAAATTTTAGAAAGTTTAACTACACGGATTCTAGGAAGTTAAGTAAAAAAGAACGGAGAGGGTAGGTTACTATGACATGCGAGAACCCATTCAAGATTATCTAGATCATCTAGGACTCACGAGCAATATTAGATCAAGGTTTCCCTTTTTGCCCGATTTTGGTGCAACTCTCTTTGTTTCAGATAAAGGCCAGAACTTTGACTTTGATCTTCATGATCCATGATCAGAATAGGTTCCTAACATCATAAAGAGGATTTGTGTCAAGTTTCATTGTATTTGGAATAGTGGTTTATAAGTTAGCTCTTTTCTTGGATCGTGTATAGTGTTGTTTGCACTGTTTCTCGACGAGCGGTAAGACCATAAGGGCCTAAGTGATCAGACCGGTGAGGTCAGACCGACACGGTCAGTCCGGCCAGTGGTTAGACCGCTTGTTGGCCGGTGGTCAAACCAGTTGAGATAGAGTCTCAGGTGATCTTTGTGATCTTTGGCTTTTAGCTTTTGTGTGCTTGTAATTTTGTGGCCCTGCCCCAAGTAGCTGCAGCTTCTGGCTTTCAGCTATTGGCTTCTGGCTGAAATTGCACTGTAGCTGCTCTTAGTTTTTTCTGAGTCATTCAAATAGAAAGTAAAGAAAAAATAAGAAAACACCGTTATATCTCCACGGACAATGCAAAGGAATAATGGGGAAAAAAAAGAAAAGGCCAAAAAGCCAAAAAAAAGCTTAAATTAAGAAGTTGATGTGCTCATTTCAACTTCTGGCTTCTGGAAGCCAAAGCCACTTGGAGTGGCCCCTGTATTTCCGCTACATGGATTTGTTAATACCTAATGAAAAAGTTTTAAAGAGATTCACCTCCTGTCTTACTCATCATACCAATGCTAAAGAAGCAAAGCTCTGACACCTACTGTTCCTCTCACGAAAGAAAATGGAGTGGAAGCTAGCACTACTAGTTGCGGGCCCCTTTTTTGTGCTTTTGGTTTTTTCTATAGCAACTAGCTTTCAAAGGGAGTGTCTTTTTAAGGCGGGGTTAACAAGTTGATTGTAATAGATACTATAGCAACTTCATCTATGTCAGCCACGAACAGTCAAAAGACATAAGCCGCAGACCAAAAGAATAGGCCCACAAAATTCCAGTCATGTGGTGAAAGAACTGAAGCTGGAACAACTGATTGATAAATTTTGGAGGCGTATTGAGGATTAGGAAGCCAAACTGAACTATTACAAAGACAAAAATCTCCAACATGGCACTGTGCCACATTTACTTTGTTTTATATGCAAATATATATATGTACATCTCACAATTTATTGTCTAACGACTATTGGTCTAGTGTGTGTTTGGGAGGTCAAATTGTTTAGTGTGGGTCTGTTCATCGTCAACTGCTACTCTTCGCGCAACTCATTGCTTACAAGGCTCCAAGATTTAAAATTGAGGAACTCCATTGTGAATTTCATAGGCTATATATTCGAAGTGAAGAACAACATGCCAAACGCCTTATTGGCAGGTAATAATTGCCATATATGTGTAGGACCGCAGGTGATAATAGAGGGGGTGAATGGTGTCTCAATTTCTTTTTAAGTATTCATCAATCCTTCATACCAATAGCCACAAAGTTATGAGAATTTGGATTGAAAGCCAAGACAAAACTTAGCAAAACGAAATGCTAAAAAACAAAGAAAAGATCGGCAAAATCAGTAGTACCACTTTAGAACTACTGTTATAGTACTTGGTACTACCGCTGCTACAGTAAAATCAGGGTGAATAGTATTTTAACATGATTTCAAAAACCAAAATCAATGGAACTTTTGATTCGTAGATCCGAATGATATGAAAATTTGTAGGGACATTCTCTAGGATGTGAAGAACCTATTCCAATAGACGACGGTGAAAATAATGGCTAAAGTTGAGACCTTTTTCAGTTTGAAGGAAAGTTGCATCGAAACCAAACAAAAACCAAAAATAGTGAATACAACTTACTCATGGGTAGATGATAACCAAGATGGCTCTAGATGTATTCCCACATGTCACAGCAAAGTAGAACACCGAAGAACACAATCCAAAAATCTTTGAAACGGGAAATCACTTTGTGAGACTGAAAACAACCAAAACCGAGTTTCTTAATGAACTTGCTATCAAAGTGCCCAGATGATAGGAGATTGATTTTATGAGATTATCTCCATCTCATTCACGTCCTTGGCACAACAAGATTAAGAAGAGTGAAGAGCAGAGATCAAAACCAACTAAATCAACAGCAATCAATCAAAACAGGAGGGATGGAGATTATCAAATATTGATGTATTGCTTACTTAAGAAGGTAAATTTTATAGTCACTCCACTTTGGAGGATAGAGAGCACACAGCACCCTCAACTCTTAAACCCTCAACTTAGAGATGCAACTGTTAAATTTGATGAATTAAGATTAGCACATGACTCTTGTGATGAAAAACTGAAATGTGCTAATGATGAAATTGGAAAGCTCAAGTTTAGTTCTTCTTCAGGTTTAGAATCAAGTATTTCAAATGTTCATTCTAAAACTTGTTCTAAATGTGAATTATTAGAAGCTAGACTTAACTCATCTCAGGAAATAATTCAACAGATGCTTTATAATGAGATATCTTCTTTTCTAAATGTCCTAAGCTTAACACAAAAATAGAAGCATTGATTAGACAACTTAATGATTTTGCTGAAAAAGAAAGATTGGCTCTGTCTAGTGCTTTTAAAAATCTTGTAAATGAACTTATTAAATGCACAACTTGTCCCACTCTAGCTAAAAAGAATGAGTACCTGAAAGATACTTTAGAGAGATTTTCTTTTGGCAAGAAAAATTTTAATATGATACTAGACAAGTCAAAAACAAGTGTGAAAAATCATGGTCTATGATTTAATTTTGTCGAACATGCCAAGAATAATCCTCCTAAGGTTATTAAGTCTCTTGAACCTGGAAAAATTGAAGTGAAACTTGAACCAAATCAAACTGTGTTTAAATCTGCTGGCTTTGTGCAAAGTTCATCAAATAATAATGTAGGTGCTAGCTCATCATCTCAAAAGAATTCTGGTTATGTTAAATTTCATTGCACCTACTGTGGAAGAGATGGACACTTGAATGAATTTTGCTTTAGACGTGCCAAGAAAGAGAGAAAGGAAAGATTGAATGCTTTAAGACAAAAACGTGCAACCTTTTTCATTCCTAGATCTCATGCAAAATCTAAGTTTTTAGAGAACTTTTATGATAACTTTAAATCTGGTTCACGTGCTGATTTTGGTTGTAATTCAAACAATTCACGTTCTTTTCGGCATTCTGATCATTCACATCCACGTGACTTTGGTTCTAGCTTTGTTGCTCCTGTTCGTCGTGTGTCTCAGTACTGGATTCCTAGATCTTATTTCACTAACCCCAGTACTGTGAGACCGATGTTTCCTGTGATGTAAGAACAACTGACAAGAATGGAGAACATGAGCTAGATTGGGTTCCAGTCTTTTACATCATTGCTTGATTGGAACACTTGATGGTTCTTGACTCTCTTTGATGGCTTCCAAGAGATTTCACTTTTTGAGAGACCATGTGGAAAAGGTGATGTTGTCTTACATCTTTTAAATTCTCAAGTTGCTGATATGCACACGAAATCGCTTGACACTTCTCGTTTTCCTCATTTGCGAAGTGAGTTGGATGTATTACATCTTATGGGATTATTCTGAGGGGGAGCTTGTTGTTTAAAAATTTTAGAAGCTTTGTTTATTATCCTTGTCAAATAAATTAATAAGTCCAAGCCATTGAAATTAAATGAGTTGTAGAGCTCTCTTTATTATATTTACTCATATGTTGTGTAGCTTTGATCATGACTGATTATAATTAATTTGCTATACTTGAACTAAAATATGACATGGCGAAATACTTTGACTAGATTGATTATAGATAGTACTTTACGATGTTCATCAAAAAGGATTAGCTTGATTGTGACTCTTATTTTAAATCTTGGCTATGAGGCTTGCATATTTCATATGGCGATCTTTTATGATCACTCATTTGGCATGTTATAAAATAAATGAGAAAGAGAATTGAAAAGATGTATGCTTCAAGCATGCCATGGTGAACAAAAAGAAAAAGCACAAAAGTGCGCAAAATAAAAAGAAGTATGCTTCAAACATGCCACCATCTAAAACAAGTATGCTACAAGCATTTCATTATGAAAAGAAGTATGCTTCAAGCATGCCACATGCCTATGAATTGAGTGTGGAGCAATAGGTTGTTATATGAGACTACTAGCTCGTCTGGATTTAAAATTTGCTTTAATTTTAGGCTTTGACTTTTTATTGTGATATCTCATTGTGCTCTTTATAATTTATTTGGTCATTGTTGAGATACCTATCATTGATATAAATTATTTAATCATATTGAAAACTTTGTTTTGATATTGCTATATGATATATGACTTTATATGATCTAGATAGCTCTACTCAAAAATATAGCTTGGTTCTTTTATTTAATCATGCACAATGACTTGTATAATCTACAAACCTTCTTGATTTTTACTCTCATTGCTCCTTCTTAGAATTGTTCCTTTTCTGAATTTTCTTGATGATTACATCGCCAAAGGGGGAGAGATTTGGTGTGCTTTGCGAGAAATTAAAGAGAATTTGGGAAAAAATTGCCTCTCTTGTGTTGAGGGGGAGAGATTTGAGACTTATGACTTAAAATATTTTTTCGGCTTCAGTTCTTCACTTATATCTATTCGAAGCTAATTCATCATATAATTTTGTGGTGTTGTCAATGTATTCATCAAGGGGGAGATTGTTAGACCATGTGGCCAGGCAGGGGCGGACCCACAGGGTATGCCGGGTGGGCCAATGCATACCCTGGGGTCCAGCCGTCTGCCTACCCCTTCCGTCCCGGTTCCCACCAAGGCCATGGCGAGCGGCGACCCGAGGCTGGAGGACTCCTCCTCCGAAGGCGGCGGCGACACCACCGATGCTGACTCCTCCGACGAGTCGCCGCAGCAGCAGGCTAGCAGCCGCGGAGGGGCCCCGGCGCGAATCCCATCCTCACGCGCCTTGCGATGTCGCAGAACTCAAGCCCGCTCGCCACCGCCACTGCCGCACCGGGGGTCTGCCTCCTCCGCTTCGCCACGGAGTCCGCCGCCGGGTCCCTCGTCGGCACCGTCGTCGGATACGGTAACCCTGCCATCCCCTCAACCTCTATGTTCGAGTCGACTGCCGCGTTAGGGTTAGGGCTCTTGCGATTTGTGGTCCTGGCGCCACTGTTCTTGTTTTGTTTGGATTGGCCTTAGGGTCTTGATTCTTGTTCTTTGGCTTACAATCCCAAACTTATCATGTGATTTCTGATCTCTTGCTTCAGGAGATTGATGTGAATTTGATCATCACTGACTACTGCATGCCTGGCATGACAGGGTATGACCTGCTGAAGAGGGTCAAGGTAAAATTTGCAGAGCCTTAATTCTTTCTCGGTGTTTATTCATCCATAAATATTGGACCTTGATGGGAGTAAAAATTTGTTCCTTTTCATGTTAATTTTGGGGGTCCAGGGGTCATCTTCATGGAAGGACATTCCAGTGGTGATCATGTCTTCTGAGAATGTGCCTGCCAGGATCAACAGGTGAGCAGAAGGAACATATATTGCTATCATACTTCTAGTTTTGCCTTAAAGAATTGAATGCCCAAGGGCTTGTCCAGACTTTGGGATTGGTTTCTTAACTACTAAAAAGATTTGCATCTTTTCCCCCTAAATTTTGTGCCTTGCAGTAAAAGGCTTTTGCTAGTTACGTAGGTCTAAAACTTACAAAAAAAACTCTGAAACAGAATCTTTTCCTCTTTGTTTTCAAACTCTGCTGATATAATTCTTCTGGTAGAAGAATTTTTGAAAAGTAAGATTCAGAACATGTGTTGTTATTGTTGTTTTGCTACTGCCTACGGCCTACCTAAAAATTTGAGCAAGGCTCCAATGAAAATTTAAATAATCTGATAGAAGCCAAATGCAGAAGATCTCTGACATTTCCTTTGAGTGATGTGATCACGGAAGTGTGGTGTTTGGTTTGATGCATTAGATTATAAGGATTCATTCTGCGTAGGTGAACTTGTAATGTTAAATTTGGGTGACACCATGGGCTGTGGAGGAAATGATTGATCGGCTTTAGACTTTCAGTTATCTTCAAGTGCTTGTTCCTCACAGAAAAAAAGAGAAAGAGAAAGAGAAAGAGAAAGAGAAAGAAAAGAAAAGCAAGTGCTTATTGAATTCATTGGGCTAACGGTGGGAAATGAAATAATTTGGTTTAGAATGAAACGAGTGTGAATTTACTCGGAATTGTAGGGAGAAATTTTTCCTTTGCTCTGTTTACTTGATTTAAGGCAAGACCACATACCCATCTGTAGCTTTAGTGTTTGTTGCATTCGTGAAACAAGTTAAGGACAGAAGTAAAGTAAAAGCAACTCAACCTGTAGTTTCACACTCAGTTCCCTACTTTCATGTCCTTTAGAAAGCGTAGGCCAAAAAAGTCAGATAAGTAGTATTGTAAATCTCTTTTATGTATATTTGAGACTATTAGTATGGTGTTTGAACTATTTATATTGTAATTTGTGCAAGTTTCCAACTTAATCCTTGAATTTAAGACTTATCATATTATTTAGTGCCTGTATACCAAATTACGGTGCAAATTTTACAATTATTTACCGAATTGGCAAATGGTTTTACTGAATAGCATATGAAAATTTTGGTGCGGCATACCCTTTGGTAAAATCCTGGGTCCGCCACTGTGGCCAGGTCTAGATTATTTTAGATGATGAATAATTGACAACGTTGGTTATGGTATTGCTTATAGTGTGTTGCTTCTTTATATGCTTGTGATAGTATGGTGATATGATAATGTTGCATGATACGCTCGTGTGAGGTATTGTGCTGATTGACTTGAGTCAAGTCGTGGACTTGTGCTCGTACGCGGTTGCATGTTTATTCATGTGCAGGTGTTGCTTGAGGCGGAATATGGTCGATGACGGGACTGAAACTAGGTTCAGGTGGAACTGAGGTTTCGGGACTAAGTTCAGGGAGGAACTGAGGTCCTATCGGTCAAGGATGTCATACGGGATGTTCGGGCTAGAGAACAATGCGCATAGAGATGATGCGTGGAGAAGATACAGGAGGTGCGGTCCTGGACGCTTCGACACGTGACACGTTAGAAAAGTCGGGAGTGTGAAAAACTCGTATTAGGAAGAGTTTCGGGTCCCTCGAAAATTAGTGGGCCAAAAGTCTAGTTAAGGTAAAACGGCCCAGGCCTAGTTGGAGTTGGATTAGGGTTGAGAGCGGAGACTCAGACTCAATCCGAGTCGTGACCGACGGTTGTAGACCGTCTCCATATTAGACGTGAGGTGGTGAGTATTTAATAGTTGTGAGGTGGCCGAGAGATAGCAAGGGCTTCTGGGATTGAGTAAACAGAAAAAGAAAAGTTCGCGGCGGACGCATGCATGAGGCTGATGGATGGACGAATAGTGTCCGCGATTTTTGAATAAAGTTTGTGAGTTTTTTAATTCGCATATATTATCCTTTCTTGGTTTTCTTATTCCTATGAATTCTCCATGCATTGATCTATGTTTAGGTATTTTTCTTGCTTACATACATGAAGTAGTTTTCATTAAAAATTGATTGGAAGATTGAGCAAAAACGTGCACGTTCACAACTCATTATCTAGTCGCTACAGCAATCACTACAGTGCGCACTACAGTGTTTGCTACAGTAACTGCTGCAGTACTTTGCTACAGTAAAATCAGAAAAAATGTTTTCTGCTTTTGTTATTTCTGGTTTTTGCACATTAAAAGGTAGAAAATCTAAAAAAAAGTTTCCGCTGTGCGCTGCAATCATTCACCCTCCTCTGATTGCTATCGACGATCCTACAAAGGGATAAAGATTATCATATCATGTATAACTGTACAAATTGATATTCTTTGGTCATGTTCGATGTTCTATTTGTGCATGTATCACTATTGTATTGTCATAATTCATTTTGACAAGGATAAGTTCCAATTGAACAAGTCATCGTAATAAAGCTTGTCATGACTTATTTATTGAGACAATGGTGTATGGACAGAAGGTTGATGCTTTTGTTTGAAAGATGTTACTGTTACACTCTATTGCAATTGCAGTTGCAGTTGAAAGATGTTAAATAGAAGGGCAAACAAAATAATTGCAATTTGCAGCATAATACCAGGCGGACCGGCGGTTGTATTTCTAGTTATTCCTTAGTGCTTTCCCCGAAGGTTGCTTAGTGCTCTTATTAAACAAAGTTGTATCACATTGAGAAAGAGAAACTGATTGACCATAATGGGGGAAAATTTAGTCTCCCATTATAATACCTTTATTTGCTCGAATGCACCACCAAACAACACAAATTGGGAAGTTCAATTGGTAAAATGTCAGGAGTAACTACATAAGTGCATATAACATACTACAATTCTGTAAAAGTGCAAGACTTTTGGGCCTACTTTCTCAAATTTTGGGATAATCATGATAACGAAACTACAGCTACCTCGCATTAGGGGAGTGCAATGCATGCATTACCCCTCCGCACTGTGTTGCTTTTCAGCAGCAAGTCTAGCAACAATGGTTTGATGAAGACTTCTTTCTACTGGAGGTCTCGATCGGCTACTACCTACTACAACACCTGACAGACAAGAAGTCAAAAGCACATCTGGGTTCAGTTCATCTTCTGCGTTTTACCTGTGCAGAAGTATGCAAATCTTGGTACGTCCTATGCTAACGTATGTGCAAGATGTTAAAGGTATTTCTGGTACTGTACTTGTAGTCTAGTGTTTGCGTGTGTTCCTTGTATATATTTGCTGTTCGGGCTGCTCAACACAATTAGACACTAATTCATCCATTCCTCGAACATGGTTTCAAAGCAGGTTCAAAAACCCAGCTCCAAAATCATTTCCGCTTCTGCTACCCTTGGGAGAAGTTCTCCGCAACTGAGAGAGTAATCTAGATCATTTAACATTAAAGAGTAAAGTCAGAGGGCAACAGTGATGCGCAGCAAGGATGGGCTGCAAACACTATAGCGATTTTTTTATAATTATTGTAGCGCTCCCACTGTTTACGTAGCTATAGCAGACTACATTGTCGAATCGGTATGTTGTCTTGTAGAATCTGATCTAGTCCTAGGGTTGTCAACGGTTCGAATAGAGGTCACCCTTATTCGTATTTGTATTTTTAAATAAATATAGATATGAACCAGAACATGCTCGAGTATGAATACGAATCGAATACCTACTCAATTCGATTGGATGCGAATGTTCTATGGTATAATGAAGTTTAGCAAATTGATACCAGTTTTATAATAATATTTATGCCTTTTTCCTCTAGTTTATCACATAATCATTGATCATGTGTGCTATTTTGCCACTAATTCTAGATATATTGCAAATAAATTGGTTATAAACATATCAAATTTGGCTAAAAATGGCGTGCAAAAAGATTTATTAGAGGATGTGCCAAAATGAAAAACATGAAATGCCAAATTAGAGTCGATATGTTGTTCACATTTTTCCCCCAGTTGCTTGCATGTGGATTCTTCGGTGGTCAGCGCGTGGCCATTTCAGCAGCCGTGGAGTGCGGAACGCTTGTGTGGACACCGAGGCTGCAGTAGGTCTTTACAGTACTCTTATGAGTAAGACTTACAACTATGTCTCCTTGACCATGGCACTTCGACTACGGCACCTCGACCACGACGTCTCAACCATGGCGCCTCGATCATGACACATCAACCATGGCGTCTTGACCACAACTTCGAGTATTCGAACACACGAGTACTCGACACATGACTATACAGTACTCGAACACACGAGTACTCGACACACGACTACACAGCCTTGGCGGTCGTGTGAGCGTTCTACGCTCCATGGCTGCTGAAATGGCCACGCGCTAGCCATCGAATAATCCGTGCTTCGGAGGGGGCAGAAAAACAAAATAACCTCGCAAGAGAGCAAACCTGCAAAAAACAAATACCACCAGAGCACTGGAACAACAAAAACTTCCTTCGTATCCAATGAATCTATGGTGTCCTCTCTCTACCATCACCAGTACTACATCCAAAGGTTGATAGCTACTGCCAACAGGGAGTCTAAGAACTCGTGACATCTTTATATCCAACAATTTAGTGGATGAATTTGGTAACACTGCTATTTTACAATTTTGTTCTCAGAGTGGATTTAATGTCACCTGGCACATGGTTTCAATGTGAGCAACACACTCCGCCCCACTTTAATTACTCTCCATATTAAGTACATGGGGGATATATATGGAAAATCGACTCAATAGAAGATCAAATAGGGAAATTTAGCCTAATTATCGCAACCATCCTCAACTAACATCCAATTTACAAGAAATTATGCCACATAACACTGTTGTCATAGTTGAAACACAAAACGTTGTGTTAGTCTCTTTGTTTCATAATAAAAGTTCAAGTCTACCATGCACACACATCAAGGAGATATAAAATCGAGAGAGGTTTTAAACCTTATCTATCCTTGTCAAATCAAATGCTCTACTCTCCAACTTATATAAGGTGGAAAAATCTTTGCAGCAAGTTACTAGCCATTTGTATTTCAAGTTATTTATTCCTCTGAGCTATTGGTAACTTTTTATGCTTGAAAGAAGATATTGCTAGGTGTCCTACATCCGATACGAGCATTGAACGCCTCGTCTCACTCCTTTGAACTGCTTTAGACTCGAGCCAGCCGCTTTCCCTATCCACAGCTCTTCCTCTTGCCAAACATATCAATCTCTTCCCCCAAATCTATTTCCCCAACCTAGTGCTCCTAATTTCTCCCTAATCTAGCGTTGGCAAGCCAATGCTGGCGATCGCCACCCACCACAACCAGTGATTCCTCGCAATACCAAGTTGGGCACCGCCTTCCCCATCGCTGTATAACTACGACCATGGCTTCCCTATCGCCTTTGCTGCTGCTGGTAGCCCGCGAGACAAAGAGAGAGGGGCATCGGGAAAACCATGGCTAGCCGAGTTCTGTTGTTGCAACTGGCACATCTGCCGCGAGTTCCGTCATGACTATCCGAGATCTGTCATTGCCAGCTGTGTCCTCTTCGATCCCTGCTATATGGCTACCTGAGATCTGCCACCACCAACTTGGCCTCCGCGAGTGCTAGTGGGGCAGCCGAGCTCTATGGCCACGGGTCTCATCGGTACCACTGTAACCTCTTCGTCTAATGTGTGTTGCAATCCCTACTCGATTTGTTGCAATTACTCTTCTCACTTGTTGCAATAAGTGTTTTTTGTTGCAACGAGTCTTTTTCTATTATTTGCAGCATATAGGTTATTTGTTATAGTAGTTCTATTGATTTGTCATACAAGAATACCTTTTTGTTATAATGGAGTTGTTTGTTTGTTGTATCATTTTGTTGTGTTCTTTTATTATTTTGGGATTTCTGAACTAATTTGAAATGTTTGTTTGAAATATATGTTGTGGTAGTTTTGTGAATTTGTTGCAACTGTTTTATTTTGCTACATTAGGGTTGTTGATTTGTTGCATTACGATCTTCTAAAATTGGTATGTTGCTTTGTAATTTTGTTGCTAATCATCATGTAAATCTGAGATGTATGTTGAATTTCATCTCTAATACAACTCTTAATCTTTTGACATTGTTGAGAGATTAATATTTTTCAAATATATTACCAATGTTGTTAGTGTTGTTTCAAAATGTTACATTCGTCGATGCTAAATATTGTGTATGTCATTTTCTGTTGTTGCACCACCAGCGGGAAACGTATAATGGGAACATTTTCATGTACGTACGGGTGCTCATCCTCCCCTTAAAAAAAGTTGTACCGTCCTGAGAACACAGTTAAGAAGTGATTTTTGCTTCCCATTTTGATGCTGCCGTTTAGTTAATCCACCAGGTACGTGCCACAAGCACGATTTGAGAACTTCAGGTTGTAAATCGTCACAATTAAATAGATATATAAATCTTACATGTCAAGCCACTATTCTGTGAAAGTACATATAAATCAGAGCAGTTTCCTAACCCAGTTTCTCAAAGCTTCGGATAATCATGATAAATTAAGGAACTTGGTCAGTGTTTTAGATCCTTTATGATATTCTATGCATAGAGGCAGAAGTGTAAGTTTCATATGGATCAATGTATCGCGTAGAGATGGCAATTAAGCATAATACAACTAATGTACCGTTCCAAACCGATATTTTCACAAGAATTTTGCAACAAATAGTGATTGCTCAAAAAAAATTAAATGGGCCAAAGTTTGTACCTCGCATCAACGAGGCGATGCAGTACATTTAAGCCTACCCAAAATATGAAAACCACTAGAATGCCAAGGCATTTGACTATCAATTTTTAGCTCCTTATTGTGGATTTATCAGCTTTAAGAGGCTATTTATTCACAGGAGACATCAGTGAACTACATGTACAAAGACACAAGATCATATCAAGTATCGGTTTAGAAAGTGTTCAATACCATGTATTTCTGAATATGTGTCTATTTCCGATACCTCCCAAGCCAACATGCATACAAAGGGTACACAAACCTCTCTCTTCTGGGTTGACATGTAAATCCATGGAGACAAGGCTTCTCTCTACTACTAGTCTACTACTGCAACATCCAACGGATGATAGCAACCAGGGTTTCAAATACCGGCCGGTTCGGTTACCGCCGGTAACCGGTTTTACCGGTGCTAACCGGGAGAAAAAACCATCGATTTTTATTAATTCAAATTTAAACTTTTGAATGTAAAAATTATTTTTTTCTAATGATATTTACTTTTTTTTAACACTAATAGAATGTATTAGGAAGATGCATACACTTCCCATACTTGACTTCATGCTTTTTGCTATGAATGTATTAAGAATTTTAAAATTTTGAATGTAAAAATTAGTTTCCCTAATAATATTTACATTGTTTAACACTAATGGAATGTATTAGGAAGATAAATGTACCTTCCGTTCTTGATTTCATGCTTTTTGCCATGAAAGTATTAGGAATTTTCAAATTTTGAATGTAAAAGTTAGTTTTCCTAATGATGTTTACATTGTTTAACACTATATTTTTTTTTGAACCATAAATACAGCAGGGGAGGCCCCCACTGCAAAACTTTAAAATAGAAGGAAAAAGACTGTACAAAAAGACTAGAAGAAAAAGGAGAAGAGGAGAAAAACAATCAGCTAAACAACAAGACAAAACCCAGGAAAAGAGAGGAGGAAAAAGCTACAGGAGAAGAGAGGAAGCTTAGAGGCCTAAAAAAGAGAGAAAGGCCTCCCTTTTATGGACACAAAGTCTATGAGCTTGTAATTTGGCTTCTTCCAAAAAATTTTGCTTCCATGATTCAAGAGAGGGGCGGCCCCGGTTGAAGATGAATTCATTTCTTTGCTTCCAAATCTGCCAGGCTCCAATGATGAAGATTTCCATGAAGAAAATGCTTGGAGATCGCCGCTAGCTTGGATTATCATCGAAAGAAATCTACATCAAGATTCCAATGAATGCCAAGGAGCTGCCAACAGCTTTGACTGAACGAACACCCAAAGAAAAGATGAAAGGCCGTTTCTTCTAAATTTCTATCACAGAGCACACAGTCATAGTTATTCCTTTCCAAAATCTGCTTCTTTCTCTTGAGGATGTTCCTTGTGTTCAGCCTATCCATTAGGAGTAACCAAGTGAAGACTCTGAGTTTATTACAACATTTGGAGTCCCAGATCCAAATGAAAGGCTTAGGAGGTTGAACGTGTTTGTAGGGAAGGTTATAGAACTTAGAAGAACTGTAAGTATTGTTTCCCCAGATGTACTGCCAAATGTCTTTGTCTTCTTGCTGAAACTGAATTGTTTGCAAATATTCTTGAAGACTCTGATACTCATGAAAAGCTTGCTCGGAAAGAGGTAGATGGAACTGGGTTTCCAAAGTACTGTTTGTCAGGAACTGAGCAACTGAAATGTTCTTATTTTTTGCAAAGGTGTAGAGTCTTGCGTATTTGTTTTGCATGATATTGTCATTCCAGAGGTCCAGCCAAAAGAGGACAGTTGAACCATTACCAATTTTGCATTTGGCAATCCTCTAAACAAGTCACATAGTTTCAAAACATCCTCCACCGTAAAGAGCCCTTGTTAGAGCGACATGGGAATCGACCATTGGGATAGTGAGCGTTCCAAATGAGCTTAACCCAGGGAATTTCCTTCTTGTTATAGAATTTATCCAGATGCTTGAGAAGAAGAGCTCTATTTTGACTTCTGAGATTGATTATACCAAGTCCACCCTTTCTTTTTGGTTTGCAACATTTATGCCAAAGCTACAAGAGGTCTGCGATTTAGCATTATGTCACTTTTCTCCACAAGCAAGTGCCTTCTTGCTCACAATGCATTTTAGAACAGCCATTGGAATTTGGAGAGTGCACATGGTATAAGTAGGAATAGAGGAGAGAACTGCATTGACAAGTTGAAGCCTTCCAGCATGAGTTAGGAAGTTGGAGGTGGCAGTAAGTCTTCTTTCAATCTTGTTCATTACAAAACCATAATGATCCACTCTTGGCTTGGTGGTGCCTAAAGGCAGACCCAGATAGGTGAAGGGCAGAGATTCTAGTTTGCAACCAAACACTCCTGCCAGCTGCTGTGCTTTATCATCAGACATATTGAGGGGAACAAGACAGGACTTATGGAAGTTTACTCTTAGTCCAGTCGAGATAGAGAAGGACTCTAATAATCCCCTAAGTGTGAATAATTCTCTTTGGGAAGCCTTCATAATCAAAAGGGTATCATCAGCATATTGGATTATGGGGTAATGGTCCAGATCAAAGGAAGGGATAGGGAGCTCAAAGAGGCCATCTTGATGACCCTTATAATCCATAGAATCCATCAAAGGGAGCTCAAAGGAAGGGATATTGGATTGTTTAACACTATAGAATGCATTAGGAAGATCTATGCACCTCCATACTTCATACTTTTTGCCATGAATGTGTTAGGAATTTCCAATTTCAAATTTGAAAAACCGGGTTTTAGTAGTTTTTCTCTGGTTTTTTGGACAGTTACCGGCAGGTTTTTCGGTTACCGATTTCAAATTTAAATTTGACATGTAAAATTCAACCGGTTTTTTCTAGTTACCGGCCAGTTTTTTCGGTTACCAGCCGGTAACCGGTACCGGCCCCCCGGCAGGATTTACCCCGGTAGCGGTATTTGTAACCTTGATAGCAACTACCAGTTTGGTGCCTGAAAAGTTCCAAAACTCTGTATTTATATTCCACGAATTTAACAGCCAAACGCGGCCAAATCCTGCTATCTATATGATTTGATTCGCTTGGCACTGGCACATGCCTTTGCATGTCTTTCACAGAAGTGTGATGAGGGTTCGACCACCCAATCTGCTCCATTTTACTCACCCATTAAATCGAGATCAAAATTTTCGTATGAAGCTTCAATATTGAGAAATAATGTCACTGCTCCAAGAACTTGGATCCTTTTTTCCAATTCACATGCATCAAAATTTGTATCATAATTATATTCACAACTGGCTTCAACGCCTCAATCACTTTATCAGGAAACACCTTTCTTAATAAGAAAATCATACTTAATATCAATGCAGCAACCACAGCTGGAGAGAAGCATTTGATGGGAGATAACCCTTCCGTTTTGGAGCCACCTTCTAATGCTCTTAGACTACCGCTTAGCTGACAAACAACCATCACGAAGAACAAGCAACTGGGACAAATTAGTCCATATAAAATGGCTACAAGCCTGCATCAATGCAGAGTGGAAAGCCAAACACAGCAAAGATTACAACAATCTTTGTTCTACAGACTGAGAACACAAAGGTAAATGTACCAACTACTCATCATTCGGTGAAGATCGCGGCCACTTATCGTTAAAGGGCACAGGAATGATGCTCTCTTCGTTCAGTGGTAGTATACATGCATTTCGCAACCTAAAAGGCTAATTCATGACTTTATTAGGATTTTATCAGCCTAGTAGCTTCCACCATCATTATCAGCGCCAGTGCTCTTGTGGCTCTCAGTTCCTGAAGGCTCCGCGGTGGCCCCACCCGCATCTTGCTTGCTTACTGCTGCTGCTGGCTGGGGATCGGCTGCACGGGGCAGTTCAACTTGCAGAGGCTGGGGCATGCCGTTGACAACCCCAGGTCTCACAACCATTTGTCCGGCGAAAGAAAGCAACTGAGCTTGGTGCTGTTGCAGTTGATACTCCTGCATCTGCTGCGGCGTTAGAGGGGTCCTTGGAGCGAACATTGGCACCTGTGACATGTAATGCCCTACCCCGGGCGATGCACCAGGTGGCACAATCTATTTGCAGAAATAACATCAGTGCATGCAGAAGAAAGGATATAAGGATAGATGTCTGGAAATGACAAACCTGAGGGTGGCTTACAGAGGTCTGTGGTTGGGCATCCGCAATTGCAGCCAAATACAAGAGGTTCTTCTGAAGCTGAGCTTGATACCTGAAAGTTTCATTGGAGATAATTTTACCAATAATCTACATGCATTTCTCCATAACCATTTCAGAAGGAAAACCACATTCACATAAACAAATTTTTATGGGTATGAGAACTTGTTCATCACATCTATCTACTAAATTCATATACTACAAGCACTGTGTAATGGAAAGTAGATTACAAAAGCTAACACATATTATGCCCCAACTAACAAAATAATAGATTAATAGAGAGAAGGTAATTACTTCCAATAGTTGTAAAAGCAAAAATGTGAGGTAATTAGTGACAATGGGTTAGTAACACTAACCATGGGTGCACACGCAACACACATGATGCATGGACAAAGACAAGCATGGCAATGGTACCGGTGACAATCGAAGATTGCACATGGATGTGCTGACAGCAAAATGGTACTTGGCAGTGCTAGAGGCGAAAATCGACATGATTACAATGTGAATTCCAAGAAAGACATAAGTGAGTAACATCTAGTTAGTTAGGACTTTGGAATGATGTACTATATGTCAGAAAGGGAGCATATTACTGTAATACCCCAAATGGCATAAAGGGAAACATTAGAGGTAAATAAAGGGGAGAGTATAGTTTTGTCATCAGACCCATCGATTTCAGAGTATCGATTTAGTATCGCTCGCAGAGGCTCCCAGACCACCCCAGGACGGTCGGCACCGTCTAGAGAGCCGAGTAGCGCCCTCAGAGGTTCCCTGACCGCCTAGGGGTAGTCGGCACCGTCTCGCGACGTGGGTTTTCTTCATCCGGCAAATTCCAACCTTACCTTTTACCGGACTTACCGCTGCAATAAAAGAAACCCCAAAGCCAGCACAGCATTTGATCAAAATGCCCCTGAGCAGTCAATTGTATGGGAAAGGAAGGGAAGGGCATGCCAGGCATTTCAATGCAAAGGGCAGCCCAACCACGCCTTTATAAAGCCAGTGCATAGCAAGTCTTATCTCCTCACCTCTTCTCTCAGTTAGGATAAGAACAAAGCCAGTAGAAGCATACTCTTCCTTCACTCCTCACTGCCAAGGCCGAGAGCCCCCAAACCACAAGCACCTCTCCAAGATCACCACAAGGAGGAGGCGAAGAAGATGGAGCCGAAAAGGAGAAGGAGCTCGGAGGGCTAGACCGCGAGGACGGCGCCTTCGACAGCGACCCGGAGAAGCCACGACCACCGGGAACCCCGAACTTCATCATCAGCCACTTCTCTTTCTGGCCGGTACACCAGTAGGTTCCCTCTACCTTCTCCTAGCTCGCAGCCTCGGCAAAGCACAAATGGTAGAAAGGAGGAGTCTTGGGACAAACCCGCATAGGAGAGTGGCCGGCCGGTGTAGAACCATGGCTGGTGAGCTGAGGGTGCTGTGGTGGCGCAGGCGACTAAGGGTGGAGGCGTAGCCGAGGGCGGCGGCCGGGTTGGGGGGAGCCACCGGCGCCGGCGCTCCTCGGGCTGAGGCCCTCCGCGCCGCGAGCCACCAGGGGAGAGAGGAGAAGGCGGAGGCGGGGGACGGCAGTAGAGCTACCGGCGGCGGGCTACGGGGGGGCCGGCGACGCCGGGCCTAGCCGCACGCCACCGCGCCGCCGGAGTTGTGCCCGCGCGCGCCGCATCGCCGAGAGAGGCCGGCCGTTTGGTTGCGCATCGGAGAGAGGGCGAGCGGAGGCCGACCGGCGGTGGTCTGGCGCCGGCAAGCCGTCTTTGGGCCGCGCGCGCGCCGGGGAGGTCGCCCGCACGCGAGAGAGAGGGGATGGGAGCAGAGAGGAAGGTAGGAAGGGGGTGGCGGGGCCGCCGCGGCGCGGGTCCGCCACGCCGCGCCGCCTCCAGGTGTGTCTGGTAAGGGAGGAGGAGGCCCATCCGGCCGAATGGGAATAGAGGAGAGAGAGAGCCAGGGGGAAGAGAAAAAGGAGGAGGGGGCCGGCCGGGTAGGTGAAAAAAAAGAAAAGAAAGGGAAGAGAAGAAAAGAAAAGTGGAGAAAAAGAGAGGAAAAAAAAGGGTTTGGCACCTGCGTGTCGGGTCCTTAGCCCCGTACGTTTTATGCCAGAAACCCGGTTATGCGCGTAGAGTTGTCACTGCTCATTTAAACTCTGGCTTCGCTATGGTGCGTTAAGTCGAACTAATTGCTTGTTCAGGTGGGGGACCCGAGTCGACACCGTCCGCACGTCATTCCGCTCCGCTCAGTTAATAGGCAAGTGCATGGTAGAGCGGTAGACCGTGGGTTGTATAAAATGTGCGATGGTCACATGTTATGGTTATACCTATATGAAATTGCAAGGTTTTTCATGACATGTTGATGTTAAGAAATGATGGCAGTGGTAATAGGGCGGGGTGAGCAGCGATGCCACCCTACTCATGATGACACTAATGACAATGACAATGGTAATGACAATGACAATGACAATGAATATATGCATTCACATCATGTGCATTCATGAAATGAGAACTGGGATCCGCCTAGGCGGATACCGTAAGACCTACTTCGGTAGGCCTCCACGGGAGTGGAGAGACCCCCGTGCCGATATGGGCGGGCCCAAGATTTTGGGTGAACATCGACGGGTGTTCACTCGGCAATACCGGTATATGCAATGAGATGAGCAAATGAGCATGTAGAGTAGTGCTGCATTGCACTTGTGGTATGACAATGAGGGAACATGAAATGAGAATATGAACTAGATACTGCATGTGGGAAATATTATGGTTAGATGAATTGTTGCCATGTTTAGGATGTGTTTATCGTTTTATTATGTACTTGCTGAGTCGGTGGACTCAGCCTTGTTCTGTTGATGTTTTTTTAGGTGATCGTTGAGAACGAAAGGCGGGCGGGAGTAGCACTTGAATGATCGGCACGAACCAGTAGCACTTTTGGATCACCTTTTGTCAGTATACTCTAGCTTTTGCTAGGCTAGAGTATCCACCAGAAATGCTATGATGTAACTGAACGCAGCATAATAAATAAATTAGTGTTGGTTTTAAATTCTACTGAGTTGATGAAATGGTAAGAGTAGCAGAGGTGGTAGCATCTTGTCCCAGAGAGTGGGCGGGGTGTTACAATTACGCTATTAATTTATTTACATGAATTTGAAATAGCCAAATGCATGTGAGACAGTTTCGGATGTTAGTTACTGCACATGGCATATATAGCCATTTTGCTGACATGACCGCAGTTGTTGTTTTTTGGTTGTTGTTTGCGAGGAAAATAATCATCTGCTGCAAGTAGATTAAGCTACTGCGGCCGGGATTTTGTTATGATTTGAATTTTATTCTGGCAACTTGTGAAGGGTGATCTGGATTTATTATCACAATGCAACGGTTATGGAAATATTAATTAGTGTACATGATTTGACATACATTTCATTAAATTTTAATATGATATCTGCCACCCTCAGCCATTACAAAGTGGAAATAGCTGCATAAATGCTGATAATTTTGTTTTATAGGCAAAAGAACAAACAAACTGAATGCATAAAGAATGGCAGCCATACTTTTTTAAAAAAGAAAAAGGAAAAAAATGCACTCCCATTACAACATGGGATGCTACTATGCTAGCATAGCATTGCCAATATCCTTCCGAGGAATAGGAGACATGAGAGATGGAAATCTCGCACAGCGGATATATTGGCTGAGAACATAGACATTAGTGCTAAAAATGGCAGCATCTTGTATGTTCTTCAAAATATTAAAAAGTGCTATCACACTGTAGACTACATAATTTTGTCATGTGGGAACCCACCTAGATTTGTTAGGAGCTGTATACCAATATATGTTCACACCATATAACATAGTAAAACCTTGTAGATCGTAAGTGTGTCATTACAATCCACATTAATACATGTCACTAGAAAACCGGGACTACATGTTAGTAACTCATCTTTCACACAATGCCAACCAAGGTGAACGTCAAGTAAATCATGCTTTTATCAATGAGGACAGATACATTACTGGAGCTACATAGTACTGCTAAACAATACTTATCAACCCAGAATCATATTATACATGGCCAAAATATTATTGACCATCACTGCAGTTTTCAGCTCCGTATTTATTCAATACATGAAACAACAAAGAAAATAATGCATGCTAATTTCATTATTACATGACATGTGACATGACAGTAACAAACTAACAATAAATATATACAATTAGCTAATATCGGGGGAAGATGACAACAAAAACAAGATAATCACATTTTGCTCATTAGAAATTCAACTTATGCGGAAATGTGCCACCATGCAGGGTGGCTCATCATTTAGCCAAATGAAAGATCATATCAAATTGCAAAATCTTCAGGATAAAAGTTGCAGTTAGTTACATACTGAGCACATTCTGCCAGCTTTCCCACGTTCTGATGTTCCAAGATAGCCAAAATAAGTTGCTTATTTTCATCCAGATACTGCAAAAGGAATAAAGTCAGTAACGGAAAATGAATATTCGCAACAGAGCATCCAAAGAATTAGTAAATTCAAACAGAAGGCCCAAATGAACCACAAAATAAACAAAAGTATTGCAATATTGGAAATTCTATAGCTTTGCGAGAAAACATGAGGATCATAAATCAGAAAAAAAGATTTTTGAATCATTTGAATGCCCATATTACAAAGCTAGAACCACAGAGTGTAGTTTAAATGTAAAGAACTAAAGATTATTTGGAGTAAAAATGTTTGGTCCATTGCATGTGCTCCACTAACATGAGTACCCTTGCTAACTTGGAGCACATGAACAATAGTTCAAAAAGACTAGCCCAAGGAAGCTCTCTACATTTTTTCTGAAATAAAGCAAATTGATTGTACTAATCTGGGTATATTGTAGTACAACAAATCAAATCATTATCCATAGCCAGTAAGCAATATATGCATCACCAGCATTAAGCAAAAATCAAGCATGTTTGTATCTAGCGAGACAGTATAAAACATGCTGGTCGTTCAAATGGCAGCTGGTAGCAGAACTCAGTTACTAACTACAAAAGAAAAGAACGACACTTGAAGATTGGAAAATCAACGAACGAGACAAAATGAATTTAACAAAGCAAGAAGTTTTCCTTTTAAGAGAAGGCATAACGAAGACCGGAAGTACGAAAGTCTGAAAGATAAGGCTCAACTAGGATATTTCCAATAAAATCACTTTTCAGTCAGATTGTGAGTTTGCCAGAACTGAAACTGTTTAACTATACTGCTACTTCTACTATTGTAACTGTAAGAAGGCTATGTAAACATAAAATTGTCTCCCAGTTATAAGTTTTAAACTTCAGCTAACCCTGTCAAGGACTGGAGTTCACCAGGACTTGCATATCAAGTCCAGGTAAAACTAACAAAATCCGCACCCACAAAACACAAACGGAACTTATAATCCATAGAGTACCATACAGATGTGCCTACGTATATATATGAGCCATGGCACTTTCTTTCACAATGCCAAAGTGATTTCAATATTAGAACAAGGACCTAACTGTTTGCAAAAGCAAGTAAATGTTCCACACAGGAACAACTTTCAGGCTATGACATTCAGATGAGTACAAGTTATGAGGTCAGTGCTACAAAAAACAAAGGGAAAACATCAGTTTGGTTCAGGATGGAACAGTCAAGGATAGTTGCATGCTGTGTTGCAGGTAATATGACATAAGGCCATGCCACAAGCAAGGATTCAAGTCCGTTTATCAAAACAATGATCCATTCACAACCTGGTCCCAAGAGTAGTAGTTTACTCCTCGTCCCCTAGTTTACATCTTTGTAATAGCAGAACATAGCATCGTCGTAGGCATAGTGCATCGTCATAGGCATAATGATTATGCTTACCTCCTCCTGATTTTATTGAACCAGTATGAGCACAAATCAATGTGCTCCGCGAGCCAATACACATAATGTAATTTTTTAGATGCGTGGCTTATCAAAAAATGGCTCAAATTATTTTATTTGTCAAATACTCAAGTTAAGAATTACAATAATTAGGAATTCCTAAGACTTAGCAATTTCAACTAATAACATATTTTCTAAATGTGTGAATGATTTCAATAATATTCCACATGCTATTTTCCAGTGTTACAGCAGACAAACGGGCGCGGCATGGTTGGGGGCGTTGCCGAGCTCAGCGTGCTGAGCAGCCCCTGCGTGGCAAGCTGTTGCCGAGCTGCCCAGCTCGGTAGGCGGGCGTATGGGCATACAGGAACCGGACAAGCGCACATGGGAGGATGGTTGTAACATCCTATTTTTGAAAATCCAGTTATTTTTATTTAAAATTGACTATTTGTAAAATTTTAGGTGTATTTTAAAAATTTTCATCATCTTATTAAAAGCGTCGCACTAAAGTAAAATTTATATAATTAAATTGAGTTATTTGAAATGGTTGCATCAAAATTTATTTAATTTGGCGTCGTGTTTTTGTGTGCATTTAAAAATTATATCAGCGCATGCATTAAAAAAGTCATATTATCATAAAGTCATTTACTATACCGCTCTTTTCTCCCGTTCGACCGACAGTAGATGAAACACTTGCGTGCCTCTTTTCTTTCCTTTTTCTTTTCTCCTTCACTGCGAGAAATTTGGACACTGTTGGACCTATAGCCCACCGAAATTCCATTTTTGGCCCCCCAAAGCAAAAAATTCCAAAAATGGACCCCATTTGAGCGCGTTACACGGAGGGCGCCACGTGGCAATCGTTCATCCGATCGTGCGGTCGATCCGACGATCGCCCGGCGCCGCGCGCGAGCGCGCGAGCTCCCGCCGCCGCGCGATCGCGCCGCGTGATCGCGCGTCCCCGCGCCGACCGCGCGCCCCGCCCGCCAATGCTGCCCCCGGTCCCGCGGTCGCACGAGCGCTGCTTGCTCCCGACCGCATGTCCCCGATCGCAATACTCGTGAATATTTGTATAGTTTCACAATTTTGTAGTTATAAACTGAGAAAAATAGATAAAATTACAATAATAATTTATGTTCATTGTTAGTTGCAGATGTAAAAAAATTGATAAATATTTTTAAAAACGATTAATCATAGAACGATCGTTTAGTAAAGTGGTAAGTGATATTTAGGTTTCGTATGGTTTTTAGGTTTGCAATCACCATGTTATTTGTATGTTTTGTCAATTTTGTAAATGTAAACTCGGAAAGAACTCGACCAAGTAGTAATAAAAGTTTATATTCATTATAACTTGTAGATGCCAATAAAATTTTGGTAAATTTTTTTAGGAACAATTGACCGTAGAATGATCGATACAAATAGTGGTAAGTGACTTTTAAGGTTTGTTGTGTTTTTAGGGTTTGCAATCTCCGTGATTGTTTTCAGTTTTGGCAATTTTGTAGTTATAAACTGGATAAAAATCAGATAAAGTTGTAATAAAAGATTATGTTCATTGTAAGTTGTAGATGCATAAAAAATTTTGGTAAATTTTTTGTAGGAAAGATTGACCGTAGAACGGTCGATACATAAAGTGGTAAGTGATATTGTGAAGGTGAGTAACATGGAATGCGATACATAAATTTTGGTACATTTAATATTGTTAAATGAGGTGCTACGTGAATCATGGAATGCGAAAATACTAGATATTAAATTTCATAATACAGTTGGGAGTAACATGCCGCGTAGATTTTTATTACATGCATAACATATAGCATGATATGCGACTAACCCACCCAACTGCTCGTACGACCTACTGTGTGGACCGGGCCACTTTCCTTCCTTGCCCGCTCGGCGTTGAACTCCTCCGCGCCTCTTTTGCCTTAGCCGCAATTTCCTCTTTCTCTCGCGCCCATCTCGCGAGCCTCCCGATCCTCACGCGCGCACGCTTCAAGATGAGCTTGCGTCTCGCTGTATACGCAGGTGTGCTCGTGCTTGCGGCGCTCCTCCTCCAGCAACTCCTTCTCCTTTGTGACATTCCACTCCTCAAGTCGAGGTCCATTGGTCCCGAGGGTGGATCTCAAGATCGATCCATTTGCGGTAGGCACATAGGGGCTCCGAGACTGTAAATAAAAGAGAGATATTGTTAGTGCGTGTTGTGAAGGAGAAAAGGTAGGGAAAATGGTGCATGTGGTCGCACGCCGCCGATAGGTTGCGGTGTCAAACGGCGGTTGGGGTAGTCCTTTGGAGTAGTTTGCAACCCCGCATCGCATACCTAGACCGATGCGGTGCTTAGACTTGAAGAACTTGCACACGCCCCGCACCAACAAAGGGGAGGTGTCTCCCCTCAGTGGTAGTTGTGGCGAACGCCGGTGGGGACGTCCGGGATGGGGTTTTGCTACGCGGCGCCTGGGGACCTTTCATCGTAGCACGATGGGCTTGTTCTACCCGGGCCAGACGCCCTTATTTTCTCATCGCGGCGGCATCGCTGGCTGCAGGTGACCGTGCTATGTCACGGGTCTCCTCCCAATCCTTCACCATCTTGTCCCATTGCTTCTTCTTGCCTTTGTCCATCCCGGTTGGGTGAGGGAAGCGCGATGGAGTATGGGGTTTGATGTGCAATGTTCGCTGGGAAATGGAATGCATACCAATTTATAGGGGCTGTTTTGTGTCTACTAAATGCGTGTAAAGATGGTCCGCGTGGTCGTAGCGGTGAGTAAAGATGGGAGTGCTGCGATATCACCAAAAAGGCCCCGCTTTGTCATGTCATCGCCCAAAGCGGCATCTTTTGTCATCCCACCGAGCAAAGCTGACCTCTTTTGTCATATCACCGAGCAAAGCTGCCCGCTGTATCATGTCATCGCGCAAAGCCGCATCCGTTGTCATCCGACCGAGCAAAGCTGCCTCGCTTTGTCATGTCTCCGAGGAAAGCTGCCCGCTTTATCATGTCATCGCGCAGCCGCATGCGTTGTCATCTCACCGAGCAAAGCTGCCCGCTTTGTCATGTCTCTGAGCACACCGCCATGTTTTGTCATCTCACCGAGCAAAGCGGCCTCTTTTGTCATTTGACCGAGGACAATCGCTCTCTTTAGTAATGTCACCGCCCAAAGCTGGCATCTTTTGGCATCCCACCGAGGACAATCGCTCTCTTTAGTAATCACGAATTGGCTATACTCATGCCTTTTGGCATTGTTTAGGTGTTTAGCTCTCGCCAATGGCCTCTTATCTCTAAATACAGAGCATCGGTGCACACTCACCACCCAAGCTAGAAATGATGTCCTCCTTATTCAAGCCACGGGAACCAAGATGATGGCCTCATTCGGTAAGAGGTGTTATTTGATCCAATATTAAAATTTATTTCATTGTCAATATTATGTACATCTGTCCCGTTTGCATTTTATGCTTTCTTATGTAATGCCTTTTGAATGTGATGTGTATCATTGCACTTGGGACTTTCAGGAATGACTTATTGACTTTGACACTAGCTCGTGGACTGAAAATGGATAATTGATGAGATAGGCTCGCCCTCAAGACCGCAGGAATTTGTGCATTCACTCTCTTACGTGTACGTAGAAAATTGTACCACACGTCATTCTCGCCAAGTTAAAGTATTAGCCTAATATGTATATGTCGTAATGGCTCAGCCGAGTCATCAAGCAGCTCGGTAGGCGGTAGCTCAACAAAGAGTCCGCTTTGTCTAGTCACCGAGCAAAAGCGACTGTTTTGTCTAGTCATCGAGGAAAAGTCGACCTCTTTGTCATGTCACCGAGCAAAGTGGCCCTTTTGTGAGGTCACCTCAAAAGCGGCATGTTTTGTCTCCTCACCGAGCATGGTGTGGGGTCAAGATTTGTGTTGTCTGTGGTCTTTGTGCGTGAGGCTACCCCACACACACCTATAAACGGAGCCATCCTCACATACTCCCCGCCATGTTATCACCACCTCCGAGTAAGTTGTTCACAATCTGTAGTTTTATTTCGTGCTCACTCCCCAAGACTAGGCAATGAGTCACTCAAGACGCCTTCATGGGCACCCACGGTGATGTGCCCAAATTGCAACTTGGTGGTTAGACGAGGACATCACAGATGGCCAAGAATCCCGGCGACACTACTACAAGTGCCCCAATCACTCGGTGAGTCATATTTTTCGGTTCATTCAAATCGTGGTGGTATGTTTAAAAATCTTCTTGTCATGGAATCGCAGGAAGCTCATGGTGGTTGCCGATTCGGGTGTGGGAGGATGAAATGGGAAATAGGAATGACAAGTGTTCGCCGTGAGAGAGTTGTCGTGGGGTTGCGACCCGTCGGATGCAAGATCGCTTCGGCTGCACTAGAGTGGAAGATAAATTTAATGTTGTGTGCTATTTTGTTTCTTGTGTTTATTGTTATCCTCAAGTTGTAGTGCTGGAGGTTATCCTCGTATGTTCGCAATGTTTTATGCTATATTGTCGTCAAGCTCTTTTGGTAATGTTTTATGTACGGTTGTGTTGTATTTTAGTTCTTGTGTTCGTTGGTGTGTTGGTGGTTGTACTACTTGCTACATGTCATGTACGTGAAATGTATGAGTTGTTCGTGTTGTCTTTGCCTGATGCCTTCTCCTCGTATATGTTGGTAATTTTTTATGGAATTTTTTGTACGGATAATCCCTTTTTTATTTGATATATACATTGGTAAGTGATATTTTTATGTTATCCCTTTTTCAGAGTAGCAATAAATGTTCCTATGTAGGCTTTTCAGAGTAGCAATAAATGTTCGTATGAAAGCTTTTCAGATCGTAGTCTTTATGTAGGCAGTTTAGCTGGCATGTATTGTCATCTAACTGAGCAAAGCTGCCCCGATTTGTCATATCACTGCGTAAAGCTGGCATGTGTTGTCATCTCACCGAGTAAAGTTGAGCGCTTTTGTCTTGTCTCTGGGCAAAGCAGCCATCTTTTGTCCCGCCATTCGATATAAATTGCACGGTATAGGTCCCATGAAGTTGTAGCCAGAAAACCCTGTAAATCGAACAAAGAACATACCATGGCGGAAGAAGAGGGGCCAGTCGGATATGGGTCACCGAAGGAAGACCTTCCCTTGGAAAGGAGGGAGATGTTCGACCACGCATCGCTTGCTACCAAGCCGGCGCGGCGCAACCACCGTGGCGAAATGCGACACAATGAGTACGTGGTCGTGCAGGTCCCGAAGGGCCGAACGATGGCGGCGCCGCTTCTTCCGATGCCCACGCCCGGTACAAATTACTAATAGTACATTTTTTATTGCTTATGGACCCTCCATGTTTACTGTCATTTTTCGTAGATGGCGAAATGCGACTTCTCCCGCTGGATCGACCCTCCTCATGAACGGTATATTGACCGTTATGTGGGTACTTTATGGGACCGAATAATGGACTTGGAGTACCGAATGGAGACTCTCAATGAGGAGAACAATGAGCTCCGCCAACAGATGTAACACGAGAGGGGAAACGAGGAGGTTGTCAACATAGGAAGCTCTTATGATCCCACATGTTGCTGCGCGAACCCGAGCTGCATATGTGCGTGCCACTACCACGATGGCCAGCCCCGTCCGAGGCGGCCCCCTCAGCAGTTCTCCATGTGGGTGCCACGAGGCTCGTTTGGCATGTAGGCCACGAGGCTCGTTTGGCATGTAGGCCACGAGGGTACGGAATGTGTTGATGCTGTGCCAGTAGGACTGTTGTGTTGATGTTTTGGGTGTAGAACTTTCCATAATTTCTGTCTGTATGTGCAATGTATGTGTTGTTTCGTGTTGTAAGTGCATGACGCCTTCATTTTCTGTGACCTTCATATTCTGTGCCCTCTTTCCATAACGATGTAATGTGCTATCCCATCGCAATTGCTGCAAGACGAACATGTGGTTAGACATAAATGGTAAATGAGTGCATGAACAAATAGTTGCGAATTGTCGAACCGCCGGGCCGAAGCGCGTGGAGGCCGAGCGACCGTAGCTTGGCCGACTCTCGGACAGCCCCTCTGGTTCGTGCGGCGATGACGACCTCCGTGATGACATCGCCCTCCGTAGCTGCGTGCTATCCTGTTGCAATTGCTGCAAGTCGAACATGTGCGTAGACATAAATGGTAAATGAGTGCATGAACAAATAGTTGCGAATTGTCGAACCGCCGGGCCGAAGCGCGTGGAGGCCGAGCGACCGTAGCTTTGCCGACTCTCGGACGGCCCCTCTGGTTCGTCCTCGATTGCCTGCAAGTCCATTGAGACATTACACAATCAGTACGGTACTGACATTGACACTAATGCAGTAATTAAATTTGGGGTGTACTGACATACCGGTGGAACTCCTCCGCAAGAGGGCGTCCTGCCATGGGAGGGACATGCTGGTACATCCCGAACTGTCTCATGACTCGGTGTGGGCTGTACGGCTCGACGCAGTGCGCGAACACCAAGTGGCAGGTCGTCATCCAGTACCTCTGATCTCACTCGCACTGGTATGACAACCCGTGGGGGGCCGTGTTCGCAATTAACTGTGGAGACCATGGCCACCGCCCACGCCGCCAAACGCCGTAAGCTCGAACCTCTCGTGGAAATCCGAGCACGCACGCCTCGGTCTCTCCTCGCCCACCTCAACCGACCATGCGCCCAACGTGTACCCATTGTGGGCGCATCAATGGGGTCGTCACCACCATACAATCGCGGATGAGGTCATAAGGGTGCACACGACGACCAAAGTCGCTCGCCAACGGGAAGTGTTCCCATGACCACAATCAAGGAGAAGGTAGCAGCGGCTAGGATCGGCTCGCCGGCGCGATGCAGACGCGCGAGGCGCCACACAAGCCTCGGTATGTGGAGCTAAGGATCGCTGATCCCGGCTATACCGTGGTCGCCGACCAGGCCAGCCATCCGCCAAGGACTCGCTAGCGGTATGTAGCTAGGCCGCACGGAGTCTCCAATCGTGCTAGGGAACAAGACGCACCGAACAGATATAGCGGTATGCAACGGCGCGCCCGCACCGCGACCTCATCTGCGTCGCGGGACAAGTCATGAAGCGACGAAGCCATCCATGTGGCACCCCAGCTGCGTTGTCTCGATCGCATGACCGAACCGGTGACCTGACGGAGCTTCCAATCTGCTGCCTTCGGGGTGGCACCAAAGCAGCACCACGGAGGGGTAGACCTGTAATCATCGTGGACGCCCCGCAGCAGAACCGCCATCTCCCCACCGAAGTGGAAGGTGTGAGTCTCCGCCTCCATCGATCAACGAGCGACAACAAATGGCGCATCGCATCGAACCCATGCGGTAGATCCAACATGCGGCAATGGGCAGCAGATCGTGTCCCGCAGAGTGGATGTACCGAGGGTCGAGACGCCGCCTCTCTCGGGGCCCCTAAGGACGAAGCAAGGAGGCCCTCGTGCGGGTGCCGACAACCACACATGGCATCGGTGGTGCTCGTCCCAACGGGCTCTAGCAGCTAACGCCATGTCTCGCCAAAGAAGGATAACAAGTTAGTGTACATTACAACAAAATGTGCAACAAATAACAACATAACTCACAACAAATGTTATGACAGGAAACGACGGAATGTACAAAACATACGTAAAATGTGCACACCAATATGACCCACACGACAAGGAAACATATGGAATGTGCGAAAATATACATAACATGGTAATGTGCAATACATAGCTACACCATCGAGCCAACAATTAAGCGTACACCTCTGAATAATACATTGCGTTGCTTGATGCCGGCTGTTGGGCACCGATCGAGGAGTGGCCAAAGGTCTTGCATAGCCTACACTTCGGGCGCCGAGCACGATCCCCTCGGCGCTCTCATCCATGTCGCTGCGGATGCGACGGCTTTGTCGCCTTCCACGCCCGACATGCTTCAAAGGCATCGTTGGGCACCCACTTTATCTCCCCGCCATAATTCCCTGTAGTGCATGTCTACCCGTAGGAATGGAACTCTGCACTCCGTGTTGCATACAAGTGCTGCATGTCGTAGTACTTGGAGATGTCTTGTGTCGACGCTCGTTCCATACAGCGCATGCCGCTGCACATGGGAGCATGGCTTGTGCAGAAGCCGGGCTTGTTGCACTGCAAGATGCTTCATCACCAATCGTGCATACCGCTGCGCCCCTCTAATTTGACCCATGACATACTTCGCCTTAGGCGGACCTCAAACTTCCTCCTTAAGCCATCAATGGGTTGAGCAATGTGGGTTCGAGCCTTCTCCATCTTCCCGTCCATGAAGGCCCGCATGACCTCGTAGTATTGCTTGTTTTCCTCAACGTGCTTCGCGCCATCCGGCTCTATTCACAAAGTACCCGACGGTACGGTTCCGTGTCTCGCCACAATTGCCGTGATCGGCAGGATCCGACGCCTTCAATACACCATTGTAAACCTCGGACATGTTGGTTGTCATGATCCCATACCTCGCCCCACCGGTGTCGTGCAACAAAGACCACATTTCCAAGTCGTGCATTGATGAACCCATTGTGAGAATACCCCAACTCTTGTGGAGCCCTCCACGGCCCTCGCTGCTGTATGCACATGCTTCGTAGCCTCGATCGAGCCGCCCGCAAGGCGCCGAACTTTCGCTCGTTCTGCATGCATAGCTTCTTGAACATCTTCATGAGGTCCTTGCTACGGAACCTTCGTGGAAGTTCGCGCAATATGCCTCATGCACCGCCGTTCTTCACATCATCCACGGACGGGGCTCGCCCCGTCTCGCAACGCTCGCAACGCAGACATCAAGCCTACATTGCGGTCGGAGATAAGGCACACTTCGGGCCTGTCTTGCACTACGGCATTCTTCAAATTGCAAAGAAACCAAAGCCGCTATCTCGTATTCTCGCTCTCCACAATTGCAAATGCCATCGAGTAATCGGTCATTTGCATCGGCCGCAATCGCGTAAGGATAGTGCCCTTGTACTTGCCGGATAGGAACGCCCCATCTACGATTAGCACTGGATGGCACCACCGAACCCTTGTATCGCTCGATGGAAGGCCCGAACACTGTCAAGAATGAAACAGCCGCCCTCCGTAGGATGGACCCTCTCCTACCGTTTATGTATGTGCGGGTTTGATTGTGCAATTTGATCCAGCATTCTTGGGACCAGGTCGACGCCTCCTCGAACGCCCCATACATCTTGCGGCAGCACCTTCGCCGCCCGCCACACCTTCTTGTAGCTCACCGTAGCCCGCCTCGCTTCGCATCGCCGCCATCGAACCTTCGGGTAATTGACACATCCGCTCGACGAGGTGCGTGACCACCTCCGCAATATAACGTGATGTCATGTTGCGGTGTCTATGCATCGCCCCGCAAGCTCGCAATCGTGATCTTGCAGCACCGTTATCCGAACTCCGTGCCAACGCCTTGTACCGCTGTGCACGGACTTTGCCACCACACGACCCGCCCACACACTTCACAACGACGTGTCCGCTTTGACTTGTGGACCCGAGCACGTCCCGCTTATGTTGACGGCATGTCTAGCAATAGCTCTGGGACAGCACTCTTATTACGGAAGCACCGCCCGTAAAGAGTGCGCCTCGCTGAACCCCATTCTCCCTCCTCCGCCGTGGCGTAACTAGGGTCGCCGCCGCGATGTCGCCCGGCCTCGACGACACGCACGGACCGTCCGTGGTCACAACACGACCTACCACCCTCCAGTGCACCTTCGCCGCCCTCATCCTCTCGAGCTGCATGTCTCAACCTCCTCATCCTCCTCGCTGTCCTCTTCTTCCACCCGGTCCCCAAGATACTCATGACACCAATACGGGCGCCCACCACTGTCGTGCACACCTTCGTTGCGCTGGAAATTCTGCGCACGCCTCCGCCGTCTTCATCACCCACTTCCTCGCCCACATGTTCTCCCGCGAAGGGTCTTCATGACCGCCGGCCACTTCATCTCCACCGGCGCATCCGAACCAACCATGCCCGATGATTTCGCCTCTCCACGAACTCGACATACACCATTGGCCTCCCATATATCGCAGCATCGTGGTTGCGCACGACCTCCATGTAGTTCGCCCATGACGCGTCATTGGTCACCTTCGAAGTTGCCATATGCTCCCCTTCCGTCATCCACCATTGAGGCATAGATCGCCTCGATTCAGAACTTCTTCCTTGCGGTCTCTCGATCGAACGTTGAACGGACACACCTCCGTAGCTCGGACAAGCTCATGGCGCCAGATCGGGTGCCCGGATCACGATCCGCTCGCAATTTGACAGTCCGCCCCATACGCCCATCACGCATCGAGACCACTCCCATAAAACACCATCAATTGTTCAATGCCACCATTGCGCATCTAACATAAGTGCATAATCAACCATTTTAGTACACGCATGTAACAATCATATCATGTAATTAACAGCTTCGATTATTATATGTTTTGTATTTCTAAATCTACGATTTATTTGTAACTATTTCACTTTCTAATTGTACCATACATCAAATTAAATATACATATCATTTTTTCCATCAAATGACCTTCATACTACGGTCATTCACTAAGCATACTAATTATACAAATTGTCTCTAATCTAACTACTACAAATTTACCACCTACAAATGCTCCAACATAAATATTTACTTTTTCAACACATACAGGATCCAACATAAATATGCCTAGAGTAGAGTAGAGGTGGTGGCGCATATTTATGTTAGAGCAATTGTAGGTGATAACAATAGTAGTAGGATTAAAATAAATTAGAAATAAATTTGGTAGATTAGAAATAATGGAGGGTGAAAGGTACAGAAGTGGTAACTGAGCAAAGTAACAGGTATGGTGTGGGGAGGAGCAGGTGAGGACTGCAGTAAGTTTGCAAGTGGGAAGATCTACACCAACAAGTGCACTAGCACGCACCAAGATCTTCCCACTTGCAAACTTATCGCATGCCCTCACCGCTCCTCCCCACACCTTACTCGTTACTTTGCTCGCTACCACTACTGCACCTTTCACCTCCATTATTTCTAATCTACCAAATTTATTTCTAATTTATTTTAATCCTACTACTATTGTTATCACCTACAATTGCTCGAGGAGCGGGTGAGGATGTGCAGAAGTTTGCAAGTGGGAAGATCTACACCAACAAGTGCACTAGCACGCGGACCAAGATCTTCCCCACTTGCAAACTTATCGCACGCCCTCACCGCTCCTCCCACACCTTACTGCTACTTTGCTCGATTACCACTACTGCACCTTTCACCCTCCATTATTTCTAATCTACCAAATTTATTTCTAATTTATTTTAATCCTACTACTATTGTTATCACCTACAATTGCTCGAGGAGCGGGTGAGGACTGTGCAGATAGTTTGCAAGTGGGAAGATCTACACCAACAAGTGCACTAGCACGCAGACCAAGATCTTCCCACTTGCAAACTTACCGCATGCCCTCACCGCTCCTCCCCACACCATACCTGTTACTTTGCTCAGTTACCACTACGCACCTTTCACCTCCATTATTTCTAATCTACCAAATTTATTTCTAATTTATTTTAATCCTACTACTATTGTTATCACCTACAATTGCTCTAACATAAATATGTGTTTTCTCAACGCCTACACACTACAACTTCATATTTTGCACCTAAATGAAACTACTTTACAATTACATATGTTCACAAAAAATGAAACCCTATATACACTACAATACATCATGCTAAACATATGCAAGATTTGCTATACATACATAGCGTATAAAATAATGACATAAAATAACAAGAACACAAGATGGTTTCGTTAATTCAGGCCTAATGACATACATAAATTTATAGTTGCATGGGCACAAAACTTACCTCTTGTTGATGCTCACGAGACGATCTACAACTTTTCTACTTGCCAAGTCCACCGATTCCAAACGAAAACAATTCAACTCTTAGGCTTTCGCTCCTCTCTTTTCTTCAAAGAAAACTAACTACATTACAATACGTAACTTCAACATAAAATACAACATTATCTACACTACAATAAAGCATGCATCATATGTTGATTTTTACCTACACATACACATCGTATGACACATTGACTTATAATACATATATTCACATAAAGATTACCTACAAATACATAACGTACTCAAATATTAACATCGCGTATCACACATTCACATAAAATAACATTACCAAACGATGATTTGTGCTAATCGACTAATTATGGACTAATCACATACATAAAATTTTAGTTTCGGGCACAAGACTTACCTCTTCTTGAAGCACACGAGACGATCTACAACTTTGTATTTGCAAAACCGCAGATTCGAACAAACACAACTCAAATCTACGGGTTTTCACTCGTCACTTTCTTCGCTTCTCACTCTCTCGCTCGCTTCGCTTTCAACCGTGCTTGAGCTTCTGGCTGGCCAAGCATTTCTTCCTTCTCCTGCGCTTTTAAGTTCGCATGCGCGTGTGCTCCCGAGGGGGCCGTTTTGGGCTCTCGACGCGTGTGCGGTGGGTACACGAAAAGCCCTTCGCTTTGGCGTGTGCGCGCTGCAGCTTTTTTCATTTTGGCCGAAGGACGGACGCGAATGGCAAAGATTCGCGCGTCGGGCGTGAAGACACGCGCTGGCGGGAGGTCGCTACTGGCGGGCGGGCGACGCTTGCGGGCGGCGCGGACGCACGGTGGGCGGCCGGTCGCGCGGTGGGCGGGCATCACGCGGTGGGGCGACGCGTCGCGCGCCGGCGCGTGATCGTGCGCTCGCAGCGCGGCGCCGGGCGGTCGTCGCGACCGCACGATCGATGAACAGCTGCCACGTGGCGCCTCCGTGAACGCGCGCGCCAAATGGGGTCCATTTTTGGAATTTTTTGCTTTGGGGGGCCAAAAATGGAATTTCGGTGGGCTATGGGTCCAACAGTGTCCAAATTTCTCACTGCGATCCCCATCCAGCAGTCAAAACCCATGTGCCACCTTCCCCATTGTTTATCCAGCGCCGCTAACTTGTCTCACTCTCCAGTGACCCCTCTCATTCCACTTCACTATCGTTTTTTCTTCCCCAAATTGAACAGACACTCCTTTCTTCCTCAAGAGCTCAACCAAGTCACCTTCTCTCCTTAAAATCATCACCAAAAACACAAAACCAAGCCATGCATGTCATACCATCGTGTTGCTCATCATCCAAGCATTCCATTTTTTGCGGTTAGTTTGCACATGCACGATCGTTTGAGCGAGTTAGCAAAACTAAGCGACTGGAGCTAGAGGCGGCGTCGGGGACGAGGCGACGTGGAGAAGCAAGCATTGCAGAGGAGGGCACAGAGGCGGCGCCATAAGCTGCGGCAGCCGGCCAGAGGCGAGCAGGGCCGAGGTGGCTCGGCTGAGGCCACCAACAGCCAGCATGCATGCACGTGCACGGCCTGCTAGTAGCAGTGCAATGTCGAGTCGGCCGAGGAGCACGCGCTGCACGGCATTGAGGTGGTGGTCAGTTGGGCTTAAAAGCTCATGGCTTATGGCTGAAAACACTGTAGCTGGTTGAAAAAGCACTGTAGCTGACAAGGCTTATTTAGCATAATTAAATTTAAAAAAATTTAAAAATATAAAAAATATGTTAGCCCATTACGTATAATACAAACGAATACGGGAAAAAAGAACCGGCAAAAAAGCTCAACAAAAAGCCAAAAGTTCAGAAAAAACGAAATTTATGAATAGTGAAAAATAAGTTGGAAGCCAAAAGCTTAAGCCCAACCGATCGCTGTGAGTTGAGACAACGATGCAGAGCTAAGGCGACGGCGAGAGCGGAGCACGAGTGCGGCGAGGTCCGTGCGATGGACGAGGTTGCTCGTGGAGGCCGGTGGGGGCAGTAGGTGTGGCCGGAGGAGGCAGCTAGTGGCCAGCACTGCAGTGGAGGCCGGAGTTGGCGCTGATCGGCGATGGTGGCCGGCAGTGGCACTGGACCTTGAGAGTATTACTATAGGTTAGGCTGAATTTACCTAGACTATATACTAGCTATATTTCTATAATCCGGACTGAAGCCTACTCTGCCCGAGGTCTGGTTCCACCCTTGTGGCTGGTGTCAACTGGCAGCAGAAGCAGGTGGCCAGGTTTGGCGCCTTCTAGCTGGGAGGAAGTAGTAGGCAGAATCTTGCCAAAATTTCGCGACCCAACAAAAAAAATTAGTTCTCTCTCCATGTGCCCCCGATCTAGGGATCGAATCCCACCTCGTACACCCATTTGGGTCCCACACAAGTTCTAACAAATGAAAAACAAATAAGGGCCAGTCGAGAATCGAACACACGACCGCTCACTCATGAAGATAGCCCCATACCACAAGACCAGAGCACAAGTTACATAACATGTCTACTTTACTTCCTTTTATCCTTAGATTTTAAGGTTTAAAACTTAAATTTGATTCGAACCATTTGACCAAAATTTTCACCGAAATGCCAAAATTTGTCATTTTCCTCTTTCGTTACCCTCCAACATAAATTACAAAATAAAATAGCTTTCCCTGGTAGTAGCACGGGGAGAGTAGGCACTGGTGGTGGAGAAGGGGAAGAAGAAGGAGCTAGAGAAGCTGTCGGTGTTGGTGGAGAGGAGAAGAAAAAGGGAAATGAAGAAAAGGAAGAAGGAAGATAGTTACTAAATGTTGTTGGCATGTGTCGTACCTGGATTTGATCAATCCAAAATCCTATGTAATTCTACTACACTATTCTCTAGATCAGTAGATAGTGCTCACAGATACATCATTGTATACCAAAAATATATCATGCGAAGCGTAGATAATCTAGTAATAATCTTACACATGGGCCAACCAGGCAGACAGCAATAAAATGCAGCAACGAAAACTTTCACAAGTGGGACCCTCAGGACATGCCCACAAAGTAGCCAACTAGGGTTTGCGACCTAGCTCTTGGCCTCATCGTCTTCCAGCTCTATAGATTTCTTTTTAATGACGTAGGGCTTGACTCTATCCTTCTTACTGACTAAATAATGATAATTAAGCAAGAATGAGTACAACGGTACTCAAGAAGCCACCACACAGAATACAATAATGATATATGCAAAGTTGTTAAGGGAGGATTAAGGTTCTTTTAGTTGCTAAAGATATCATCTTGAAAGTTACAATAAATAGGAAAGCTCCTGAGATTTAGTAGTTTTTAACCAAACCAGATTTTCTAAAGTTGTTTAAGAGAATGTTGCAATAATAGTATCACAGGTTACACCCATATTTTACAGTGCATGGTTACCTCCACCGAATGCTAGTTTTGATCATGATCACCACAAGAGTACACTTCCCTTTAGGAAAAGGCAGAGTCAGTGTTACATCCACCCGATGAGTTTTTATTCCACCCATAAAGATTTTTGAAATAGAACTAACTCGAGAAAGTTTTCATGTCTGCTCTTGAACATGAGCATGGTTCTTCGAACAGTTTATACTATGCAGAGACTATATATCTTTACCTACAAGAGACAATCAATCCAATAGCCCTACACGATTCCTTGGTCATGTATATTGAGGGACTGTCATGCAGCTTTTTATAGTTACCTCGCTCTATTGCCAGTCCACCTATATGAAGCTTTTCCCACCCGAGGTAGGTCTACATAAGTTGTGCAGGAAGTCATACACTAACATCTAGCATAGCTGGACTATGAAATTTCATAGTGCTAGTGAAACGGGTACACATCACCTTAGACAGTGTCCCATTAATGCCGGACCTTGGTTCGCACATGCACACTCTACTCCTCCACCAGTGAAATGGCGCCAAGGTCTAGTAACCCTACTTGGCCCAGTTGCACTTTGTGGACTTATGGTTTTACTATTTTACAATAGGAGATTATCACAAGATTAATGTGTGAACTGTTCTTGCTCCAGACCTACTGAGCTGCTCTTATGGGCATGTTCGACCAGCTCTAGGTGCTTGTTGCTACCTCTACTCCCCACGAGAGGATAATTCTCGATAGGGAATTTTTTATTCAGTCAACGACTTCCCTACAAGTTGGACATGGTTTAGACAATAGCTAATGTCAAATTGGGTATATTACATTGAGTATATAGTCTAGATGCTTAGGCACACACTAGTTTTCATTAAGTTTGATCATTTGGAAAAATTTGCGCGTGGATATGGTTGTTTTCAAAATGTTGGACTAGAGGAAAAAATCTCTGTTAGTTTGGTATAAAATAAAATGAAAAACCTAGTTTTTAGATGTGGGCGAGTTATATGATAAACTGTAAAATATAATAAAGTATCTCACATGTAGATAGGGGAGGTCCTCGCCCAGGTCAACTAAGGACCGAATGCTGTTGGGCACATCTAAGTCACCGTATAACCGCATGTGCTATATGGAATCTAGCTTTAACTAATTAAGTTGTCTAGATCTAGCCTTGCATTTTGGTAGACCAAAGTAGTGAGGTCATTCTGAGTAAGGTTTGCCCATAGGGGCTACCTCACTACGGTATTAGGACCAAAGCTTGCTAATATAATGATGAATGCTCACTTAGGGGAAGGGCACATCTAAGTGAGGGTTTGTCCATTGGGGGAAGGACACGCTCAAGTGAGGGTTTGTCCATTTATTGGTCTGGTGCAAGGTTAGAACTAGATGATCTAAGTGCTATATGATAATCACTTTCGTCACACGCCAAAAGAAGCGTGAAGTTGCCAACAGTATATTTGATTATCTCATGTGGGTAAAGTTGTACTGTAACACCCCACCCACCCTCTGGGCCAGAATGTACAAAGCAAGGGTGAGTCCATCGACTCAGCAAGTACAAAGCAAAATAGCAAATAACAGGTTCATTCATTAGACCATAATCATTCCAGTTTCATTAACCAATTTTCCCTTTAACCACTTCAAGTTCCGATGAACCATTCATCATGCATATGCACATGCACTTCTTTCTTATCTCTTTAGCCAATACTGGTATAGCAGATCGAGCACCCGTCGATGCTCACCCAGGCCCGCCTGTTTCCATGCGGGGATCACAAGCCCGTCCTTTTTCATACGGGGACCACAGTTGCCCGTCATTCTCATACGGGGACCTCAAACTCCACTCCCGTGGAGCGTCCACTCAACGTGGACCAACACTATCTCTTTTCATGACATGCATGCAATGCAAGTTCTCCATTTATGCATATCAACATGCCATGTCCCAACGTTCTCCATTCATCATTTCTCATCATGCACCCGGAAATGGTAAACTTACCCCAACCCGGTAAGCAATGCATCATCCGGAAATAGTAAACTTACCCCAACATGGTAAGCAATGCATCATCATTCATTTAACAGAAATCACTACCCAAATTCACCGCTTTACAATGCACTGGCCTAGTTAGCCTCGGGGACGATGCGTGGACAGCTCCGACCTGGGACCTCTACCTATGCAATGTCAACCCGACTTAATGCATCGAATCATAACCAAGGCTTAAGCGAACAAAAATGATTCTACGCGCCTGACTCAACTCGGCATAGAATGCACGAGGTTAAGGACCCGCAGGTACCAACCCCCCTTTTTCTTTTCTTTTCTTTTTCTCCTCTTTTCTTTTCTTTTCTTTTTTCCTCTTCTTTTCTCTTTTTCTTCTCCTTTCTTTCTCTTCCCTTTCTCTTCTTTTTCATTTCTTTCTTTTCCTTTCTTCCTTACCCGGCCGGCTCTTCTTTTTCTTCCTCACCTGGCTCCCTCTCTCTCCTCACTCTAACCGCCCGAATGGGCCTCCCCCTCCTCCTCACCGATTTAGACCGGGGCGGCGCGGCAGCGCGTGGCCGGCTTGGCGTCGCCGGCCCCATCTCACTGCCGGTGGCCCCCCTACCTGCCCTGCCTCCTCTTTCTCCTCGCATACTCGGCCGAACGGCCGGACCCCCCCCGGGCGACGCGGCGGCACGTGGGTGCACCGGCCCCCCTCCCCTCGCCGCTGGCCATCGGGCCGCCGCCGGCCTCTCCGCCTCCATGGCTTCCTCCCACCTTCTTTCTCTTGGGTGGCTTGCAGCGCAGAGGGTCTCGGCCGTGGATCTGGAGCACCGCCGGTGGCTCCTCCCCAAACCGACCGACCAGGGCCATATCCGGCCGCCCCCTGTCGGTGGCAGCTCCCCCTCCGGCCACTCCGCCCCCTTCGGCTCACCGGCCCCTGCGCGAGCGCAGGTTGGGTCTCGGCCTCACCCCCGACGGTGCCGCCGGTCACCGGTGCGACGCCGGCACCCTGCGGTTCGCCCCCCTTCCGGTCACCTCTGGTTTGTGCCCCCTTTCCCCGATTTGGCTTCTTCTTGCGTGTGTAGGGGTGCTCGGTGCCGCCTCCGAGCTGCACCATCAGCCGTTGGAACGGCT
Organism: Dendrocalamus sinicus; assembly: GCA_036346575.1. Classification (NCBI taxonomy): domain Eukaryota; kingdom Viridiplantae; phylum Streptophyta; class Magnoliopsida; order Poales; family Poaceae; genus Dendrocalamus; species Dendrocalamus sinicus. The sequence goes on along the minus strand of CM070674.1, from coordinate 7,877,586 downwards.
CCGGCGAGGTGCCCGGCCGGCTCCCATGCTCACCCCCCTCTACTCACCGCCCCTACGCTATTTTGGTAAAGCTATGTGATGTGCTTGTGTTGTGCCATGGGGTTGAGGGAAGGTGGGCATACCCAGTGGGCGGCTTGGCGTGGGTTCGGTGGTCATCGACGTCCTCTGTTGTTGTTGACGCCATCCTCACGTTCTAGCCTTCCGAGCTCCTTGTCCTCTTCCTTGTTCCCTTCTCCTCTTAGCTGTGGCCGTGGTTCTTGGGAGTGGTACTGGTGATCGGTCTATCTCTGTGTTGCTCTTGGTGTTGGAAGGAAATGGGGAAGAGTGGGTGCCTGGCTTACCTTGCCTACCCTTGGTTGTGAAGCAAATCGAATGGTGGTTGGAAAGGCTATGCTGGCTTATATGGGGGCCTTGGTCTTGTGAAGTGTCAATACTGCCCCTCCTCCCCTCATTCTTCACTCATGTGGCTGATTGCCCTAGGGGCAATTCGGTCCGAAGTGCTCTGCACTATGCGTTTGGAGATTCAACTGCAACAGTTAAGTTGGTAAGAAGGTAAGATAGAATTTCTCACCGAATGACGAAAACCCATAACACGAGACGGTGCTGACTGTCCCTGGGCGGTCTGAGAACCTCTAAGAGCACTACTTTTATCTGACTCTCTAGACGGTGCCGACTGTCCTTGGATAGTCTGGGAACCTTTACGAGCGTTTCTTATTCGGCACTAAAAGCCGATGGGTCTGACGGCAACCTCTTCTCTTTTATTCTCTCTTTGCATATTTGGGGTATCATATTCTACCCCTTATCAGAATTCGACCCCGAATTCTGGCATTCAACAATTCGCACGAAAGAACAAAATATAATAACTGCACATAACATAACATTAACTCATACCCGTGGAGAACAAGTCCGGGTACTTCTCACGCATGCGAGACTCTAACTCCCATGTCGCTTCCCTCTCAGACTGATGTGCCCAAAGCACTTTAACATACTTTATCGTTTTATGCCTCAACACCTTCTCTGATTCCTCCAGAATACGAACTGGACGGGACTCGAAGGTGAGGTCTTGCTTTAGGGACACCGGTTCTAACACAATCTCATGCTCTAGATCTCGCAAATACTTTCTCAACACCGACACTTGAAATACATTATGCACTCCTCGCATGGAGTCAGGGAGATCCAAGCGATATGCCAACTTTCCAATCCGTTCCCGAATTGGAAATGGCCCAATGTACCTCGGGCTAAGCTTCCCTTTGGTACCAAATCGCACTATGCCTTTAGTGGGAGATACTCTTAGGAGCACCTGATCCCCCACTTTGAACTCTAGTTCTCGCCTTCTGACATCTGCATAGCTCTTCTGCCTACTCTGGGCAGCTAGCAGATTCTGCCTAATTTCTGTCACTCGTTCCACTGTTTGCTGGACCCAATCTGGGCCTAGGACGGATTTCTTGCCCACGGCATCCCAACAAAGTGGCGATCTACACCTTCGCCCATACTAAGACGCCATGTGAAAGTGTTGGATCGTAAGGGCCTTCGCACCCCAAAAGTTAGCCTATGAGGTGAGGGACTCTCCCACTTTTAAGTTAGGTCCCTTGCCCTTCCACAACCAATATGGGACTATTTCAACAATCTTCCCTTTCACACATTGGTGTCCCTCAGCCCTTTACCGCCCCTTCACCGTACATCGACGGTCCCCCAGGGTCATAGTCCATTAGGTGTCCATTGGGCCAGAGATGTTAGAACCGGGCTCTGATACCAATTGTTGGATGAAATCGACGATAGAGAGGGGGTGAATGTTGCTGATTAAAAAAATTGCCCCAAAAAAGATATCCACTAATAAAACTATTTTCTTCAATAGCTATGAGAAGCTTAAGAAGAAAAATAGTTCATATGCTCCTTGGAACTAAAACCAACCAGAAAAGAGAGCAAAAACCCCAGACAATAAGGAAGAACCAAGTCACATCTGAAAAACTACAGAAATCAGCACCTACAGGAGCCGGCCGGTTTGACCGCCCATGGGCTGGTCTGACCGTAGTTGGCCGGCCAGTCAGACCGGTCCTATAAGGCTGGTCAGACCGCCAAAAGGTAACCGGTCAGACCGCCCATCGACATTCAGAGCAGCAGCAGACTAAATTTTTTAGAGCAAACTCAAGACTCAACACAGTGAGAAAATTGGAGACTTCCCTCTTGTTTTCTCAGTCCAGAAATGCAAGACTACAACCAAAATAGCATGTAGAACCTAGGAACTCAAGAGAATCCACCTCAAGAGCAAGAAATGAAGATTTTCACTAACAATTGGAAATAAAACAGTGAAGAGGTGAAATCCCAAAATACTCATCATTCCTAAGTCCTTTGATCCTGAGCTTTTGCAAATACCTTAGCAATGATCTAAGCACCTGAAAGCCCAAATCTTAAGCCACCTAATGAAGGGAAAAAGGAGATCCAAGGAACCCCTGCCATGAAACCCTAAAAATATGAAGAACAGAGAGATTTTGATGAGAGCTTGACAAATCACAACAACTATTGAATCCTTCACTTGATCTTGAAAATGGAATGCCCAAGGGGCCTTGAATCTCTTCCCATCTCAGAGCTATGAAGAATCAAACAAGCTAATCACTAAATCACCAAAAGATCAATCACAACAGTGAAGAACAGGGAGAGAAGCTGAAAATAGAATTCATCACAGAGAGCAAGAAATGGAGAAATCCAATCACAATCCTTTTTCCATTGATATTGAGGATGAAGGATGAATGATTATGCAGGGATTACAACCATCTCCTCTCAACAAGAACTCAAGAACTCCTTACATCTCTCAAACACACAGGGAGATGAAAACAACGTACACCTGCTCTCTCCAACTTCTCAACCACTAAAGACAAAGAAGGAGATACAAAGCAAAAACCCTTACTACTCTCTCAAAGCCATCAACCCTTCTCCCAAGCCATACTCCATGCAGGAGACAACCATCTATTTATACCCTTTGCATAATGGGTTCACATTTGCTTTGCCCATTAAGCTTTTGTGCTTTACCCACTAACTTTAACCAAATCCACTTACTTTAATGCAGCTTTGCGTATTCACCAAAACGCCCCTCCTGCACCTTCCAGGAAGCTTCCTTATTCCTTGCCTTCCAAGCCTCGCAGCCACCTCGAGTCCTCGCCATCTTCGGCACACCTCGACCACTTTGACCTCGGCACCGCCTGCGCCTAGTCCGGTCATCCCGTGCCTCGCCACGACTCCGCCTCGATGTCCTGCAGCAATCACAGACAAGAAACACATCACATAGCACCGCTCGATATAATGTAATCATCAATAGCATTAAGAGTAAAGTTAAGCATAAAACAGCCAAAACCTGTCGAATCAAGAGAATAGGCATCCTAAGCACTTCGACCAAGTTTGTCCAAGTCCGACCGAATCCGATTGCACCGTGCATCGACATGGTCCAAACCATACAAACCAAACTTGACTTTCCTAAAACAGATGTCAATTACTCATCACACACACGGGGTCACCTCCACATGGTCTATCAATCTCCCCCTTGATGAGTATATTGACAAACCCAGAAAAAGCACAAAGTTGAGTTTGAAAATGAAAGAGAGTCAAACATGGTCCAAAAGAAGTCAAAGAAGCTTATGACCATGTCGACAAAAAGAACACTAGAGCAACAAAAGAAAGAGCAAATTGTTCTCCAAAGCTCCAGAAAGTTCTCAAATGGCTTTTTCTCCGCTATTCTCCCCCTTTGGCAATAGAATCATCAAAAATACAAAAGAGAGAATAAGGTCACGAGAAGGAATGGAATGGCTGAATATTATTCATTTTAAGCATGATGAGCCATGAAGATTATCCATAATGACCTTGAAGTATTACACCAAACCATAACCAATAAGAATGCTAACAAGATCATGACAAAACATGTATAATTGTCAGATCCAAATTTTTCAATCCGAATCTACTGTGTTTTACTACACTAATCCCTGGATCAGTAGTTAGTGCACACAGGTACATTGCTGAATCATGTCATACATCGCACAGATAATAATATTACAGAGTTTAAGTTACACCACATCGGGTGACAGTTTACAAAAGGGCCGACTAGGCTAAATGTCTCCAATACATTCAAGCAGCGGAAATAGAAGCAAAAGTAAGTCCACATCCACAGGCAAGCGACTGATGGGTAATGTGTGCAGTATATATCACCGGGAATCCGATAATATATGTGCACACAATGCCTTGGGTCAACTTGTCTATGGCTAGCAACGAAGCCTACGCCCTAAATTCCTTCATTGATTCTTCCTTCAGTTGCAGGGGTGTCTTCGTGGGCATAATGATCCTGCGTCCCTGTTTTGGGTAATGCGAGTGTGAGCACAAATCCACCGTGCTCAATGAGCTAACACACAGTATGCATTATATAGTATGCAAGGCTCAACAAGGGAGGCTCGGGTTTATTTTATTTTGCGTAGAGTGCTTTTGAATACAATTATTTAAAAATCCCTATGACCTAGCAGTTTACAAACCAGGACTTAAATTTATGAAATAGACCAACTTATTATTGGCACAGATGTCATCCACCGTTACATGGCATCTGCACCCTATAACATCTTTCAACGTTATAGCCGCTTAACTTACTACTAGGGCGACACCCAGGACAATTCAAATTAGGGCTTTCCGTTGCCCTTCACATTTCCGTTCCCATTCTTCAAATATTTTTTTTTAAATAGAACTATATCTAGTTAAGTCCCCATGTCCGCCCTTGACTGTGGACATGGCTATTCGAATAGTTTTGACTTTGCAGAGTTTGCACACTTTACCCACAAGAGACAGTTTACTTGTTGCCCCGCATGATTCCTTAGTCATACGGTTGAGCAAACCATCACAATGACAGTTCAAAGTACCTCGCCCCATCCATCAATTCACCCTATGGGTCGCTCCCACTTGCGGTGGGTCCCATACGTTGTGTGGGATGTTCTCCTTCTGAACGTCTAGCAGCTGGCTACCCCCACTGCTAGCCTGCCACAGCAGAACTTCACCCTCTACGAGTGTCCCATTCAAGCTGTCACACAAACAGCCGCTTGCACTACCTCACACCTCCTCCTGTGAGGATGACTTTCAGGGTTTGGTAAATCTACTAAGCCACGTTGTACTTTACAGACTTTTGGTTGTACATGTTTTACATGGGCTAACATGACAAGATTCAGTCCTTAGGGTTACCTGGATGGTTCTACCACATTTCATATTTTTGTGCGTCCACTGCACCACATACCAGCCCCCTAACCATCCATCCAGGTACTAAGCAGTATTGAGGATTTTGGGAATCATAAAATAACATATCAAATACCCCAGTCATTCCCACCATGACTGCCCAAAACAATTCATATTTACAAGAGATGATTTTGGGGCATTTTTGTACCCCCATTTATCTAGCCATACTAAGCAACACAATATATTAAGGACTTAATTGCAAAGTATACTTAATTTAATTTCCTAGGGTGACAAGGTTCATACATTCAAAGATGGCAATGGAATAATAGTAGCAAGCATAATATAGGGAGCATAACTAGCAAATTTGAAAACTAAAGTAATTTGTCACACGAAATAATAGCATGCATGTAGATACTTTAAATGAAATTAACATTTATAAACATGGGTTCAACATGGTCAATATGTTAACTTGCCTTAGTCACAGGGGTCGAGGTCTTGATGTTCTTGAGCTTCTAGGGTGACTGCCTCAGCCTCTTCCTCTTAAGCCTCGTACGCTATTTTATCGTGCGCGACATCAAATAAAAAAAAGCAACAAATCACTCAAAATATCACCAGAAATTCAAATGAACTCTAAAAATCATGATTTTAGTTCCATTGAGTAAATCTTGAATTTAGATGAATTTAGAAATTTGTCTCACTCAATTTGGAGTTAAATTGAATAAGTTATGTTCATTTGAAGTTCTCAGTCCAATGAAATTCCAGAAAATAGAAAATCTCTGACAGGTGGGTCCCACTGGCATTTTTAATTCATTCCTTTTATTTTATTATTCCATGTGTTGTATCTATGACAGGTGGGCCCCACTTACTGCTATTATTAATTATTTCCATTCTAGGTGTCTCTGACAGGTGGGACCTACTGTCAGTGGGCCGCCCAAGAGCTGCTGCCACTGACAGGTGGGGCCCAGTGTCAGTCCGAAATAAAAGAAGAAACTCAACCCGGCGCTGCGGAGCCGGAGGCTCGAACGCGCGACCGGGGAGTTGGGGGGAGAAAGGAGTGAGCGCCGCTAGCCAGGTGAACCATCCTATGTTTCTTACCCTTATAGGGGTTATATTCCCCTTATACCAACCTGTGGGGGGGGGGTTCGGGCAGAGGTGGCCGAAGGTGGTGGTGGCGCTGGGGTATCGGCGACGAGCAACGGCCTGGGAGGTCCGAGGTTACGCAAAAATGCGTTCTTGGTGCCAAGGTGAAGCCGACGGTGGGGTCGGCGGGGATCGGGGCGCACGGTGGTGTGCTGGCGGCGTAAGGCGGCGGGGGTTCGGTAGGGAGCCTCGGCGCCGGCGGAGTACGGTCTTCGGGAGGCGCTGAGGGGACCGGGAGTAGATTCGCGACGTTCTGAGGGTGGTGTGGGTGGTAGCAATTAGCTTCTAATGGCGGCAATCGGCGGGGGGGGGGCGATGGCCGGAGCTGGGGAAGAAGGTGGGCGCGGCGGCGATTTGGGAAGCTAGACCTCAATTGCTTTCTACAGTAGGAAGAAGGTGGCGTGGGGAGTTCGTGGAGGCCCTCAGGGGTTCTTATAGGGGCGTGTATGATGCTAGCATCAGGAGGCCGCTCGTTCGGTCATGTCGCGCGCAGCAGAGCAGCGGTGGGGCAGAGCAGGGGATCCCCCAGGGATTTGGCATCATGCCACTGCGCTGCGCATGCCGAGTGGCAGGAGGCTTGAGCCACGCGCATGAGGAGACGGGTCGAGCAGCGTGGGGGAGAAAAAGGGGGGGCGGCAGCCGATGGTCCAAATCCGTCGGTCCAAGCGGACGAGGAAGAGGCACAGTGCAGGCACAGGGGTCCACGGACCAATGAGGGAGGGCGCGGGCGGAAGCGGGGCCACGCGCCAGAGGGAGGGACGCTGGCCCGCCTGGCAGTGGCAGGGCGAGGCGCGCGCGCGGGCGCGCTCTGGCTGGGCCGTGCGGCCACATGCACAGAGGCGGGGAAGGTGGACTGGGCCGGGGTGACGGCCGGCCTGGCTCATTCCTTTCCCAATTCTTTTTTTCTTTTTCTTTTGATTACCCAATTTTGTGTTTATACTTTTGGCACAGCTTTTGTAGATGCAGAATTTTAATCCATCTATATACTTATATGTGCATATATACATATACATCCATATAGGTTGGCATTTTACTTATTTGCCTGCTGTTTGAATTTTAATATTTATATTCCCTATATTTCCAGTCCCTTTTTCCAGCATATGCATATTGTGCATACATGTATATATATAATTCTCTTTATGTATGTTTATGGTTGGTTTTACTCATTTCTGCTAGATCAAATAATTTTCATATTCCTACCTCCTTCTACTGGATCATCTTTTCATATTCGTATTCAAAATTTTAGTTTTCTATTATTTGAACCTGTTTGTTCTTTTCCTGATCTTCTTAGTTTTTGGAACCTCAACCAAATTTTCAGATATTCATAAACACCAAATTCAAAATAAAATATATATATATGACAAAGGTAATTCAAAAACTTCAGATTTTCAAATTCAAATTTTTGGAATGTTACAATAATCAAGCTAAGCCAAATAAGTCACAATCTGAAAATTAGTCGAATTCCTTAGCATGTTAAGTCAACCATGAGTATAGTCTAGTTAAAGGTATCCAAAGATGATACAGGCCATGTCAATAAGCTAAGTGGAACCAAGAAGCTAGTATTGAGTCAATTTAGAGTGCTATACTTTCAAGAATGAGACATTTGTTTAAGTACTTGTTCTTTGTGGAATTAAGCAAATTGAGCACAATTGATATGTTTTTCTTTATAAATCTCATGATTGTTTCTAACCAGATTTTTGTATAGTCATGTGCTAGATCTCAAGCCTTATGCGACTACTCCAAGCTAGAAGCTTAAGAAGATAGTCTTGGTCATCCAAAACACCCTCTGAGTTCATACCTAGTGCAATAGCAAGCTGTCTCATGAGAAAGAATTGGTGAGATCAGTTCTTTCGCACAAAAAGAGATCTTTTTGCTTTCTTACAAGGTTGTACTAACTCATGCTTCATCAAGGAACTAACATAGCTCAATCTAAAGCTCAATATAGATTCAAGACTCAACTCAGCCTATTTGACATGGCATGAATCATAAAAGGATAACTAAATGCAGACTAGTCTCAAAGAGCTAACATGACATGAATTGGTTTAAGTTGAGCATTTTAATCAACCTATCATGGCAAAGACTAGACCATACATATAAATTCATGATATATCTAACAAGTAAGCTCAGATCATGGCAAGATGTAATTCATTGTAAATATGTCATAACGGGATAATAATCAAGGCTCCATATAGTTATATTACAATGTAAAATGACATGCAAGAAAATTCAGCTCCTCCTCAACATGAGATGCACTTTTAGTTCAAGTTGAGTTATGTCAATATTAAGATCCAGAAGCTCCCAAATGAACTCCCCTTGAACCAAAGCTATAAAACGAGAAGCTGGCAAGAAAAACAGAAAAGGCAGTCCTTAAAGCATAGACAAGATATAGAGGATACTATGGCTCAGGCTGACTCTCATGTACCCCATATGACTCTAGGACTATTAGTTGATCATCTAACACACTAAGGAGCAAACACGTACCCCGTTTACCCAAGGGTAGCCCAACCCTCGCTAGAACCTATAACAAGTGAGTGAGCTCAACCTAGTGAGAAGTGAAGCAGCTAATAAGCAGCATCCTAGAATCACAAGATGAGAGGAAGAAGTCTAAACAACTAGACAAGAGAAACACTCTAATCTATGCTAGAAGGACTAACTCCAATGCACCCATACGCAATGCAACAGAAAGGAGTAAGAGCATAATAAACAAGATAAAACATGAAGCGCAAAGCTCCCCCTCACAACAGTCCATAAGGATAGACCACCCCAAGCTCTCCCCGCAGAGCTAAAAATCTAGAGCTATCCAAAGGCTTGGTAAAGATATCAGCCACCTGGTGGTCACTCTCCACAAACTAGAGCACTATAACACCCTTCTCCACATGGTCTCTAAGGAAGTGATATCTGATATCAATGTGCTTGGTCCGAGAATGTTGCACTGGGTTCTTGGCAATGTTAATGGCAAAAGTGTTATCACAAAAGAGTGGAACACTGTCTATGGCTAACCCAAAGTCCCGCAGGGTCGAGACCATCCAAAGTACCTGGCTGCAACAACTGGCGGCAGCAACGTACTCGGCCTCTGCGGTGGACTGTGCAACCCCGGACTGCTTCCTAGAAGACCAAGAAACAAGAGAGGTGCCAATGAATTGGCAGGTGCCAAAAGTGCTCTTCCTATCTATCCTACAGCCAGCAAAGTCTGCATCCGAGTAGGCTCTCAAGGAAAGACAGGACAAGAAAGAGTACCAGATACCATAGTCAATGGTAGCTCGAAGGTACCGAAAGATGCGTTTCACCGCCTGGTGGTGAAATACGCGAGGAGAAGCCTGAAAGCGAGCACACAGACACAAGGAGAAGTGTATGTCCGGCCTCGAGGCAGTGAGGTACAAGAGGGAGCCAATCATGCTGCAATACTCCTTCGATCAACTGGCTCGCCGTCCTCATCTGGGTTAAGAGAAACTGTGGAAGCCATAGGAGTGGACACCGGCTTACCATCACTCATATCAAAGCGTCTCAGGAGGTCTCGAGTGTACTTGCTCTGATGCAAGAAGGTACCCTCCCGAGTCTACTTGATCTGGAAGCCAAGGAAGAAGGTCAACTCGCCCATCATACTCATCTCAAACTCGGTGCTCATGACATCCGAGAACTGTGAAACAAGAGTATGAGAAGAGCCGCCAAAGATGATGTCATCCACATAAATCTGGACGAGCAGTAGGTCAGTGCCATGCCTACGGATGAACAAGGTCTTATCTACCTTACCCATCTCAAAACCATGACTCAACAGATAGGACTTAAGCCTCTCATACCAAGCTCTAAGGGCCTGCTTAAGTCCATACAAGGCTATGGAAAGCTTGTAGACATGGTTTGGTATTTGAGGTTCTCGAAACCTGGAGGCTGTCTCACATAGACCTCTTCCTCAATAAAACCATTGAGGAAAGCACTCTTGACATCCATCTGGTAAAGCTTGAAACCCTTAGAAGCTGCAAAACCAAGCAGGATTCTAATGGCCTCAAGTCTAGCTACAGGGGCAAATGTCTCCTCAAAATCTAGACCCTCAACATGGGAGAAGCCCTGAGCTACCAGTCTATCCTTGTTCCAAATGACAACCCTGTCCTCACTCTGCTTGTTCTTGAACACCCACTTAGTCCCAATGATATTGTGACCTCGAGGGGGCTCAACAAGCGACCAGGCCTTGTTTCTCTCGAAATTTTCTAACTCCTCATGCATGGCATTGACCCAAGACTCATTGAAAAGAGCATGACAAACGTCCTTGGGCTTGAATGAGGCAACAAAGGCAGAATGGAGACAAAAATGTGACATGCCAAACTTTGAGCGTGTGACTCGCTCAAAGAGGTCTCCAGTCATCTGCTCTGAAGGATGGTCTTTCTGGATATGTTGGGGAAGTCCTGGATGAGATGAAGAAGTGACCTCTACCTCATGAGCTGATGAGGTAGGAACAGAGCCACTAGCTCCAAAGGAAGCAGAAGGCATGGGCTGATCACCTGCAGGTGCCGTGGACGAAGGCACCTCAAGTGGAGGATGAGGAACTGGATCGGGTAGACAACCCTCATCTCCATCCTCCTCATCGTCCACAAAGATGGGCTCGGACTGCTTTAAAGAACCTGAGATATCGGACCTAGTCCTTGGACTGGCCTCATCGAAGGTCACCTCACAGGTCTCTACCAACTTACTAGACTCGTTGTTCCAAACCCTATAAGCCCGCGAAGACGTCGAGTAGCCTAGAAAGATACCATCACAAGAGCGTGATTGGAACTTATCTAGGTTTCTGGACTTCAAAATGAAACACTTGTAACAAAACACACGAAAATGAGAGACACTGAGCTTTCGCCCATATCTCAGCTCATAGGAAGTGCGATGCAAGTGTGCCCGAAGAAAAACTCTGTTCGAAACATGGCACGCGGTCGCTATAGCCTCAGCCAAAAACTTTCCTAGGTGTAGAATACTCATCAAGTATCGTCCTGGCCATCTCGACCAAGGTACGGTTCTTCCTCTCCACGACGCCATCCTACTATGGGACGTGCAGAGAAGAGAACTGGTGCTCTACACCTGTCTCATCGCAGAACCTCTCAAAGTAGGAATTCTTGAACTCCGTGCCATTGTCACTACGGATCGCTCGTAAGGCACCAGGGAGCTCAACAGAAAGCCTACTGAAAAGACCTCAAAAATGTGTAAACGTCTCATCCTTCGAGGCTAAGAAAAACACCCAAGAGAACCTCGAGAAGTCATCGACCACGACAAGAACATACCACTTCGCTCCTGCTGACTGCACTCGAGCTAATCCAACTGTGTCCATGTGGAGCAGCTGTCCTGGTGCATCGGTCATAGTCACTGTGACCGGAGGGTGAGAAGCGGCAACCATCTTGCCGTACCGGCAAGGAGCACAAACAATATCTTTGACCATCTTGAGTTTCGGTAGACCACGAATGAGGTCATGGCCGCTAACTCGGGTCAAATGGTCAAATCCAATATGACCAAGTCTCCTATGCCAGAAGGTAAGGTCACGGGACTCAGACGCAACTAAACACCGGAGAGGATCACCAGAAGACTCGGAAAAATCAGCACTAAAGATCCTCCCATAACGAGAAATCCCGCAAACCAGACTACCCGAAGAATCAAGAATTTTGCAAGCATTTTTCTTAAAGCTCACCTCAAAGCCGTCATCGGTAAGCTGAGAAACAGAAAGCAAATTATACTGCAACTTACTAACCAAGGCAACATCTTTCAAAATAAAAGACTCATTAACGTGCACTGTACCTTTGGCGATGACGCACCCAGACGAAGCGTCTCCGAAGGTGATCGTCTCATCACCTGGAGCACGAGCTAGGGAAGAGAACCAACGAGAGTCTCCAGTCATATGTCGAGAACACCTGGAGTCAACGAGCCAAACCTCTCTCTTCCCTGCCCGGTGAACCTGAGTCAACGAGAGAGTAAAGTCTCAGTACTGGGGTAAATCAAAAGTGATTTTGGCACCCAATACTGAGTAACATGTCGAGTAGAAGAAGTAGCCACACACGATTGACATCTAGCCACCCTACGCTCTCTGTCGCTCAACAAGCCAGAAGGTCTGTGTGCAGACCTGAAGCCGTTGGTGGGCTTGACTGCTACGGAGGAGCGAGTCAAGACACCAGCAATATGCTGATCACGCCGCGGGTAGCTATCTCGACGGGGGAAACGAGATCTACCCTCAGGACAGCGGATATCATGAGCAGAGGCAAATCGAGGACGAAAATCAGAAACACTGGAAATGCCAAGTCCTCGATACTGTCTAAAACCCTCAGAGTGATCAACCCTAGACCTCGTGTTGGTCTTAGGTGCACTCAAGGTCTGGGGCTGACCCTGAATACTCCTAAGATCACGAACACGATCTCTCCGAGCAATCTTGGCACGTCTGAAGCATCTCTCGATCATGTGTCCATCCTTCTGACAGAAGGTGCAATGATACTTCACCTTCTGAGAGGGTAGAAGTAGCACGATGAGGCTTCGCCTTCTGAGAGGCTGAAGCAACAGGTGGAATCACCTTGCTGTCAGAAATCCCTTGGACAAAGCCCGCTGACTTGAATTGAACTTTCTCGCCTGGCTTGACCTCGATCACACCTGCGGCTATGGGTCTGAGCACAGTAGGTGGATGCTTCCTAACATCCTCAAGAAAATCATATCCTAGACCTTGATTGAATTTGCAAATCTTGGACTGGTCTAGAATAACATTTAGCTTCTTCTTGCCTCCTACAAACTTCTCGAGAGTGTTCATAAGATACTGACACTCCCTAAAGAGAGGTGCAAGAAGAGCAAGGGAAGAAGAGACAGCAGCAGGAGAAGAGGAAGAACCAACAGCAGAAGAAGAAATGGCATGTGCACGCACAGCCGCCTCAACATTGAGGTCTTCGCAAGGACTAGGAGGGACAATCCTACCTCTAGCTGTTTGGTCATCGTGCCTAAGCGTCTCTACTCCTTTGGGCTTCTCCCCCACACCAGCAATCACATCACAACAAGAATGTGGCTTCTCTAGTAGATCCTTAGTTAGCTTCACACATTTTTCTTCTAATGCAATCAAGTTAGATTTTAGTTTATCACAATTTTTGCATGGTGAGCTAACAGGGTCCTTAGAAGCATATCGAGCCATTTCTTGTTATGATCAACCATTTCTTGAAATTGCTTAGAAACAGACTCAAGCTCATTGGTCAATTTAGGACAGTTGGTACAAGAAACAACAGGCTCAAGTAAGGAAGCATGCAATTCAGCAATTTATGATCTGCTCTTTTTAGGTTCAATTTCAAGTCATTGCAATTTTCACATGTTTCCGGCAAATCAAGAAGCATGGTATAAAGACCTCTAAAAGCATTATCCTTATCCTCACATGAGGTGCAAGATGTAGTCTCAACAACAGTAGATGAAAGAGCAACAATCCTACTCATCGCTAGTTCAGCCAAAAGACTAACATTCTCCACCTTAAGTATGTCAAGCTCAGAAGACAGACTATCATGAGAGGTCCTTAATTTCTCCATGTCATCAAGCAAGGCAGGGCATGTATCACATTCGTCATGGGAGGGAGCAGATATAAGTGAAGTAAGCTCCCGTGACAATCTCTCTACTTCCTTCTCCAACTCGCTACACCTAGCTCTAGATCTAGCATGGAATTTCCCTAGCTTATGAAAAACATCATTAAGCTGGTCATAGGAGGGGTATACCTCATCGGAGTCGGAATAGAGCTCGCTATCGCTCACTTCGCCCTCAAGGGCCATGAAGCACATGCCGGAGAAGTCGTCGCCATCCTTGGGTTCTTGATCACCCGTCCCATCGTCGTCGGTCCATCCCTCCACCTCGTTGAGGTCGAGGTCGTTGAAGGCGGTGAGGACGCGATGGAAGAGCTTCTTGGCTTTGCCAAGGTCGCAGAACTTCTTCTTGCCTTGAGCATGAGCCGGGGGCTTCTTGTTGCGGTTCTTGTCGATGTAGTCGTTCTTGCTCACACCGCCGTAGTCGCCCTTTCCTTTCCCCAGCTTGGGGCAATTCGCCCGAATATGGTTGGGGCCACCACAGTCGAAGCAAATTATCGGACCACTCCTTTTCTGATCCCTCACCCTCTTGTACGCGTGGAAAAACTTTCTGGCTAAAAGGGCTAACTGATCCTCTGGTAACTGCTCTAACTGATCATCAGTTATGTCACAGAGAGCAGCTAGAGAGAATCCACAAATCGACTCGAAAGACGGTCCAGAAACCAGACTGGGATTGGTGACTAAGGCCATTGACTACGACTTCGACCTATGAGAAACTATGTCAATCTCGTGAGTCTTGAGGCATGAGTACAACGAGTCAAGATCGAGAGATCGGTGGTGTCCTTGATGGTAGTCACCTTCATCTCCCAAACACGCAAATCAAGAGCTGCGAGCATCTGTCGAGCATTGTCCGAGTCGGGGTATGTGAGACCGACCGCTCGGAGATTGCTCAAAATCTTGTGGAAACGTGCAAAGCACTCATCGAGGGACTTACCAGCGAGCATTTCAAACTTGTTGTAATCTCGCTTGAACTGGTCCTATCGAACCATCTTGATCTGAGTGGTGCCCTCATGGTATGCATCGAGGGTCACCCAGATGTCGAAGACCGACGTCAGATGAGAGATGCGATCAAACTCGCTTCTACTCAGACCCTGAATTATGATGGTCCTTGCCTTAGCATTCGCCTCAACATCAGCCATGTTTCCAGCATTGATGTTCTCATCGGCAGGAATAGCATACCGAACCTTGACCTTGCGCCAGATGGCGTAGCCCTGAGCCTAGATGTAGGTCTCCATCCGGCTCTTCCAGAAGGGATAGTCGATCCCATCGAAGACCGGGGGCTTGGTTGAGTACTTATCTGTCACCATGGCTGTAGAGACCGGTTAAGATCTATGAGGAAGAGCTAACCTGGCTCTGATACCACTTGTTGGATCGTAAGGGCCTTCTCACTTCAAAAGCTAGCCTATGAGGTGAGAGACTCCCCCACTTTTAAGTTAGGTCCCTTACCCTTCCACAACCAATGTGGGACTATTTCAATAGAAGGTGACCCCGTGTGTGTGATGAGTAATTGACTTCTGTCCTGGAAAGATTGAGTTTGGTTTGTGTGTTTTGTGCCAAGTCAGCACTTGGTGCAATCGGGTTCGGGTAGACAGACTTGACGCTTGTTCTTCTTCCCGATCGGTCATTTGGGCCATTTCATGCTTGAGTATGATGCATTGATGCTAATTGTGATTACATGTTTTGAGCGGTGCTATGTGATTTGTTTCTTCTCTGTGATGGCTGCAGGACATCGAGGCGGAGTCGTGGCGAGGCACGGGATGACCAGACTAGGCGCAGGTAGTGCTGAGGTCGGAGCGGTCAGATGTGTCGAAGACGGCGAGGACTCGAAGTGGTTGCAAGGCTTGGACGGCAAGAAATGAGGAAGCTTCCCGGAAGGTGCAGGGGTGGCGTTTTGGTAATTACGCAAGGCTGCACAAAAGGAAGTGGATTCGGTTTCGAGTTAATGGATAAAGCGCTGAGTTGTTGAAGCTATTGGGTTGTGAACCCATTAGTGGAGGCTATAAAAGAGATGGGTAGGCTTGAGAGAAAGATGAGAGAGTGGGTGTGAGAGTTTTCTGTTTAGTTCTCTCCATGTATGCATGAGATGAGAGGGTTTTAGTGCTTTGGCTCTCCATTTGTGTGTATAGCAGTAGCTCTTGAGTTTTTAGTTGCGCGTGTGTTCTCTGTGAGAAAGAGAGAGCATGAACTGAATGTAACTCCATATTTAATTATTCATGTCTCTGACTTACTTTATGAGAGCTGTCTTGTTCGTGTTTTTGTTCTTTCTATGTTTTGTCTTAGGACTACTTCTCTGTTCTATTCTTTTGATCTCTGCTCCTCTCTATGATCACTTCTTCTTTATCGCATTTTATCTCAAGTATTCCTTGTTTTAATCAGTTTTCTCTGGTTCGGCTGCTTTTTCAAGTCTTATTTGATTTGGTAGCTGTGTTAGTTTACGCTGACTTCATTTTCAGGCTGCATGTTTCTTTAGTTGGCTTCTAGCCCTTTTTCGGTTTCAGCAGAGACCATTGATTACTGCAGTGTCTCGGCCAAATCAGAACAGCATGACACGTCGGTCGGTTTCTGATTCATCTAGATTGCAGTCGGTCTCAATTTGTTTGTAGCATCTCTTTTCGGTTGGGCCATTTTCTTGTCTTTCAATTGCAGTTTATTAGTTTGTCTGCATTCGGTTCTCATCTGCAAATTTAGTTTCTTTGCTTCCTTTGTGTAGCAGTTTCTAGTCTTCTTTTGTCTTGCTTTTTATTTTTGCCGTGCCTTTTGTTTTTGGGTAGCAGTTTGATTTTTCTTTTGGTAGTATACAGCCAGGATCAGTGCATTCCTCCTTTTCAGCAGCAAAGACATTTTGGGCAGCTATAATTTTCAGTTTTTGTCTCACGCCTAGCTGTTGTTTTTGATTCCATGTTGTTCTCTTTTGGCTGCAGTTTCAGATGCTTTGCACTCCTTCTTTTCAGCTGTCCTTAGCTTCTTTTCTTTTCAGGTCTGCACTCATTTCTTGGCAGCAAAAGCAGTCTCTTTGTTGGCAGCTATTCCCCCAATATTTACTACAGTTTTCAGCTGTTTTCTGTGTTCTTTTCAGTGCACGGCAAGGAGTTTTTGCAACAGCAATTTATGTTCAGTTCTTGGTTGTTTTGAACAGCAAACTTGCAGTTCATGTTGGCTGTTTTGGACAGCAGTTTATATTCAGTTCTTGGCAATTTTGAACAGCAAACTTGCAGTTCATGTTGGCTGCTTTGGACAGCAGTTTATGTTCAGATTTCTCTGCTTCGCTTTTATGCTTAGTTGTCTGATTGTCTCTTCAAGTTTTCAGTGAAGCCTTTTACTCTCTTGCTTCGTAGCTTATATAGCTATCGGAGAAGAATTTTTTGGGAGAATACTCGGGGCAGTTTGATGGCACCATTCACTCCCCCTCTGTTGCCATTCCGGTCCTACACATACAGAACCTCGAATGGCGCTGCTCGAACACTGGAGTGGTAGCGTTGTTATAAGCAAACTCTGCAAGTGCCAAATGATCCTCCCAGCTACCCTTCCAGGACAAAACACATGACCTCAACATGTCCTCTAGTGTCTAAATGGTGCGTTCGGACTGTCCATCCGTTTGCGGGTGGAAAGCAGTACTAAACTGGAGTTTCGTGCCCAGAGCGCCCTGCAAGCTCTCCCAAAACTTGGAGACAAATTTGGCGTCTTTGTCCAAAATTATCGACTTGGGAACACCATGCAATCTCACAATTTGTCGCACAAAGATGGGCGCCAAATCACTTGTCGAGTTCATCGTGCGAATGGGGATGAAGTGCACGGACTTACTGAATCGGTCCACCACTACCCAAATCGCATCCTTACCTTGCTGGGTACGAGGTAGGCCGATTAGGAAATCCATGGTAATATCATCCCATGGCCACTGAGGAACCTCCAAAGGCTGCAATAGCCTAGTGGGACGCCTATACTTAGCCTTTACTTGCTGACAAACTCCGCAAGATGCCACATACTTGGCGATATCCACTTTCATCCTCTTCCACCAGAAGCTTTTCTTGAGATCACAATACATCTTGGTCTCACCAGGATGCACCGTGTAGGGGGTACGGTGAGCTTCCCTCAAAATATCATCCTTGACTTGAGCCTTTTAAGGCACGCAAAGGTAGCCTTTAAATCGCAAAGCACCTGAATCATCAAAGCTAAAATCCCCCGTTTTCCCTTCATTAAGGCGCTTCCTCACTTGCTGTAGCAACCAATCATGCTGTTGCGCCTCCTTTACTCGCTCTGGAATCGCTGACTCCAGCAACAGTTGCATCTAAGCCCATGCTGTACCAGCGAAACAATAGGAAATTCCCATCCGTTCAAAGTCAGCAACGAGACAACCTAGAGTGGAGGGTGTCATCTTGTGACTAAGAGCATCAGCGACCACATTTGCCTTGCCCGGATGGTACTGAAGAGTAAGATCATAATCTTTGATAAGCTCCAACCACCTCCGTTGCCTCAAATTCAGCTCCTTCTGAGTGAAAATGTATTTGAGGCTTTTGTGGTCAGTGAAGATATCACAAGATTCTCCATACAAGTAATGCCTCCAAATCTTTAGAGCAAAAACCACAACGGCAAGCTCTAAATCATGAGTTGGGTAGTTCTGCTCATGCTTCTTCAACTGTCGCGAGGCATATGCGATCACTTTGGCATCTTGCATGAGCACACAACCTAGACCCACTCGAGATGCATCTGAGTAGACCGTGAAACGCTTCCCTGGCTCAGGAAGTGTGAGAACAGGAGCAGTTACTAACTTCTCTTTTAGAGTATTAAAACTGCGCTCACATTCATCGGTCCACTGGAATTTCACATTCTTCAGTGTGAGCTTAGACATTGGCTTGGCAATAATGGAAAAGTCTTTCACGAAGTGCCGGTAGTAACCAGCTAGGCCAAGAAAACTTCTCACTTCTTTAACATTAGATGGCCTCTTCCAATCCACGACGGTGGAAATCTTGCTTGGATCCACTGAAATGCCTTCCTAGTTGATTACATGACCCAGGAAGCTCACTTCAGAAATCTAGAACTCGTACTTCTTTAATTTGGCAAAGAATTGATTATATTCTTCCTCAGAGTCTCAAGCACGAGCCTCAGATGCTGCTCATGTTCTTCCTCCGGCTTGGAATAAATCAGGATATCATCGATGAATGCCACTACAAAGTCATCCAGGTACTTGTGTAACATACTGTTCATCGTTTCCATGAAAACAGCAGGGGCATTAGTCAGTCCAAAGGACATAACTGTAAAATCATAGTGCCCACATCTTGTGGAGAAAGTTGTCTTCTCAATGTCTTTCTCCCGCACTCGAATTTGATTATACCCAGATTGTAGATCAATTTTTGAGAACACCTTGGCTCCTTTCAATTGATCAAACAAGTCCTCGATGCGAGGCAACGGGTATTTATTCTTGATGGTCACCTGATTGAGAACACGGTAATCTATACACATGCGCCAGCTCCCATCCTTTTTCTCAGTGAATAGGATAGGGGCTCCCCAAGGTGACACACTACGATGAATAAAGCCTTTGGACAACAGCTTGTCCAACTGCTTTTTCAACTCCTCTTGCAAGGGTCGTGCGAAACGGTAGGGAGACATGGAGATAGGTCTTGTGCCAGGAACAAGATCAATTCTGAACTCCACATCTCGCTTGGGTGGCATATGCGGAAGCTCTTCAGGAAACACATCGGGATACTCACGCACCACAGGAATATCCTCAATGTGCAACGGCGCACTTGGCTTCTCCGTAAGGGCTAGAAGTAACCCAGACTTCATTATACGTCGGCTAGGGAACAGGCTGGCCAACACAAAGAGGGAACACGTGGGTGCATTCCCCTGAAAGATTATCTCCTTCCCCGAAGGAGCTTGCAAGGTGACTGTCCTCCAGAAGCAGGAAATTACGGCTTGGTAGCGATGCAGCCAATCCATGCCAAGGATAACATCAAATGGCTCTAACTAAATAACCATGAGGTTGGCAACAAATTCCTCGCCATCTATTGCAACCACACAGCTAGGGCATACTGTGGAGCTAGTAATGAACCTCCTGGGGGTACTAACTGTAACCGATTGGAAAATTTGCTGAACACTCAGCTTGGCCTTCCTAACAAACTCCCGGGACACAAAAGAATAGGTAGCACCAGAGTCGAATAGAACAAGGGCTTCACATGAGTCCACTAACAGGGTACCTGTCACGACGTCAGGTCGACCCGTGGACTCAGTAGCAGGCAGTGAGTAGACTCCGGGTGGTGTCAGGACGGTGAGAGCCCCGACGCTCTGCTATGGCAGCAACGGAACTGGAGGCAGTGTAGCATGCTGGAATGAAGGAGTCGGTGCAGGATGCCAGTAATACCCGGCGGGTGGAGCCAGGATAGAGGAGGCTGCAGCACAGGGGCAACCGCCATCATCTGGATTGACCCTCGAGGTGTAGTATTCGATGAAGATGAAGATAATGGCTCCCACTTGATAATACTAGCGGGATTCTGACGGCAAACCAACATTTTGTGGCCCGCTTGGCCACAATGCCGACAGTTCCCTATCCAGGAACACTCAGCAGCACGGTGTCCCTCACCGCACTTGAAACAGATCATGCCTTGCCCTGGGACAGGACGCAAGGCTGGGGTCGCCGATGAAGAACGAGGCGCTAAAGAAGATGGCCTCGAAGTCTTGGACTTGGATGATTGTGGGGGACACTGGCCCCACTTGGACTTCATAGGAGCGGGCTGCTGCGACGACCCACCCCCTTCAACGAAGCTTCACTTCTGGTCACCACCAGAAGTACTTGGACCACCAGAGGGTTGTAGCCCTTTAGTGAGCTGCATCTCCAGCTCCATCCCTCTGGCCTGCTCCACCACGGACCTAAAGTCGCACGGTGCAGTAGCTCCCATGACATGCCGGAACTCAGAGTTGAGCCCTCGGCGGAACCTTTTGGCCTTCTCAAGGTCATTATTCACGACCGATGGCACGAAGCGGATCAGGTTATTGAATCCCGCCTCGTACTCAGCTATGGTCATCTTCCCCTGTACGAAGGTCGACAAGGCGACCTCCATGCTCTCCACAGAAGAATCTGGGTAATACTTTGCCTTGAACTACTCGGCAAAGATTTCCCAGGTAGCGGGACCCTGGGCAGGGGTCCTGGCTGAGAGAACCCCTTCCCACCATATGTCCGCCTGGCCCTTCAACTGGAAAGCCACAAAGCGAGTTTTCATCTGAGAGCTCATCTCTAGAGCTTCGAATTGCCTTTCCATGTAGCGCAACCAATCCGCAGCTTGGACTGGTGTACCCGAACCATCAAAAGTGTCTAGGCGCAAGGCCAACCACTCATGAAGGCCCATTCTTGCCTCCGGTACGACCGGAATGGCAATAGGGGTAGCAGCGGGTATAGTCACAGCAGTGGCTGCCGGCGCTTGACGACGAAGCACATGGACCTCCTCTATGAACTCTTGCAGCAAGGCTGAAGACCTTGCCGGATCTCTAGCTACGGAGTGTTCAGCAAAAGCAACCTCTGCACTAGGTGCCTCCTGCTGAACCTCAAGCGGTGCCTCCGCTTGGGCATGGCCACTACCACGGCCCTGGCCTCCACAGCCACGTCCACGTCCTCTACCTCTCGGCATATCTGTTCATGACAGATAGCCAATCACACAACTAGCCTACAAACATCCATTTCAACAGCACAAATCACATCAAAGCTAGCGAAAGCGTAATTACAGTACAAGACCCATTCCCCATCCTATGGTGTACTAGTGTGTCAAATTTTAATTTAATTATTAGGCCTAAGTCAAATTTTAGTTGAATAGTTAAGCTACGTTACCTCATTTCTTTACCACGGACTTAATACCCGCTCTGATACCAACTGTAATACCCCGCCCACCCTTTGGGCCAGAATGTTACCACCTCTGCATACTCTTACCATTTCATTAGCACTAGAAGAATTTAAGCCAACATTAAATTTATTTATACTGCTGCGTTCAAATACAACATAGCATTTTTAGCGATTACTCTAGCATACTAGTAAGGCTAAGATACACTTAAAGGTAGTACAAAGAGTGCTGCTGGTTCGTGCATATTGTCATGTGCTACTCCCACCCGTGCAAGACGTCCTCAACGGTCACCTAAAACATCAACGAAACAAGGGTGAGTCCATCGACTCAGCAAGTACAAAGCAAAACAACAAATAACAGGTTCATTCATTAAACCATAATCATTCCAATTTCATTAACCACTTTTCCCTTTAACCACTTCAAGTTCCGATGAACCATTCATCATGCATATGCACATGCACTTCTCTCTTATCTCTTTAGCCTATACGGTATAGCAGAGCGAGTACCCGTCGATGCTCACCCAGGCCCGCCTGTTTCCATGCGGGGATCACAAGCCCGTCCTTTTTCATACGGGGACCACAGTAGCCCGTCATTCTCATATGGGGACCTCAAACTCTACTCCCGTGGAGCGTCCACTCAACGTGGACCAACACTATCTCTTTTCATGACATGCATGCAATGCAAGTTCTCCATTTATGCATATCAACATGCCATGTCCCAACGTTCTCCATTCATCATTTCTCATCATGCACTCGGAAATGGTAAACTTACCCCAACCTGGTAAGCAATGCATCATCCAGAAATAGTAAACTTACCTCAACACGGTAAGCAATGCATCATCATTCATTTAACAGAAATCACTACCCGAATTCACCGCTTTACAATGCACTTGCCTGATTAGCCTCGGGGACGATGCGTGGACGGCTCCAACCCAGGACCTCTACCTGTGCACATGTCAACCCGACTCAATGCATCGAATCATAACCAAGGCTTAAGCGAACAAAGACGATTCTACGCGCCCAACTCGACTCAGCATAGAATGCACGGGGTTAAGGACCCGCAGGTACCAACCTCTCTTTTCTTTTCTTTTCTTTTCTTTTCTTTTCTTTTTCTTTTCTTTTCTTTTTTTTTCCCTCTTCTTTTCTCTTTTTCTTCTCCTTTCTTTCTCTTCCCTTTCTCTTCTTTTTCTTTTCTTTCTTTTCCTTTCTTCCTTACCCGGCCGGCTCTTCTTTTTCTTTCTCACCTAGCTCCCTCTCTCTCTCCTCACTCTAACCGCCTGAATGGGCCTCCCCCTCCTCCTCACCGATTTAGACCGGGGCGGTGCGGCAGCGCGTGGCCGGCTCAGCGTCGCCGGCCCCATCTCACCGCCGTCGCCCCCCTACCTGCCCCGCCTCCTCTTTCTCCTCACATACTCGGCCAAACGGCCAGACCCCCCCTCCCCGGGCGACGCGGCGGCTCGTGGGTGCGCCGGCCCCCTCCCCTCGCCGCCGGCCATCGGGCTGCCGCCGGCCTCTCCGCCTCCATGGCTTCCTCCCACCTTCTTTCTCTTGGGCGGCTTGCAGCGCAGAGGGTCTCGACCCGTGGATCTGGAGCGCCGCCGGCAGGTCCTCCCCAAATCGACCGACCGGGGCCATATCCGGCCGCCCCCCTGTCTGCGGCGGCTCCCCCTCCGGCCACTCCGCCCCCTTCGGCTCACCGGCCCCTGCATGAGCGCAAGTCGGGTCTCGGCCTCGCCCCCGACGGTGCCGCCGGTCACCGGTGCGGCGCCGGCGCCCTGCGGTTCGCCCCCCTTCCGGTCACCTCTGGTTTGTGCCCCCTTTCCCCGATTTGGCTTTTCTTGCGTGTGTAGGGGTGCTTGGTGCCGCCTCCGAGCTGCGCCATCGGCCGTTGGAACGTCTCCTCCAAGGTGCCCGGCTGGCTCCCATGCTCACCCCCCCTCTACTCACCGCCCCTACGCTATTTTGGTAAAGCTATACGATGTGCTTGTGTTGTGCCATGGGGTTGAGGGAAGGTGGGCATACTAAGTGGGCGGCTTGGCGTGGGTTCGGTGGTCGTCGACGTCCTCTGTTGTCGTTGACGCTGCCCTCACATTCTAGCCTTCCGAGCTCCTTGTCCTCTTCCTTGTTCCCTTCTCCTCTTGGCTGTGACCGTGGTTCTTGGGAGTGGTACTGGTGAACGGTCTATCTCTGTGTTGCTCTTGGTGTTGGAAGGAAATGGGGAAGAGTGGGTGCCTGGCTTACCTTGCCTACCCTTGGTTGTGAAGCAAACCGAATGGTGGTTGGAAAGGCTATGCTAGCTTATATGGGGGCCTTGGTCTTGTGAAGTGTCAATACTGCCCCTCCTCCCCTCATTCTTCACTCATGTGGATGATTGCCCTTGGGGCAATTCGGTCCGAGGTGCTCTGCACTATGCGTTTGGAGTTTCAACTGCAACAGGTAAGTTGGTAAGAAGGTAAGATAGAATTTCTCGCCGAATGACGAAAACCCATAACGCAAGACGGTGCTGACTGTCCCTGGGCGGTCTGGGAACCTCTGAGAGCGAACTTTTATCTGACTCTCTAGACAGTGCCGACCGTCCTTGGATGGTCTAGGAACCTCTGCGAGCGTTTCTTATTCGGCACTAAAAGCCGATGGGTCTGACGGCAACCTCTTCTCTTTTATTCTCTCTTTCCATATTTGGGGTATCACATGTACAACCTCTCAAGAGTGTTAAAAACTATTTAAATAACCATGCTCGCTGTCATGAGCATGCTTGGATGCAACCACAATAGGTATATTTTTAGTTTCAAAACTATTCCACCGAACATAATTGGGTGGCATGTACGTCTAATTTTGTGCTGTGCCCATGTGTGGGAATTGTGTGACGTTCACAGCCAAGGAAGGTCATGAATGGATATGATTTACTGTTATTAGGTTACATAAATATTATTTTCTTACATGTCAAATACTCTTTACAATTCCGTTGCAAATTACTACTTATTGATATTGCAAATAAATCTCGGAACTTAGCATATACATATGTACGTACGTACGTACATACATACATTGTTGGTTCATTGTGAACTGCATTGTCGGTCTGCACATGGTCCATTAGACAACTGTTTGCAATAATGTATCTTTATTAATTAACACATAGAGTTTGTGGTGGTGGTTCATCTGCCCCTCCGAACTCTCTTGCACTTTGCTAAAAAATTTCTATTCACACGCGAACAAACACATAATAAGATTTCTTAATGCGTATCAAAGCACACGTTTTCAATTAGTTTGTACAGGGAAGTTTTTTTAGAAGTGAGCTAACGAGTCAAGTTAGAGTAAAATTCAAGTTAACAAGTATAATTGAAGTAATTTTGAATTGAGTCAATAGGCTTCTTTTCCCCCTCTTGGCATTTTCTTGCCCGAGCAACGTTGTCCTCTAGGTAGACTGTATACAATAATCTAGTAAAAAGAATAAATCCATGGTGTCCTCTCTCCTATTTTACAAAGGTTGTCCATCACCAGTACTACATCCAAAGGTTGATAGCAACTATCAACAGGGAGTCCAAGAACTCGTGACATCTTTATATCCAACAATTTAGTGGATGAATTTGGTACACTCCTATTTTACAATTTTGTTCGCAGAGCGGCTTTAATGTCACCTGGCACATGGTTAAATGTCAGCAGTAGGCCTATTTCTAGGTATCCTTCTCACCGCAGATGCTGATTTCAGAAGTAGTCCATCATAGCATGCAGCCATCCTTTCCTGGAGGCCAGCCCAAAGAATTACTCTCCATCCTTGCTGATTTGGTACACTCCTATTTTACAATTTTGTCACCTGGCACATGGTTCAATGTCAGCAACCAGTCCGCCCCACTTTAATTACTCTCCATATTAAGTACATGGAGGATATATATGGAAAATTCACTCAATGGAAGATCAAATAGGGAAATTTAGCTAAATTATCGCAACCGTCCTCAACTGTGATATAACATCCAATTTACAAGAAATTATGCCACATAACACTCCTGTTAGTTGAAACACATAAACCATTGTGTTAGTCTCTTCGTTTCACAATAAACGTTCAAGTCTATCATGCGCACACATCAAGGAGATATAAAATCGAGACGTTTTAAACCTTATCTATCCTTGTTAAATCAAATGCTCTACTCTCCAACTTATATGAGGTGGAAAAATCGCAATTAATACAGTCTTGATTTTATCAATGGATATATATTAACTAGGAAAGTAACTTGGTGCCAATGTTAATTCAAGTGATTACAGACCTACTAGAAAAACTTCAAAGATTACTAGTCACCTACTCGTGTGTTGCAACGAAATTTATTGGATATATAAAGAATTATGCTATAGAAGAGGGCTACTCTGATCAGTTGAAAAGTGGAGAGTGATGAGAAGTTGAGAATAAGACGGTTGAAGGAGAAGGGACGTACGACCATCAACTCATTCTTTCATAATAGAAATGATGTAGTCATGTCAGAAACTTTAAGGCAACGCAGTTTGCACCACATCATAAGCACATCAAGGCATCAAGCCAATAAGCCAACGATACAGAACATTCTGATCATAGGTAGGGTAAGCAGCAGCAGCAGTAGGCCTATTTCCAGGTATCCTTCCCACCGCAGATGTTGATTTCAGAAGTAGTCCATCATAGCATCCAGCCATCCTTTCCTAGAGGCCAGCCCAAAGATATGAAATGCAGCACAGAATCCTGCCACAAACAAAACGATAGCAATTGAGTCTGTCATAGGCCAAAATATGGATGTCTTCTCTTAAAATTGTATGGAACATGATGAGGAGATCTTGAAGGCCAAGGATGTTGTAGGCCATCATTTCGGAAATTAACTTGTATTGGTACTATATATTCATGAGTAGCACTAGGCATTTCAAAGTGATCATTAGAACTCAGATGTTTTGAGCTTCATTTCAGCAACTTCCTGAATAAGAGAATATATACCCTGGATTACAATGAAAGAAATATCCCGGTTTCAGTTCCATCATTAGTTGTGTGGTATGTCAAGGGGAAGCCACTACATATAACACAACATCCGTATCAATTAATCTGTCAAAGTTGTTCTCTCTGGGGCAATTAACTGTTCCTCCTTTGCGTTCTTTTCTTTTGGAACTCAACACCATCTGTTCCTTTGTTTTGTTTTTTTTTTTTTTTTTTTTTTTGCCTCGAAGCTTTAGACATTTTCTCTCCATCCAACTGTGCCAAAGGATAATAACTGGTGACTGGAGTCCTGGATCTTTATCCTACAAAGATCAAAACGTATTGTCATTGATCTTTGTAAAAAAGAAAGAGGTTGTGACAGAAGAGCAAACATTTTCTCGGTACGACGATTGGCATATCAAAAATTGGTCAGATGGTGTCATTTTCGGTGATGGTTAGACCACGCATGTCTTATATATATATATTGAAAAATGGTCTGAAGACTGATGACAAAAAAACAGAGGAAGCGATTATGCAGAAGGAAATTACAAGCTTATTCACACGGAAAGCAACTACTTGACTTTGGAAGGGCACACAACTTCTTGTAATCTTTCTTAACCATGGCACACGTTCTTAGAATTCTTGCTTTGCGAGAACTTTCCTCTCATTAAGTCCGACTTAACCTCTGAGGCTCTGAAGGTCATGCTGCAACTTCCATCAAGAAGTTCGTTGCTGCACCTTGTGATCGACATCTGAAAGTGACCTTCCTTTCATTTCCTATTCCAGTTACCTTGACTTCGAATTTTCAAAGCCATCCTAGTGAAAGTGAATTTGATAGCAGAAGGAATCTACTACCACCACATCCTAGTTGAAGTGACGGTGATATTTTTTTCCCTTTGTTCTTGAGATGTAGTTCCATAGGAGATGAATAAAATTGATATATATGGTGCTAGTCTGAACGCATCCTCCCCGTCGAACGCACTTTGGGTTCAGAAAAGGGCCAAGGTGTTACACATGAAGACTCAATAGTTCGTTGCTGCAACATGTGATCGACATCTTAAAGTGATTTTCCATTCATTTCCTATTCCAGTGACCTTGACTTCGAATTTTCAAAGCCATCCTAGTGAAAGTGAATTTGATAGCAGAAGGAAACTACTACCACCACATCCTAGTGAAAGTGACGGTGATATTGTTTTTCCTTTGTTCTCGAGGTGTAGTTGATGAGTAAAATTGATATATATGGTGCTAGCATGAGCGCATCCTCGTCGAACTCAAATACACAGACTAATGGCTTCCGCTGGTTACCTGCTTCCCCTCTTCATACTGATACTCCACTCGCTAGTCTGTGCCACAGCTTCTCTGTGCCATTCAGACCAGGCAGGAGCACTCCTCCAACTAAAGCAATCCTTCTTATTCGATTACTCCACCACGACCCTCCCGTCATGGCAAGCCGGCACCGACTGCTGCCGCTGGGAGGGTGTCGGCTGTGATGGCGCTTCCGGCCATGTCACTGTTCTCGACCTTAGTGGTTATGGCCTGTACAGTTACAGCCTTGATGCTGCGCTGTTCAACCTCACCGCCCTCCGCCACCTTGACCTCAGCATGAATGACTTTGGAGGATCCCGCATTCCCCCCTTTGGTTTTGAGAGGCTCTCCATGCTCACCCACCTCAACCTTTCTTATTCAGGCTTCTACGGCCAGATTCCGATTGCCATCGGCAAACTCACGAGTCTCGTATCATTGGATCTCTCTTCGTTTCATCATATTGATATCGATGTTCTTGAACAAAACAAGCTCTCCGCTATTTATGACAGCTATAACCTTTTGCTGTTACAAAAAAGAAGTACAGGCTTACTAAGTGGAGTGTACTTTGTAGACCAAAGGACTGTGGCGGGTTGGGTATCCAAAACCTTGGGATTCAAAACAAATGTCTCTTGAGTAAATGGTTGTTTAAACTTATTAATGAGGATGGTGTTTGGCAAAATCTTCTAAGAAGAAAATATTTGACCAATAAAGCCATAACTCAAGTTTATAAACGACCGGGTGACTCCCACTTTTGGTCGGGGCTAATGAAGGTCAAGGATGATTTCTTGGCTCATGGTTATTTTCGAATTCAAAAGGGAACACAAGTTAGATTTTGGGAGGACATTTGGTTAGGAAATAAACCCCTAAGGGATGTCTATCCATCGCTCTATAGGATTTGAGGAAAAAGAATGATACTGTGGCTAAGGTTTTAGCTTCTACGCCTCTGGATGTGTCATTTAGAAGAGGTTTGGTGGAAGGTAATTTGACAGCGTGGTACGACCTAGTCTCTAAAGTTGTGACAGTTAACCTTACAAATGAGAAGGATGTGTTTGTTTGGAACCTTCATAGGAGTGGGTCTTTCACGGTTCGCTCTATGTATCTGAATCTGATTCAAGAGGGAGTCTTACCTACGAAAAATCCACTATGGAAAATAAGAGTGCCTTTGAAAATTAAAATTTTCCTTTGGTATCTCCAAAAAGGAGTCACTCTTACAAAAGATAATTTAGCAAAAAGGAATTGGCAAGGGAGTGTCAAGTGTTGTTTTTGTAACTCTTTGGAGACGATACAACATCTTTTCATTGATTGTCACTTTGCTAGATTTATTTAGAACACAGTGCACATCACCTTTGGAATTCATCCACCATCTAGTATATCGGATATGTTTGGCTCTTGGCTTCATGGCATCGGGGCAAAACTCAAAAATCAGATTTTACTAGGTGCTGCGGCTCTCTGTTGGGCAATGTGGTTGAATAGAAATGACGTGGTGTTCAATAATGCTAAAACCAACACCTTTCTGCAAGTCATTTTCAGGGCAACATATTGGATCCGGCATTGGTCCTTGTTAAGTAAAGAAGAAGAAAGACCAATCTTCAAGAATGGATGCCAGATTTTGGAGACGGTCATCATGGAGGTCTTTGCAAAATTTGGATGGAAGTTCCGGAATAGGATTGAGGCGTAGTGTCTGTTTTTTCCTGTATCTTGTGTCGTTTGCTTTGTGTTAGTTCTTGTGCTTGAATGCTCTTGGTTGTAACCTTTAAGCTGTGTACGATCTTCGGATTGTAGAGGCTGGGACCTTTTTCATGCACTTAATGAAATTTTCCCTTGATCTAAAAAAAAAAGAGCCCAGTTTCAAGACCCTAGTGGCAAATCTTAGCAATTTAAGGGAGCTCTACCTCGACGGAGTGGACATATCTGGTAGCGGAGAGGAGTGGTGCAATGGTCTAGGTAAAGCTGTCCCTCGTCTTCAGGTTCTTAGCATGGCATTCTGCGAGCTGCATGGTCCTATCCATTTCTCCATGTCAAGTCTCCACTCCCTTACCATGATCAACCTCAACCTTAATGAGGGAATTTCTGGTGTGTCGTTCCTGAATTCTTTGCGGACTTTCACAATTTAAGTGTTCTTCAAATCGGCTATAATAATTTCAGTGGCTGGTTTCCTCAGACAATCTTTCAACTCAAGAATCTAAGAGTGCTTGATGTGTCAGAAAATAATCAACTCTCGGGGCATTTACCAAAATTTCCAAATGGGTGTTCTTTGGAGACTTTGAATCTACAGTCGACTAATTTGTCTGATGTCAAGCTGAGCTCTTTTAGCAACCTCATGTTTCTGAGGGAGCTTGGAATTGATGGAGGATTAATTTCTATGGAGCCTCCCTATTTATTATTTAACAAGCTCAACTCTTTGGATTACTTGAAACTCTCTTTTACGAAATTTTCAGGGGAGTTAGGATCATTTTTCTCATGGATTAGTAACCTTAAAAACTTGACAAGCTTGAAACTCTCTGATTGCTATTCCTCCAAGACAATGCCCCCTTGGATTGGCAACCTCACGAACTTGAGAAGCTTGGACATCAGTTACTGCGGCTTCTTTGGGCAAATACCACCATCAATCGGTAATCTCAAGAAGCTGAGATCCTTGAGAATCTCTGATTGTGCCTTCTCTGGGACAATACCATCTTCAATTGGCAATCTCAAGAAACTAAGAAGCTTGGAAATCTCTTATAGTCGTTTATCTGGTCCAATAACACCAGCAATTGGAGATCTCAACACATTGATGGTACTAGTATTGAGGGGTTGCAGCTTTTCTGGCAGAATACCAAGTACAATCGTAAACTTGACTCAACTGATCTATTTGGACCTTTCGCGGAATGACCTTACTGGTAAGATTCAATTCATACCCCAAGTGTTCACTCAAATCCTCTTGAGATAGGTATCAAATGAGGTGACAAATAGAACAAGAACTGACAACCAAAATGGACCCATGCATTTCATTGTCATGACTCAGAATAATATTTGTAATATTTGCTCCTAAGTTACATGTTAAAGGGGAGTATATTAAGAAGCTGACTTTACAAACCCCAAGTAGGGCTTTCATCCTTCCCTAACAAAAGAGAATAGAAAACATCGATGGAGCAAAAATGTAACAAAAGAGAATACATATTGTGTAGAATGGTCTTATGAACAAGGATTCTGATTTTGTTTCTGAAGAATATGATTCCTTTTTTAATATTTTAATTGATAACATGTTTATTTAGCTTTGCCATATACCCAAAGTGATCGTTTCATTCATTTTAATTGAATAGAGAAGACGTACCTTTAACATTATAACATAATAAAGTATTGTTGCACAAATTGTTCACCATTGGGTTCTATAATATTTTTGACTTTGTTTATTAAATTTACTGTTGCACAGAATTATGTTATGAAAATATCTTACAAATATTTCCAAAATAAAAAAAATTTAATATCTAAAAACAAGACCTATTTTTCAGTAAAACGGAGCAGTGTTTCCAGTAACACTTCATTGCAGAACGCAACAAGAATCTTTAAATAGCACATATCAAGATTTTTTTTCTTCTGGAAAGTGTACTTGAGAATTTCTTGAAATTCTCACGGATGTTTTCCATGCTATTCAATAAAACCCCATGTGTATTAATATTTTGATTTTAGATGGTATTGACACATTGAGTTAATGCTTGTCTCATCTTAAAATAACTATGTAAAAAGTTGTACTTATTTCCATTTTGTATTGTATGGCAGCAATGTACATTAGTCACACTAATTTTTAGTAATAAAATCCAAGTGGAAGTGGTTGTAGTTAAAACATTTAACCTTTGAATATTGTCTCCAATTTTGGCTTATCGCTCATAGACACCAACATTAAATGTTGGTTGTTCATAATACTGGATAATAACAAGGTTATCTTGATATTTTTAACCATTCTATAGGAAATATGTCTCCTTTGTTGGGATTCATGCTTTTGTTTTATAGAATATGCATCGCGTAGTCTACACTACGATGTTAACATAGAATCATGTTCACTCATCTGCAGGAGAGATTACAACGTCTCTATTCACTCTTCCAGCACTGATACAATTGGATCTTTCATCAAACCAACTTTTTGGACCTATACAAGAGTTTGATACATTATCATCGCCCTTGAAGATTGTTGTTTTGAGAGACAATCAATTTAGTGGACAGATTCCTACATCATTCGTTCGACTCACAAGTTTAGTGATTCTGTATCTTAGCTCAAACAACTTAACAGGTTTAGTACAACTCAACTCATTTTGGAGATTAAGAAAGCTTGCTGTCTTGTCTCTCTCAAATAATAAGTTGCCTGTCATGGATGGAGAAATCAGTAAATCCACATTACCCTTAATGCCTAAACTCTTGGACTTAGAACTTGCGTCTTGCAGCATGACAACAATTCCAAGCTTCTTGATGAATGTTAAATATATTAATCAATTGGACCTTTCGTGCAACCAAATTCATGGGACTATACCCAAATGGATATGGGAGACATGGGATGATAGCCTTACAAGTTTGAATCTTTCACACAACATATTTACAGATATGCAACTCACTTCATATGTTCTCCCAAACAGTCGTTTGGAATCTCTTGATCTCAGTTTCAATGGGCTCCAGGGCAAGATCCCAATGCCAAACGTGTTGACAACGGTGAGCAATCTTGATCAAGTCTTGGACTATTCAAATAATAGATTCTCTTCTGTTATGTCAAACTTCACCTTGTATCTTAGCCAAACTGTGTATCTCAAGATGTCCAAAAATAATATAAGTGGGAATTTACAGCATTCAATTTGCAATTCAACCAAGCTTGAAATCCTCGACCTATCATATAACAATTTTCGTGGGCTGATACCATCCTGCCTGATAGAAGATAGCCCCTTGGATGTATTAAATTTGAGGGAGAATAGCTTCGAAGGAAAGTTACCTTACAATATTGCAAATCAATGCAATCTTAAGACAATAGATTTAAATGGCAATAAGATTCAAGGACAGCTTCCTAGGTCTCTTTCTAACTGCACTGACTTGGAAATTCTTGACATTGGAAACAATCAAATGGTTGATACCTTCCCATCTTGGCTGGGTAGGCTTTCCAATCTCCGTGTCCTTGTTTTGAGATCCAACCAGTTCTATGGCTCAGTAGCTAATCCTCTCAGAGAGGTCAAATTTGGGGAATACTTCTCAAAGTTACAAATCATTGATATTGCTTCAAACAACTTCTCTGGTAATTTAAATCCACGATGGTTTGAGAGGTTGACATCTATGATGGCTAAGTTCAATGACACAGGAAAGATCATAGGCCATCGGAACTTATCAAATGTTTTCTACTACCAAGATACTATTGCAATCACATACAAAGGTGTCTACGTGACATTTGGAAAGGTCTTGACTACCTTAACTGCAATTGATTTCTCAAATAGTGCATTGGACGGTGGCATTCCTGAATCAGTCGGAAAACTCGTTTCACTACATGTGCTGAACATGTCACACAACGCCTTCACAGGAAATATCCCACCACAACTGGGTGAGGTGAGTCAGCTGGAATCACTAGACCTGTCCTGCAACCAGCTTTCTGGGGAGATTCCGCAAGAGTTAACAGATCTCACATTTCTTGCCACCCTGAACTTGAGTAAAAACGACTTGGAGGGAAGAATACCACAATCACGTCAATTTGCGACATTTGAAAACAGTTCATATGAAGGGAACGCAAGGCTTTGTGGACCACCCTTGTCCAAACAATGTGGAAATTCGAGTGAGCCAAGTAAGGCAGAAGCAAACATTTCCAGAGATCATATCGATGTTGTACTGTTTCTCTTTGTTGGTCTGGGCTTTGGCGTCGGATTTGCAGCAGTGATTCTGATTAAATGGGGTCGCATTGGCAAATGGCCTCAAATTGTAAGCATGTCACGATGGTGATACGAAGGCACTTGATTGTCTGGAAGCGAAAGTATGTGTTCCTGCAAGGGAGCAATGAGTTGAGATATGTGATCCGACATCTCTTTTATCTTATCTTCTCAAGTATTGTTATGCTTATACGTTATTGTTAGCACATGCATCTGATTTGGATACTTATACAGCAATAATAACACAAATATTATTCAATTCCCAGTGTACATTGCCAATAGCTAATCGTCCCTAATTAAGGACAAAATCATGATGACGATTTTACCCCAACATGCCACAGCAGATAACCCAACAAGGCAATTACTAGGTGGCGGCAACTAGAGCAAGAACACAACCAACTAAACAGAAGAGAGAGAGGGGTTACTAACTAAAATTCGATAGCAACTCGAGGCGTTTGTCAAAGACGCTGTACAAGAAGACGTCTATTCCGCTGCTGCGTCGGCGGCGAGGTCCCAGCCGGAGGTGCGATGCCGCCTCCAAGAGATCCAGGATATCCCCAAAGACCTCTGCCCAAGACGCCTCCCATCGCCATCGGGAGCCCGTCCGCTCGGAAACAAGGAACGAGGAATACGGGTTTTTTTTTTCTTTTCCCCTTTTCTTTCATATTTCCATTCGTGTCAAGTCACAGATGATTTTCCAAACCCGTTTTCTGGCTGGTTTCACCTAAAAATCAGTTAAACTTCGCTGCAGAGGATATATAAGTGGTACAGATAGCTAGTATTATTTTAAGTCATCTATAAATAATACTAAATACACTTGCTATAATAGGTTATCTGTAAACATCTATAATTAGTGTCTATAAAATATAGACATTGATACAATAGCAAAGCCGTCTATAGCAGGCTATTTTCTTACATTCCGACCGTCTATAGAACTATAGTTGACCTTCTTCTCTTTTCTCTTTTTCTTTCATCCACCTCAGCAAAATCCCTATGTGACATCTTTTATGGACAGCTTATATCACTCTATTGTACATTCCCTGGCCATTTTTCGAGAATAGTTATCCAATTAGGTTTTTAGGATTCACCAAACCCTCAATCAAAGATTTCAATGGACAGTAGCACACTAGTGACCAACAAATTAGTGATAGGTGAGCTGAATATCTGTGTGACCTAATTTTTCTATAACACGTTAAAAAAGGTAAAGAAGTTGTAAGACCATGTGATGGCAGCCTCATGTTGGTGACGAGCATTCGATATTTCTTATACTTTGGTGTCATTATTTGAGTTTGATTTTGTGCTTCGAATCTCTGGTTTTTGCTATCAGAGTGGCAACGGTTTGATCGGTCTATGGCTGACGGTTAGACCAGACGGCGATGTAACTAGCTAGCGGTTTGAGCTGCCCTGGTGTGGCAGAATACTGCAATCACGTCAATTTGCGACATTTGAAAACAGTTCATACGAAGGGAACACAAGGCTTTGTGGACCACCCTTGTCTAAACAATGTGGAAATTCGAGTGAGCCAAATAAGGCAGAAGCAAACATTTCCAGAGATCATATCGATGTTGTACTATTTCTCTTTTGTTGGTTTGGGCTTTGGCGTCGGATTTGCAGCAGTGATTCTGATTAAATGGGGTCGCATTGGCAAATGGCCTCAAATTGTAAGCATTTCACGATGGTGATACGAAGGCACTAGATTGTCTGTAAGCGAAAGTATGTAGACTGTCTGTAAGCGAAAGTATGTGTTCCTGCAAGGGAGCAATGAGTTGAGATATTGTAGGAAGATGAATATACTGCGATGGATTGATTATTGTATTGAGCCTCGAGGGCGGTTTATATGGAGTATAAGATTTGAAGGACATAAAGTCTCTCCTAGAGGTAAGGCAGGTATTACGGGATTACAAATCATAAACTACTAAATATAGAGATATGTCAATATACTCTAATATCCCCTGCAGTCGTAGCGGTAGCTTCTCGGATGCAGGAGCAGGAGCAGACGGTCAGACTGGAGAGGAAATCGTCACGGATAGCAGGAGCGTCGCAGACGGTCAGATTGGAGAGGAAGCTGAACGTAGAGGAAGCTGAAGGTGGGGAACCATCAGACTGGCATCCCCCGCAATCGCAGCAGGAGTGTCGGGGAGTGCTGTGGCATTGCGAAGCAGTGACTATAGAGGGAACCAACGAGTTTGCTCAAGTTAATGATAGCCCTTTGTTGCCGAGATAGCCGAGTGCGTGGTGACCATGGTCGTAGCCGTGGAGGAGGGAGCCATGTTGAGGTAGCTAGTGTCGAGGTCGTCGTTGTGGTCAGGGTAGTGAAGTTGATGCAGAGGAGGTCGTGACCAAGGTCAGTTAAGAGGTTGCTGATGTCGACGGGCCATGGTCGACCGGGAAGATGATGGAAAGGAGTAGAGAGAGGTCATTCGAGGGAACCGGTCGGAGCCATCGTGGTCGAACGGCCATGGTGAAATTGCCGGGGTCTAACAACCATGGTCGAATCGGCCGTGGTCGAACAACCATGGTTGAATGACGTGGTCGAACGGCTGCGGTTGAACGACGTGGTCGAACGGCTGTGGTCGAACGACATGGTTGAATGTCCGTGGTCGAAGATGAAGAAGAGGGGCTAGCCGAATCTGCGGAGGAAGTCGTCCGATCGTGGTCGAAGATGAAGTAGAGGGGGGCCAGCCGGATCCGGCGAGGAGGAGGTGCGGTCGAAGGCACGGTCGGAGGCACAGATAGAGACACGGTCTAAGGCACGGTCGGAGACGCGATCGGAGGCGTGGTCGGAGGCGCGATTGTAGACATGGCCATGGGCGTAGTTGTAGACGTGGTTGTAGGCGCTGTCGTGGGCACGATCATAGACGTCGCCATGGGCGTGGTCATAGGAGAGGCATGAGGAGGCGGCCGGGAGAAGGCGTGGTCGATGTCAGAGGCGAGGTTGAATGCGCGGTCGTAGACGAAGCAGAGGGGCTGACCAGATCTGGGGAGGAAGTCAGTCGGTCGTGATGATAGATGAAGCAGGGGGCCAGCCAGATTTGGCGAGGAGGAGGCCGAGTCCGGGCGAGACACCGCCGAATCCAGCACGGAGGGGGCCGGATCTAGGAACGGTGGCACCAGGGAAGGCCAGGGCAAGCTAGAGGCAGCGGTGCCATCGGCCGGAGAGCCCAGATTTGGGGTCGTTGAGACGAGCGGCAGAGACAGCCAACTCTAGATTCGAGAAAAAAGACCACCAAGGTGAGCAGGGAGGCGGTGAAGATGGGGAGCCATTGGCACAACGAATCTCCTGATGAGGAACACGGGCTCTCAGTTGTGCGACGGCTCGTACTCGTGGACAACGGGCTGACGATGATGATCCGGAGTGATGACGACAATAGATGGGGCGCTTGGAAGGCCGTGGAGGGAGGGTCGTGTCAACGAGTGCGCTGCATCATGCCATGACACGATGTCATTGAAGGAGAGGAGGCTTCAAAGAGGTCAAAGCCAAGGCGGTGAAATCCGGAGTCGAGGAACATCGACGAGTGGCAGGGCGACACAAACCGATCTATGATCAGAAAAAGTAGAGAAAACTTGATCTCAAGATGACCAGAGAAAAATCTAAGACACGACTTAAACTACAAGTTGCGCAGCCCCTGGGAGAGATCATGGAGACAAGATCATCTCCCAGGGGTGGCGCAGCGGAAGTTGTGGAAGCGGTGGCTTAGGATCGACACCTCTCTGATACCATGTAGGAAGATGAATATAATAAACTACCAAATATAGAGATATGCCAATATACACTAACAGATATGTGATCCGACATCTCTTTTATCTTATCTTCTATTGCAACTTCTTAAGCATTTTCATGCTTGTACGCTATTGTTAGCACATCTGATTTGGATACTTATACAACAATAATAAGACAAATATTATTCAATTCCCAGTGTACATTGCCAATAGCTAATCGTCCCTAATAAAGGCCAAAATCATCATCATGCACTCCAGGCGTTCCTCCAAGAGATGGGGATAACCAAAATTCGATAGCAACTCCAGGCGCTTGTCAAGGACGCTGTACAAGAAGACCTCTATGCCACCGCAGCATCGGTGGCGAGGTCCCAGCCGGAGATGCGATGCCGCCTCCAAGAGATCCAGGAGATCCCCAAAGACCGCCGCCCAAGACGCCTCACGTCGCCACCGGGAGCCCGTCGGCTCGGGAACAAGGAACGAGGAATATAAAGGATTTTTTTCTTTTCAGAGGATTTTCCAAACCGTTCGCTGGCTAGTTTCACCTAAAAATCAGTTAACCTTCGCTGCATGACCATATTTCATCTAAATCAGCTAAAAATGCACGTGTATGTCTCTTACTCCGTACTCTCTCTCTCTCTCACGAACAATTAAAAGCCAGAAACCATAGCCCAAAAGAATATGCCTGCAAAATTCTAGTCGTGTGGTGAAATAACTGAAGTTGGAACAACATGTTGATAAATTTGGAGGCGTATTGAGGATTAGGAAGCCAAACTCCAACATGGCACTGTGCCACACTTACTTTGTTTTACAAGCAAATATATATGTACATCTCACAACTTATTGTCTAACAACTATT
Organism: Dendrocalamus sinicus; assembly: GCA_036346575.1. Lineage (NCBI taxonomy): Eukaryota > Viridiplantae > Streptophyta > Magnoliopsida > Poales > Poaceae > Dendrocalamus > Dendrocalamus sinicus. The sequence goes on along the minus strand of CM070674.1, from coordinate 7,839,191 downwards.
GGTCTAGCGTGGGTTTGGGAGGTCAAACCATTTAGTGTGGGTCTGTTTGTTGGTAACTACTACTCTTGGCACAACTCATTGCTTACAAGGCTGCGAGATTCAAAATTGAGGAACTCCACCGTGAATTTTATAGGCTATATATGTGAAGTGAAGAACAACACGCCAAACTCGTTATCGGCAGGTAATAATCGCCATATATGCCTATGCCTGTTACCTCCCAAACCTACATATCAGAAGTAACTAAATAGTGCAAGATGTTAAAGGTATTACCGAGTGCCAGGGCTCCATTGCCATCCCTACTTCCACTGCACCGATGTGCGCTACATTGAATCGGGTTATTTCAACTCTTTTTCGACTACGTGTTTGTGATAACAATCTATGATCTCTTACTGTGCGTCTAGTGGTAACGATCTATAATCTCTTACTAGCAGTGAAAATTTTAATTTATACCAGTGTAGCCTACCCTGTATCCTAACAATACCGTAGTCCCACACTAATTATACGAGTATATCTAGTATTTATCTCTGACTTAACTCGTTGCCTCACTACTCGCTTGCTCTCTCAGTGGTACAAGTTTTCCGCCTTCTCCTTCCTTTCACTTTGTGATCTATGTGTATAAATTTTAATTTGCGCCAGTGTAACATCCTGATTTTCATAGCTTTTTTGAAAAATTTAAAATAAAATTCACAATTTGGATTTTTCTAGAATTAATGCAAGCTTAAAATGAATTTTTATTAATTAAAAGGATTTAATATGACTAAAATAAAATTAAAATTTCTTGAAAGTTTTTTATTTGAGTTCCATGAGTCTCAAGGATTTTTTTGAAATTTTCTTTGGCTTTTTTTATCTGTTTGCTATTTTCTAGAGCTCAAATGAATTTATTTGAATTTCTGAAATAGAAAAACCCTCAAAAATCCTAAAACAGTAATGGGGCGAGCCCATTACTGTTCACTTCAGCCCATTGATTCTCAGCCATTCAATTCCTCTCCTGGCATGTGTCATCAATTCCAGGTGCCGGTTACTGTTCATCTCCGTCCTTGTTCTGAACTCCGCCGCCGTTGTCCGCATCGTCTCTGCCTTGGCATGCATGCCTGTTTGGGTCTCTCCGCCATCTCTAAGCCGGAGTCCTCGGTGTTCGTGCATAAAAACCACGCCGCTGCCCTCGTTTGCGCATCCCGCAGCACCGTCATCCTTTCAGCCTCGCCGACGCTACGCCGTTGACTTGTCTTGCGCCATCGTCGTTGTCTTCATCTCCAGCAGCCCTATTTCCACTGACGAGCGCGAATAGCGGAAGTAGTCGCTCCACCGCCCAGCAGCCTTCGACCTTCACCACCGGTGAGTCACCTCCCGAGCCACCATCCTCTCCCCTCCTCATCGTCACCCGCTAATCACTATATGATGCGTGTCACAACAAGGTCGTCCGATTGCCTCAGCAGCCATCCGATTAGATCTGTACCGTTACCAAGATCCGATGGTTGAGATCCATCCACGTGGACCATTGATGACCGCTAGATCCTCATGACGTCAGACCGCATTATGCCACATGGGACCCACCAGTCAGAGGTCACTGTTCCATGAGCCAACTTAGTCAGCAGCCACGCAAGCCCTATATCAGACCTAGATTTTTCAATCCAGAATCCCCTGTGATGCACCACACTATTCCCTGGATCAGTAGATAGTACGCACAGGTACATTACTGCATCAACTCATACATTGCATGAACATAATAAACCATAATATTACAGATTAGAGTTTAAAATACACCGCATCGGGCGACTGTTTACATAAGGGCCAAACAGGCCAAATGTCTACATTATAAAGACAACAGCGGAAGCAAAAGCAGAAGTAAGACCATAATCTACAGGCAAGTGACTGAGAGGTAAATGTGTACAACATATATCAGCTAGACTTAGCTAATATATGTGCACACAATCTCCATTAAGTCTACTTGTCTAGGACCCGAAATCGAAGAAGTCGTCCTACTTGTCTTGTCATATGCATAGTGGTCTTGGGTTCCGATTTTTTATTTTAGTAATGCGAGGGTGAGCACAAATCCACTGTGCTCCATGAGGCAATACATAGAATGCAATAAGTAATATACATGGCTTATCAAGGAAACGCTCGGGTTTATTTTATTTGCCATCAATTGCTTTTTAGAATAGGTTACTTAGAAATTTCCTATGACCTAGCATTTTGGACTTAAAACATAATGTGTAAAAGAATGTATTCATAATAGCGATCCAGATACCATCCAACTTTACATACCTTTTGCACCATATGCTAACCTTTCAGCATTATAACCACTTACATTATCACTGGGGCGACACCCAGGGCAACACAAATCAGGGCTTTCCACTGCCCACCACTTTTCAGTACCACCCACAAAGTTTTTAAAATAGAACTATATCTAGTTAGTTCACATGTCCGCCCTTGACCATGGGCACGACTATTTGAATAGTTTTCACTCTGCAGACTTTGTACACTTTACCCACAAGAGACAATATGCTTGTTGCTCCACACAATTCCTTAGTCATGTGGTTGAGTAGGTTATCACAAGGCTATTACAATGTATTTTTCCCAGCAGAGTCACGTGTGCTAAGGTTTCACTCCCTTTGGGGTACGACCACCCTTCCAGGAGTCTTCTCTTACGCCGTCACGTCAGAGGATGTGGCCATCCTCTGCCCGCCCGTGGTCACACCGGCGCAACCCATACTGAGTCGATGCAAATTAGTTAGCCCTGCCTACAATTTGCTAGCTTGTGATTGTACTTTTGTACACTGGAGGTCATCACAAGATTCAGTCCTTAGGGCTATCTGAGCAGTTCTACCACAATTCTCACACCGTGCTTCTAATGCACCACATACCAGCCCCTCGTACCATCCGCCCAGATATTTAAGCAAGTTGAGGTTTTTAGGAGTTTAAAATAATTATGTCAAAATACACTAGTCATTTCCACCATGACTTCCCAAACCAGTTTCTCATGATTCAAAAGTGATGTCTGGGGCATTTTGGTGCCCCGATTACCTAAGTAGTACTAAGCAATGGTGTATAATTACGGACTTATTTTTGAAAGTTGTACCATTATAATTTTTACTAAGGTGACAAGGCTCAAATATTCAAGTGTTCCAAATGAAAGTAATACTAATAAGTTCAATAATGAGTATATAACTAGAAGCTGGAAATCAACATAAATTTGCACATAAAATAACAACATGCAATTTGATAATTTAAAATGGAATTAATTTGTAGAAAATGTAGGTTCAACATGATCAAAATGTTGACTCTCCTTGGTCACAGTTGGCTTGGTCTTGATCGTCGAGAGTTGCTTCAGCTTCAGCTTCTTCCTCTTAGGCATCGTACGCTATTTTTACGTTACGCGAAAATTTGGATAAAAATCAGTAAAACAAACAAATTCTCACAAAAATTCAAATGAGCTTCAAAAATTATGGTTTTGGTCCCATTGGATAGATATTGAATTTATATGAATTTAGAAATTTGTTTCACTCAATTTGGAGTTAAAATGAATAAGTTATGCCCTTTTGAAGTTCTCAGACTACTACAGAAAACCGTATTACAGACGGTTCAGAAACATCATCACAGACGGTTATCTGAATCGTCTGAATTTATGGGTCAGTGATAATATAAGGTTATCACAGACGATTTTTAAACCGTCTGTGGTGTAAATATCATAGACGGTTTGTAAATAAAAACCGTCTGTGATATATCAATATCACAGACGGTTTTTAGTTACAAACCGTTTGTGATTATCACCTATCATAGATGGTTTTTACTTACAAACCATCTGTGATATTCTTTTCTACCCCTAAATCTATTTCTGTTTATTAGCTAGCCTCAGGAAATGCTAGCCATGCCCTCTGAAACAAGCAGATCAACATGTACATGTATGCATACAATTCACATCTCAATTCATTTCACAAACATAAAACATCCAATTCACATCTCAATTCGTTTCACAAACATAAAACATCCAATTCACATCGCACTTCATTTCACAAACATAAAACATCCATTTCGCAAATCAATTAATTGAAATGAAATAAAATATCCATTAACAAATTTACAATTACAAAAGATGTACGTTGCATTTGCACTTAGATGGTAACATTGCATTTTTTATTGCTCTATCACTCCGGAATCGAGGTCTCGCGAAAGAACAGATCCATAATCAACGAACTTTGTTAGGCTGCACAAGCAATACTTGGATGGCAATCTATCCAAGTATTGCTTGTGTAGCCTGACAAAGTTCGTTGATTATGGACTGTTCCATTCGCGAAACCTCAATTCCGGAGTGATAAGAGCAATAAAAAATCATTGTGCACAGTGGAACTCTCCTTCTGAGTTTATGACTCCAGCCACCAAAAAGTACGCCAACTCTCGAATTCGTGAAAGGTCGGACTGTTTCAATGCAGTTGACGGGATGGATGAAGCCTGTAGATAGGAATATCAATGTGCGTATATATATAACGTGATAAGTATGAAGTAATTATGGGAAGATTGATAAACCTTGGAATTGGTGATCCTCGAGGAATCGAGGAGTAGTTCCATATGGTGGCAAACGTAGAATCCACATGTGTTGCTCGACGGCTGCTGGTGGCACTGCAAAACATGGAATGTGTTAATTCAAGAGGCATTACTAACAACTGTTGCATAGGATTAATTAATGTGTAAGAGCGAATACCTTAAAATTTTGAGCATGTGTCAGGCCTTTGGCCCCTTGCATCGAGACACCTGCCTTTGCAACGTACATCGCGAATGCCCTACGTGATTCGAAAAAGTTGACCTTAGTCATTCGGAAGGAAAGAAAGAGTACAATATAGGTATGTATGGAGAAAATGTACTTACCTATCGATTACTTGGCTGACAACTGTGAAGTCCATTTTATTCTTACTTAGGGAATCAAGGTAATATACCTTGTTCCATTTTGGTACAATTACTATTAAAATCCAATGATAGTTCTAATTGTAGGGCATAAGTACATATTCCTTATGGCGGTAAGCCAGCAGTCCTGCTACAATGTACCTCTCTACGAAGGGTGTATCCTCGTCGATGGTATGCTTGGCGACCAAGTGTGGGTCCAAGAAACCAACCAATGATCTAGCTTTAGTCAGCATGTGTCTATATATATATACACACAAAAGAAACAAATTATATATGACATTTATCGGTATGACATGAACGGAGACGTGATTGTACACACTTACAGCGTCCAGCATCGAATGAGTGAGGCGTCGAGAGCGTTGAGTGTAAAAAGATCGAATAAATCCTCAAAGGTGACCACGAAGACACACTCTTGAATATTGTGCTCTAAATGATCCGACGCGAATTTGATAGTGATACCTGAACGCCGTTCTCTCTCTGGCTTATTGGATTGTTCCGTATACCAATTGTGCAATTGCTGGCAACTAATTGCTAGGGTTTGGAGGCGCGTTACAGGTTCAAACAGCGGCTCGCCAAGCACGAATTTGTGGGCCAACGGCAGGTACGGGATATCATCATTGGTCTTCTTTGCTTTGCCCTTGCTACCTCGGCTGTAGGTCGACTTTATGGTAGTCGACATAAAGGTAGCACCGGTGTAAGTTTCTTTGGCAAGAATAGCACCCGTGGAGATAGCACCGGTGCAGGTAGCTGTGGTGGAGATAAGTCTTTTGGAGATGGCACCAGTGCATGTAGCTCTAGTTCGCACTGCCCTTCTGGTTCGGCCACCGGTGAAGAAGCCTCCAGGGAGATGTCGCTTTTGGGCTACTGGATGAATGTTCCAATGGCCTGCCCTAGAGTCACGATCTCGTCGTTGAGGGGCTTTGGTAGTGGGACAACCTCAAAATTGACATGCACACCATCCACATTAACTTTTGCGAAGCCTGACGCTAAAGCTTGACAGTGCACCATGGCCCCGATAGCAGGCGGATATGCCTGGCCCCAAACAGCGTACAAGGGAACGGAGGCATATCTCACTTGGAGCCTGCACTTCGTAGACTCCTACATAACGATACAAAATTAGCTACTCCAATAGGCCTATCAATGGAGCAAGCATTCGAGAGATAATAATTATTACCAGGATGTCGTCCACAGGAAATCTGGCCTTGCTTTCCGTCGGATTGGACGCGCAACTACTCGGACGGTTGTGCGGGCTAGCTAGCACAGGAGCGGCGCGGCGGCGGCCTGCTGATTTTCTGTATGTCTCCGCACCTCATCTCTGACATAATCAGCCAGCTCCTCTCTAAGAGATACCTTGATCTCTTTTCGTAGCCGCGCCTCACGCTCGGCTTTGGTTCTCTTCCTACGCCGATACATTTCGGAGTCATCTTGGAAACCATGTTTCCAAGGAACACAAAGCCCAAGGCCTCTCGTACGACCCGGGTGCTCCTTGTTTCCCAGGGCCGCGGAGAGTATATCTTTCTCCCTTGTTCCCTGGAATGATCCCTGGGAAGATTCAACACTCAGCGCTTCCTGCAAGAGCACGACATGTCATTTCACTTTGTACAAAGTTGTGGAGTAATTACAAGCTACGTAGTTTGATCGATATCTTACCAGGCGCTGGGACACTTGCTGGTCTGCAGGGTTTCGAAAGGAGACGTCCCCCGATGTCGTTGTAGATGACCTTGCTCTAATCCAATTTCGAGCGCGGTCATCCGGGATATTGGCAAATGGCGGGGCGATGTCCTGCAGGGCTGCCTGTTCATCCTCCCTCCTCCACTGCGGAATTTTACCCGCATACCCAGCTGTGCCAAGTCTGTGGTGGTGTCTATTTTTTGCCTGGTAAATCGGCCCTCAGGCTTTTTCGATAGCCCTCTTCCTTGGCGTTTTGATTTTGGAGTGGATACATCCGGCGATGATGTTGAAGAATGCGCAGATGACATGTTGGCCTTCTCATATATGAAAAGTAAGCACAATGTAGCATATACGTAAATAGTGCGGTATAAGCACATACTTAAATTTAATTCCAATATATGTATACAGAGAGAGAGAGAGAGCTAATGAGTAAAATGAATGGAGTTGAGCTACTTCAGATGCTAAGAGTTAAAATAAAAGTAGGTAACAATGGTATTATAGATAGAGAAGTGATGTATATATCTATCTTAACGTCTACTTTAGATACTAAGAGATACGCATGCTCTTAAATGTATATAGGGGAAGTTAATTCAGTAGTGGGCTATGAACTAACTTACAAAGGTTAGGAGCCTACAGGGGTTAATTTCCCGGGTCTAGGCTACAGGAGTAATTTGCCTCGTCCATGAAAATAGACAGAGGTGGCTATCCTTTTCGATTTGCACCCATTGAGTCCATGAAAGTAGCTCATAATGATATTGTGGACAGAGAGAGGGGGTGATGTGCCTATCTTAGCACCTACGTTAGTTGCTAATACTATATACTAACACTCACAACAAGCAAAAGACAATTTACTACAAGAAATGAACATTATGAAATAAACCAAATAGCAAACTATGCTACTGCAGTAAACAAGATCTCTATTAAATCTAACTCAAGAACCAAATTATGGCAACAAAGCTTGACTAATATTTTTTTCTTTTCTTAACTGACAGACAACTAACTCAATGCTACAAGAACCACATCACAAACGTAAGGTGAAATATCAAATACTACAAGAACATGCAAAATACTGGCTTAATAACAAGATCCACACCAAAGTACCACTCGATTCACAGATCTGGCATGTCACTAGCGTAAGAAACTCACAGATGCGAGGAGGCGGCGGCTATGGCTCGGGGGACGGCGAGGGGCTCGGCGGCGACGGAGGTGAAGGAGGCAGCGGCGACGGGCCCAAGGGAGGAGGAGGGCGACGGCGGCGACGGAGGTGCGAGGAGGCAGCAACGACGGCGGCGTGGACGAAGGTCCGAGGAGACAGATCAGGAGAGCGGCGAGATTTAGAACTGCATGCAGCATACGTGGAAAACCCTAGCCAGAGGGTATTTATAGGGAGGCTTATTACAGATGGTTCTAAACTTAGAACTGTCTGTGGTAATAAATATCACAGACAGTTCTTAACATATAACCGTCTGTGATAGTTATACTATCACAGACGGTTCTTAACATAGAACCGTCTGTGATATTGATATCACAGATGGTTCTAAGTTTAGAACCATCTGTAATAAGCCTTTACTCACCAACCAGCATTCAATAATATAAACACCAACTAGCATTCAATAAGACAACAGCTGGGTGTATTTCTTTACAACACCCCAATGAACATAGAGATACATTTGTATGACTCATTCTCAAAATTCACCTATATATCACACATTTTCACATATAAGTAAATGCAAATTCACAAATACATCACACACATGCATTGTTGTATACATAAATGCCAGTTCAAATATACATCACATATATGCATTCTCATATACATAAATGCAAATGCCCACATATATGTCACACATTCTCATTCCATTTGCTTATTTCCTTTAAAAATTAGCCCTTCATGATGATTAATGCGTATGTAACTAGTTTCGTCACGTTGTTCGTCGTCGACCCTTATGCCATTTCCAAAAGGAGGGTAACTCATCAAATTGATTGTATTCTTCCTCGTCCACTACATTCTCTACTCCGACAATTCTCCTTTTTCCATGAAGAACTACATGGTGTTTCTTATTTGCCGGGTCGGTTACATATAAAACTTGAACAACTTGGTTGGTGAGTACGAATGGTTCATCTTTGTACCTGACACGTTGGAGGTCCACGGTAGTGACACCGTACTTGTCAACCTTCACCTGTGGGAGATGCACCCAACGGCAGCGAAATAAGGGGATCTTGAAAACCACGTAATCGAGCTCCCAAATCTCTTCTATGAACCCATAGTACGAGTATCTCAACCCACCGGTACTAAACGCATCTATGCGGACACCGCTGTTCTGGTTAGTTTCTCAACCCATCGGTACTGAATGCATCGAAACAAGTTTCTTCACGTTGCTGGAGTAACCAAACGGAACTTTGACACCATGCAAGCACTGGCACAGTTCTGTTTTCTCGGCCTTGGACAGAGTGTAACATGCAGGGGGAAGGTGCGTTTGTCCATTATCAGTGCATGTCGATGCTAACTCAGGCCTGATGTCCATATCAGCCAAGTCAAGCCGTGCGTTGACGCCGTCCTTTGTTTTATCACGAATGTTCAGTAAGAAACCAATCAAGCTGTCGCACACATTCTTTTCTACGTGCATGACGTTGATGCAGTGTCAAACATCTAGGTACTCCCAATAAGGTCAGTCCGAAAATATTGATCTCTTTTTCCAGGTGTTCTTCTCATGAGCCCTCAATTTACGTCCCTTTCCAAGGACAACATCTAAATCCTTAACCACATTATAAATCTCTTTTCCCCTTAAATGCCTTGGAGCTGAACCGTCTTCCTTCGCTCTGTCAAATTGTTTATTCATCTTGCGGTATGGGTGAGCCCTCCGAAGGAACCGGCGGTGACGCATGTAGACGGTTTTGCGTGAGTGTTTCAGCCACACACTCTCGGTACAATCTAAATAGTGAGTACAAGCTTTGACACCTTTTGTACTATGGCCCGATAGGTTACCAAGGGCATGATAATCATTTATGGTGCAAAACAATAAGGAGTGCAAAGTGAAGTTCTCTTGTTTGTATGCATCTCATACCTGTACCCCTTCGTTCCATAGTACTTTTAGATCTTCCACCAACGGTCCTAGGAACACATCAATATCATTCCCAGGTTCCTTTGGCCCTTGGATAAGTATCGACAGCAAAATATGCTTTCGCATCATACACAACCGAGGAAGGTTATAGATGCAGAGAGTCACGGGCCATATGCTATGTCGGCTGCTCATGCTATTAAAAGGATTCATTCTATCTGTACTCAGTCCAAACCTTATATTTCTTGGTTCTGCACCGAAGTCTGCAAAACTCCTATCGATGTTTCTCCAATGGGCGGAATCAGCAAGGTGTCTTAGCATTCCATCCTTCTTGTGCTCCTCCGAGTGCCAACGCAGCAGTTTTGCCTCGTTTGGATTTGCAAAAAACATTTTCAAATGGGGAATTATAGGAAAATACCATGCCACCTTAGCAGGAGGTCCTTTCTTCACTTCTGTTCCCTCACCGTCATCTGATTGATTGTTACGTTTGTATCGGGATGCGTTGCACACCGAACATACATGCATGTCTGCATACTCTTTACGGTACAGGATACAGTCGTTCGGACATGCATGTATTCTTTCTACTTCCATTCCCAACGGACAAAGAACCTTCTTGGCTTTATACGTGGTTTTAGGCAACTCATTTCCCTCCGGAAGCATGTCCGCTAAATGACCTAGCAGCGCCGTGAAACTCTTGTCGGACCAACCGTTGCTTGCCTTCAATTTCAACAGTTCAAGCACGGCCGACAACCTCATGTACTTTGACCTACAACACGTGAACAAAGGTTTCTCTGAGTCCTCCATCAAGCCCCGGAATTTAACATACTCTCTCTCATCATAGTTCTCTTCTACATCGCGAAGCATCGGATCCAGATTGTCATCGTGCAACCTATCCGAATCCGAACCACAATCAACATCATCCGGCGGCATGTCATTCACTTCATCGGCGATGTCATCCGGCGGCATATCATTCACTTCACCGGCGATGTCATCCGGCGGCATATGTTAATTGACTTCGCCATGACTGGTCCAACACGTATAAAGCAGTCAATTTGTCCTCGGTTCTTAAACATCTTTAAATTCTCACAGTCAGTGCATGGACAGTACATATATTCCACCCCCTTATTCAGCATATCCTCCTCGGCAGCTCTTATAAAAGCAGACATGCTATTAATGTACTCTTCACTCACACGGTTCACGGCATACATCCAGCTTCGGTCCTACATTATGTATATATATAACAACTTAGTATTAAAAATTAAATTAATTAATTATTACTACATATATATATACCACATACATTCAGGCTTTGCTAGCTTAATTCATATTATAAACACAACAGCTATTATATAACCAACAATTTTGCAAATCATCTTCAATAACACTCACCAATTACTTAGATCCAAATTGTAATATAAAGAAAAATAAATTTTATTACTAACCATATCTAGAGCAACCAGGAAAGTATGAATCTTCAAAGCTCAATCTCTGCCTCCTCCCACCAAATTAATTGGCCCGAAATCGCCTAGCTTGCCTCCTAAGCGAAAGAGTGCAGCACCGGCTAGATCTGGATCGAAATGAAGATAGATGCGGTTTCGAGCAGCGCAATAAATGCCTAGTGCCATTATCACAAACGGTTTTTTATTAACAACCGTCTGTGATAATTTCAGATTATCATAGATGGTTTTTAATAAAAATCGTCTGTGATACTAAAGTATCACAGACAGTTCTTACTCCGACGCCACCAACACAGACGGTGTCCAAATTAAAACCGTCTGTGTTAATTTCAGTCACAGACGGTTTTGTCAAACCGTCTGTGATTGGCCGTCTAGTATTAGGTTTTCTGTAGTAGTGTCAGTTTAAATAAATCCGAAAAATAATTAAAATCTGGCAGGTGGGGCCCACAGCAGAATTTTAATTTTTCTTTTATTTTTGTTTTCCCTTCTCTGTACCTATGACAGGTGGGTCTAGTTACTGTTTTAATTAAAGGGGCATGGCCCACATGTCAGTGAGTGATTTGGACTAACCAACCAGCATTAGCATTAATTACTTATCATTAATCATAATCTAACTATCTTAACCAGTTTTAATCACGTGGCTACTAACGACAATGTGGTCGTAGCTCCGAGTGGTCGTAAATGACTTCATAGTCGTAAGCCCGACTGTGTGGTCATAAACGACTTCATAGTCATATGTCCAACTATGTGGTCGTAAACGACTTCATAGTCGTAAGTCCGACTGTATGGTCGTAACGAGTACCAGGTACTCATAGTCATGGGACTGGGCTTACCAAATTGCATCGTCTTCCTCTAGCCAATGCTCGGCGAGCTTGCCGCCGGTGGAGGAAATGGCGGCCGGAGCTGAGCATCCCCAAAATGGGTTACTCACGCCTGTGCCTACCCGTAGGAAAAGCCTCACCGACCAATTTGGCCGGGGCATTGGCCGACGGCGACCGTAGGCGGCGCACGGCACCAGAGCTCAATTAAGCAAGAGGGGATCATCTAGGCAGGCTCAGGAGTCTACCTCGGGGGTCGACGTGGCTCGGGAATGGTAGTGGCGAGCTAACGGCGTGCGATGGCGAGGGACGGAGGTGGCGCACGGTGAGGGCAGAGTAGAGGCGATGAGAGGTCCGGCCAAGGATGGGGATGGCTTTTCGTCACTCCAAGGAGGCTCTGGCTCGGTTGAATCGACTTGGCGTAGTTCTGAGCAGTGGATCCCTCGCCGGCCGAGGTTGGGGAAGAAGGGGCTACCGGCGAACTGTGGGGCATGGGAGGCTAATTGCTTCAGGTGGGAGACAGAGTGAAGTGCGGCGAAGCGAACGGTAGTGTGGGCAGGGCTTTATAGCCACAAAAAAGGCAGCGGCGGTAGATGGGTAATTGGCCGGTCGAGTCCACAGCATGGTGGTGGCACGTTCTGATGTTGGCGACATGGCGTGGCGGTATGGCGTGATGCGCACGATGGCGCGGCGAGTGCGATTGGCGACGCTCTAGTCGAGGTAGATATGACAGTGTAGAAAAACTGTGTGCGATGCAACAACGGTACTGTGGCAGCCCTCAGCAGGATGGTGCGGTGTTAGGCGATGACTGCGGAGCTCGCGAGGCACGGCGACGGAGCGAGCGAGGCGAGGTGAAACTTCGGCCTCGCCAAAGCGAACTCCGGGGGGGAAAAGAATGGTTGGGCCAGCTCGGCCAGGCCGATTCATTTTTTATTTATTTATTTGTTTGCTTATATATATCACATCTGTATGCTTATCCATTTGTTGCATTTTGCTTATCCATTTGTTGCATTTTTCATGATTTGCTTCATTTGTTGGAACTTCAACCAAAAAATCAAAGAAACACTATTAAAATCCAAATATCGAGAAAATATATTTCAAAATAATTTGAGGGCTACACATTTCCATATTCAAATTTTCTGGATATTACACCCTAATACTACGTGGTCACCACGTGTCAATACACATGGATGCCACGTCAGCCAACTAAGCCACCAGTGCCACGTTACCCAGCCATGTCAGCGATGATGTCATAATTAGAATTTCCTTTTAAAAAATAATTCCAATAAATCCTATTTTCCTTTTTCTTTAGATTAAATTTTTCAACAGCCTGTTCTCCTCCGTCCTAGCTCCGATTGACCCGATTCTTTTTTCTAAATTCATATAAAATTGAGCTCTATCTTTTGGTTCTAGTTTTGAAGTTTTTAGAGTATATTTAGATTTTATTTGTGTCTCGTTCGCTTTCTCTCTCATTAGATAATGTATTTGAATGAGGCGCAAGCGGGGGTGTGAGGTGAAACCCTAGGTGATGAAATCAAGTTGCAATTGAGCATTGTAAAGGCCTTGTTGTGATTGTATATAACATGGGGATGGTCACATTGTGTCCGTACAGTTGTGCAAGCTCTGTAGAGTGTAAAACTATTCAAATAGCCGTGTCCCCGGTTATTGACAATGCTCGGTGATTTCACACGAGGGTTAGGTTTTCATTAAATCTCGGTTAGTTGAGAAGAAAGTTTGGCTGGGAAGTGAATGGTTAGATCACTTGTGATTTATTTAATCATTTGATTCATTCATTATTTATTTATGTCCTTTCCAAAGATACACTGCCAATCTATTTATTGTATTTACTTTAAATTACCGCTTTCTACAAAATAGCCACTCAGCCATCCTTTGATAAGCCTTACATACTGTATTGCATCTTTGTTACAAATTACTTGATGAGTACTCTATGCACTCACAGCTATATCTATATTTGCTTAGTTGCAAAAGAAGAGCCAGATCAGACAAAGGAATTTGAAGGAAGTTTTATCAACGACTTTGTGGATTAGGACTTTGCTCCTCAGTCGATTACCTATGGACATATTGAATTATACTATGCTTATTTCTGTTTTTCCGCTGCTAATTTCTTAAGCCCTTCAAGCTATTATCTGTAAGCTTGGCCATAAGGTCGCAACTCTGATAATTAATAATATTTGAGTAGTGTTTGCTTGTCTTTGAGTCCTTGTATATATATTTGCTCTTTCGGCTGCTTGATACAATTAGACACTAATTCACCTATTCCTCAAACATGGTTTCAAAGCAGGTTTGAAAAACCTAGCTCCAAAATCATTTCCGCTTGCACTACCCTCGGCAGGAGCAATCTCCACTCCTACGAGGACTAATCTAGATCCTTTAACATTAAAGAGCCAAGTCAGAGAGCAATAGTGACGAACAGTAAGAGGGCAATAGTGACATACAGCAAGGATGGGCTGCAAACACTGTAGCGATTTTCTACTAATTACTATGGCCCTGTTTGGATACGCTTATCTGAGAATCGATTTTAATTTGATCAAGATTTTCTGATAAGTCGCGATCTAAAGAATCTGCGATCTGAATAATCTGAATAATCGATGGGGCTTATGTGCGATTTTGGATTCTCGCAAATATCGATTTTCCCCATGGCGCGTTGAAAGCAAAATAATCAAAGCGTTTGGGTGGGATTCTCGCTAATTCTACCGAATCAGATTTTAGCGATCCAAACAGGGCCTATAGCACTCCCTGTAGCTATAGAAAAATATCGTAGCATCAGCACTAGGTTGTCTTGTGCCATTGTATTGTTGCATATGATCTAGTCCAAGGATTGTCAACTGATCGAATAGTGGTCATCTCTTATTCGTATTCGTATTTTTTTAAACAAATATGAATATGAGTCTGAATATGCTCGAGTACGAATATAAATAGAATATTATAACAAATATGAATACGGATCGATTACCTACTCAATTCGGTCGAATGCGAATATTCTATAGTATAATGAAGTTTAGCAAATTTACGCCGGTTTCATAGTAATATTTATTCCCCTTTTTCTCTAGTTTATCACATAAACATTGATCATGGGTGCTATTTTGCCACTAATTCTAGATATATTGCAAATAATCGGTTATAAACATATCGAATTTGGCTAAAAAGAGTGTGCAAAAAGATTCATTGGAGAATGTGCCAAAATGAAAAACATGAAATACCAAATTAGAGTCCGATATGTCATTCACATTTTACCCCAGTCGCTTGCTTGTGGATATACATACATACATACATACATACATACATACATACATACATACATACATACATACATACATACATACATACATACATACATACATACATACATACATACATCATACATACATAAGTACGCACATATGTATGTACGTACATACATACATACATACATATATGGTCCTACCTTTTGTTTACTACTTCTGCTTCTACTTTTGTATTGTAAATATTTGGCCTAGTCAGCCCTTATATAAACATTCACCCGATGTGGTATTTTTAAACTCTGATATGTAATATTAATGTCTGGTATGGTTCATGCGATGTATGAAATGACTCAACGATGTCTCTGTGAGCGCTAATCACAGAGTACTCTAGATAATAAAATCTAGGTCTGACAAATATTATCTAGGTCTAGATAATATATGTGCACACAATCTCTATCAAAATCTACCTTAACTAGGATAAAAGACTACAGAAGGTCGTCCTAATTCCCTTTATCTTCTCCATCAGGACCTGGTGCATCGTCGTAGGTATAGTGATTATGCTTATCTGCTTCTGATTTTATTGAACGAATGTGAGCACAAATCAATGTGCTCTGCGAGCCAATACACAAAATGTAATTTTTATAGATGCATGGCTTATCAAAAGATGGCTCAGGTTATTTTATTTATCAAATACTCAAGTTAAGAATTATAATAATTAGGAATTCCTGAGACTTAGTAATTTTAACTAATAACATATTTTCTAAATGTGTGAATGATTTCAATAATATTACCATATGCTATTTTCTAGTGTTACAACCGCTCAATAATATCACTGGGATTGATTGCCCAGGGCAACACAAATCAGGGCTTCGTCTACCCAACACTTTCCATTATACCCATAAATTTATTTTGTAAATAGAACTATATCAAAATAAATTCTCATATTTAGAACTACAAAGCCAACGAGCTGACCACCTAAAAAATTATATATAGATCTCAGCTCAACGAGCCGACCACCTAAAAAACTTTATATACATCTCAACTCAACGAGCCCACCACCTAAAAAACTCCTTTGAAAAGAACCACCAAAATGACCTCACATATCTAGGAGTACAAAGCCAAAAAAAACTAATACATCATACCTTCCGCAATGGATGAACATATCTGAGTCTAAAGGTCTTGCTCTAGGAATTGTTCATACATATGACACTGTTGCAATTTTTTTTCAATTTTAGTCCTATAGCATCTATTTTTACAAAAATGGTCTCTTCACAGAACTCAAAAGGCACAGTAGATGGCACATGTCACCTACCGTGTCACCATAGCTCAGCAGGAAAGGAGCGGTGCAGCTGGGCAAGCGAACACGGGCAAGCGAGCACGGCAGACAAGGGCACGGCATGGTTGGGGGCGTTGCCGAGCTTAGCCTACTGAGCCGCCCCTGCTTGGCAAGCTGCTGCCGAGCTGCCCAGCTCGGTGGGTGGGCGCATGGGCATATAGGAACCAGACAGGCGCACAAGGGACGATGGTTGTAACATCCCATTTTAAAAATCCAGTTATTTGTATTTAAAATTGATCATTTTGTAAAATTTTGGGTGTATTTTAAAAATTTTCAACATTTTATTAAAAGTGTCGCACTAAATTAAAATTTATATAATTAAATTGAATTATTTGAAATGGTTGCATCAAAATTTATTTAATTTGGCTGCGTGTTTTTGTATGCATTTAAAATTATATCAGCGCATGCATTAAAAAAATCATATTATAAGTCATTTACTATACCGCCCTTTTCTCCCGTTCGACCGACAGTAGACAAAACACTTGTGTGCCTCTTTTCTTTCCTTTTTCTTTTCTCCTTCACTGCTATCCCCATCCAGCAGTCAAAACCCATGTGCCACCCTCCCCATTGTTTATCCAGCACTCACTCCACTTCCCTATCGTTTTTCCTTCCCCAAACTGAATAGACACTCCTTTCTTCCTCAAGAGCTCAACGAAGTCACCTTCTCTCCTTAAAATCACACCAAAAACACAAAACCAAGCCATGCATGTCATACCATCATGTTGCTCATCATCCAAGCATTTCATTTTTGCCGTTAGTTTGCGCATGCACGATCGTTTGGGCGAGTTAGCAAAACAGGAGACACGGCGTGTCGGCCAGCTCATGGCGCGGCTCATCCGGGCTAAGCGGCTGGAGCTAGAGGTGGCTCGGGGCCGAGGCGACGTGGAGAAGCAAGCATTGCAAATGAGGGCACAGAGGCGGCGCCATGAGCTGCGGCGGCCGGCCAGAGGAGAGCAGGGCCGAGGCGACTCGGCTGAGGCCACCAACAGCCAGCATGCATGCGTGTGCACGGCCTGCTAGCAGCAGTGCGATGTCGAGTCGGCCGAGGAGCACGCGCTGCACGGCATTGAGTTGAGGCGGCGATGTAGAGCTAAGGCACGGATCGGTGGAGCGACGGCGAGAGCGAGCACGAGTGCGGCGAGGTCCATGCGGCGGACGAGGCTGCTCGTTGCGGCTGGTGGGGGCAGTAGGCGTGGCCAAAGGAGGCAGCTGGTGGCCAGCACTGTGGTGGAGGCCGGAGTTGGCGCTGACCGGCGATGGTGGCCAGCAGTGGCAGAACTAGGATTTCTCGCCCTAGATCGGTAGGTGTTGGAAAGTCTTACGACCTCCCAGGACCTTTCACGACCGGTTAGAGTCGTTTACGACCGGTGAGGATCAAGTACGATCGGTTCCAAGTGCTTACGACCAGTTCCGACCGCCGCAATCTCTTCCGATCGCTTTTTCAACGTGGTTGTAAATTACTGTAGCTTTGCCGTGATCGTAGCACCTCTCGAACACGCCTGTTGGAACTTTGCCGTGGTCGTAACTCCTCCCGACCACGTTTGCCGTGGTCGTGAGTCCTTCCGACCACGTCTTGCGCAATCACACGACAAAACAATGCTCTTTGTTTTTCCCTCTTTTTGGTATTTTCTCAATTGCATGGTGTACTGAATACATTGCTCTAAGCCTCTTTTTATACCCGGCTGTTTTAATTCAACACGGGTTCTCAAACCTACTCCGACTCTGAGTCTAATACGACTTCGACTATGTTTCCAACTACGACTTTGAATTGCGGCTGCAATTCGACTTCGATTACACCCAAATTTTTTTGCACATGACTCTAAAACAAGATTATTTACAACATTCTCTCCCTAATCTTGTTTTTCGACTTCGATCATGCCAATTTTCTTCCTCATCTCTGAAAACTTTATCCGCCCCAGCGACTTTGTCAATATGTCCGCTACGTTCTTGGTTCGATGTAGTTGATAGCAATCTTCCCCTCTTCGACACAATCTCTGATATAATGATATCTTGTGTCTATGTGTTTGCTTCTATCATGTAGAACCGGATTCTTGCTCAATGAAATAGCCAATTTATTATCAACCACGAGTGTTACCTTCGAATTGCTTCATCGACAATTCATTCAACGATCGAGCGAGCGGACTCCTAACAAGTTCTTTGCGCGCTGCGATGTACTCGGCTTCACAAGAAGACAATGCAACCACCTTTGCTTCGAGATTGCCAACTGATCGGACTCTCCCCAAGCACAAACATTATGCTGTCGTGCTTTTTCGATCATCGATATCTCCCGCCATGTCGCTATCATCAGCCGTCGGTACCGCAACGACTTTCCACCTCCTCTCTTGTATGAATCCCGAGATTGAGTACCTTTGATGTATCTCGGGATGTGCTTCACGGCATTCATATGCTCCTGAGTCGGTTTTTCCATGAAACGGCTTACGCATTCGACCGCAAGCGAGATGTCCGGTGGGTGTGGACCGATACCGTAGACTTCCGACAATGCTCCTATAAGTCGTGGCATCAATTGGTGATCCTGGGCCTGTCTTGCTCAATTTCAGATGATTCTCCATTGGGGTATGACATGTATTGCACTCTTCCATACCAGACTTCTCCAGGATCTTTCGAGCAATCCCGACTGACAAAGTGTTATGCCGTTGTCGGTTTGATTGACTTCAATGCCGAGGTAATAACACAGGAGTCCCAAGTCAGTCATTTTGAACAGCCTCTTCATCTCTTCTTTAAACCTCATAATCTCCTTTGAACTCGATCCAGTAATGATCAAGTCGTCTACATAAACGCCACGATCGACCGTTTCTTCGCATCTCCTCGAGTATACAGCATGTTCAGAGTTGCTTCTTCTGAACCCGAGTGCCGTTAGACTTTTGTCAAGCTTCAAATTCCATGCTCGTGGTGCTTGCTTAAGTCCGTAGAGAGCTTTGTTCAGCTTTAAGACTTTCTCGGCTTGCTCCTTGGATTGAAAACCCGGCAGTTGAGAAACATAAACTTCCTCCTCAATGTCTCCGTTCAAAAACGCCGTTTTCACATCCATGTGATGAATTTGCCATCCACCATTTGCTGCCAACGCAAGAAGTAGTCGTATGGTCTCCATACGAGCTACTGGGGCAAAGACTTCTTCGTAGTCGATGCCTTGTTTTTGAACATACCCTTTTGCCACAAGTCGTGCTTTGTGTTTTACGACTTTTCCCTGGGAATCCTTCTTTACCTTGAAGACCCACTTTAAACCGATCGCTCGATGACCCTTCGGTCAATCGGTGAGTTCCCAAGTGTTGTTGTCTTCAATCGATTTCAACTCTTCCTGCATAGCAGTTCTCCAGTGTTCATCTCCCTTCGCTACTTCATAGTTCTCGGGCTCTTCAGTTGTTGTGCAAAGTAACAGTTCATCTGACTATATCGGCTCAGTTTGAGCATAGATCTCATTGATGCTTCTCATCTTCGACACCCTGCCGCCTTCTTCATCTTCAGTATCAGGTGAGGCTTCCTGATCATCTGCATCAATCGTGTTCGAGCTTTGAGGTGTGATTGTAGCTCCTTCCTCCATTGTCATATTGTCGGTGTCGACTTCTTCGACTTCAAAAATTATCGACTTGTCTTTTTCAATGTCTTGATGTTCTTCCCACTCCCAATGTTTGTTTTCTTGAAAAACCACATCTCTGCTCACATGTAGCTTGTTTTCGACTGGGTCGAAGCACCTATATGCCTTGGTGCCTAACTCTGAGCCAAGGTAGATCATCCTTCTGCTTCGGTCATCCAGCTTTTTCAAGTAAGTCGATGGTCTTACGTGGGCTAAGCAGCCGAAGACCTTCAGGTGATCGACGTTTGGTTTTCTCCCCGACCACAACTCGTATGGAGTAACTCCATTTAACGACCGTGTGGTTGCACGATTTAGCAAATAGACCGCATGTCTTACGGCTTCTGCCCAAAACCTCCCGGGCAGGTATCGACTCTTCAGAAGACTTCGTGCGGTTTCGACCACGGCTCGGTTTCTTCTTTCTACGACTCCGTTTTGTTGAGGCGAGTATGGAGCCGTGAAGAATCTTGCAATGCCCTTCTCTTCACAAATTGAGTCAAACTCTTTTGCGAGAAATTCTCCTCCTCGATCAGACCTGACCGCTTTTACCCTCTTGTCGACTTCGTTTTCGGCAAGAGGAATAAACTTCTGAAAATTCGACTTTGCCTCATCCTTGCTCTTCTGCATGTACACCCACATGGCTCTAGAGTAGTCGTCTACGACCAACATGAAATACTGGTTTCCAGCGTCGGTACGGGGTGTGATCGGTCCGCATAAATCGACGTGAACCAGCTCGAGTGGTTGCGTAGCTTTGTATTGTGCCTGTGATGGGAAGCTGTTACGAGTTTGTTTCGCCATCAAACATCCCTCGCAGACTTGCTCTGGATGGTCGATTTTCGGTAATCCGACCACCATCTCTTTCTCGGCCATTGCTCTGAGACTTTGGAAATTTATATGACCAAATCTCTCATGCCACAACCAGGCGGGATCTTCAATTGTGGTCTTCAAACACTTCTGCTTGCATGTTTCGATCTTGATTTTGTACAAACGGTTCACGGTCCGTTGCACCTTCATCAGCAGACACTCACTGCGGTCGAACACCTTCAGATGGTTGCCTTTGAGCTCGATCCGACAACCTTCTTCGGTCAATTGTCCAAGGCTTATGATATTGCTCCGAAGACTCGATATGAAATATACATCCGAGAGCTTTCTTCGACTTCCATCTTTGCATTGCATCAGGATTGTGCCTCTCCCTTTTATCTGAACAGTCGAGCCATCTCCGAACTGTACTTTTCCGAGCACACTCTCGTTTAATTCGTGAAACATCGAGTGTGTGCCCGTCATGTGATTACTTGCTCCGTTGTCGAGGTACCAGTCGGCTTGTGTCTGTTCTCCCTGCTCCAACAGACTTGGAAAGACTTTCTCCTCATTCAACAGAACCATTGTCGGTTTGTCTACAGTGCAGAGCGACAATAGTAGTGTTGGCTCTTTGTGCTCTGTAGTTTGTGCCAAGTTTGCTTCCTCTACCTTTTTCTTACCCCGACAATTCGCAGCATAGTGACCATACTTCTTGCAGTTATGGCACTGGATGTGGCTCCGACATTCGGCAGCGTAGTGCCCAAACTTCGCACGTAGCATCTGGACATCGACTTGTCGGTCGATGGTCGCCGCCTCCACGACCACCTCCTCGACCACTTCGTCCACGACTTCTCTGATCGTAGCCTCGACCTCGTCCATGAGACGCACCGCGGCCGGTCGATGTGCCACGACCACGACCATGACCGCCCCTCGATGACGAGTCTCCTCGGTCTTTCGCATCTTCTCTTACGAGCAGCACTTGCTGACCGTTGTCTTCTTGATAACTCTTTAGGAGCTGCTCGTGTGCTTTGAGCGCTCCGGTTACCTCCTCAATCTTCATCTTCGAGAGATCCTGTGAGTACATGAGTGTAGTCACTGGCGGGAGAAACTTCTCTAGCAAGACTGCAAGTACTTCTTCACCGCCACTTCATCTTTCAGATCGTCGTCGAGAGATTTGATCTCATTTACGACCTCATTAAATCGACCAGAGAACTCTTCCACGGTCTGACTCTTCCCCATCTTCATGGCTTCAAACTCACTTCTTAAGGTTTGAAGTCGAACTTCCTTCACTCGATCTACTCCTTCATGCATGGTTCGCGAGTAGTCCGGACTTCCTTCGCCGTCTCTTGCCGACTATTTGCGCATCATTGAGTCGGGCACGGCTTGATAGATCGCTGCCATCGCCATCTTGTCGAGGCGATCATCGAGGACCTTGTCCTTCTCTTTTGGTTCGACCGCACCTGCACGCCTTGCGCGATCATGTTGACCTTCA
The DNA here is from genome assembly GCA_036346575.1 of Dendrocalamus sinicus. Lineage (NCBI taxonomy): Eukaryota > Viridiplantae > Streptophyta > Magnoliopsida > Poales > Poaceae > Dendrocalamus > Dendrocalamus sinicus. The sequence continues at coordinate 7,816,830 of CM070674.1, read as the reverse complement.
TCTTCATCGCCCGCACGGATAGTTGTCCGAATCGAGGATCGCATGCTGCGGCGACACGCCGCGCCGCCGTGTCAGCCATGTTTAACCACGGCTCTGATACCAACTGTTGGAAAGTCTTACGACCTCCCAGGACCTTTCACAACCGGTTAGAGTCGTTTACGACCGGTGAGGATCAAGTACAATCGGTTCCAAGTGCTTACGATCAGTTCCGACCGCCGCAATCTCTTCCGATCGCTTTTTCAACGTGGTCGTAAATTACTGTAGCTTTGCCGTGATCGTAGCACCTCTCGAACACGCCTGCTGGAACTTTGCCGTGGTCGTAACTCCTCCCGACCACGTTTGCTGTGGTCGTGAGTCCTTCCGACCACGTCTTGCGCAATCACACGACAAAACAATGCTCTTTGTTTTTCCCTCTTTTTGGTATTTTCTCAATTGCATGGTGTACTGAATACATGGCTCTAAGCCTCTTTTTATACCCGGCTGTTTTAATTCAACACGGGTTCTCAAACCTACTCCGACTGAGTCTAATACGACTTCGATTATGTTTCCAACTACGACTTTGAATTGCGGCTACAATTCGACTTCGATTACACCCAAATTTTTTTGCACATGACTCTAAAACAAGATTATTTACAACAGTAGGTGATCAATAGTGGAATGATCTAGGATTGGACCATGAAAATATTACTATAGGTTAAGCTAAATTTACCTAGGCTATATACTAGCTATTTTTCTATACCCCGGACTGAAACCTACTCTGCCCGAGGCCTGGTTCCACCCCTGTAGCTGGTGTCGACTGGCAGCAGAAGCAGGTGGCTAGGTTTGGCGCCTTCTGGCTGGGAGGAAGTAGTAGGCAAAATCTTGCCAAAATTTTGCGACCCAACAAAAAAATTGTTCTCTCTCCATGCGCCCCTAGCCCCTGATCCAGGGATCGAATCCTACCTCGTACGCCCATTTGGGTCCCACACAAGTTCTAACAAATGAAAAACAAATAAGGGCCAGCCGAGAATCGAACACACGACCGCTCACTCATGAAGATAGCCCTATACCACAAGACCAGAGCACAAGTTATATAACGTGTCCACTTTACTTCCTTTTATCCTCAGATTTTAAGGTTTGAAACTTAAATTTGATTCGAACCATTTGACCAAAATTTTCACCAAAATACCAAAATTTGTCATTTTGCCTCTTTCGTTACCCTCCAAAATAAATTACAAAATGAAATAGCTTTCCCTGGTAGTAGCGGGGGAGAGTACGCACTGCTGGTGGAGAAGGGGAAGAAGGAGCTAGAGAAGCTGTCGGTGCTGGTGGAGAGGAGAAGAAAAAGGGAAATGAAGAAAAGGAAGATAGTTACTAAATGTTGTTGGCATGTGTCGTACCTGGATTTGATCAATCTAAAATTCTATGTGATTCTACTACACTATTCTCTAGATCAGTAGATAGTGCTCATAGATGCATCATTGTATACCAAAAATATATCATGCGAAAGTGTAGATAATCTAGTAATAGTCTTACACATAGGCCGATCGGGCTGATAGCAATAAATTGCAGCAACGAGAACTTCCACAAGTGGGACCCTCAGGACACGCCCACAAGCAGCCAACTAGGGTTTGCGACCTAGCTCTTAGCCTCATCGTCTTCCAGCTCTATAGATTTCTTTTTAATGATGTAGGGCTTGACTCTGTCCTTCTTACTAACTAAATAATGGTAATTAAGCAAGAATGAGTACAACAGTACTCAATAAGTCACCACACAGAATGCAATAATGATAGATATAAAATTGTTAAGGGAGGCTTGAGGTTCTTTTAGTTGCTAAAGATATCATTTTGAAAGTTACAATAAATAGGAAAGCTCCTAAGATTTAGTAGTTTTTAACTAAACCGGATTTTCTAAAGTTGTTTAAGAGAATGTTGTAATAATAGTATCACAGGTTACATCCACATTTTACAGAGCATGGTTACCTCCACCGAATGCTAATTTTGATCATGATCACCACAGGAGTACACTTCCCTTTAGGAAAAGCCAAAGTCGGTGTTACATCCGCCCGATGAGTTTTTATCCCACCCATAAAGATTTTTGAAATAGAACTAACTTGAGGAAGTTTTCATGTCTGCTCTTGAACATGAGCATGGCTCTTCGAACAGTTTATACTATGCAGAGACTATATATCTTTACCCACAAGGGACAATCAATTCAATAGCCCTACACGATTCCTTGGTCATGTACATTGAGGGACTGTCATGCAACTTTTTATAGTTACCTTGCTCTATTGCCAGTCCACCTATATGAAGCTTTTCCCACGTGAGGTAGGTCTTCATAAGTTGTGCAGGAAGTCATACCCTAACATCTAGCACAGCTGGACTATGACGTTTCATAGCGCTAGTGAAACGGGTACACATCACCTTAGACAATGTCTCATTAATGCCGGACCTTGGTTTGCACATGCACACTCTACTCCTCCACCAGTGAAATGGCTCTAAGGTCTAGTAACCCTACTTGGCCCAGTTGCACTTTGTAAACTTATGGTTGTACTGTTTTACAATAGGAGATTATCACAAGATTAATGTGTGAACTGTTCTTGCTCCAGACCTACTGAGCTGCTCTTATGAGCATGTTCGACTGGCTCCAGGTGCTTGTTGCTACCTCTACTCCCCACAAGAGGATAATTCTCGATAGGGAATTTTTTTATTCAGTCAACAGCTTCCCTACAAGTTGGACATGGTTTAGACAATAGCTAATGTCAAATTGGGTAATTACATTGAGTATATAGTCTAGATGCTTAGGCACACACTAGTTTTCATTAAGTTTGATCATTTGGAAAAATTTGCTCGTGGATATGGTTGTTTTCGAAATGTTGGACTAGAGGAGGAATCTCTGTTAGTTTAGTATAAAATAAAATGAAAACCTAGTTTTTAGATGTGGGCGAGTTATATGATAAACTATAAAAATATAATAAGTATCTCACATGTAGATAGGGGGAGGTCCTCGCCTAGGTCAACTAAGGACCGAATGCTGTTGGGCACATCTAAGTCACCGTATAACCGCATGTGCTATATGGACTCTAGCTTTAGCTAATTAAGTTGTCTAAAGCCTTGCATTTTGGTAGACCAAAGTAGTGATGTCATTCTGAGTAAGGTTTGCTCATAGGGGCTACTTCACTATGGTATTGGGACCAAAGCTTGCTAATATAATGATGAATGCTCACTTAGGGGAAGGGCACATCTAAGTAAGGGTTTGTCCATTTATTGGTCTGGTGCAAGGTTAGAACTAGATGATCTAAGTGCTATATGATAATCACTTTCGTCACACGCCAAAAGAAGCGTGAAGTTGCCAACAGTATATTTGATTATCTCACGTGGGTAAAGTTGTACAACCTCTCAAGAGTGTTAAAAACTATTTAAATAATCATGCTCGCTGTCATGAGCATGCTTGGATGCAACCATAATAGGTATATTTTTATTTTCAAAACTATTCCACTGAACATAATTGGGTGGCATGTACATCTAATTTTGTGTTGTGCCCATGGGTGGGAATTGTGTGACATTCACAGCCGAGGAAGGTTATGAATGAATATGATTTACTGTTATTAAAGTTACATAAATATTATTTCCTTACATGTCAAATACTCTTTACAATTCCGTTGCAAATTACTACTTATTGATATTGCAAATAAATCTCAGAACTTAGCATATACGTACGTACGTACACACATACATTGTCGGTTCATTGTGAACTGCATTGTTGGTCTGCACATGGTCCATTAGACAACTGTTTACAACAACGTATCTTTATTAATTAACACATAGAGTTTGTGGTGGTGGTTCATTTGCCCCTCCGAACTCTCTTGCACCTTGCTAAAAAGTTTCTATACACACGCGAACAAACACATAATAGGATTTCTTAATGCGTACCAAAGCACACGTTTTCAATTAGTTTGTACAGGGAAGTTTTTTTAGAAGTGAGCTAACGAGTTAAGTTAAAGTAAAATTCAAATTAACAAGTATAATTGAAGTAATTTTGAATCGAGTCAAGAGCTTCTTTTCCCCCTCTTGCCATTTTCTTGCCCGAGCAACGTTGTCCTCTAGGTAGACTGTATACAATGATCTAGTAAAAAGAATAAATCCATGGTGTCCTCTCTCTACCATCACCAGTACTACATCCAAAGGTTGATAGCAACTATCAACAGGGAGTCCAAGAACTTGTGACATCTTTATATCCAACAATTTAGTGGATGAATTTGGTACACTCCTATTTTACAATTTTGTTCTCAGAGCGGCTTTAATGTCACCTGGCACATGGTTCAATGTCAGTAACCCAGTCCGCCCCACTTTAATTACTCTCCATATTAAGTACATGGAGGATATATACGGAAAATTCACTCAATAGAACATCAAATAGGGAAATTTAGCTAAATTATCGCAACCGTCCTCAACTGTGATATAACATCCAATTTACAAGAAATTATGCCACACAACACTTCTGCTGGTTGAAACACATAAACCATTGTGTTAGTCTCTTCGTTTCACAATAAAAGTTCAAGTCTATCATGCGCACACATCAAGGAGATATAAAATCGAGAGGTTTTAAACCTTATCTATGCTTGTTAAATCAAATGCTCTACTCTCCAACTTATATGAGGTGGAAAAATCGCAATTAATACAGTCTTGATTTTATCAATGAATATATATTAACTAGGAAAGTAACTTGGTGCCAATGTTAATCAAGTGATTACAGACCTACTCGAAAAACTTCAAAGATAATGTAGTCATGTTAGAAACTTCAAAGTCATCGCAGTTTGCACCACATCACAAGCACATCAAGGCATCAAGCCAATAAGCCAACGATACAGAATTCTGATCATAGAGAGCAACTAGAATATAAAGGATATCAGAACGACACAAAAAATAGCAGCAGTAGGCCTATTTCTAGGTATCCTTCTCACCCCAGATGTTGATTTCAGAAGTAGTCCATCATAGCATGCAGCCATCCTTTCCAGGAGGCCAGCCCAAAGATATGAAATGAAGCACAGAATCCAGCCACAAACAAAACGATAGCAATTGAGTCTGTCATAGGCCAAAATATAGATGTCTTTTCTTAAAATTGTATGGAACATGATGAGGAGATCTTGAAGGCCAAGGATGTTGTAGGCCATCATTTCGGAAATTAACTTGTATTGGTACTATATATTCATGAGTAGCAGTAGGCATTTCAAAGTGATCATTAGCACTCAGATGTTTTGAGCTTCATTTTAGCAACTTCCTGAATAAGGTGAAAATATACCCTGGATTACAACGAAAGAAATATCCCGGTTTCCATCATTAGTTGTCTGGTATATATTACTGCTTATGTCAAGGGGAAGCCACTACATAGAACACAGCATCCATATCAATTAATCTGCCAAAGTTGTTCTCTCTGGGGCAATTAACTGTTCCTCCTTTGCGTTCTTTTTTTTGGAACTCAACACCATCTGTTCCTTTGTTTTTTTTCCCTCGAAGCTTTAGACATTTTCTCTCCATCCAAATGTGCCAAAGGATAATAACTGGTGACTGGAGTCCTGGATCTTTATCCTACAAAGATCAAAACATATTGTCATTGATCTTTGTAAAAAAGAAAGAGGTTTTGACAGAAGAGCAAACATTTTCTAGGTAGGACAAGTGGCATATCAAAAATTGGTCAGATGTCATTTTCGGTGATGGTTAGACCACGCATGTCTTATATATATTTTTTTGAAAAATGGTCTGAAGACTGATGACAAAAAAACAGAGGAAGCGATTATGCAGAAGGAAATTACATGCTTATTCACACGGAAAGCAACTACTTGACTGACTTTGGAAGGGCACACAACTTCTTGTAATCTTTCTTAACCATGGCACACGTTCTTAGAATTCTTGCTTTGCGAGAACTTTCCTCTCATTAAGTCCGACTTGACCTCTGAGGCTATGAAGGTCATGCTGCAACTTCCATCAAGACTCAATAGGTCGTTGCTGCACCTTGTGATCGACATCTTAAAGTGATTTTCCATTCATTTTCTATTCCAGTGACCTTGACTTCGAATTTTCAAAGTCATCCTAGTGAAAGTGAATTTGATAGCAGAAAGAATCTACTACCACCACAGCCTAGTGAAAGTGACGGTGGTATTTTTTTTTCCTTTGTTCTCGAGGTGTAGTTCCATAGGAGATGAATAAAATTGATATATATATGGTGCTAGCATGAACGCATCCTCCTCGTCGAAATCTGAAATACACAGACTAATGGCTTCCGCTGGTTACCTGCTTCCCCTCTTCATACTAACACTCCACTCGCTAGTCGCATCCACACCCCATGGTAATGTCATGCAGACCAGGCAGCAGCACTCCTCCAACTAAAGCAATCCTTCTTATTCGATTACTCCACCACGACCCTCCCGTCATGGCAAGCCGGCACCGACTGCTGCCGCTGGGAGGGTGTCGGCTGTGATGGCGCTTCCGGCCATGTCACTGTTCTCGACCTTAGTGGTTATGGCCTGTACAGTTACAGCCTTGATGCTGCGCTATTCAACCTCACCGCCCTCCGCCGCCTCGACCTCAGCATGAATGACTTTGGAGGATCCCGCATTCCCCCCTTTGGTTTTGAGAGGCTCTCCATGCTCACCCACCTCAACCTTTCTTATTCAGGCTTCTTCGGCCAGATTCCGATTGCCATCGGCAAACTCACGAGTCTCGTATCATTGGATCTCTCTTCGTTTCATCATATTGATATCGATGTTCTTGAACAAAACAAGCTCTCCGCTATTTATGACAGCTATAACCTTTTGCTGTTACAAGAGCCCAGTTTCAAGACCCTAGTGGCAAATCTTAGCAATTTAAGGGAGCTCTACCTCGACGGAGTGGACATATCTGGTAGCGGAGAGGAGTGGTGCAATGGTCTAGGTAAAGCTGTCCCTCGTCTTCAGGTTCTTAGCATGGTATTCTGCAAGCTGCATGGTCCTATCCATTCCTCCATGTCAAGTCTCCACTCCCTTACCATGATCAACCTCAACCTTAATGAGGGAATTTCTGGTGTGGTTCCTGAATTCTTTGCGGACTTTCACAATTTAAGTGTTCTTCAAATCGGCTATAATGATTTCAGTGGATGGTTTCCTCAGACAATCTTTCAACTCAAGAATCTAAGAGTGCTTGATGTGTCAGGAAATGATCAACTCTCGGGGAATTTACCAAAATTTCCAAATGGGTGTTCTTTGGAGACTTTGAATCTACGATCGACTAATTTGTCTGGTGTCAAGCTGAGCTCTTTTAGCAACCTCATGTTTCTGAGGGAGCTTGGAATTGATGGAGGATCAATTTCCATGGAGCCTCCCTATTTATTATACAACAAGCTCAACTCTTTGCATAACTTGAAACTCTCTTTTACGAAATTTTCAGGGGAGTTAGGATCATTTTTCTCATGGATTGGTAACCTTAAGAACTTGACAAGCTTGAAACTCTCTGATTGCTATTCCTCCAAGACAATGCCCCCTTGGATTGGCAACCTCACGAACTTGAGAAGCTTGGACATCAGTTACTGCGGCTTCTTTGGGCAAATACCACCATCAATTGGCAATCTCAAGAAACTGAAATCCCTGAGAATCTCTCATTGTGCCTTCTCTGGGACAATACCATCTTCAATTGGCAATCTCAAGAAACTAAGAAGCTTGGAAATCTCTTTTAGTCCTCTATCTGGTCCAATAACACCAGCAATTGGAGATCTCAACACATTGATGGTACTAGTATTAATGGCTTGCAGGTTTTCTGGCAGAATACCAAGTACAATCGTAAACTTGACTCAACTGATCTATTTGGACCTTTCGCAGAATAACCTTACCGGTAAGATTCAATTCATACCCGAAGTGTTCACTCAAATCCTCTTGAGATAGGCATCAAATGAGGTGAACTGACAACCAAAATGGACCCATGCATTTCATTGTCATGAAGCAGAATAATATTTTTAATATTTGCTCCTAAGTTATATGTTAAAGGGGAGTATATTAAGAAAAGGGAATACATATAGGAGTATTGATGATTCAGAAACGTCAAGTAGGGCTTTCATCCCTCCACCCTCCCTAACAAAAGAGAATAGAGAGCATCGATGGAGCAAAAATGTAACAAAAGGGAATACATATTGTGTAGAATGGTCTTATGAGAATATCATGCATATATTGAATGTACACAATTAATTTGTGATTTACTGCATTCATATAGGAGTATTGATGATTCAGAAACGTCAAGTGTTTTCTCTCCGGAATATATAATCAATTTGAGTTTTAAGGAGGGAGTAATTATAATTAATGAGCCAATTAATGTGAGTTAACTCTAGCTAGGTCATTGGATGGGATGGATGGATGGTCAAGACGAGGGACGACAGGACCAACTCTAAACATTGGTGTTAGACTCAACCAATCGAATGGTCATACATTATTCAGGAAAAATGGGCGTATTTAGCAAAGAACAAACCCTCCATTTCTGTAATATTATAGATATAGAAAACTTATAAATTTTTCGATATTAATTTTCATCCAAATGGAATTTATTAAGAACCATAAGTATTGACTAAAAATGGAACAAAGTCCCCAATGCAAATTTTAGTCAACATGGCATTGAAAATAAATGTACATTACCTCCCCAACATGAAAAAGGGACAACAGTTCCCCAACATGGCATTGAAGAATATGATTCCTTTTAATATTTTAATTGATAGCATGTTTATTTAGCTTTGCCATATACCCAAAGTGATCGTTTCATTCATTTTAATTGAATAGAGGAGATATACCTTTAACATTATAACATAATAAAGTATTGTTGCACAAATTGTTCACCATTGCATTCTTTAATATTTTTGACTTTGTTTATTAAATTTACTGTTGCACAGAATTATGTTATGAAAATATCTTACAAATATTTCCAAAATACAAAAATTTTACTATTGAAAAAGCAAGACCTATTTTTCAGTAAAATGGAGCAGTGTTTCCAGTAACACTTCATTGCAGAACGCAACAAGAATCTTTAAATAGCACATAGCAAGATTTTTTTCTTTTGGAAAGTGTACTTGCAAATTTCTTGAAATTTCTCACGGATATTTTCCATGCTATTCAATAAAACTCCATGTGTATTAATATTCTGATTTTAGATGGTATTGACATATTGAGTTAATGCTTGTCTCATCTTAAAATAACTATGTAAAAAGTTGTATTTATTTCCATTTTCTATTGTATGGCATCAATGTACATTAGTCACACTCTAATTTTTAGTAATAAAATCCAAGTGGAATTGGTTGTAGTCAAAACATTTAACCTCCAACATTAAATGTTAGTTGTTCATAGTACTGGATAATAACAAGGTTATCTTGATATTTTTAACCATTCTATAGGAAATATGTCTCCTTTGTTGGGATTCCTGCTTTTGTTATATAGAACATGCATCGCGTATTCTACACTACAATGTTAACATAGAATCATGTTCACTCATCTGCAGGAGAGATTACAACGTCTCTATTCACTCTTCCAGCATTGATACAATTGGATCTTTCATCAAACCAACTTTTTGGACCAATACAAGAGTTTGATAAATTATCGTCGCCCTTGACGATTGTTATTTTGAGTGAAAATCAATTTAGTGGACAGTTTCCTACATCATTCTTTCAACTCAGAAGTTTGGTGTTTCTGGATCTTAGCTCAAACAACTTAACAGGTTTAGTACAACTTAACTCATTTTGGAGATTAAGAAAGCTTGGTTTCTTGTTTCTCTCAAACAATAAGTTGTCTGTCATGGATGGAGAAATCAGTGAATCCACATTACCCATAATGCCTAAACTCTGGATGCTAGATCTTGCGTCTTGCAGCATGACAACAATTCCAAGCTTCTTGATGCATGTTGAATATATTAGTTACTTGGACCTTTCGTACAACCAAATTCATGGGACTATACCCAAATGGATATGGGAGACATGGGATGATAGCCTTGCATATTTGAGTCTTTCACACAACACATTCACAGATATGCAACTCACTTCATATGTTCTCCCAACCAGTCGTTTGGAATCTCTTGATCTCAGTTTCAATGGGCTCCAGGGCAAGATCCCAATGCCAAACCTGTTGACAACGGTGAGCAATCTTGATCAAGTCTTGGACTATTCAAATAATAGATTCTCTTCTGTTATGTCAAACTTCACCTTGTATCTTAGCCAAACTGTGTATCTCAAGATGTCCAAAAATAATATAAGTGGGAATTTACAGCAATCAATTTGCAATTCAACCAAGCTCGAAATCCTTGACCTATCATACAACAATTTTCGTGGGCTGATACCATCCTGCCTGATAGAAGATAGCCCCTTGGATGTATTAAAGTTGAGGGAGAATAGCTTCGAAGGAAATTTACCTTACAATATTGCAAATCAATGCAATCTTAAGACAATAGATTTAAATGGCAATAAGATTCAAGGACAGCTTCCTAGGTCTCTTTCTAACTGCACTGACTTGGAAATTCTTGACATTGGAAACAATCAAATAGTTGATACCTTCCCATCTTGTCTGGGTAGGCTTCCCAATCTCCGTGTCCTTGTTTTGAGATCCAACCAGTTCTATGGCTCAGTAGCTAATCCTCTCAGAGAGGTCAAATTTGGGGAGTACTTCTCAAAGTTACAAATCATTGATATTGCTTCAAACAACTTCTCTGGCAATTTAAATCCACGATGGTTTGAGAGGTTGTTGACATCTATGATGGCAAAGTTCAATGACACAGGAAAGATCATAGGCCTTCGGAGCTTATCAAATAATTTCTACTACCAAGATACTGTCACTATCACAAACAAAGGGTTAGACATGACATTTGAAAGGATCTTGACTGCCTTAACCGCAATTGACTTCTCAAATAATGCATTGGATGGTGCCATTCCTGAATCAGTCGGAAAACTTGTTTCACTACATGTGCTGAACATGTCACACAACGCCTTCACAGGAAATATCCCAACACAACTCGGTCAGGTGAGTCAGCTGGAATCACTAGACCTGTCCTGCAACCAGCTTTCTGGGGATATTCCACAAGAGCTAACAGATCTCACATTTCTTGCCACCCTGAACTTGAGTAAAAACGACTTGGAGGGAAGAATACCACAATCACGTCAATTTGCGACATTCGAAAACAGTTCATATGAAGGGAACGCAAGGCTTTGTGGACCACCCTTGTCCAAACAATGTGGAAATTCGAGTAAGCCAAATAAGGCAGAAGCAAACATGTCCAGAGATAATATCGATGTTATACTGTTTCTCTTTGTTGGTTTGGGCTTTGGTGTCGGGTTTGCAGCAGTGATTCTAATGGGGTCGCATTGGCAAATGGCCTCAAATTGTAAGCATTTCACGATGGTGATACGAAGGCACATGATTGTCTGCAAGCGAAAGTATGTGTTCCTGCAAGGGAGCAATGAGTTGAGATATGTGATCCGACATCTCTTTTATCTTATCTTCTCAAGTATTGTTATGCTTATACGCTATTATTAGCACATCTGATTTGGATACTTATACAGCAATAATAACACACATATTATTCAATTCCCAGTGTACATTGCCAATAGCTAATCGTCCCTAATAAAGGACAAAATCATGATGATGATTTTACCCCAACATGCCACAGCAGATAACCCCAACAAGGCAATTACTAGGTGGCGGCAACTAGAGCAAGAACACAACCAACTAAACAGAAGAGAGATGGGGATAACTAACCAAAATTCGATAGCAACTCGAGGCGTTTGTCAAGGACGCTGTACAAGAAGACGTCTATTCCGCCGCTGCGTCGGTGGCGAGGTCCCAGCCGGAGATGCGATGCCGCCTCCAAGAGATCCAGGAGATCCCCAAAGACCTCCGCCCAAGACGCCTCCCACCGCCATCGGGAGCCCGTCGGCTCGGAAACAAGGAACGAGGAATACAAAGGTTTTTTTTTCTTTTCCTGCACGAGGATATGTACAGTAGTACAGATAGTTACTGTTTATAATATCATTTACATTATCTATAGACAACATTAAATACATCTGCTATAATGAGTTATCTGTAAACTATCTATAATTAGTGTCTGTAAAATATAGACAACATTAATGCAATGGCATGAAAGCCGACTATAGTAGACTATTTTCTCACGTTTCGACTGTCTATAGAATTATAGTCGATCTATTTCTTTCTCATCTTTCTCTTTTATCCACCTTAGCAAAATTCCTATGTGACACCTTTTATTAGACATCACATGTCATCTTATTGTATATTCCCTGACCATATTTCGAGATTAGTTATCTGATTAGGTTTTTAGGATTTACCAAACCCTCCATCAAAGATTTCGATAGACAGTAGCACACCAATGACCAGCGAATTAGCGATAGGTGAGCTAAATATCTGTGTGACCTAATTTTTTCTAAAACATGTTAAAAAAAGGTAAAGAAGTTGTAAGACCATGTGATGGCAGTGGTGATAAGCATTTGATTTTTCTTATACTTCGGTGTCATTATTTGAGTTTGATTTTGTGCTTTGAATCTCTGGTTTTTGCTGTCAGAGTGGCGGTGGTCTGATCATTCTGTGGCTGGTGGTTAGACCGAGCGACGGTGTAACTGACTAGCGGTCTGAGCTGCTCTAGTGTGGCAGTATGACCGGCCGTGGTGGTGGTCTAACAGGTGTGCGGTAGTATCGGTCTGTAGTTGGCGGTAATTATTTATCAGAGAAAGTCTTTTGAAAGTTTGGGTTGTGACCAAGTGCGGTAGTACCGACATTGGAGTTCCGATATGACCGGAGAGGAATGGTCTGTCCAGCCTTATCATGGCGGTCTGACTGGAGTGTGCTTAGTGGTCTAACCAGCTTGATGGCCACGGTCAGACCAACCCTCTGTCTTTGAGCTAAGTTGAGTTGGTTTTATGTGTTAGTCATCGCGGAGTCCATATAAATATGGGTCATGGTGCATCTATGGATATGTCGTGTAATAAGAATCAAGTGCATGGCATTTGTTCTCAGATCGATTTCTTGGTCTTTGATGTGCAGGTGCTTGATTATTGTTGCGTCAATAGTAAGACTGAGGGTACATAAGGGTTCTGAGACCATAACGTGTCGCATAAGTTCGGGTGAAGCATCATCTCAAGTAAAGAAATACTGGAGAAAGATAAGAATCGTGAGGAAACAAGTGCGTGTATGTGATATACCAATTGGACTCGTGCATTTCAACTGGTAACATTCCTCGGAGCAGGCGTACGATCTTAGCGAAAACTAATTGGGCATCACAAACTATAGTGTGATGTGGTGTGTGTGCCATAGCAATCGAGCATATCAAGCGGTGATGGCCTCGAAACAGGTGTACGATCTTGGCAACTAGGCATTGGGCATCGTACATTCATGAAGACCGATAGGTGGCAATTGAGAAAATTATCCAATATCGGGTGAAGTGATCGTTTGTAAAATCACGACGTTGGTCTATGTGGTTTAGGTCACATCATTGAGGATGAAATGTCTTATTAGGCCTATAGAGCCATGTGGAAGTCGCACTTTGAAAAGTGTGCAAGTGTATGAAATATAAAACCGGTTTGTGTGTAGGTTATCGGGTTTTCCTATTTGTAAGTGGTGCGATCTACTACGAGTGACTTGTTGTTTAAGGTTTGGTGTAAGGTGGAAACCTCCAATATATAAGCCTTATGTGAAAAGAGAGATAACACTTGAGAGATAGGATTAGGATTTCCTTATGTTGAAGCCTTTTGTGTATGTGCTCTCGGGTTAGAGCTCTACCATCTTAAGAGAGTGACTGTAAAATATTTTTCTTCAAGTGAAATGAACATCCAAAGTTTGCCCAAGTGAGTTATACCATGGATCATTCCATGTGCTTTTAATTTGCTTGGCTTTTTTGTTTGTAATTCTCTCTTCTTGATCTTTTCAAGTGCCAAGAACATGTAAGAGGTGAAGAAATCTCTTGAGGATCACATCCTATCCATCTATGCACCTTCTAAAGGAAGTTATCGAGTTTTTTAGTTTCCTCAAGAGAGTTAATTTTGGGGTTTCGATCTTGTGAGGATTTTGCCTTGAGGTCATGCTGTGATATATTCCCTCCATTCTTTTTTAAATTACAGGATGCAGATTTCGACCGCTCGCTCGACCTACTTTACGCACGCTCGATGTCGCTTCGACCGCTCGCTATGGCGGCCTTTGCACGTGGTTGAAATCTCCCTCCGCTCGAAAGATTCAGCCGCTCGAATGTTTCAACTGCTCAAACGAGAACACACCGAAGACAACACCATGCTCATAGATCGCAAGATCGTGATGTGTTAGCATGCCGTCGCCAAGGACACAAGAAAACGATGCTCAAAAAACATGTCACCGATACCGACTAACTTTTATTGGAATAGATATGATCTATTATTTCTGGATCATGTTCGGTGGTTACAAGCGCCCTCACAGCATCCCTAAAAACTCTAGCACAAAAGGCCTCCTAGAGCCACCAAAGCACCGGCCAAAACCCTTAGCCTCTACCTACTTTTATATGCTAGAGCCCTAAACCATGTTTAACTCAAATACGAACATGAAATCATGTCTCTTCCTCAAATCAAGGGACCCAAAACCCTTTCAAATATAGGTTTTAAACAATCTCTACCTCTTCCAAGTTATGGACTCATATCCACAATTCCTATCTCAACACGTAACGAAGCCTCTAGGACAACACATCCTGTATCTTCATCATGCACCATTAACTCTCTTGTCGAAGCCTCTGGGACCACACCTCCCATATATTCTACACGCATCATCCTCACGTGTTGAAGCCTCCGGGACCGCACCACCCATATCTTCTCCACGCATCATCACCTCTCGTGTTGAAACCTCCTAAACCGCATCGCCCATTACTTCTCCACGAATCACCACCTTTGATCTCCACATGCTCCAGCATGAGCCCGGCCACCTCGCATGATATTCTCAACCACCTGGATCTCAGACTCCTCCATCCTAGTCCCAGTCCTCCTCATCACTGATCATGATCATCTCGACACCAACTTGCATATCAAAGATCAGAGAAAGTTTTTCCAGCATAAGTTCTTTTCAACTTGACCAACATCAGCACATACACACTCAAAATACACCCTTGTCTATTCATAGACAAGAACTAAACCATCACAAACACCAACCAGGTCGTCCACGACCATAAATTCCATCACTTTCCACAAATCAACCTTAGACCACTCACTACGACCGCTAGCTCGACGAGTACTCAAAAATTACAAATACTCGAGAATTACCATCGCTCTACTCAACGCACTCGGGAAAACATCCATATCGCTACTGATCATAGAGGTACCGAGTACCGATCGCTACTACTAAGACACTAGATTGCTAATTCCACGACTAGTGATCTTCAACCATTCGCTGCATCGTTGATCACCGAGTATCACTGACAATCACTACGATCACCTAGTACCTCCCTGGTACTATAGCAATGATCACCGATCACCGACCACCATGCACCAGCCAGTCATACTGTTGGCCTAACACAAGTACTCGAAGTACTCAAAGATAGCAAGAAATGAAGCACTCGAACCGACCATGAAGTCTACAAGTATAGACCGTGAAGCCTACAACAACCGATCACAAAAGTCTAAAACTACCAATCGCGAGGTCTACAACAACCAATCGAAAAGCCTAAGACAGTGACAACAGACTTCAAAGTCTATAACTATCAATCACAAAGTATTCGACTATCTAGTACTGACCAGTAAAAACTACGACTATTGAGTACCGACCAGGTACTGTAGCTACGGCCATGATAAAGTACTGTAGCTACAACTATGAAAAAGTACTGTAGCTCCGACCATCGAAAAATATTGTAACTTACCATCTTTGACCAGGTATGGTCGTTCTGCCGTAGTTGATGTTTCGTGATTGAAATCAGACGTGGTCAAAGTTAGGCATGTTCGAAGTGTGCCATGATCGAAATCTACAGTGGTCGACTTACCGTGGTCAAAATCTGTCGTTCAGACCTGTCGATCGAACCAGCCATCATAAGGCCGATCGAAGTACCATCTATGGTCGAAACCATGCGTGGTCGTTTTGCCATCCTAAATACTAAAGCACATAAGCACATCGACCAGAACATTCACAAATGCAAATTTCAATATAGCTAATGTCAATTATTCATCATCAACAACATACACAACCATCACATGGTCTCACAGTTTTAAACCTATTGGTGGTCAAATTTTAGAAAGTTTAACTGCACGAATTCTAAGAAGTCAAGTAAAAAAATGGAAAGAGTAGCTTACTATGACATGCAAGAACACATTCGAGGTTATCTAGATCATCTAGGACTTACGAGCAATATTAGATTAATGTTTCCCTTTTTTGCCTGATTCTGGTGCAACTCTCTTTGTTTTGGATAAAGGTCAGAACTTTGATTTTTGATCTTCATGATCCATGATCAGAATAGGTTTCTAACATCAAAGGGAGGATTTTTGTTAAGTTTCACTATATTTGGATTAGTGGTTTATAAGTTAGCTCTTTTGTTGGATCATGCGTAGTGTTGTTTGCACTGTTTCTCGACGAGCGGTCGGACTGTAAGGACCTAAGTGGTCAGACCAGCACAGTCGGTCCGGCTAGTGGTCAGACCGCTTGTTGGCCGGTGGTCAAACTGGTTGAGACATTGTCTCAGGCGATCTTTGTGATCTTAGGCTTTATAGCTTTTGTGAACTTGTGATTTTGTGGCCCTACTCCAAGTAGCTGTAACTTCGGGCTTCCAGCTGTTGGCTTTTGGCTGAAATTACACCGTAGCGACTGTTAGTTTTTTCTGAGTCGTTCAATTAGAAAATAAAGAAATATGGTAAAAAATTTTAAAAAAAACCATTATATCTCCACGGACAATGCAAAAGAATAAGGGAAAAAACAAAAAAGCTAAAAAAATCCAAAACGCCAAAAAAAATTAAATTAAAAAGTCAACGTGCTCATCTCGGCTTCTAGCTTCTGGAAGTCGAAGTCACTTGGAGCTGCCCATGTGTTTCCACTGCATGATTTGTTAATACCTAATGAAAAAGTTTTGAGGAGATTCACCTCCCATCTGACTCACCATACCGATCCTAAAGAAGCAAAGCTCTGACACCAACTATTCCTCTCACGAAAGAGAATGGAGTGGAAGCTAACACTGCTAGTTGTGGGCCCTTTTTTGGGCTTTTGGCTTTTTCTACAGCAACTAGTTTTCAAACGAAGTGTCTTTTTAAAGTGGAGGTCAATAAGTTGATTATAATAGATACTGTAGCAACCTTATCAAGGTCGGCGAAAAACACACGTGAGTATCCCTTACTCTGTATTCTTTCTCACTAACAGTCAAAAGATATAAGTCGCAACTATAAGCTATAAGTCGTAGACCAAATGAACAGGCCTGCAAAATTCCAGTTGTGTGGTGAAAGAACTAGAGTTGGAACAATAGATTGATAAATTTTGGAGGCGTATTGAGGATTAGGAAGCCAAACTGAACTATCACAAAGACAAAAATCTCCAACATGGCACTGTGCCACATTTACTTTGTTTTACACGCAAATATGTATGTACATCTCACAACTTATTGTCTAACGACTATTGGTCTAGTGCGTGTTTGGGAGGTCAAATCATTTAGTGTGGGTCTGTTCATCGTCAACTACTACTCTTGGTGCAACTCATTGTGATGTGGATCCACCTAGCATGCTAGCTGAACCACGTTGTTTTGGCCATGATCTTTCACGATATGCCTTGCTGGATGCCCTCCTTGTTCTAAGGCTCTTGCACACCTAAGAACAGCATACACCTCCAAAATAAACCTTCTCCCACGCACACCACAGCACGTGAACAAAGGGTAGAGAAACCGAAGTGTCAGCGAGTAGAATCTAACACTACAATTGGATTCAACACACCAAGAGCAATTCCTCGATGGAAATCTCAAGAACACGCCAACAATGGCCACCAAACGACGGTGATTTTCTAGTTTCTATTTCTCAATTCGTATCATATCATAGCCTATGTTACAATGGGGCTAAGCTCTAGCCTTATATAGGTGTATAATGCATGGCCTTGACTAAAACTTACGCACAACCGGCCTAAGGCCAAAATAATCTCTAATACGAACTAAAAAGGAAATATCTAAACTGCTACCATCGGATTCTCTCTCAATTTGTGACATGACCATGAAGATTCCAGGGCTAGCACCTCATCCATTTATGGGTCTTCGAATTAGCTTTCCAACAAATCCAAGAACACCCAAATTGGACTCCGTTTGTGAAAGTTATGGGTGTTTTAATGTTGGACTTCCTGTCTAACTCGAACTGAATCTGAACTGACTTCAAATCTTTGTATGTTTTCTTTTCTTATTTAAGGGGCTTCCAAATCCATTTGGAACCTGAAAAGGAATCCTTCTTAACCTTTGAAAAGCCATGGTATGGTCGGATTTTACCCTTACTTGTATTGCAATATTCGAACTCTTTATGTTTGGCAGGTCTTGTACATCTCTTTGGACATCTCGTGCATCATCCAATGAAGTTGCCATAACTTTGTGTAGGAATCTCCAATCAAGCGCCGTTTGATTCGTTGGAAAGTAGACTTCATTATATTTCCAAATATGTATATTTTCCGCATTAGAGACCTCATAATTGGCATTTAAAGCTTCTTGAACTTTGTGCACAGAACTGCAAGTACTAAAACTTGATTGATGTTGTGTCTTCCTCTTGAGCCAAATGAACTTTCTCTTTCTCTCTTCACCATGATTAGGCCTACATAATATACACATAACTCCATCCAACCCAAGGTTCCAAACTAGGATTTTCTCGTCGCGGCGGGCATGGTTCTTTTCCTTGTCTTCTTCATGTGCCATAGTGATTACATTCTTTCTATTTTCGCCATCCTCACTTCCCTCCCCCTTGGCTTCATCTTGTTGGATCAAAACAGTACTAACCAAAGTTGTAGTGCTACTTGGTGCCACATCACATTGCTTACAAGGCTGCAAGATTTAAAATTGAGGAACTCCACCATGAATTTCATAGGCTATATATTCGAAGTGAAGAACAACACGCCAAACTCCTTATTGGCAGGTAATAATTGCCATATATATGTAGGACCGAAGGTGACAATAGAGGGGGATGAATAATGCCTTAAATTTTTTTAAATTTTCACCAATCCTTCACACCAATAGCTACAAAATTATGAAAATTTGGATTGAAAGCCAACACAAAACCTAGCAAAATGAAATGCTGGACAACAAACAAAAAAGATCAGCAAAATCAGTAGTACCACTTCAGAACTGTGGTATTACCGCTTGCTACAGTAACTGCGAAACTACCGCTATAGTACTTGTGGTACTACCACTGCTACAATAAATTATGGTGGATAGTATTTTTAGCACGATTTTAAAAACCAAAATCAATAGAACTTTTGATCCGTAGATCCAAATGATATTAAAATTTGTATGGATATTATCTAGGATATCAAGAACCTATTCGAATAAACGACCTTAAAAACCATGGACAAAGTTGAGACATTTTTTAGTTTGAAGAAAGATTGCATCGAAACCGAACAAAAACCAAAAATGGTGAATACAACTTACTAGTGGGTAGATGATGGCCAAGATTGTTCTAGATGTATTTTCACATGTCACAGCAAAGTAGAACACCGAAGAACACAACCCAAAAATCTTTCAAACAAGAAATCACTTTGTGAGACCGAAAACAACCGAAACTGAGTTTCTAGATGAACTTGCTATCAAAATGCCCAGATGATATGAGATTGATTTCATGAGGTTATCTCCATCTCATTTACGTCCTTGGCATAGCAAAATCAAGAAGAGTAAAGAGGAGAGATCAAAACCAGCTAAATCAAGAGCAAATCAATCAAAACATAAGGGATCCATAGAGATTATCAAAGATTGGTGTATTACTTACTTAAGGAGATAAGTTTTACAGCCACTCCACTTTGGAGAACAGAGAGCATAAACACACTCAACTCTCAAACCCTAACCTTAAATATAAGAGCACAAGAGAGATAGATTGAATGGTTAACACAAGTCTCCATCTCGATCCCTTTATAAGGTGGGCTAACCAGGCACACCTAGCGCTTATTGGATACTATCCACATAGCACAATGTATCCACATAGCACAATGTAAGAAACCCAATGACCCACCACACACGTGTTTTACTCACACATGTTCACTTATGCAAACTTTTCAAAGCGCATAAGCCCAAATCCGCTAAGTCCTTAGCCTTGATTCATCTTGATCAAATCAGCTTCTCCTTGACCTAAACCGCTCTCCCAAACACTACTCAAGCACCACAGTTTTGATCCAAGACAATTTCCGGTGTTTTAGCCAAACTAACAAAATACCCTTTCTTGACCGGTTCTTCATATTCCATTGCAAGCAATCCTATGCTTGTCACGTGTAGGTTCTCCATTGGCTCTCCACGCGTCGGTAAGTCTCTCCTACTCCGATTCCACTGGACCACGCCTCACTTGGACCGATTGTCGGACCGGATTTTAACCGCACTAATCACTGGATCGATGGTTAGTGCACACTGGTACATTTGTGAATCATTTCATACATCGCGTAATCAACCATTATATTACATAAACTGAATTACACCACGTCGGGTGATAGTTTACAAAAGGGGGCGCTAGGCCACATGTCTTCATTACATCAACGCAGCGAAATTATAGCAAAAACAGACCCAAATCCACGGCAAGCGGCGGTAGGGTAATGTGTACCATATATGCCACCCGGGTCCGGTAACATAAATGTACACAACGCCTAGGGTCTACTTGTCTATGCCTAACCACCGAGGCCTACGCCTTAATTATCGCCTTTGCTTCCGCGGCGTTGGCGGGGCCTCCTCATAAGCGTAGTGTTCACGAACTCCTGTTTTCAATTGTATCGCAATAGCGAGAATGAGCACTCGACCCCATGCTCGGCAAGCCAACACACAAAATGCAATAATTATACATGCATGGCTTAATCAAAGGATGGTCAGGGCTCATTTTATTTTGCGGAGAGTGCTTTTGAATACAATTATAGGAAAAATCACGAGACCTAGCAATTTTAAACTCAAAACTTTTGTTTATAGAATAAGTTGATCATATACTTGACACGATTCCATCCACCATTACATGGCATCTGCGCCATATAGCATCTTTCGTTATATTAACCATTGACAACAGCAGGCGGTCCTTCGCCCTTCAAGTTTCCATTCGATTTCCAATGTTTTGAAACAGAACTATATCATTAAGTTCCCATGTCGCCCATGACCGAGTGGCACGGCTATTCGAATAGTTTTGACTCTGCAGAGTTTGTACACTTTCACCACAAGAGATGAACTATCCTTTTTGCCAACATGCTTCCTTAGGCATGAGACCCGGATAATTTATCACAAAGCCTTTACCTTACTCCGATCTAGCTAGACACCACCCACGCCGAGGTTTCACTGTGAAGGGTTACACCACCACGATCGAAGCCTCTTGCGCCGTGTGAGTACAGTACACCACTGTGCCTCACTTGTGAGTAAACCAGTACACCACGGCACCCACTTTCCTCGGTGATATCCGAACTAGACCCTTGCAAGTTATTCAGCTAGGTCGCACCCATTATAGACTTGTGGTTGTCTTTGTTACACGGGTGGATATGACAAGATTCGGTCCTTAAGTTACGGATGGTTCTACCACATTTCATGATTTGTGCTCCCACCACACCACTACCAAACCCCAAACCATCCATCCGGTGTTTAAGCAATTTTAGGATTTTCAGAGGTAAAAATATCGTGTCACCTACTACATCATTCCATCCATGACCCTTCAAAACATTTCATACTTTGCAATTGTTGTTTTTGGGGCAGCTATGTACCCGTTTTATCTAGCATTACTAAGCATCGCAATATTTATTGGGACTTCTTGATAAAAGCTATGACAATATAAGTTTTGCTAAGCGACAAGGTTCACATGTCCAAACATTTCAACGGATCATTATAAGCAAGCATTACAGTAGGTGTATAGCTATCATTTCTGAAATGAACATATTTTGCCACATGAAATAACAGCATGCATGTTGATATTTTAAAAGAAAGTACTTTGCAAAATCATAGGTTCAAAATGATCAAGGTGTTAACTCGCCTTGCTCGCGGTGGTCTTGGTCTGGTCTTGAAGCTTCCAAGCTAGCTGCCTCAACCTCCTCTTCCCGAGCCTCGTATGCTATTTAATCGTGCGAAATACCCAAATAAAAGAAAAGCAACCTATCAACAAAATATCACCAGAAATTCAAATGAACTCCAAAAATTATGGTTCTGGTTCCATTAGATAGATCTTGAATTTAAATGAATTTAGAAATTTGTTTCATTCAATTTGGAGCTAAATTGAAGAAATTATAAGCGATCAAAGTTCTCGGTTCAGTCAAATCCAAAAATAATCAAATTCGACATGTGGGCCCCTTGTCAGCCCTCGATTCATTTTAATTTCCATTTTTATTTACTTTTCGGTTCTCTGTACTCTTGACATGTGGGTCGGTTCATTGTTCATGGGGTCCACATGTCGATGCGGTCCTGCCTAGATGTATCAGCGGCCAGGTGGGGTCCAGGTCAGTCGTGACTTCAGAATGTAGTGGGTGGCAGGTGGGGCCCACTGTCAAACTGAAATAAAAGAAAGAAACTCACCCGCGCTGCGGGCGGAGGCTTCAACGCAGCGGCCGGAGCCGAGAGAAGAAGAGAGCGATAGCCAAGTGAGCGGGGAGGCTTTGCCTACCTTTATAGGGCAATTTATCCCCTTGAGGTGGGTCGGCAGCGGTGTCGGGCAGAGAAGTCGGGGACGACGGTGGCCGGCGGTGAGGGAAGGTCGGGGAGCTTGGGTGAGTGTCGAACGCGATCCTCGCGTTATGGTGAAGACGGTGACGCGGTCTTCAAGGGGCGAGGAGGTTCGGAGGTGGGTCGGCGTCGGCGGCGCGTGACTCGGGAAGCTCGAGCGGTGGCGAACCACAGGCGACGAGGAGCTCGGACGAGGGCCGGGGAAGCTTCGCGGCGCTCTGGAGACGATCCTAGCTCAAGGAATTTGGCTCTGGGGCAGTAAAACAGTGGGAAGTTAGTTCGCGGAGTTGGGGAGAAGGAGATCGCGGCGGCTACGAGGCACGAATACCCGATTACCTTTGGATGAGCGAGAGAGCGGCGTGGGGAACTCAACGGAGGGTTTATGGCCTTATATACCGCCGTGAGGGAGGCGGCAACGGCGCGCCCGTGCGGCCGCGTCGGAGGCTGGTGGCGAGGCGTAGGGCTGCGGCGGTGTTATGCAGTCTGTCCGTGAAGACCCACCTGCGCGCCACGCCCGGGTGGTTGCCTCTGCGTAGTGCTTCCCTCCTCCTTTGCCCGCGTGAAGCAGGCCGGATCGGCCGGCGGCGGCGAGGAAAAGCACGGGCGGTGGCGCCAAGTCAAGGGCGACAGGAAGAAGCGCGAGCTTTCCACCGCAACGGGTGACGCAGCGGCGAGGTGTGCATGCGCGCCACGGGAGCAAAGCTCGCCGTGGTGCCGTCGCCGCGGGAGAGAAAGCGCGGGCAGCGAAGGCGAGGCGGGCCCATCGGTCGATGGGAGGAGGAAGAAGCGATGGCGCGGATGAAGCCGCGTGGCGGAGAGGGTCGATCGGCGGCGGTGCGGTTTAAGTGGGGAACGGAGGAGATCGGCCGAGGCGTCGGTCGCCGTGAGCGATGCCGAGGCGGACGGGCGGATGGGCGAGCGCGCGAGGAAATCGCGGCCGCCCACGCGGCGGGGTAAGGGAAGCGGGATCCGCTGGCGGCGTGGCTCAATCCCACCCATCCAGTGTCGGACGGAGGCGGTGGATTTTCTGATTTCTTTTTGGATTTTAAGTTTTGCTTTTAGAAATTACAGAAAATCCCAATAAGTCAGGAAAAATATGAAAATGCTTCCAAAAATTCCAGGAAAAATTCTCGAGGTTCTGGTAATATTACGGACTTACTAAAAATATTTCCAACTAAAGTTGGTATTTATTTTACTTTCTTCCTTATTTTCCATGCCATTGTTTTTCGAGAAATAATTTTCTATGCCCTAAACCCAATTTCTCTATTTACTTTTATGGATCATCTTTTGATTCTTGTTTACAATTGTTTGTCTTTCTCTTTTATAAATT
Source organism: Dendrocalamus sinicus (assembly GCA_036346575.1). Lineage (NCBI taxonomy): Eukaryota > Viridiplantae > Streptophyta > Magnoliopsida > Poales > Poaceae > Dendrocalamus > Dendrocalamus sinicus. The sequence continues at coordinate 7,792,695 of CM070674.1, read as the reverse complement.
CTTTAATTTCTGGAACCTTAACCAAATTCAGAAAAGCATCGAAAAATCCAAATCCAAATGGAATACATTGCAAAAGCAATTCAAAAGCTCCTCATTTCTAATTTCAAATTTTTGGGCTGTTACAAACCTACCCCCCTTAAAAGAATCTCGACCTCGAGATTCAACTTAGCTAGTGAACAGGTCGGGGTAATCTCTTCGTAGCTGGTCTTCACGCTCCCAGGTAGCTTCTTTCTTGGAGTGATGGCTCCATTGTACTCGGCACATGCGAATGGTTTGAGTTCGCGTCTTCTTTTCCACGGTATCCAGGATTTTAATCGGGCGCTCCTTGTAGGTTAGGTCTTCTTCAATCTCGATTGCCTCCAACGGAGCTTGATCCTCAGGTACTCGTAGACACTTCTTCAGTTGGGACACATGGAAGACGTCGTGTATGTCGGATAGATTCGGAGGTAGTGCAAGCTGGTAGGCAACTTCCCCCTTTTTAGACACAATTGGGAATGGTCCAACATATCGTGGGGTAAGCTTGCCTTTGACCTTGAATCGTCTAACTCCTCGTAAGGGTGATACCTTCAGATAAACATGTTGTCCCACTTCAAAACTTAGTGGCCTTCTCCTCTTGTCTGCATAACTTTTACGCTGGGTGGTTGCTTGCGATCGATCTCTAATTAGGCAAACCTTTCTTCACTGACTTAAAGTATCGGCGAAAATGTAGTTCTCCCCTACTTCGACCAATGTAGAGGGTTCGACATTGTCGACCATACTGAGGCTTCAAGGGTGACATCTCAAGACGGCACAGTAGCTGTTGTTATAAGCAAACTCAGCATAGGGTAGGCATCGATCCCAATCCTTAGAAAATCTAGAGCACAAGCCCAAGCATATCTTCCAATATCCGATTCACTCTCTCCGTTTGACCATCATGCTGGGGTGGTATGCGGTGCTAAAATCCAAGTAAGTACCGAGAGCTTCATGTAGGCTAGCCCAAAAATGCGAGGTGAACTGGGAACCTCGATCCGAGACTATCCGTTTTGGTACACCGTGTAAACATACTATGCGTGACATATATAGCTCGGCTAACTTATCTCCCTTGTATGTGGTTTTGACGGGGATGAAATGTGCAACCTTAGTCACCACAATCACAACCCATACGAGTCATATCCAGATTTGGTTCGTGGAAGTCCCGTGATAAAGTCCATCCCGACTTCTTCCCACTTCCACTGGGGTATTTTCAATGGTTGTAGTAGTCCTGCTGGCCTCTGATGTTCTGCTTTCACTCTCTGACACACATCACAACAGGCTACATGTTCAGCTATGTCTCTCTTCATACGGGGCCACCAGCAGAATTGCTTCATACCCCGATACATCTTGGTGCTTCCGGGGTGTAGGGAGTACGGAGAGCTATGAGCTTCCCTCAATATCAGATCCTTGAGATTCTTCTGATGAGGTACCACTATACGCTTCCCGTACCATAGAGTACCGTCCTGATCAATCTTCATGTTAGGAGCCTTCCCTGCTTCTACCAGTCCTTTCCATTTTATTATAGCTGGATCTTTTTGTTGAGCAACCGTAATCTGCTCCTCTAAACTTGGTTGAATTTCCATGGTAGCTAGAGTGCCTTTCTCTACTATCTCCAAGTTCAAGGCTTGCAGTTCTTTATATAAATCGGGTTGATGTTCCTGGACCATGAGATTATTGCAATAGGCCTTACGGCTTAAAGCATCCGCTACAACATTAGCCTTCCCTGGGTGGTAATGGACGCCGTGTCATAGTCCTTAATCAACTCCAACCATCTCCTCTCGCCTCAAGTTGAGGTGTGGTGGTGAAGAAATATTTAAGGCTCTGGTGGTCCGTGTATATGTCACAGTGATTACCTATCAGATAATGCCTCCAAATCTTCAATGCATGCACTACGGAGGCCAATTCCAGGTCATGAGTAGGGTAGTTGGCTTCGTGAGGCGAAGCTGCCTAGATGCATATGCCACTACCTTGCCTTCCTGCATTAGTACACATCCGAGCCCTTGATGTGAGGCATCACAATATACCTCAAAATCTTTGCGCACATCAGGCGGGGTTATTATAGGTGTGGTAGTCAATCTCTTCTTCAATTCTTGGAAGCTCTCTTCACATGACTTGGTCCATTCAAACTTTTTCTCCTTCTTGAGTAGTTGAGTCATTGGCACGGCAATCCGAGAAAATCCTTCTATGAATCTCCGGTAGTACCGGCCAATCCAGAAAGCTCCTCACCGGTGACGGAAGTTGGTCTTGCCACTCTACGACCATTGCTATTTTGGCGGGATCAATGAGATATTCCTCCGTAGACACTATGTGTCCCAAGAAACTAATGTCATGAAGCGAATTCACACTTGCTAAACTTTGCATATAATTGATGCTCCTTTAGCCTATCCAACACCAAAGCAGATGTTCCGCATGCTCTTGACATTCTTGGAGTATATAAGGATGTCGTCAATAAAGACCACGACAAACTTGTCCAAATACTCCATAAATATCTTGTTCATCGGAGTTCATGAAGTAGGTTGGGCATTGGTTAACCTAAAAGACATGATTTGTAAACTCATACACCCATATCTAGTGGTGAAAGCCGTCTTAGGTATATCTTCACTCTAATCTTGATTGATGATAGCCCGATCTTAGGTCTATTTTAGAGAATACCGTGGCTCCACCAAGTTGATCGAATAAATCATCAATCCTGGGGAGTGGGTATTTGTTCTTGATGGTTACTTCATTGAGGGCCCTGTAATCCACACACATCCGAGTGGTGCCGTCTTTCTTCTTCACAAACAATACTGGAGACCCCCACGGTGAGGAGCTAGGTCCGATAAATCCCTTTCCTGCAGCTCACGAGTTGCTTCTTCAATTCCTCTAATTCCTCCACCGTCATCCTATAAGGCCTTTTGGAGATTGGAGCGGCTCCCGGCTTCAAGTTGATAACAAATTCCAGGTCTCTATCTGGGGGCATGCCAGGGAGTTCATCAGGGAACACTTCAGGATAATCTTGCACCACGATCATCCCCTCCAAAGTGCGTCTTCACTATAGTAGACGCACGGCCCCATCGATAGGGTCGATCTACTTTTACTTTTATAGTCATCCGGGACATTTGACTAATTTCACCATCCGGGTGGCACATTCTATGATCCTTGGTATCCGGCTAACCAATCCATGCCTAGTATTATATCCAAGGTGCGAGAGTTTAGCACTATCAGTCCGCTAAAAGTCACACTTTTCCACATAATGGTCACTTTAGGACACACTAGGGTAGCAAGAATCGGACGGTGGTGAATTGAGCACCACTTGGTTCTTTAAGGTAAGGTAGGTAACCCCAATTTATCGGCATATCCTTTTGATATGAAGGAATGGGAAGCCCGAATCAAATAATACTTGTGCGGTATGGTCTTAACGAAGCGTGCCCATCGGTACTCGGCGGCCTCCTTAGCTTCTTGGCGGTGATGGTTGACTCGACCACGGTTGGGGCGATGCACTCTTGCTGCCTTGTGAGCCTTGATGCCTCGGTTGGAGTCTTTGGAGCTTGGAGAGACAATTTGTTGGCGGGTGCCAACCGCACAAGAGTTTGATCTGCAGAAAACAGAAATTGCTTCTGGGCGGAGCGAAACCAAGGCTTCGAGGCAATTTCCAACATAAGGCGGTATCCGACCATTCACTTAACCATGTCAACAATTACATAGCCTTATTCCCTTGCTTTGATGCATTACTCGGTTGGAACAAAGTTAGCTTAAACAATTACATTACAATAATCAAAGTTCATAGGTCCGCAACTACGAAATAAAAGGATGGATACATTAACTAAGATACATGAATTTAGTACTTGCATCACACACCTCGGTGGGTTTGCAAGTACATCACGACCCCATCTACTCCTCCGGACCATTCATAACCGTAGCCGGATGGGTCAAAGTTCATAGGGGACACTGAAATAAAAGGATGGATACATTAACGGAGCGACTCCCACCGAACTCCGGACGGATCGAGTCATCGGGTCATCGGCGAGGCGCGCGTGGGGCTACGGCTCTGGGAGGCTCTCCCCAGTGCAGCCCGGGACCGGAGGCCGCGTGCTCTTATGCGCGGTCATCCGAGCGCGGGCCGGATCTGGTGGTGGCGGTCTTTGGAGCTGCTGCGAGGGTGGAGGCCCGTCGGAGCTGAGCTTGGAGGCGGCCACCTCTGCTGGGCTGCGCCAGGCACGCTCGCTCTTGGCGAAGCCGCTCATAGCGCCACCACAGGCCGTGCCCGGTGGTAAGCGGCCGTCGGAGAAGGGTGATCTCCTCAAGAGGCTGCGGTGTGGCTGCGCCATAGCCACGTGAGTGACACGGTGTGTTAGCGCAGGTCGTCCTCGCCCACCGGCGAGTTCGTCTCATTTACCGCGCACCGTCTGGCGCGATGGGTAGAAACGATAGGCGTGCGGCGAATGGCGTCTCATATATGTCACACGCGGGCGTGCGCTGGGCGCTGCGGCGTCTGGATCGCGCCCGCCCAGGTACCCCTCCGATGCTCGTGGTAAAGACATGAGGCTGATCTTGTTCGCTTTTGGGTAGATGTAGACTGCATGGTCCAAGATTCATCTTCTCCTATGGTAGCCTTCATCCACGGTAGATAGGTTGCTCGTCGTAGCCCATGTAATGTAGAAGCTGCGCAAGATGCTTGCGAATTCATTTTCATAGACACCGTGGCCCAAATAAAACCGGTCCCCTTCATATCCCGCTCCCGCCATCCGTAAATGTTATGGTTCCGGTGTTAGTACTTTTCCAAAATGTAATGAAAAATAGAGTAGAGCGATTCTAGGAAGGATACGAGTAAGAACATTATACTATGATTTTGGAAATTATTTTCTTGCTTTCATAAGTATTGTATTCCTAGGCCATCCTAAGGCTTTACCCTACGGTCGTATGCTCTCGATACAGTATTTATCGGACCGGATTTTAAATCCGAATCTTCTCATGTTTCATCGCACTAATCCACGGATCGTAGTTAGTGCACACGGTACATTGCTGAATCATTTCATACATCGCGTAATCAACCATTATATTACATAAACTGAATTACACCACGTCGGGTGATAGTTTACAAAAGGGCGGCTAGGCCACATGTCTTCATTACATCAACGCAATGGAAATTATAGCAAAAGCAGACCCAAATCCACGTGCAAGCGGCGGTAGGGTAATGTGTACCATATATGCCACGGGTCCCGGTAACATAAATGTACACAACGCCTAGGGTCTACTTGTCTATGCCTAACCACCGAGGCCTCACGCCTTAATTATCGCCTTTGCTTCCGTCGGCGTTGGCGGGGCCTCCTCATAAGCGTAGTGTTCACGAACTCCTGTTTTGAATTGTATCGCAATAGCGAGAATGAGCACTCCGACCGTGCTCGGCAAGCCAACACACAAAATGCAATAATTATACATGCATGGCTTAATCAAAGGATGGTGGGGCTCATTTTATTTTGCGGAGAGTGCTTTTGAATACAATTATAGGAAAAATCCACGAGACCTAGCAATTTTAAACTCAAAACTTTTGTTTATAGAATAAGTTGATCATATATTTGACACGATTCCATCCACCATTACATGGCATCTGCGCCATATAGCATCTTTCAGCGTTATAGCCGCTTAACGTACCACTGGGACAACACCGGAGACAATTCCAAACCAGGCAGTCCTTCGCCCTTCAAGTTTCCATTCGGTTCCAATGTTTTGAAACAGAACTATATCGATTAAGTTCCCATATGCGCCCATGACCGTAGCACGGCTATTCGAATAGTTTTGACTCTGCAGAGTTTGTACACTTTCACCACAAGAGATGAACTATCCTTTTGCCAACATGCTTCCTTAGGCATGAGACCCGGATAATTTATCACAAAGCCTTTACCTTACTCCGATCTAGCTAGACACCACCCACGCCGAGGTTTCACCGCTGAAGGGTTACACCACCACGATCGAAGCCCCTCTTGCGCGGTGTGAGTACAGTACACCCCGTGCCTCACTGCGTGAGTAAACCAGTACACCCGGCACCCACTTTCCTCGGTGATATCCGAACTAGACCCTTGCAAGTTATTCACTAGGTCGTACCCATTATAGACTTGTGGTTGTCTTTGTTTTACGGGTGGATATGACAAGATTCGGTCCTTAAAGTTACCGGATGGTTCTACCACATTTCATGATTTGTGCTCCCACCACACCACTACCAACCCCAAACCATCCATCCAGTGTTTAAGCAATTTTAGGATTTTCCAGAGGTAAAAATATCGTGTCACCTACTACAGTCATTCCATCCATGACTGCCCCAAAACATTTCATACTTTGCAATTGTTGTTTTTGGGGCAGCTATGTACCCGTTTTATCTAGCATTACTAAGCATCGCAATATTTATTGGGACTTCTTGATAAAAGCTATGACAAAGGTATAAGTTTTGCTAAGGCGACAAGGTTCACATGTCCAAACATTTCAACGGATCATTATAAGCAAGCATTACAGAGGTGTATAGCTATCATTTCTGAAATGAACATATTTTGCCACATGAAATAACAGCATGCATGTTGATATTTTAAAAGAAAGTACTTTGCAAAATCATAGGTTCAAAATGATCAAGGTGTTAACTCGCCTTGCTCGCGGTGGTCTTGGTGCAGGTCTTGGAAGCTTCCAAGCTAGCTGCCTCAACCTCCTCTTCACGAGCCTCGTATGCTATTTAATCGTGCGAAATACCCAAATAAAAGAAAAGCAACCTATCAACAAAATATCACCAGAAATTCAAATGAACTCCAAAATTATGGTTCTGGTTCCATTAGATAGATCTTGAATTTAAATGAATTTAGAAATTTGTTTCATTCAATTTGGAGCTAAATTGAAGAAATTATAAGCGATCAAAGTTCTCGGTTCGATCAAATCCAAAAATAATCAAATTCGACATGTGGGGCCCTTTGTCATTACGATTCATTTAATTTCCATTTTATTTACTTTTCGGTTCTCGTACTCTTGACATGTGGGTCCGATTCTTGTTCATGGGGTCCACATGTCGATGCGATCCTGCCTAGATGTATCAGCGACCAGGGTGGGGTCCAGTGGTCGGCGTGACTCAGAATGTAGTGGTGACAGGTGGGGCCCCTGTGGGACTGAAATAAAAGAAAGAAAACTCACCCGTGCGCTGAGCCGGAGGCTCGACGCAGCGCCGGAGGCGAGAGGAGAAGAGAGCGATAGCCAAGTGGCGGGAGGCTTTGCCTACCTTTATAGGGCAATTATCCCCTTGAGGTGGGTGGCGGCGGTGTCGGGCGGAGAAGTCGGGACGACGGTGGCGGCGGTGAGGAAGGTCGGGAGCTTGGGTGAGTGTCGGCGCGATCCTCGCGTTATGGTGAAAACGGTGACGCGGTCTTCAAGGGCCGAGGAGGTTCGGAGGTGGGTCGGCGTCGGCGGCGTGACTCGGGAAGCTCAGCGGTGGCGAACCACGAGCGACGAGGAGCTCGGACGAGCGGGGAAGCCGCGGCGCCCGAGGCGATCTAGCTCAAGGAATTTGGCTGCAGGACAGTAAAGCGATGGGAAGTTAGTTCGCGGAGTTGGGGAGAAGGAGATCGCCGCGGCTACGAGGCACGAATACCCGATTACCTTTGGATGAATGGAGAGCGGCGTGGGGAACTCAACGGAGGGTTTATGGCCTTATATACCGCCGGGAGGCGCAGCGAGGCGGCGCCGTGCGGTCGCGTCGGGCTGGTGGCGGCGGTAGGGCCGCGGCGGTGTTAATGCAGTCTGTCCGTGAAGACCCACCGCTGCGCCACGCCCCGGGTGGTTGCCTCTGCGTATTGCTTCCCTCCTCCTTTTGCCGCGTGAAACGGCGCGGATCGGCCGGGCGGCGACGCAGTGGAAAAGCACGGGCGGTGGCGCCAAGTCAAGGCGACGGAAGGCGCAGCTTTCCACCCGCAACGGTGGCGCAGCGGGCGAGGCGTGCATGCGCGCCACGGGAGCAAAAGCTCGCCGTGGTGCCGGTCTTGCGTAGCGGAGAGAAAGGAGCGGGGCAGCGAAGGCGGCGTGGCGGGCCCATCGGTCAGAGAGAGGAGGAAAGCGCGATGTCGCGGATGGCCGCGTGGCGAGAGGGTCGTCGGGCGGCGGTGCGGTTTAAGTGAGGAACGGAGATCGGCCGAGGCGTCGGTCGGTGAGCGATGCGAGGCGGACGGGCGGATGGGCGAGCGCGCGAGAGGGAAATCGCGGTATCCACGCGCGAAGGGGTAAGGGAAGCGGGATCCGCTGGCGGCGTGGCTCAATCCCACCCATCCAGTGTCGGACGGAGGCGGTGGATTTTCTGATTTCTTTTGGATTTTAAGTTTTGCTTTTAGAAATTACAGAAAATCCCAATAAGTCGGAAAAATATGAAAATGCTTCCAAAAATTCCAGAAAAATTCTCGAGGTTCTGGTAATATTCTCGACTTACTAAAAATATTTCCAACTAAAGTTGGTATTTATTTTACTTTCTTCCCTTATTTTCCATGCCATTGTTTTCCGAAATAATATTCTATGCCCTAAACCCAATTTCTCTATTTACTTTTATGGATCATCTTTTGATTCTTGTTTACAATTGTTTGTCTTTCTCTTTTATAAATTCTTTAATTTCGGAACCTTAACCAAATTGAAAAGCATCGAAAAATCCAAATCCAAATGGAATACATTGCAAAAGCAATTCAAAAGCTCCTCATTTCTAATTTCAAATTTTTGGGCTGTTACACCGATCAAGACACATGGTGCAAACCCGTCATTTGAACTCGCCTTCAACATTTCTTGCCTTTCTCATGTCATGCTTGTGCTCACCATCTCATCAGGTATCCTTGATTGTTTGGGCCTTGGCTCCTCTTTGAGCAAACCCTGATCCTCGTCGTTGACCATGGTGACTCCAAACGTCCCTATACATCCAAAGACAAACAAATTGATTACGAGTACATGTTCTTCACAACTTGACCCACGTTAGTCAAAACATGCATCATACAATCTTATTGTAATGACCCAGGTCACCCCAACTTAATCCACGACTTAAATCCTAAAATCATATTTTTCTGCCTAGACTGGTACTACTGCTCCCTATATACCAGTACTATCGCACCGTGGTCCTACCGTTCCCCAAGCCAATACTAATGCACCTTCGCACCTCAAAACTAGAACTCTTTGAAAATAACGTACCGCTAACTAGAAATTAGAACTACCATTTTGTGGTATAACCGCGCTCTCACCGCGGTACTACTACATTGTGGTATAACCACTGACACAACAGCGGTACGACCGTTTTTCCTAAAAATTTCAGAAAACAGTCCGGACTCACTTAACCACTTCACAAAACTTGCAATAGTTCATCACAACATTAACTTAGACCTTCTCACACATGATCCTTCAATATGCCTATTCATGTTACCTCCCAAACCTACATATATACAAGAGTGCATAACCATGTTCCTCTCCAACTGGACTATTCTCTAGCAAGTTAGCAAGAGATCGATCTAAGTCGGCCTTGTTAGTCTGCGGTTCTTTTGCTCTTGCTCGGATTCGAGAGAGAAGGAGAGAGGGTACTGACCGTCGGACGCGTTGGAGGAGGAGCTGGCCATCGTCGGTGAAGTGGTCGGGGAAGAGGCTGGCGGTGGCGTCTCGCGGTAGTGACGATCTCCCTGGCGGTGGTGGCTTCCCGTCGCTGGAGCGCCCCCTTAGCAGATCGGTTTAGGGTTTGTCGGTGGGGTTTGTGGCGGCACGGTGAACCTCATCGTGCGTGCCGCCCCGGCCCCCACCTCTATTTATATGGCGGCGCGACAGGGCCCACCACCAATTGGGTGGCGCCCGATCGTAGCGTGGTCAGGGGTCGCATTTGGCCGTTGGGCCAAATGCTTGAGATCACCCTAACATTCTCCCCCTTGATCTCAATGTATGCTTTAACTTTAATTACTTTTGACTTTACTCATTCCATCGCAGATTAGTGCATAAAACATGTCTCATCGTCACGGTCAATCGCCGATAGATTTAACAGCTACAATACACCTCTCTGTTCTGAAATAGTTACTTTAAACTTTTGGGCCATCTTTTAGTCCAGAATCATAGGCTTTCCTTAAACCCATGCCGCTACATGTTCTCTCGAACACGTTGGGTGGTAAGCCTTTAGTAAGCGGATCCGCCAACATCTTTACGGTACTTATATGCTCAAGACTTATAATTTGATCCCGAACTTTATCTTTCACAACATAGTACTTTATGTCAATGTGTTTGGCAGCACCACTTGACTTATTGTTGTGGGCATACATTACTGCGGGTTCATTATCGCAGTACAACTTAAGTGGTCTATCGATGTCGTCAACCACTTTTAAACCGGTATGAACTTCTTTAGCCGTTCACACCGCCCCGTAGCCTCATAACATGCTACAAACTCGGCATACATTGTGGACGATGTGGTGACGGTTTGCTTTGAGCTTTTCCACGATATAGCTCCTCCAGCGAGAGTAAACACATATTCGGATGTCGACTTTCTATCATCTCCCGCATAATCAGAATCTGTATACCCCACTATATGGAGTGAATCTGATCTTCTGTATGTCATCATGAGGCCTTTTGTTCCTTACAAATTACGCAAGACTTTCTTTACCAATTTCCAATGTTCTATTCCAGGATTGCTCTGGAATCTGCCAAGTAACCCGGTAACTAATGCTAAGTCAGGACGCGTACACACTTGAGTATACTGCAAGCTTCCGACAGCTGAAGCATATGGAACCGATTTCATTTGTTCGAGCTCGTACTGGTTCCTGGGGCATTGAAAATCCACATATTTGTCGCCCTTGACTATAGGTGCAGGTGATGGACTACATTTATGCATACCAAATTTCTTTAAGACTTTCTCTATGTATGCGTTTTGTGACAGTCCCAATACCCCTTTGTTTCTATCCCGGTGAATTTCAATCCCTAGAACGAACGAAGCTTCACCAAGATCTTTCATATCAAAGTTTGAGGACAAAACTTCTTTGTCTCGATGTGATCGACATCACTACTAGCCAGAGGATATCATCCACATACAGGATTAGGAAGATAAACTTCCCATCTTTAAACTTTGCATAAACACGTTGTCCTCTACATTCTCTTTAAACCCAAATTTTCTTATTATCTTGTCAAACTTCAAGTACCACTGTCTTGAAGCTTGCTTTAACACATAAATCGATTTCTTTAGGCGGCATCCCATTCTTTCATTTCCTTCCACGACAAAACCTTTGGTGTGCCATGTAAACATTTTCCTCCAAATCCCCATTAAGAAATGCCGTCTTTACATCCATCGATGTAACTCTAAATCATAATGTGCTACTAATGCCATTATGATTCTGAAGAATCTTTACATGAGACCGGAGAAAAGGTCTCATTGTAATCAATCCCTTCTCTTTGCGTAAAGCCTTTTGCCACAAGTCGCGCTTTGTATCTTTCTACATTCCCTGAGTCAAGCTTTGTCTTATAGACCCATTTCTGACCTCTCTGTTTTGGCTCCTTTAGGAATAATTTCCAAGTCCCAGACTTTATTAGTCTTCATGGACCTCATTTCCTCTTCTATGGCCTCAAGCCATCTTGAGGAATTTTCGCTTCTCATGGCTTCTTCAAATGAGGTGGGATCATCCTCCATTTGAAGTTCCTCTGTATGATAAATCTGATAATCATCAGAAATAGCTGATCTTCTTACTCTTTGAGACCTCCTCGAGGCTTCCTCATTTGGTACATCTTCTGTTTGAGGCTGTTGTTGCTCCCCCTCATCTGTGGCAATGGGTTCTATGGGATCCTGAAGAACAGGTTCCTCATTCTCATTCATTGTTGCCACAGGAGGAACAATAACAGGTGCTGGCACCACAGTATCTTGCACCGTCGGTGCAGCGACAGCAGGTAGTGTGAAGAATGGCTCTTGAATCATCGGAGTGGGCGCATACACCCGCTTCTCTTCAAGGTCAATCTCTCGAGCTACCATGCTCCCCCTCATCATTTCATCCTCTAAGAAGACAGCGTGTCTCGTTTCTACAAACTTTGTATATCTGTTTGGACAGTAGAAATGAAAACCTTTTGACTTTTCCGGGTAGCCAATAAAATGGCAACTTACTGTTTTGGGATCAAGTTTCCCAAGGTTTGGGTTAAATACTTTAGCCTCAGCAGGACTCCCCCACACACGTAAGTGGTTTAGTGAGGGAACTCTTCCTGTCCACAACTCGTACGGTGTTTTGGGCACCAACTTACTAGGCACTCTGTTGAGAATATGAATGGCGGTTTTCAACGCCTCCATCCATAAACTCAATGGCAGTGTGGAATAGCTCATCATGTTTCGCACCATATCCATCGAGTGCAGTTGCGTCTTTCACTACTCCATTTGCCGAGGTTCGCGGTGTAGAATCTTGGGCCACTATGCCATTTTCTGTAAAAACCTTGCAAAGGTCCAGAACTTGTCCATATGGGGTATGTCGACCGTAGTACTCCCCCCCCCCCACGGTCAGATCGGACTATCTTAATCTTTAAATCGTGTTGGTTTTCAACTTCAGCCTTAAATATCTTGAATTTATCTAAGGCTTCATTTCTTTCTTTGATTGGATAAATATATCCATAACGGGAGTAATCATCCGTGAATGTTATGAACGAGTCATAACCATCCACACTTTCCACAGGAAAAGGACCACAAATGTCTGTGTGAATAATTTGTAGAACTCCTATGCTTCTTTTGGCGTCTTTCTTAATTTTCTTTACATATTTTCCTTTAATGCATTCTCTGCATTGTTCAAAGTCTGAGAACTCTAATGGAGGAAGAATATCATTCTTAACTAGTCTTTCTATTCTCCCCCTCGAAATATGGCCTAAACGACAGTGCCATAATTTTGACGACGCATCTAGAGTTCTCTTTCGTTTCCTATTTACATTCGTAGACGAGGATTCATTCATTTTCTCGCACGCGACATTCCCATTATCACATACGACATTCACATCATCACGTAATGATAACAAATAAAGCTCATTTTGTAAGATGGCAAGACCAACACATGCTTTATTAAACATTATTCACACTTGCCATTTCCAAAATGATAATCATAACCATCATTGTCCAAACATGAAACACTAATCAAATTCCTCTGTAAAGAGGGAACATAAAGGACATCTCTAAGTAAAAGAGTGAAGCAATCAGCTAGCTCTAATGAAAGATCGCCAACGGCTTCAACTTCAGCTTGGACTCCATTTGCGACTTTAACGCATCTTTCTTTTCTTTGCGTAGTCCTCGTCGAACGGAATCCCTGTAAAGAATTAGCAACATGAACAGTTGCTCCTGAGTCAATCCACCAAGTAGATTTCGAATATTGTACATACAGGGACTCATTTATGAAGGTAATAATGTTCTCACCTTTTTTTGCCATTATCATCTTTAAGTAATCAGGACAGTCCTTCTTGTAGTGTCCCGTCTTCTTGCAGTGAAGACACTGATCTTTGTCTCATCGCAAACTTATTCGTTGAGGTGATGGACGGGGCTTTTCCTTGTTCTTTGAGGAGAAGTTATTGTTGAAGTTCTTTTTCTTGTTGTCCTTCACATAGTTGATAGAACCACCATGTGAGGATTTAATTCTTTCCTCCTCTTGCACACACATAGCTATGCACTTTTCTAAGTCCCATTTCTGCTGCATGTTGTAGTTGACAACAAAGGTGTCAAACTCTTTCGGCAAGGAAGCAAAAACCAAATGAATAAGGAACTCATCCTTGAGAGCCAAATCCATTGGTTTAAGCTTGGATGCCAAGTTGCTCATCCTTAGTATGTACTCTCTTATGCCACTGCCACCACCAGAGTACCTTTCTGTCACAAGCTGTTTAATCAGCTGTGTAGCATAAGTCTTTGAAGAGCCAGTAAACTGACTCTTTATTCTCTCAAGGTACTCGTGTGATGTCACACTCTGCGATTGAGCCCACAATTGCAGTGCTCAATCGTGTTCTTTATCACACCAAACATTTCTTGTTGGCAAGTGACCCACTTTATGATCAAGATCATATGACATCTTTATGGGAGCATAGTCCTCTGTGCAGTGCCGCCAAGCAAAGATCGACCTCATTTTCATCTCTCACCGGTGCCACAGGCTCTGTGGGACACGGTGTGGTGACTACCCAGTCCACCTCAGCCAAGATGAAGGCTAGGTCAATCTTTTTCTTCCATTCACCATAGTTGTCTCCTTTGAGAACCGGGATATCTCTGATGTAACCCATCAAAGAGTATCCTCCTGAAAACACAATTCATATACAGTGAGAACATAATGACAACAACTGCATGCCTTGGTTTCAACGTTGGTTAAAATTAAAACATATAGTTGTTTTACACAATAAATCTACATCACCGTTGGGCAGAAATAGAAATAATGCATAAAATTATCAATTAAAATTATAATACTGTTAACAGAAAAATTATATGCCTTATTTCCAACGTTGGTCAAAATACGACATACAATTTTATTTATGCATTAAATCTACATCACCGTTGGGCAGAAATAGAAATAATGCATAAAATCATCAATTAAAAAATTATAATACTGTTATTATCAACGTTGGTCAGAAAATAACAATATCATAAATCTCTGGAAATTATATCTATTTTTCCAAAATTAAATTCACCCGATGGTTCGAATTTAATAATGAAAAATCAATCAATCAATAACTTTTGCAGCGGAAACATGAAATTATTCAAAATAATTCATTATTCAGAAGCATTATTACTGTACTCATCAATCTCTGAAAAAATTAACACGTTGGTGCAAAAATTTACAGAGATTTTGGTTCAATTTTCATTCAAATTCCATCAAAAAATGCTTCTGAAATAACAATAAAAATCCATTTATGGAAATACTGTTCAAAATGGCCATTTGGCCCATTCCTTGGCCGCGCCCCCATGCCAGCCTTCAGCATGCGCGCGCGCGCTCCTCACACAGCCGGCCCACTCGGCCGCGACCCCTTTTCATCACGGCCATTGATTTCATCGGACGGCTGGGAGGGAAAAACGCCAGGACAAAAACGCCCCCCCCACCAAAAACCCTAACCATTCCCACTGTCTCCACTCGAAAAAAGCGGACGGCGACGGCAAGACGCGCTGAAGCGCAGAGCGGCGGCGCAGCCAGCGCGAGAGGAGCGGCACCGTCGGCAGGAGCGGGCGCCGGTCAACGACGGCGCGCGAGCGGCTGCGCGGCGCGCCGACGCGCGCAGCGCGAGCGGAGCCGCGAGGCGGTAGCGGCCGGCACAGCCGCCCGGCAGCGCAGCGTAGGCGGCCCAAGCGCGGCGAAACGCGCGCGCCTGCTGGCGAGCGGCGGCGGCGCGCGCTCGAGAGGTCCCCCTTGCCGATCCTTTCCTTTTTTTTGTTGGGGTGCCGCCGATCTAGGGTTTCAATGTTTGGGGAATTTTGGTTCGGGATCTTGGGACTTTTGTGGCTCTGATACCATTGTTAGTCTGCGGTTCTTTTGCTCTTGCTCGGATTCGAGAGAGAAGGAGAGAGGGTACTGACCGTCGGACGCGTTGGAGGAGGAGCTGGCCATCGTCGGTGAAGTGGTCGGGGAAGAGGCTGGCGGTGGCGTCTCGCGGTGGCTACGATCTCCCTAGCGGTGGTGGCTTCCCGTCGCTGGGCGCCCCCTTAGTAGATCGGTTTAGGGTTTGTCGGTGGGGTTTGTGGCGGCACGGTGAACCTCGTCGTGCGTGCCGCCCCGGCCCCCACCTCTATTTATATGGCGCTGGCGACAGGGGCCCACCAGCCAATTGGGCTGGGCGCCCCCGATCAGGGCGCGGTCAAGGGGTGGCATTTGGCCGTTGGGCCAAATGCTTGAGATCACCCTAACAGGCCTTTCTCTACTACTACCACAATATCTGAAGGATCTTCTCAAAAACAAAAACCATCTATAGGCTCTGCCAATATACCAAGTGATTCTAAGAAGTCTCATCTTTGTATTCCGCCAATATATTGGCCGAACATGGTCAAGTCTCGACACACAATTCCTTTTCACTTGGGATATGGTTTCTGCTTGTCATAAACAAAGTGTGAATATAGCTCTGCAAGCCCTACTTCGCTTTACTCCCCTATTAAGTAGTACATACATATGGTACAAAATTTCATGTCGAGCTTCATGTGTTACGAATCTGTGAGAGTGGTGTCGAGGATATCTAATCCGGAATAGCTGGTCAAATTGACAAGGCCATACTAAAGAGCCCCTTTGCTGAACAATACTTTCTTACAATGTAACAAAAAGATTGTTGCCTCCTCTGTTTTAAGTTTTTTGAAGGGATAAAGATTATCATATCATGTATAACTGTACAAATTGATACTCTTTGGTCATGTTCGATGTTCTATTTGTGCATGTATCACTATTGTATTGTCATAATTCCTTTTGACAAGGATAAGTTCCAATTGAACAAGTCATCGTAATAAAGCTTGTCATGACTTATTTATTGAGACAATGGTGTATGGACAGAAGGTTGATGCTTTTGTTTGAAAGATGTTACTGTTACACTTCTATTGCAATTGCAGTTCAAAGATGTCAAATAGCAGGGCAAACGAAATAATTGCAATTTGCAGCATAATACCAGGCGGTTGTATTTCTAGTTATTCCTTAGTGCTCTTTTTTCCCCCGACGGTTGCTTAGTGCTCTTGTAAACAAAGTTGTATCACATTGAGAAAGAGAAATTGATTGACCATAATGGGGAAAATTTGGTCTCCCATTATAATACCTTCATTTGCTCGAATGCACCACCAAACAACATAAATTGGGAAGTTCAATTGGTAAAATGTCAGAAGTAACTAAATAAGTGCATATTGCATACTACAATTCTGTAAAAGTACAAGACTTTTGGGCCTACTTTCTCAAATTTTGGGATAATCATGAAATGCATTAGGGGAGTGCAATGCATGCATTACCCCTCCGCACTGTGTTGCTTTTCAGCAGCAAGCTTAGCAACAATGGTTCAATGGAGACTTCTCTCTGCTAGAGGTCTAGATCGGCTACTGCCTACTACAATACCTGACAGACAAGAAGTCAAAAGCACATCTGGGTTCAGTTCATCTTCTGCGTTTTACCTGTACAGAAGTATGCAAATCTTGGTACGTCCTATGCTAACGTATGTGCAAGATGTTAAAGGTATTTCTGGTACTGTACTTGTAGTCTAGTGTTTGCGTGTGTTCCTTGTATATATTTGCTCTTTCGGCTGCTCAACACAATTAGACACTAATTCATCCGTTCCTCGAACATGGTTTCAAAGCAGGTTCAAAAATCCAGCCCTATCCTTGGGAGAAGTTCTCCGCAACTAAGAGAGTAATCTAGATCATTTAACATTAGAGAGTAAAGTCAGAGGGCAACAGTGATGCGCAGCAAGAGGGCAACAGTGACGTGTAGCAAGGATGGGCTGCAAACACCATAGCGATTTTCTGATAATTATTGTAGCACTCCCACTGTTTACGTAGCTATAGCAGACCACACTGTCGAATCAGTATGTTGTCTTGTAGAATCTGATCTAGTCCTAGGGTTGTCAACGGTTCGAATAGAGGTCACTCTTATTCTTATTCGCATTTTTAAATAAATATAAATATGAATCTGAACATGCTCGAGTATGAATACGAATCAAATACCTACTCAATTCGATCGGATGCGAATATTCTATGGTATAATGACGTTTAGCAAATTGATACCAGTTTTATAATAATATTTATGCCTCTTTTCCTTTAGTTTATCACATAATCATTGATCATGTGTGCTATTTTGCCACTAATTCTAGATATATTGCAAATAAATTGGTTATAAACATATCAAATTTGGCTAAAAAAAGGCGTGCAAAAAGATTTATTAGAGGATGTGCCAAAACGAAAAACATGAAATGCCAAATTAGAGTCGATATGTTGTTCACATTTTGCCCCCAATTGCTTGCATGTGGATTCTTCGATGGTCGGCGCATGGCCATTTCAGCGGCCATGGAGTGCGGAACACTTGTGTGGACACCGAGGCTACAGAAGGTCTTCACAGTACTCTTATGAGTAAGACTTACAACTATGTCTCTTTAACCATGGCACTTCGACTATGGTACCTCGACCACGACGTCTCGACCATGGCGTCTCGACCATGACACATCAACCATGGCGTTTTGACCACTACTTCGAGTACTCGACATACGACTACACAGTACTCAAACACACGCGTACTCGACACATGACTACACAGCCTCGGCGATCATGTAAACGCTCCATGGCTGCTAAAATGGCCATGCGCTAGCCATCAAAGAATCCATGCTTCCGAAGGTGCAGAAAAACAAAATAACCATGCAAGAGAGCAAACCTGCAAAAAAAAATACCACCAGAGCGCTAGAACAGCAAAAACTTCCTTCGAATCCAATGAATCTATGGTGTCCTCTCTCTACCATCACGAGTCCTACATCCAAAGGTTGATAGCTACTGCCATCAGGGAGTCTAAGAACTCATGACATCTTTATATCCAACAATTTAGTGGATGAATTGGTAACACTGCTATTTTACAATTTTGTTCTCAGAGTGAATTCAATGTCACCTGGCACATGGTTTCAATGTGAGCAACCCACTCCGCCCCACTTTAATTACTCTCCATATTAAGTACATGGAGGATATATATGGAAAATTGACTCAATAGAAGCTCAAGTAGGGAAATTTAGCCAAATCATCGCAACCGTCCTCAACTGTGATATAACATCCAATTTACAAGAAATTATGCCACATAAAACTGCTGTCACTGTTGAAACACAAAACATTGTGTTAGTCTCTTTGTTTCATAATAAAAGTCCCAAGTCTACCATGCACACACGTCAAGGAGATATAAAATCGAGAGAGGTTTTAAACCTTATCTATCCTTGTTAAATCAAATCTGTACTCTCCAACTTATATGAGGTGGAAAAATCTTTGCAGCAAGTTACTAGCCATTTGTATCCCAACTTATCTATCCTTGTTAAATCAAATCTGTACTCTCCAAGCTCCTGGTAACTCTTTGCGCTTAAGAAAAAGGATATTGCTAGGCTGCTTTAGACTCGAGCTAGCTGCTTTCCCTATCCACTGCTCTTCCTCTCGCCAAACATATCAATCCCCCCCCAAATATCTTTTCCCAACCTAGTGCTCCCAATTTCTCCCCAATCTGGCGTCGACAAGCCCATCATGCTGGCGACCGCCACCCACTACCACCGGTGATTCTTCGCAATACCAAGTTGGGCACCGCCTTCCCTATTGCTATATAACTACGACCATGGCTTCCATGTCACCTTTGCTGCTGCTGGTAGCCTGCGAGACGAAGAGGGAGGGGCAATGGGAGAGCCATGGCTAGCCGAGTTCTATCATTGCAACCGGCAAGCCTGCCGCGAGTTCCTTCATGACTATCCGACATCTATCATTGCCAACTATGTCCTCTTCGATTCCTGCTATATTGCTACCTGAGATCTACAACCACCAAGTTTGGCCTCCACGAGCGCTAGTGGGGCAGCCAAGCCCTGCGGCCACGGGTCTCATCGGTGCCACTACAACCTCTTCCTCCAATGTGTGTTGCAGCCCCTACTCGATTTGTTGTAACTACTCTTCTCAATTGTTGCAATAAGTGTTTTTTGTTGCAACAAGTCTTTTTCAAATGTTTGCAGCATATGAGTTATTTGTTATAGTGATTCTATTGATTTGTCATACAAAAGTACCTTTTTGTTATAATGGAGTTCTTTATTTGTTGCATCATTTTGTTGTGTTCTTTTGTTATTTTGGGATTTTTGAACTAGTTTGAAATGTTTGTTTGAAATATATGTTGTGGTAGTTTTGTGAATTTGTTGCAACTGTTTTATTTTGCTACATTAAGGTTGTTGATTTGTTGCATTACCATCTTCTAAAATTGGTATGTTGCTTTTTAATTTTGTTGCTAATCATCGTGTAAATCTGAGACATACGTTGAATTTCATCTCTAATACAACTCTTAATCTCTTGAAATTGTTGAGAGATTAATATTTTTCAAATATATTACCAATGTTGTTAGTGTTGTTTCAAAATATTGCATTTGTCGACGCTAAATATTATGTGTTATTTTCTATTGTTCAACCACCAGGGGGAAACGCATAATGGGAACATTTTCATGTACGTACGGACACTAATCCTCCCCTTAAAAAAAGTTGTACCGTCCTAAGAACACAGTTAAGAAGTGATTTGTTCTTCCCATTTTGATACTGCCGTTTAGTTAATCCGCCAGGTACGTGCCACAAGCACGATTTGAGAACTTCAGGTGTTAAATCGTCACAATTAAATAGATATATAAACCTTACATGTCAAGCCACTATTCCGTGAAAGTACATATAAACCAGAGCAGTTTCCTAACCCAGTTTCTCAAAGCTTCGGATAATCATGATAAATAAGGAACTTGGTCAGTGTTTTAGATCCTTTATGATATTCTATGCATAGAGGCAGAAGTGTAAGTTTCATATGGATCAATGTATCGCGTAGAGATGGCAAGCATAATACAACTAATGTACCGTTCCAAACCGATATTTTCACAAGAATTTTGCAACAAATAGTGATTGCTCAAAAAATAACTAAATGGGTCAAAGTTTGTACATCGCATCAACAAGGCGATGCAGTACATTTAAGCCTACCCAAAATATGAAAACCACTAGAATGCCAAGGCATTTGACTATCAATTTTTAGCTCCTTGTTGTGGATTTATCTGCTTTAAGAGGCTATATTCACAGGAGACATCAGTGAACTACATGTACAAAAACACAAGATCATACCAAGTATCGGTTTAGAAAGTGTTCAATACCATGTATTTCTGAATATGTGTCTATTTCCGATGCCTCCCAAGCCAACATTCATACAAAGGGTACACAAACCTCTCTCTCTTCTGGGTAGACACATGTAAATTCATGGAGACAAGGCTTCTCTCCACTACTGGTCTACTCCTCCAACATCCAACGGATGATAGCAACTACCAGTTAGGTGTCTGAAAAGTCCCAAAACTCTGTATTTATATTCCACGACTTTAACAGCCAAACGCGGCCAAATCCTGCTATCTATATGATTTGATTCGCTTGGCACATGCCTTTGCATGTCTTTCACAGAAGTGTGAAGAGGGTTCGACCACCCAATCTGCTCCATTTTACTCACCCATTAAATCGAGATCAAAATTTTCGTACGAAGCTTCAATATTGAGAAATAATGTCACTGTGCTCCAAGAACCTGGATCCTTTTTCCAATTCACATGCATCAAAATTTGTATCATAATTATATTCACAACTGGCTTCAACGCCTCAATCACTTTATCAGGAAACGCCTTTCTTAGTAAGAAAATCATACTTAACATCAATGCAGCAACCACAGCTGGAGAGCAGCATCTGATGGGAGATAACCCTTCCGTTTTGGAGCCACCTTCTCATGCTTAGACTACCGCTTAGCTGACAAACAACCATCACGAAGAACAAGCAACTGGGACAAATTATTCCATATAAAATGGCTACAAGCCTGCATCAATGCAGAGTGGAAAGCCAAACACAGCAAAGATTACAACAATCTTTGTTCTACAGACTGAGAACACAAAGGTAAATGTACCAACTACTCATCATTCGGTGAAGATCGCGGCCACTTATCGTTAAAGGGCACAGGAATGATGCTCTCTTCGTTCAGTGGTAGTATACATGCATTTCGCAACCTAAAAGGCTAATTCATGACTTTATTAGGATTTATCAGCCTAGTAGCTTCCACCATCATTATCAGCAACAGTGCTCTTGTGGCTCTCAGTTCCTGAAGGCTCCGAGGTGGCCCCACCCGCATCTTGCTTGCTTACTGCTGCTGCTGGCTGGGGATCGGCTGCACGGGGCAGTTCAACTTGCAGAGGCTGGGGCATGCCGTTGACAACCCCAGGTCTCACAACCATTTGTCCAGCGAAAGAAAGCAACTGAGCTTGCTGCTGTTGCAGTTGCTGCTCCTGCATCTGCTGCGGCGTTAGAGGGGTTCTTGGAGCGAACATTGGCACTTGTGACATGTAATGCCCTACCCCGGGCGATGCACCAGGTGGCACCATCTATTTGCAGAAATAACATCAGTGCATGCAGAAGAAAGGATATAAGGATAGATGTCTGGAAATGACAAACCTGAGGGTGGCTTACAGAGGTCTGTGGTTGGGCATCCGCAATTGCAGCCAAATACACGAGGTTCTTCTGAAGCTGAGCTTGATACCTGAAAGTTTCATTGAAGAGAATTTTACCAATAATCTACATGCATTTCTCCATAACCATTTCAGAAGGAAAACCACATTCACATAAACAAATTTTTATGGATATGAAAACTTGTTCATCACATCTATCTACTAAATTCATATACTACAAGCACTGTGTAATGGAAAGTAGATTACAAAAGCTAACACATATTATGCCCCAACTAACAAAATAGATTAATAGAGAGAAGGTAATTACTTCAAATAGTTGTAAAAGCGACATTGTGAGGTAATTAGTGACAATGGGTTAGTAACACTATCCATGGGTGCACAGGCAACACACATGATGCATGGACAAAGACAAGCATGGCAATGGCACCTATGGCAAATTGGCAACCGAAGATTGCACATGGGTGTGCTGACAGCAAAATGGTACTTGGCAGTGCTAGAGGCGAAAACCGACATGATTACAATGTGAATTCCAAGAAAGACATAAGTGAGTAAAGTCTAGTTTAGGACTTTGGAATGATGTACTATATGTCAGAAAGGGAGCATATTACACTATTAATTTATTTACATGAATTTGAAATAGCCAAATGCATGTGAGACAGTTTCGGATGTTAGTTACTGCACATGGCATATATAGCCATTTTGCTGACATGACTGCGGTTGTTGTTTTTCAGTTATTGTTTGCAAGGAAAATAATCATCTGCTGCAAGTAGATTAAGCTACTGCAGCTGGGATGTTGTTATGATCTGAATTTTATTCTGGCAACTTGTGAAGGGTGATCTGGATTTATTATCACAATGTAACACATGAGAGTAACTGTCTAACTGGTTATGGAAATATTAATTAGTGTACATGATTTGACATACATTTCATTAAATTTTAATATGATATCTGCCACTCTCAGCCATTACAAAGTGGTAATAGGTGCATAAATGCTGACATTTTTGTTTTATAGGCAAAAGAACAAGCAAACTGAATGCATAAAGAATGACAGCCATACTTTTTTAAAAAAGAAAAAGGAAAAAATGCACTCCCATTACAACACGGGATGCTACTGTGTTAGCATAGCATTGCCAACATCCTTCTGAGGAACAGGAGACATGAGAGATGGAAATCTCGCACAGGGGATACATTGGCTGAGAACATAGACATTAGTGCTAAAAATGGCAGCATCTTGTATGTTCTTCAAAATATTAAAAAGTGCTATCACACTGTACACTACATAATTTTGTCATGTGGGAACCCACCTAGATTTGTTAGGGGCTGTATACCAATATATGTTCACACCATATAACATAGTAAAACCTTGTAGATCGTAGAGTGTCATTACAATCCACATTAATATATTTCACTAGAAAACCGGGACTACATGCTACTTAGTAATTAGGAAATGGTACCTATAGTTGATAACATTATTCTTGTTAGGTAATTACTGTATCATCCTGGATCTGTGACAATAAAAATTTAATCAAACATGAAACTGATGCTAGTCTAGTGATGCCTCCTTCCAATAAATAGCCCCATCCCCATAAAACTGAGGGAAATCCTCAATCAAGCTTATGTGTTGCCATTCTGGTGGTTTTTGTCTTTTGGGTACGCTTACACATACTGCAACATCTCATGATGCTAGGTACAAATTTGGCCCTATTTTAATAAAGTATTTTTGTGAGAATTCTTGAGCAATTACTCTATTTGTAGTCTGTATGATTTAGTATTCAATATAACTTCTTGTCTTCTTTTGGTGCCATGAAAATTTATTTTCTTGATTATATATGTTTCTTTGCATATAGCAGTTGATTCTTCCAAGAATATTTTTGTACAATGTGTCAAGATGTTACAAAACCAGAACTCATCTGTAGGTAGTAACTCATCTTTCACACAATGCAACCAAGGTGAACGTCAAGTAAATCATGCTTTTATCAATGAGGACAGATACATTACTGGAGCTACATAGTACTGCTAAACAATACTTATCAACCCAGAATCATATTATACATGGCCAAAATATTATTGACCATCACTGCAGTTTTCAGCTTCGTATTTATTCAATACATGAAAAAACAAAGAAACTAATACATGCTAATTTCATTATTACATGACATGTGACATGCCAGTAACAATAAATATATACAATTAGCTGATATCGGGGGAAGATGACAACAAAAACAAGATAATCACATTTTGCTCATTAGAAATTCAACTAATGCAGAAATGTGCCACCATGCAGGATGGCTCATCATTTAGCCAAATGAAAGATCATATCAAATTGTAAAATCTTCAGGATAAAAGATGCAGTTAGTTACATACTGAGCACATTCTGCCAGCTTTCCCAGGTTCTGATTTTCCAAGATAGCCAAAATAAGTTGCTTATTTTCATCCAGATACTGCAAAAGGAAAAAAGTCAGTAATGGAAAATGAATATTCGCAACAGAGCATCCACAGAATTAGTAAATTCAAACAGAAGACCCAAATGAACCACAAAATAAACAAAAGTATTGCAAGAAATTATATAGCTTTGCGAGAAAACACAAGGATCATAAATCACAAAAAAAGATTTTTGAATCATTTGAATGCCCATATTACAAAGCTAGAACCACAGAGTGTAGTTTAAATGTAAAGAACTAAAGATTATTTGGAGTAAAAATGTTTGGTCCATTGCGTGTGCTCCACAAACATGAGTACCCTTGCCAACTTGGAGCACATGAACAATAGTTCAAAAAGACTAGCCCAAGGAAGCTCTCTACATTTTTTCTGAAATAAAGCAACTTGATTGTACTAATCTGGGTATATTACAGTACAACAAATCAAATCATTATCCATAGCCAGTAAGCAATATATGCATCGCCAGCATTAAGCAAAAATCAAGCATGTTTGTATCTAGCGAGACAGTATAAAACACGCTGGTCGTTCAAATGGCAGCTGGTAGCAGAACTCAGTTACTAACTACAAAATAAAAGAGCGACACTTGAAGATTGCAAAATCAACGAATGAGACAAAATGAATTTAACAAAGCAAGAAGTTTTCCTTTTAAGAGAAGGCATAACGAAGACCGGAAGTACGAAAGTCTGAAAGATAAGGCTCAACTAGGATATTTCCAATAAAATCACTTTTCAGTCAGATTGTGAGTTTGCCAGAACTGAAACTGTTTAACTGCTGCTGCTGCTACTACTACTATTGTAAGAAGGCTATGTAAACATTAAATTGCCTCCCAGTTATAAGTTTTAAACTTCAGCTAACCGTGTCAAGGACTGGAGTTCACCAGGACTTGCATATCAATTCCAGGTAAAACTAACAAAATCCGCACCCACAAAACACAAACTGAACTTATAATCCATAGAGTACCATACAGATGTGCCTACGTATATGAGCCATGGCACCTTCTTTCACAATGCCAAAGTGATTTCAATATTAGAACAAGGACCTAATTGTTTGCAAAAGCAAGTAAATGTTCCACACAGGAACAACTTTCAGGCTATGACATTCAGATGAGTACAAATTATGAGGTCAGTACTACAAAAATCAAAGGGAAAACATCAGTTTGGTTCAGGATGGAACAGTCAAGGATAGTTGCATGCTGTGTCGCAGGTAATATGACATAAGGCCATGCCACAAGCAAGGATTCAAGTCCGTTTATCAAAACAATGATCCATTCACAACCTGGTCCCAAGAGTAGTAGTTTACTCCTCGTCCCCTAGTTTACATCTTTGTAATAGCAGAACATAGCAATTCCTCTATTTTCTCTAGTAAACCGTAGTCTCAAGAGTACAGAGACAGGTCTCTTATCAAATAAGAAGCATCACCATAAGTTTACAGCAGGGTCACAACACTATACCCAAAAGAGTCGCCCTTTATCGAATCAGACGACGAAAATACCAATCAACCAATGAGCACCACATTACTAACTTCAAACCTAGGTGGTCAAATCACATCAAGAACGGCTAAAAAAACACCATCTTCATCTTCACTGGCCCACCAGACTAAACCCACCATTAATCGAGCCGAACGCGTACGAACCTAACAACTCACGGTCAGGACCGGCAAATGGACCAGCCCCAACCAAAGGGGGCACGCGAACCAACCGCACGAACGGGGAACAAAGGAGGCACCTTTTGAATCTGCTCGGTGGTGATTCCGGCCGCGGGAGGCATCGCCGGCGACGGCATTGGCATCGGCTGCTGCATCGTGGCGCCGCCCTCTCCCCCTTCTTAGTTCGGTTCTTGGGTGGTGTACGGGTGTTTGGCGGGTTTGGGTGCGGAAACTGAATGAACCACTTGCTACCGACCTGCACAAGGAAGGAGCGAAGCTGAGGTTCATGAACCGCTTAAGCTTGGCTCCGATTCGATTTAAACTCAGCTCAAGCTTACAATAAATTAAGCTTGAGCTCTATTATAAATTCATGAGCTTATTCGAGCTGAGCTCAAATAGTTTGACCAAACTCAGATCAACCTTAACTCAGTGCTCATTCGGTCATTCCTCAATCCTCAGATCCGACCTCAACCTTATCCACTGAGCCTAACCCACCCAACCAGCAACCACCTTATTCGATACATGCCATTCCCCACCTTAGGTCCCCAAATCCTAGCCTCTTACCCTAACCCTAATGCTCTCTTGCCGCCTGATGCCGACAACACCAAATCCCTGAATCTAAATCTCGTTCCCCCAATGCTGCCAACCGCCACTCCACCAATCCACCATGACCATGCCCGTCCGCCTCTTGCTTGAATGCTTCTCTCAGGCCAACTCCCCGTTCTCCAGCCTATTGCTTATCCTGGCTCATAGCTCTCCCCACCCTATCCGTTGTTCGGTTGTCCACCTCCTGCCCTTAGCCTTGTCGTGCACTCATGCTCTCCCTTGAGGCGACGAGGCAACAAAGCGGGCAGCCAAGCACGCGACTAAACATGGTAATGCACCGAGCGTCGACCCGCTGGCAGCCTAGCGCCTCTCCTCCTCTGTGTTCCTCCTCCACCACGAAGATCCTCCTCGGCTCCCCACCGCCACCCTAACATCAAGTACCACCGTAGACAGAGTGAGTATGAACCATGCCCTTGACCTCTCCTCTTCTTTTGCTGTTGCGAAGAACTATAAATTTGTGGATCTTTGGATTATTCATTTTGTTGTAGTTGTTACATATTACACTCAACAAGATTTGGTTTGTAGCTAAGTTTGATTCAAAACTGTATACAATAGTTACATTCTGATTTCTGAATACAATCTAAAGGTCGAGTCTGATCATCTTGCTACGGCTCCTAGTGCCAAGAAGATTTGAAGCTTTCTACCAAGGTTGCTTGTGTTGATTTAGGATCACTGAAGTTTATTTTTCATTCTTGCACTCATGCATTTTGTTGATGATATTATATGAATTGTTATAGATGTCTCAAAATCCACAATCAACACAACAATCTAGTCATTCACCAGCAAGGCGTTCAAATGGCATGGCAACAACAGTAGCACCAGAAGATCTGCAAGTGGAGGGTCGAGAGGATGGACCAATGAAACCCACTAGGAAGAAGTCCCCAATATAGAATTTCTTTGAGGAATGCAAAGTTCCATCGAAGAAAAAAGAGGAGAGACGGAAAGAAAGGTGAAGTGCAAGGCATACGGAGCTTTTCTAACAAAGAACAAAAGTGCTATTACATCACATTTTAAGAGGCATCTTGAGCAACATGATTATTACAAGCTTCAGCAGAAATGCAAGCAGCAAATGACCATCAATTTTCTTAGCACTAAGGAAGGTGACATTGATACTGAAACTCCTTATGTTGCTGTCCCTAGTTATTATGATCCTGCAAGAATTGATGAACTTATTTGCAAGATGATCATTGTTCATGAGCTACCATTCTGTATTGTGGAGTATACGTGGTTTAATGTTTTGCTGACATCACTAAATCCTGCATACAAAAGGCTATCTAGAGTCACTATTAGAAATGAATGCATGAAGCTCTATGAATTTGAAAAGGAAGTACTGAAGAAGGGTTTTAAGGATATTAAGACGATTGATGACTATCGTAGCTCTTTACTCCCATCAACAATGCAAGCTTTGGTGTGTGTGCATCTAGTTGGATTAAAGGAAGCCACCACAAACCAACGGATTTGGTAAGTTTATGGATGTTGCTATTTTTTAAACCAAATAATTGAAGTCTTGATCTAACCCTTGTTTACATTATGTTCTTACATACGAGGATGATGCTAATTCCATTCCGGTGTCATCAATCGATACTCCGAAAGAACTTTCGATTGTGAGTAGCAATTAGTGATTATGTCTTATTTATCAGGTATGCTTTTCTAATCTGTGAGCTTATTGACTTAAATACTTCTACCAGCCTAATGTGATGCCCAGTGTGATGAATAAAACTTCAATCAGTCTTGTGCTGTCAAATGAAGTTGCCAAGTGGTTATAATTTTCATTATCATGTGTAGTTATTTACAAGAGGTATAAATTGGAGAGCATTCTCAGGTCAATACTCAATACTCCATAGTGTTGTAATTTTACCAATGAGAATTGGGTGCTCAGAGCTGTTTGTCATTTTGAAACATTACACTTTTATGTTTGGTCAGTCTCTTTTGAAGCAAATAATGTCGTAAATTCCAAATGGGATCTTACATGCATAGAAGTCAGTCTCTAATTCCCCTGTTGCTTGTTGGACTGTTGGACAGCGCAAGCACTTTATTGTGATATCAAATTATGTTCAGCCATGAGTATTAGTATACCTTGTTATTCATTTTGAGCAGAAATATTTGCCTAGTGAGTAAGGTTTTATTCTTTAAAAAAATGCCTCAAATTCACCATTCAACATAACATTGTAGCATGAATAGTATATCAATTTCAAATTGACTAGTCAAGTCTCATGCTTCCAATTAGACCGGGAGGATCAATTCTCTGGATATTAAGTGTGAAGCTTTTATATGCTCATACACACAACAGAACATGCACCACTCAAGAACTAATGAAAACACTCTTAACAGGTGATTTCATACACACAACAGAACATGCACTACTCAACAACTTAGGGTAACACATTGTAAGGCATATAACACACTGACACTGCTAAGTGCTAAACCTGAATAATGGAACATCATCACCGATTTCTTGATGTATTTGATTGTAAGGCATACTAGTTTGTTACAGATATAAGCAATATATACATTCAATTTTCTGAAATCTCAAATTTTTATGCACCACTAACTATATTTCTTTCATTGCCAACAGTGAAAGCATTTTGTGGCTATTGGATGAAGATGAAGCACCTTTTGGCTGACTGGTAGTCAGTAGAATGTACAAGTGAACCCATGTGATGTCATGTCTTTTGTCTACTTGTTTAAGGCATGCTTGCCCCATTAAAAAAATTTTAGGGCATCGTGTACTGATGGTTATTATGTTGTGAACTTGTACTAATGGTTATTATGTTGTGAACTTGCGATCTGTCATTTATGTTACCATGTGTACTCCTATTATATACTTTCTGTCATATTGATCCTACTAACTAAGATAAACCCGTTAGTTATGATCAGTTCCATTTTCTTATTGAACATTTTTGCATATAAAAGTTGCTATTGCATTATTCAATTTGTTCTAATGTTTTGTGACTATCCTGTCCAGCTGTCCCTGTGATGTGAGAATGAATTTTTCTTGATGAAAACATGAATTCATGTCTTACCGAGCCTAGACGAGCATTGTCAAGCCGAGCTTCTATCAAGCTCGGCTCATTTATAGCCCTAGGTAGAACTAGCTAAATGGACCATGCGGTAGGCCGACTGAGTAATGGCACTATTGGTCCAGCCCAGATATGGAATGGCCCATAAGCTAAACAAGCCATGCCAGCCTAGCCCAATGGCTGTGCCGTGCTTGGGTCAGCATCACTGCCCAGTAGGCCGGTCTAGCACGGCACGCACAAGACAAGGTCGTGCTCTGTTTAGGCACAGCATGGCCAATTTAACCTGTTTAGGCATGGTGACAATGCAAGTTTTAAATTTTCTAGCTGTTTATAGCTGTTGGAAGTTTGAAATTTTCAAAAAAAAGCTTTTAATTTTATGGTATAGAATCTTTTTTATAAATTTTAATTTGTATTTTTGAATTCTACACATTTTTTGTAATTTTTCAAATTTTTTAGCCTTAGAAGGGCTAAATAGGCATATACCGACTCATCAAGCTAAGCGTACTTCGGTGGCCAGGCACAAGCCATGCTTGGGTCTAAGGCTAAGCCCAACGACCAGCACAACATGGCCCATTTAGTTAGCAGGGCCAAATAGACCATGCTAAGCTAGGACTATGCCGGGCCACCCATTTGGACAGGTCTATAGCTAGGGGAAGGATTCTCATATGCTCCTAGGATTAGGTAAAATTATAGATATGACCATCTGACGTCTTGTAACATCTCAAAATTGGATGTTTGAAAATATAAAGTTTTTAAAACTTTTTAATGCATTTTGTTCACATTCGGATTTTCTAGAGTTTACTTGGGCTTTTCTGAAATTTGCGTTATGCAAAGTAATACAAGGAATAATACACAACAAATATAAAAATAGTAATAATAATAAAAGGATGAGCAATTGAAAGCAACAAGAAGAATGAAATTCAAATTTGAATTCAAATTCAAAACCAAAACCAAAATCCAAATACAAATAAAAAAGAAAACAAAAACAAAAAATTCAATCTAGGCTGGCAATCCCTTTTCTCCTTTTTTATTCCATTCCCCCGGCCTGACTCCAGGTCCAATTGGCCTAGCCGCAGCCGTTCATCTTCCACTCTCTCTTTCCTCGCTTCTCTGGCCACAAAATAGCCTGGCCGCACACTCGACCGCGCTCGTGCCTCTATCGTTGTTGGTTCTGCCCCATCATTGCTGGCATTATGGCCATGCTGCCATGCCCATGCACTATGTCACCTCGCCGCCTGCATCGTGCCATGCACACGAGCATGCCCGACCTAGGTCTGTCATGCCCGCACCGCACGTGCTCACGCTACACTATGCTGTTCCACACCAGCTACGTCAACGCACACGTGACGACCCGTCGCATCATCATGTCGTGCGCCCATGCCCTGCTGCCAATTGCTCCCACACCTACTCCTGCATCACCCCTATGCCTATGCCCACATGCGCCCGTCGTATCACCCATGTCGTTGCTGCTACCAACTGCTTCTATCATAGTCATCTCCTCACCACGTCGCGCCCATGTCGTGCACTACTACCTAGTCGATGAGCACAGTGCCACTACCCCCTGCCCCAGCTATTTAAGTCACCCATCCCCACTACTCGCTCCTCACCCCTACCCACTCCTTCCGTTCCTCAGCGTGCAGCTCAACCAAGCAACACCCAACTCCCGTCGCTCCGGTCGCCGCTTTCCTTCATTGGTCCAGCCATTCCGGTGAGCAATGCTTCAAACCATTCACATCACATCATGTTCCACCCCTCCTATTCTGTTTCCCCCTCATTCAATTTGGTGATTCGGGCATAGGAGCTTGCCACACCATCATCTTCCTCTGTTCCAACCGAAAACCACTGCCGCCACTATGAGCCTCACTTTGCCGCCTCAAGTCACCGTCGCTAGCTTGCCTTGGTTCGCCTATGCCCTCATCTTCTGCACTGGTGAGCTCCCCTAACCACTCTCCTACTCGTGTGTGTGCCACCCTTTCCTCCCTCTACCTCACCAACGCTGCCACCCCTTTTCCCTCTCTACGCTCGTGCACTACTGTCGGCTCGCAATATAGTAAAATAGGTGTCATAGCCATGTAATTAGAACATAAATCAAAGACAAGTAGTATTAAATGATAATTAAGGATAATTAGAGTATCAATAGCATTTAATTCAAAGCGCTACATTAGAAAGGGAGTCATGTTAAAATGCAACTCTATTAAGATTTTACATTTTGTCTAGAAGTACGTAAACCCTAGGATTAGTTAATTATCAACCGTGGTTTATGAGTACTTAGTGTCCTAACTAAAGTTAGCTGCCAATTACCAATTAGGGGTACAAACTATCAGCAACTTAGATGCACTTTCCGTATAAAACATCATAGAAATTAATCAAATAGATGACCCCCACATTTTAGTTCATTATTAAATTAGTCAATTGATTAATTGGCAATTAAACCTCAAATAATAATACATCATGAACTTCCCAGAAATGTGAAATCTAAGATTAATACAATAAATTAAAATTATACACATCACGTGTAGAACCCGTACCATAATCCTTAGATAATAATATTTGGTAATACTACCCAGTATACCATGTAAACCCTTGTATTTGTCCGTAGGTCTCACATAACTCATGGAACTTTCTTAATAAATAAGAAAATAATAAAAAAAAGTCATTAAGTTAGGTTTAAGCAATAGTATCCTTTGGTCAGTTATGCCTAACCACCTTCAAATCTGGAGTGGAATATTTCCGTAAATATTCATTCATTCTCCTTGATCCTTCCTTGATGTTCTTCTTGACATATTTCCTCTATGCCATTTCCCCTTCGTTCAAACTTTGTTTGAACCCCATCTACATCCTGCACACACTAAACCTTATCTCATGTCACCAACTTAATTATAATAAAATTTAATTGAGTCCATTCAAATTTATTTGAATTTTTGAGTTATTTAGATCTATTTAGATTTGGTTGTTTGTCCCATAACTAGAATTTGGAGTCTCGAAGAAGCAATAGATTGAGCAAAATCAAGATCGAGGCAATTACCAAAGAGTTTCAAGACCATTGACTGAGAAGGTTTTGAGTAAGACCAAGGCCACAGTAAATTGAGCAAGGCAAATTATCGCTTTGATCATATTGGAAAGGATATTGTCTTAAACTATTAAATTGCATGCTTATTTATAAAGCAAATTATATTCACTATTAAATTGCATTCTTATTTATAAAGCAAATTATAAAGGTGCTAGTGAATTCCATTCCTTGGCTTTGGATATATACCTGTCACCCTAGAATTAATGGTATACATACTAGTTGATAAGTTTGTATCTAAGTACCATGCTTAGCCATGTTAGATACATGTGAGCATTAAATTGCACGACATCATTCAAATATAAAAATTTGGTTTGAGCAGCCACTAGAGGGAAGTGACTGGTATTTGAACTGAAAGGATATTTTGGATTCCAAAACTCTAAACTTGCTTCATACCTAGGTGAATGGTAGGTGGGATTGGTGTAGTTGGAGCACGAGAGTATGATTTGTGGCAGAACCGCCTAGATAATCC
Source organism: Dendrocalamus sinicus (assembly GCA_036346575.1). Lineage (NCBI taxonomy): Eukaryota > Viridiplantae > Streptophyta > Magnoliopsida > Poales > Poaceae > Dendrocalamus > Dendrocalamus sinicus. The sequence continues at coordinate 7,759,311 of CM070674.1, read as the reverse complement.
TAAGAACTTAATCTTGTGTGGACCTCCTAAGGTAAAACAATGCAACCACAAGTCTATAATAGGAATAACTTGGCCAATTAATTTTCATCAGCCCAACACTGGATGCGTCATCCGGTGAAACACAGATGAGTGCTGGACAAATGCCTCCGTGCGGTGCAAGAGGGGGCTGGGGTAGATAGAACCTCATGGTAGTGAAAACCTTAACAGGTGTAGTCATGTTGGGAAAATGAATTGTAAAGGCCTTATGGTGACCATCTGAGCTTCACGCCAAAGATAGCGTTGCGATGGAATAAGTTGGGCATGTCTTGTAGGTAAAGTGTGCGACCACTGAAGAGTGAAAACTATTCGAACAACCATACCCATGGTCAAGGGCAGGCATGAAAACTAAATCGAGTTAGTTTCTACTTTACAAAAAAAATCTTAGTGCTTGAGATGAAAAACAAGAGGGATGGAAAAGAACCCTGACTTTGATTTCTCTTGGGTGGATAAAATTCAGTGAATATAATGGGTAGATAAAACTCTAGTAACAAAGATGGCATATGGTGGATAGAATCATACTGTATAACAAGTGGATGCAATCTGCACTACTATTATTATTGCATACTTTTACACTCTTTAAAAATATGATTTCGTTAAAATGCTAAGTCTTAGGTTTTCTACTTATTCTATTTCAAATGTTGCTTCTGCAAATAAAATAACTTCAAGCATCCCTTTGTTCAGTCTCACATATATTATAATTGTATTCTGTATGGTGACTTGTTGAGTATCTTTGTGCTCACTGTTACTCAATTACTATCCTTCAATAAGTAAGAATGAGAAAGACAAGCCATACGATCATCTAAAGTTGTTGACAAGACTGAAAGATGAAAAGGCTAAGGCTAGGTCATGACCCTAGTTGATTGTCTGTGGACATATCCTGAGGGTTTGACACGCGTGATGTTTCCATTTCTACTGTTGTTTTTTTAAAGGTTTCAGCCTGATCAACACAAGTCCACTATTGTATTAGTTCTACTTTTGTGATATGTATATTTGTGTTCAGCAATATATATATATAGAGAGAGAGGACGCTGAAATGGGGCACCATGGTGTCTGGGCACTAAGCCTCCCTGCCTTTAGATTGCTTTTAGATGCGTGCAAGTGCAATGATATATAATATATCAGGATGAAAGGTCTTAATCACGAATGAAAAGTCTCAATCATAGATGAAAAGTCTTAATCATAGATGAAAAGTCTTAATCATAGATGAAAAGTCTCAATTATGGAGTCTAGACACCATTGTGCCCCTGTTATTTATACTATATGTGTGTGTGTGTGCGTGTGTGCGTTTGTGTGTGTGCGCACTATCTACTAATCTAGTAAATAGTATGGTGGAATCACAGATAATTGTGGATTGCAAATTTGGGTCTGACACATCTAACCATAGAATCCAATTATTGAGCAATAATAAATTACAAAAAATACATGTATATTTGTGTACCAAAAAGTAAATCACATATATTTATGCCAAAATATTTTGCTTCAAAGTTATTTGCAAAAATGTACTCTACGTGGTGAAGCCCTTCGCTGATTAAGTGGTTAGTGGACCTCCAATTCTTTGTGCGAAAGCATCTCTAATCTAGGCATGCAATGGTCCTGTCAACAATAAATTTATTTCTTTATACGCAAAATCCCTCATCCTGCACATGTGCACGTTTGTGTGATCGTCCACATGGTGGCGGGAGCAATTGGATTGAAGTAAGCCGATCCAAGTTGTCCACGTGGCCATGAAGTCACGTGAATCTTTCTTTTGTTGCATAGCAGATTATTATGTATAAATGATTAGACAGAACAACCAACCCACACACCTATAATGCACGCTAGTTCTAATGACAAATGAAACAATTATATTGATCTTTCAAATTATTATGCTCCCATATTATTCTCAATTTTGCTCCCAAAGTTTTATGTAGCATACTTAGTTCCAAAAATTATATTGATCTTCTTCTAAATTTGTAATAATTGGGTTTGATTTTTACTTTTTTTCAACAAAATTATCCCGACTTGCTTCATATTTACACAAATTCATTTTTATATTTTATTTGTAGTTTTCTTGCAAATTATGATCATTTTTCTTCCATGTGTTATCCGAACTTACTTTCAAACCTATAGTCAATTGTTTCTAATTTATGTTGACTTACACAAATTGGATTCTTATATTTTGTTTGTAATTTTTCTAGCAAACTAAGCTCATTTTTGCTTCCATTTTTATCCAAACTTGCTTTCGAATTTATAATAAATTGCTTTACAAGTTATACTGAGGTTACACAAATTTGATTTTATATTTTATTTGTAATTTTTCTTGCAAATTATGCTCAACTTGCTTCCATGTTTGCCACAAATGGCTTTCAAATTTATACAGATTTGCTTTCGAATTTATACTAGCACATCTCCCAAAGTTAAACTAATTTGAAATTTTCATACAAAATTTGCATTGGAAGTTTCACGATTTGCTCCCAAATTTATATTGACGTGCTTTAAATTTATAATAATTGGTTTAGAATTTTTGTTGATTTAGAATTTTTGTTGATTTTAATATATTTTAAATTTTATTGCAAAATTACACTCGTTTTGCTTCCATGTTTATCCAAACTTGCTTTATAAATTTATAGTCAATTTCTTTCAAATTCATGCTGACTTTTACTCTCTTCAAGGATTCATGTGCAAAGAGAAGGGTGCGTATAACCAAAGAAGTAGGCCCATATGGAATTGCAAGCACATGAGTTAACTATCAATAGTGCATGTAGTCCTATGTGAAAATTGGTATGTTGAAGGGGTGCACATGTAGCATTCTGATTTTCAGAGCCTTTTTGAAGCTTTTAAAATAAAATGTACCATTTGGATTTTTCTAGAATTAATAAAAGCTTGGATTAAATTTTTATTAATTGAAAGGATTTAATATGATTAAACTAAACATTAACATTTGGTGAAAGTATTTTATTTGGATTCCTTGTGTCTCAAAGAATCTTTTGGGATTTTTCGGGTATATTTGCTATTTTCTAGAGCTCAACGTAATTTAGTTGAATTTTTGAAAATAGAAAAACCGTCAAAAATCCTTACACAGTGTCGGGCTGAGCCCACTACTGTTTCCTAGCCCAACCAATCTCAGCCACGCGTTGGCCATCCAGCCCGTGCTTTGCACCGACCTTTGGACCTCGCTAGGTGACACGTGTCAAGCATCCAGCATGCCAGCCCCTGTTCGTCTCCTTCCGGCGCGGACTCCATCCCCGTTGCTGCCACAGTTCGCGTGCAATCGTCGATCACCGCCGCCATCTCCGACCCGGCCTCTGTGTCATACTCACCCCCGCCTCTTTGTGGACAGGGTATAAAAGCCGAGTCGTCCCCTCGGTTCTCGCATCCCGCAGTCGCGTCGCCTCGTCTTCTTCGCCGTGCACCGTCGCCTTCGCTGCTTCGTCATCGTCTTCAAAGATGGTCACCGCTTCCACTTCTTCGCATCGCCGTCAGTGAGCATCTCATGCCGTCGCTCTAGTCCCCACCGGTGTCACCGACCCCGCCGCCATCCGCCAGTGGGCCTTTGCCGCTGAGCACTCTGCCGTCGTCCTCAGTCCGCGTGCCTCTCCTCGCGTCACGCGCTCGCCACGTCATCCCGCACCCACGCCCGCGTGCCTCTTCGCCTTCTCTGTGGATCGAGTCCATGTTGCACCGTGCCACTGACATGTGGGTCCCACATGTCAGGTCCACTGTGCCATAGACCCAAGCACCGACCAAGCCGAGTCAGCCGCCACCTCACCTGCCATGTCAGCCCTAGTCACCACGTCATCAGCCTAGCCACCATGCACTATTCCATGAGCAAGGTTCACCATAGACTTGCTTTTTCATGAGCCGAGTCTACAGCATAGTAGAATTTCCGATTTTCAGCCCTTTTCTATAGATTAGATTTTCCAAGAGCCCGTTCTCTTCTGTCCGAACTCCGATTGACCCGATTATTTTTCCTAAGTTTATCTAAAATTAAGCTCTATCTTTTGGTTCTAGTTTTGAAGTTTATTTGAATTTATTTTTTGCCTTGTTTCGTTCTCTCTCATTAGATCACGCTTTCGAAGGAGCTAAAGCAAGATTTGAAAATCAAGAGCCATTAACTGAGCAAGGCCAAGGCAAGTTGTGTCCTTTGATCATGTTGAACCTAGTTTTTAAATCTATTATTTATTATATTGTTTTAAATTATCATGCATCGCTATTTTATTATAAACCTTTGTATTGGTAGTTATTGTCCAAATTGATTAATCCCTCCTTGGTAATTTGTATGCCATGATTCCATTGTCACCATAGGATGGGTAATTATCTAGTGATGTAATATTAGTTGTCACATGGATTGTACATTTAAATTGCTTAGCCATGCCTATAGTTACGCTGGGTTTATCATCACATGTGGTCAATTAATTAATTTTGACTTAATGGTATATTGGAATATGGTGGTCAGCTACAGCTATAAAATTTGAGAACCATGACATGGGTAATGTCATTAGTGTTGGTTATACAAAATTGATTTTCACTTGGGCAAATGACCATGTAGTAAAGGGGTGCAATTTGCACATCAGGATGTGGATATTTCACCTAGGTAAACCTAACGACTTAACTTTGTGCGCCATTGGTCGGAGCCTTATCGCGCAAACCACATGTCTAGTATGGGATAAACTTGGCATAATAATTTGTGAAGTCTCAACTTTGATTTTGCTGCTGATGTTGTTTTGGTGCAATGGGGGCAATTATTGACTAGGTGGTCAGCCTACTCGACGACGAAACCTTAACGAGCAAGATCGGGTTGAGATGAAGCATTGTAAAAGCCTTATTGTGATTTTCTTTAACGTGAGGATTATCACATCGTGTGGGTACAGTTGTGCAACCTCTGCAAAGTGTAAAACTATTCGAATAGTCATGTCCTCGGTAATAGACAATGCTCGGTGATTTCACATGAGGGGTAGAGCTTTCATAAAAATCTAGATGGGTTAAGTTGAGAAGTGAATGGTTAGTTCACTGGTGGTTCATTACATGAATCATGGTTCACGGGTGATTCATTGGAGTGAATAGTCAGTTCGCTTGTGGTTTGTCTCAATTCCTTTGATTACTTATTTATTATTATTTACAAAGTTCGTTTTTAATCTATTTATGGTATTTACTTTAAATGGTTGCTTTATGCAAATTAATCTTTCAGCCATCCATTGGTAAGCCTTGCATACTATATTGCATCTTTGTTACAAACGACTTCCTAAATACTCTATGTACTTACGGCTATATCCACATTTGCTCAGTTGAGGAAGAAGGACTAGAACGGCAGGAGGTACTTGAAGGAGGATACTTTGACGACTTCACGGAATAGGACTTCGCTCCGCAGTTGATTGCCTGTGGGCATATCAACTGGCTGCTTCGCTTATTTTTGTTTTCCGCTGCAAGTTTCCTAAGCCTTTAAGGCTATTATCTGTAAGTTTGGTTATAAGCTCGCAACTATAATAATTATTAATAATATTTGAGCCTTTTCTTAGTGAATCGTGATATAGTTGATATTTCATCTTTGTTTATATTGTGTGCACTAGCGTGATCTTGGACTGGTGTAAAATACACAGGAAAGTCCATATTTGCATATTCGAGTTTCGACAGCACAAAGCTATATATAGAAATTGGATGGTATTCGTTTGATTAGAGTATTGCATGCACATGCAGTCCATAGTCAAATCCTTATTTATAATAACAGCGATTGTTTTTGGGTACTGACTTTCAGCAGACAAAAGTTATTTGAAATGTGTTTGTTGCTTGACGTGGCTTTTTTAATCCATTTTCTCGTTTTTTTTGTTTTTCCATATAACGGTGCTTTTATTTTTTTTTCTATCTTTTCTTCTTTTTCCTTTAATTAAATGTCTCAGAAAAAGCTAACAGATGCTATAATGCTATTTCAGTCAAAAACCATATCTAAGGTGGTAGTCTGAATTTAATTCCGGAATGGTTAAAAGGCCAAAGCCATTCAACTTGGACTCCATTTCTATTAAAAGAAATCATATAATTCGCGGTACGGGTACTCATATATGGGAGTCGCCCCATAAATTGGAAACATCAACCCGTAATTGAACCGAACATAGGTCCAATCACCTATTTGAATCGTTACGTCAAAATACTGCATCGCTGTTGCTACAAGTCATGGGTACCAACCAGAATATTGTTCAATCTCTTTGCCGGCATGTGACAGGAGACACAACACCAGCAGCTTATTTGTTGACTTCTTGTAACACCACGTCAAAACCAAAAGAAAATGGTACACAGTTGTGTCAAGATGTTCATACAGCAACCGTGCTTATGCTAATTGAAAGGCGTGGACCTCCATCAAGACGTTCATACAGCAGCAGGAAGGTTTGTATCCGGGTTGACATAAACAGATAAAGACGGTCTGGTGCTTCACAATCGTGCAATGACAGCCTCGATCTCTGCAGGGGTGTAGAGGTGGTAGGTGGGCGCGACCTTGGCGATGTCGACATTATTCGGAGTCACCTGTTCCACGTATCATCTTAACTCCTGACACTTGGCAAGTGTTTTTACCAGCTAAAATCAAGAGCATGATACTAGGGTTGAGATGCTTTACCTTTTCTTCCATAACCTGCTTCAAGATTGATAGAGCTATGGTTTCTGCCTCATGAAGGGAAAAAAAACCTCAATCATGAGCTTGCACAAAGCTACAAACAATGAAGTGTCCATGTATAACAGGAGCACCAGTAGTGGAAATATGGTTTTTCTTCACAACAGATTAGAACATGCTACTTTTGATGTTACAGCCTCAGGTCTACAACCCCAAATAATGCGGACAACTTGCAACATGGTGCTATCAGATATTATGGTTGACTTGGCGTAATGTTAAACTTCTTATGGTTTGTGGAACTTGTGGTATAGTACCTTGTTATACTGTTCCAGTAAGGAGCTGTCAGCACCTTCAGAGCATGATCCAATTGCCTTGGCATTGCACTGCCAAAGGGTTCCAGATGGATCAGTGTAGTACCTGCAGGAAACAAGATGCCAACAAAGAATATCAATAAACCAAATTCTAGAGGTTCTTTTCTTCTTTTCTGCATTCCTATTAGTAATTTCTAAAATAATCCCAAACTCATTTGAATTATGAATATGGGAGGTTATGGCAAACATACATTTACACCAATGCTTACTTGGGCTTTGTAAACTGAGAAGAATAAAAGTGGTGTGCAAAGTTTGGGTGTTTGACACACAGCACAGCACAAAGAGAATCGGATGACATGTATGTGAGGAGGACAAAAACTTAACAAAATGAGTAGTTTCAACTTTCAAGTTCATTACAAGATGTTCAACTATGTTTCGGAGATAGCCAATACTTAACAGGCTTTCATTTTCTGATAATACCTATCCTCTTATATGGAAGAAGCACATATCATGTAATTGCACGATGAAAGCAGCTCGTATTTTTCACATGCAAAGCATTATCAGCAAACCTCAACAGTACGATTCAGATAGATAATCTTTCTTCTTAACTCAACAGTACAATTCAGACATATAATCTTTCTTCTTACAAGTTCAATGCCCGTGCTTTGCTACGAAAAAATATATTATGCCAATAAGTCCGATCATCGTCGTCAGACTCGGCCTGCCGCATGCCTTCGGCTCCGTTGCTGCGCTCGGCCGCTCCACCCCAACTGGCGTCGCTCCTCCACCGCTCACGCTTCTGGCCACGCTGCTCGCTCTCTTGACCACACTCTGCTAGCCACCTCGCCCACACCCTAGTGTACACTCACTTCCTTGGACTGGTGGGCTAGCAACATCACGGCAAGCATCTTGCCGATGTCCTCTCAATGGTCTTTGGTTCCTCCATGAGAAGGGTGGCGGGTGTGAGCTCTGATATCAAGTTGATGTGGCTCGGTTTTGAGGGAGGTTTGCGGTGGCTAGTTAGGGGAGGGAGGAGGTGCTGCTAGGAATTGGGTTTAGAGCAGAAGGGATAACGATAAGGGACAAGCTCGCACTCAGGCGCCTGGTCGGGATTCTCTCCAGCCAGGGTTGAGGCTCTGAGCCACTGGAATTAGGGAAGATAGATTCTTATTGCTTATCCTCAAAGTAACAGCATATGTCCCTTATATAGGACAGTACAAACCGACTCCATATCATAACTAATCTAATCTGCTAATCAGTAATCAGATGCGGTAACCCACAAATATCCGACTCCTTACATACTATATATATCCTAACTTTCCAAACTAGCAAAGCCTAATCAATGGCAAATACTTATGCTGGAACATGGAAGGTATCGCAGCATTGCTGCAATTGTAGGCCGTCACGACATTGTCGTTGGCGGCCTGGAATTCAGCTCCACATCTCCCATCTATGGCCTAGCCAGTTGCCTGGCTAATTTGCGCGTGTAATGACGCCCCCAATAGGAGTCCACAACAGCGGCACTGTAGCGTGAACACTACACGGTAGTCTAGCACGTAAATAGTGTCCGTATGCTACTGTAGTAGGTACACGTGAACAGTACCATGAGGTGTTGCAGCGTGCGAGGATTCGGATAGTTTGACAGCATATCGGGGATTAGGAATACAATAATTAGTTTTCTTATTATTTAGGTTTATTTTCTTTTAGATTTATTTCATGTATTAGAGATAAGTTTCCTTAATATAAATATTATTTTTTAGAGGTCAATTTTAGCCGTCCCTATAAAAGAGACAACATTGTATCATTATCGTTAAGCAATGACAACTCTTCTCCAAGCTTCGCTATCCTTGGCTGCACCTTTGGTGCCTTCACCGAGGAGGAAGGTTGCCGTTGTCTAGCAGCAGTCCTCTCCACATGGTCAGTTGATGTCGTGCCTTCGTAGATGTGGGGCATGGCGGGTGTTAGGTCCACAACGGCATCGCATTCTTCCCCGCACCAGTAGGAAGAGCATCATTACTATTAAGCAATAACAACTCCTCTCTAAGCTTTGCTATCCTTGGCTGCACCTTTGGTGCCTTCGCCGAGGAGGAAGATTGTCGTTGTCTGGCAGCAGTCCTCTCCACATGGCCAGTCGATGTCGTGCCTTCGTAGATGTGAGGCATGGCGGATATTAGGTCCACAACGACATCGCGTTCTTCCCCGCACCAGTAGGAAGAGCATCATTACTGCCACGCGTAGCTTGTCCATACCGCCGGCGCCTCCTGCAACGGCAAGTCACGCCAAGGGACCAGCAGTTTTCACTGTTGTCCAACAGAGTGCTGCACTCTCTCTTCCACATGACTATTTGTCGGTGCCACGGGCTCTCGTCAACATGAGGTTACTAAAGACTTCAATCATGGCCGCCACCTGACATCTCAAGGACGAGTTGTCTCACCGTGAGGGGTGTAATGTTATGGCCTATGATCCCAGTGAGGCGCGCAACAGGGCATGAGCAGTGCGCAGCACTGTAGCGTGAACACTACACGGTACTGTAGCGCATAAATAGTGTCAATACGGTACTATACTAGGTACACATGAATAGTACCACGAGGTGCTGTAACTCATGCGGATTTTGATAGTTTGACAGCATATCTGGGATTAGGAATATAATAATTACTTTCCTTATTATTTAGGTTTATTTTCTTTTAGATTTATTCTATGTATTAGAGATAAGTTTTTTATTATTAGGATTGGTTTCCTTAATATAAAGATAGGTTTCTTAGAGCATCTCCAAGAGATACTCTATATGGCTCTTAATATTTAAATTTTAGAGTTGAAGAGTAAAAAGTAGCTCCAACAGATTCCCAAATAGACTCCCAAAAATAGAACACACCCAAAAAATGGGCTCTCGCTCTCTACTTATAGAGGATGATCTAAGCTTCCAATACTGTTTTTCTGGTTTAGGGTATCTGTTGTAGGGAATGATTATTTTGGGACCTTATATCGTGATTAGGATATGTAAAAAGAGATTTAGGGTGTGAATTTATTGGGCATCTCTTGGAGATGCTCTTAGGAGTCAAGTTTAGCCATCCCTATAAAAGGGATAGCATTGTATCATTATCGTTAAGCAATGAATAAACAAAGGTTCTCCAAATAAGCTTCAGAGCCTCTCTACCTCATCAGCGAAGTTCCCTGTCGGTTAGATGAGGGCGAATACCCTATACCCAGTCTTCCGACCCGTACCCAACCACCGACCACAACACACCTAAGATTAAGATCAAGTACCATGAAGATCCACAGTAGAGAAGTTCAGTATGAAGTCGCTCCAATTCATGATTAAAAGTACATTTGCAATCACACAGCTGGACAACAATAAAGCCATCACTCATATTTTCCATTATCTAAAAAAACACAGCTGGACAACTTAACAGAAATTACCAGCAATGGTGAGGTTACACGTTTATCCACAGCAAGAACAACCCCATCCTTCATCTTCAATCCGCAGTAGAGCCCAACTGCACAGGCATCAGCAACAATAAAGCCATCACTCATATGAAGTCACGTGCATATCAACTTAGATAGTAAACAGGAAAATACCAGCCGAAACTGTAACACCCCCGTTTCTGGGAGTATTATGAAACTCTTGCAACTGCCCAGGACTGTTCAGTTGCGAGTTACGTCAATTGAGTGTATAACTTTGCTAACACATGTTTTAGACAAAAGCCAGCTTTATTGCAACACAAAGGCATAAAAGCCAAGTTTTACAATAGGGCAAACGACCCTTAGATACATTACAGAAAAAGGATGCCACAGGCACGCCTGAGCGGAAGACGACCCTAATTTCACGTGTCTTTGATTTCTTAGAACTCCACTTCTTTGTCTTCATCTGCCTCCTCATTGCTGGCTAATTCTGTTAATGTGTTTAGCAAGTATGAGTACAACTACCGTACTCAACAAGTCACACGGAGATTACTATTAGCTACATGCAGGGTACATCAAATGATGGGGAAAAGCTTATTATTTTATGTGGATGCAGTTTTAGTTATAAACAGGTTTTAAACATAAAATCATAGCTTTCTGTAAACTTTAGGGGTTTTCAAAGTTCAATTACCATACCACCAATATTACCAATTCCTTTCCAAATCTACTTATGCCTTGTTACTGGATTCACCCATTAAACACAGCTTCATTTACCGGAAGCACGGCATATTCGAATACCATTATTTTATGACTCTGTAGAGCTGCCCTGCTTTACCCACAAGATTCCTCAACTCCGCGTCCGGGTTTAAGAAAACAAGGTTTTTCACTGCTCAATTCTTTATATAGCCTCTACCTAGTAGGCTTCCTCAACAAGCCCAGGCCACAACCTCTGACTTATCTCAGCCTACTATTGTGTGGACCTCTGATAATCAAATCAACAATAAAAACAACAATGGCGCCAACTTCCATACGGCTCTTCTCTGCTCCCTTCCGTATGGACTCACACTTTGCCTTCACCTTGCGTTTGTAGAGATTCAATCGAATGTGAGCAGCTACTAGACCAGGTTTGACGTATCAACGCTTGTGGTTGGGCGATCACTATGTTCTTTACTCAGCATAAGGGTCTAGTCCTTGTATTTTCACCGGTGGCAGTTTCTTCCCACAAATTCTTGTCCAGTGCCACAACACTGTCACTGATTTGTGTACTTGCCTTCACCCTCGATTAAGGTCATAGGATCCAGCGATCCTCGCTTACCGTCTAACCACTTCCCAAATAAATACCAAATCTTTTAGTAACAGTATAAGTTGATTCTCTAAACTACCATAATTACATTATTACTATATTTAATATTACTATGTCTTGTCAAGGTGAATATGGCCATCAAATTAAACTAGGCTTTTTCGGGTGGTAGGACATAACTAGTATCATGTCATTCTAAGCATTTATTGTACATAAAATAACAGAGTACAAATAACATAATGAAAATACAAGTAAATAAATAACTTAGGGAAAGTAGGATCAACATGTTCAAAAGTATGTGTGACTTGCCTTGCGAGCCTACGATTTTGATAACTTTGGATTCTTGAACTTGAGCTTGACCTTCTCCTTCCTGCTCCAGGTGGTCTTCAGTGTCGAGCTAACGCAAAAATTAAAATAAATCAGTTCCGGGCCCGGAGGACTGAGCTAGGAGCAAAGAAACGAAAAGAAGAAAGAAAATTCGATAAATCCAAATAAAAGGGGTTTTTGGGTTTATAGGAGGGTCAAATGGGTAAATGGGCCTAAGAAATGGGTTAGCGGGCTCAAAACGGTTCTAAGGAGTATAAACTTGCATTTTTGGGTTTGGGCCAAGTACTGTTCATGTGGCTCGGTCGGGTACTGTTCATCGGGCTCGAACTCGACGCGGCTAGGCGGTTCAGCGCGACCGCGTGGCTCTGGCTCGGTCGGACGGATCGGGCGCGGGCGGTTTGGTTCGGCTCAGCCAGGTCGAAGCGACTCGGTCGGCATTTACTGTTTTTCTTCCCCACTTCGTTCCCTCGCGCGCAGAGGACATGGGAGAGAGGCGGTGGTTGCCGGCGGCGCTAAAGTGATGTGCGACGATATCTAAGGGTATGGGCGGGTTCATGAGGCTAAGGGGATTCCATTTTGGGCAGTTGCGGGTCCGGCGGAGGCGGCGTTCGCCGGCGGCGAGCCCCTCCCTTTCCACGGCTATTTTGAACTCTGTGGCGAATGGGAGCTAATTGGGATAATTGAGCTGGCGTTTAAGCATCACTAGGACATGGGTAGACTTGAGGGAGGGTCGGCTTGGGCAGTGGTGGCCGGAGCTAGGCGGGCCACGGCGAGGTGGTCGGGTGGCGGGGCGGCTCTCGGCGCCGGGGGAGAAGGAGCTTTGGGAAGCTAGGGTAAGGGTCCGGGCGCGCTTTGGGGAGTTTGAGGAAGCTACTGGCGGTTGCAATTGAGAAATGGTGGCTCGGAGGAACGGAATCGTGCTAGGGCTCACTTTTAGGGCTTGCGGCGATGGAGACGGTGAGGGGCCGATTGGGTGTGCCTAGGGTTTCAAGGGGATGTGAGGGGAAGGTCGGAGGGGTCGTGAGCTTAAATAGATGCCCGAAGGCGGTTCGGTGCTAGGAGGCCGGTTGGGGTGGCTGCAACTCAGGAGGGGGGCGAGAAGCGTCGGGTGGAGTTGGTAGTGGGGAGGCGCTGGATGTTTTGGGCAACAAGAGGCGGCGGTCAATGGTGTCAGGGTGATGTCAGGTCGGCAGGGGGGGCTGTGAGAGCCGGGAGGGCAGAACCGGGGGGCGAACTGGGGTGGCACAACCGGCAGCGCCTGACACGGGTGCAGGGCATGGCAGGGGCATTAATGGAGGGTGTACAGGCGCTAATAGGTGGAGCTTTGCTGGCAATGGGGAGAGAGCTCGCGAAGGTGCGAGGACGAACGGGGAAGGTCGGCGGCAACGAAAACAGGGGGTGACGGTGGATTTTCAGATGGTGAATAGTGACAGCACGGTTCTCCTCCGTTCAAGCATCGACGGCAAGGATTTGAGGCGGGAATTGGTTGAGATTAGTGCAGGATTGGCTAAGGAAGCAAAGGAAATCAATTTCAAAACGGAATTTGAGATTTTTGAAAATCTGGTTTGTTTCAACCTACCCCCCTTAAAAAGAATCTCGACCCTGAGATTCACCCAGGTTAGAGAATAGGGTGAAAAATAATACTTGTTACAGTTCTGATTCCTTTCCTTCGGTTTTATTTGTCCTTCAGTGTGATCTTCATGTAGTAGTTGCTAACTGGTACTGATATTGATACTTTGATCTCTCTGATTATTTGAGTTCCTAAAATTTTATGAAGCTTTTCTCAAGATATAAACGTAATCTTGTGCTTCTTGGTCTGGGATAGCTTCATTTGGAAATTCATGCGGTAACGCGACCATGATCTGACAATGTTCTGCTAGCTCTCTTTCCCATAGAATAGATTTGTTTATTTGATAGGAAGTGTGTTTCTTTAACCAAGTGATCTGTGTTCGTTTATACTCTCATGTCCTTTTCATGTCTTCGAGAGTCTGTAAAATAATCCCATACCAATGTCCTTCGATTTCTCATTTCCATTATAGGACTAGTTATAACTATAGTAACCTTGGTAGACTTGGATAGTCATCCTTTACTTTCTGTTATATGTCTTGGCATACCATGTACTTTGAAGTTCCTCTTTTTGTACTACCTTAGGGCATGTTTGGCAGAGCTCCACCAGCTCCAGATCCACCAAAAACAGCTCCACTCCACGAATTTTTACCCAAACGCTCCAGCTCCACGAAATCTGGATCCACCAAAATACCGGATCTAGCTCCAGATTCATGAAATCCATGGAGCACCTCAAGGGGTTTTGATGGAATATTCATTTTGGCGCTAGGTTTTGAGATGTATATTGAATCATTTTTGTATCATTTCTGCAAGTCTGTTATTGAGTATAAACTGTGATGTATCCAGTGTCTTAGATCTATAATGGAGGAAATTATTGGTTAGATTTGACCGCCATAGCTGCATAGACTAAATGCGTGCAGGAAGTTATCTTGCGATTTTCTCTAGTAGACGATTTCCCGTAGTTTGGTTTTGGGACAAATACTATGTTTTACTTAGCGTGTCTGGGAGGTGGTATCTGTGCACGTTTGCATAGATATGCAAAGGCCCACTGTTAATGTTTAGTGCTGCATTTACTTTGTAATTTGAGGCATGAAACTCCATTCCTTGCTATGGTATTGTCCACCGTGATGGTTAGTTCTGATATCTGTGTGATTTAGGAATTTATTTCTTAGTGAATTTGTATGGTTAGTGGTCGAGTTTGGTGGAGATACATTTAAGTGTCTGCTCTTCTATTCGATGTCAAGGATAACATCGGTTGCTCTGTTTGTGCTTGTTTGTTAGCAAGAAAGACATAATTTTGCAATATCAATTTCTTGATAGATAGGGCTTGTCTGCTTAATTTTGGGCAAATGGCTAGTATTTTATTGGCAGTCTAACACAACAAGCACAGTAGTTATTATTCTAATTGGCTTGCATCGATGCCATATTCATCATAATATCAATCTGCATTACACTAGATGTAGTGTTATACGTGCTTTCTACACACAATTCATTTTTATATTGGTAACATCTAATATTAGCATTTCTTATTTATATTGCAGTTGGTGTTGAGATTGATAATGTAAGGGTGGAACTGCTATTGTCCCAACCGAGTGGTAAGGACATTCTTGAGCTCATTGCTGCCGGTAGGAGAAGTTTGCTTCAGTTCCATGTGGTGGTGGCGGTGTAGGCTGTTGCAGTGTTTGCTCCTACCGATGGGAGTCTTGTGCTGCTCCTGGTGAGTCAAAGAAAGAAGAGAAGGTTGAATTGTTCTTGTTTGATGTGCGGCATGTTATTATCTACTACTTTGATCGATCGGATTAAAGTCTTAACGATTTATTTGCAAATCTACTCGCATGACATGGGCTTCAATCTGTTCGATTGAGTGGTGGGGTCTTCTCTTCTATCATCGGTATCGAGTCTTTGGGCGAAACTAGAATCAATGATATTTGAGTTTTTAGCCATTGTTTAGCCGAGTCGGAAAACACTTTGGAAAGATTATGCTTCTTGCTATGTTTTGATATGTAGTAATCCAGTAGTGGTTCTTTGGTTGATTTCTTGGTGAACCATACCTTAGCCATCCAATTTTGGTGCTTTATTAAAACGCCTTTTTCAGTGAAGTTCATTTCTGTTTTTTTACGTGGCTCCGTTGGAAGCCTTTCATTAACTCACTTGTGCTATTTGTGAAGTAGTGGACTAATTCGATCTGTTGCCTCCATATTCCATGAATTATTCCGACTATAACTAGTGGCAAAATGTTCGAGCTTGTATTAACTTTGGTTAGTACTAAGAGAATAGGCGTCGAGTTGTAAAAGCGGTCTCATTGGATTTGACTATCATCATCTGCGAAGCATTCGAGCAAGTTTGTTTTCTGCGTTTAGTTCACGAGCATGGTAGAACTGCACATCTCCATGATCATTTCGGCATGGCGCGGCTATGTGAGTTTCGGTTCCCAAGCGGCGCGAGGATATGCCTATTCATTTAATCTTTATTTATTTTTATGTATGGACAATCGCAATAGTGTTGAGACGTTGTCATGGATATTGGTTAATTAATTATCTATCTTATGCGTCAATGTTTGAATGCTCATGAATATTTGTGTCGAGATATTGCATTTGTGTTCACAAAAAAACGCCATTTTTTGTGAATAAATATGAACAAAATATGTGCGCTATATGAAAAAAGATATATATCATACAACCTCAAGGGCAAAACAGGCCATTCCCACCAAAAACTCAGTTTCGTGGATCTGGAGCTGCTGTGGAAGCCAAACAGTTTGTCCAGCTCCATGGTGGGATCCCAGATTCACGGTGGAGCTGCTCCACAGTGAATCTGGTGGATCTGGAGCTGGTGGAGCTCTGCCAAATAGGCCCTTATTAAATTCCTCTCTCCTGATCTTGGTTCATTTTCACTCTATTAGGGTGTATAAGAAACTGTAAGAAGAAATTTTATTTTGCGGTTACATCTTTCGATCTCCTCTTTATTCGGTATTCAGAAGTGACGGCGAGATCTCAAGATCTCTTGCTTATTCTATGGTGAACTCTGTTGATGCCTTTTATCGCAACTTAAGATAGTGTTTTGTAACCATGTCACGATATATCTTTTGCCTTTAGTGCACCTGTCACTTATCTTCCCAGGCAATATTGAATATTTGTATTCCTGTCCTTGGTTAATGTGTAACCATCTTCATTATCGTGAATTTAATTCCAATCGACCAAGGCTTGAGTCATGGCTACCAGTATTATGACTACCAATTCTAAATTATGAACATTTTATTTCCTTTCAAGTGCCAACATCCTGACGTAGATATTACAATTCTTTCATCCTGTATTAGTACACATCTTTGCCTTGGGGTGTGACCGTGAGATCAGGAATCCTTCTTGGGTCAGTGGGTATTAGAACTAGAAGAGTTGTAGTCAAATTTAGTCTTCGATAGGTCTGAGGCTAAAACCTTTAATTCCTGGAAACTTCTCTGTGTTATGCTCAAGCTTATGCCTACTATCCTTTTCCTTCCCTCTTACTGTACCTGTATATCATCCTTGTATAAACCAAATTATGACATCTTGTATTTTTGTACAAACTATTTGGCTTACTTCCCGAGATCTCTGTAGATATAATAATATTCTTTATTATTCCCTTCAGTATCCTTTGAGACGTGTCTGGTTTATCTGTTCTAGTGTCCATACTTTCACTGTATTATCCTTATTTTCCATCCGAGCTAGGTTAGTTCTTCCATCCCTTATGTAGTCTTGTAAACATTCACAATTGCCACACTTCACTTGTACCAGGTTGAAAATTAAATTCACAGTGAATTATGACACAAACTTCTTTATTTAATTATACTACTACAGATAGTTCACGAGTACATCTGGTAAGCTCCCAGATCCTAGCTTAAATTTCTTCCAAACAAGGCCTAAAAACTGCCAAAAGTTGTTAAATGATTCACATCTCACAAAAGAGCCTTCACCACCCTCGCGCGCAGTAGAAGCCGTGAATAAAATCTAGCTATTGAATAGAATTCATTCTAAAACTAATACACAACCTAGTTGGGATAAGATTTGTGCCCTTACAAACCTAAAAACCTACGCATTCAACACGTAAAGAAATGAACCGGTTCTCCATGAGAATTTTAACATTAGCATATTAGAATACCATTTGTTGGATTAATTGGGATTGGCCCATTTTAATTTAGCAATTAATCAAATGGAATTCCTAGTCCCACAACTAATGCTAGGTGGAAAATTGTTTAGTCCCATATGGAGAATTCAATGGGAGTTATACCACTTTAAAAGGTGCAACGAGGTAACCCCCTTGTGAAATTCAAGAGAGCAAGACCTGCGCCGCGCGCTCGCTTCGCCTCGCCACGCCCGCCACGCCACGCCCGCCCGCCCGCCCCGCCCGCCGAGCCGAGCCGAGCGAGCCGCGCGTGCGTGCGTGCGCGCGCGCGTGCCGCACGCGCGCTGTAGCGTGTCGGGTGCGGCGCGTTTTCTTTATCTATTCGAAAATCGAAACGCGCGACTCCGTGGCGATAGCGGTGCGATTACTAGTGGATTATGGCTGCGGTTACTTTCGAGTAATGGGTGCGCAGTTACTAGTGACTAATGGCGGGACTGCACTGCGAACATCTTCCTGCATCAAGCTTCGTCCTGCATCACGATTTGATCGACTACATCGAATAGGCCATCATGTCGATCGATGGTAATAGGGCGCCTCGAATATGTCATCCGACATCACTCATGCATGTTTATGTCATGGTATAATCTTAACACATCAAAAACTTGATAGGTCTTTTTCGGTAGTTGGCTTTGTTGCGTCACTTAAACCGCACCCTCCGTTTGATGGTTCCAATTTTAAGAGATGGCGTGCACGTGCGATCCTATGGTTTACTGCCATGGAATGTTTTCATGTTGTACAAGGCAAGCCCGCTGAGCCTCTATCTGCGAGGACGAACGTAAGTTCAATATAGCGGATAACTTGTTTCGAGTGCACTTGTCAACATCTACGCGAGATAACATTGTGGATGTGTACATGCATTTGCCTACGGGCAAAGAGATGTGGAATGCACTTGAGGCCAAGTTCGAGTTTCCGATCTTGGCGAGTGAGTGTATGTCATGGAGCGGTTCTATGACTACAAGATGGTCGATGACCGTTCGTAGTAGAACAAGCTCATGAGATTGAGCGCCGCAAAGGAGCTTGAGAACAATAAGTGCGAGTTCTGGACAAGTTTGTGGCTGGCGGTATTATCGGCAAGTTACCACCTTCTTGGTCGGATTTTGCTACTTCTCTAAAACACAAGAGGCAGGAGTTCAGTGTTACTGATCTCATTGGCACTCTTGGTGTTGAAGAGAAGGCGAGGGCAAAAGATACTCGTGGCAAGAAAGTTGCTGCTGAGGGAGGTTCTAGTGCCAATTTGGTGCAGAAGAAGAACCCTCAGGCTTCCCACAATAAGAAGAAAAATAAGCCTTTTGTCAAGCCCAAGGCTACTACTGAGTTTAAGAAGAAAGGCAAAGGAAAGGGCGGCTGCTTTGTGTGCGGTGATTCTGGCCATTGGGCTAAGGATTGTCCAGACCGCAAGGATAAGCAGAAGAAGTCTGCCAACATGGTTATTAGTGATGCTGGAGGAACATCGGGGTATGGTAATTATTTACCTACAGTTCTTTCTGTTTGTCAATCACCTGAGTGGTGGGTTGACACTGGTGCTAATATTCATGTGTGTGCTGATATTTCCTTGTTTTCATCTTATCAGGTCTGTCGAGGTTCCTCCTTGTTGATGGGAAACGGATCGCATGCAGCTGTTCATGGTGTTGGTACGGTCGATCTGAAGTTTACTTGGAAAGACCGTGCGGTACCAAGAACGTGCAGCATGTCCTCCATAAAGAAAAATCTCGTCGCGGATCTCTCTGTGTAGAGATGGTTTTAGGCTTGCATTTGAGTCCAATAAATGTGTCGTGTCTAAGTATGGAACATTTGTTGGTAAAGGCTATGAGAGCGGAGGCTTGTTCCGCTTTTCTTTGATGGATTCCTATAATAAAATTGTGAACCATGTGTGTAACGATGATGATGAATCTAATGTTTGGCATTCACGACTTTGTCATGTTAATTTTGGGTGTATGACGCGCTTAGCTAATATGAGTTTAATTCCGAAATTCACTTTGGTCAAAGGTTCTAAGTGCCATGCGTGTGTTCAATCGAAACAACCTCGCAAGCCTCACAAGGCAGCAAAAGAGGCGAGGAATTTGGCACCGTTAGAACTCATTCATTCTGATTTATGCGAAATGAATGGCGTGTTGACTAAAGGTGGAAAGAAATATTTCATGACGCTTATAGATGATTGCACTAGATTTTGCTACGTGTACTTATTAAAAACAAAAGATGAAGCGTTGGATTATTTTAAGATCTATAAAGTGAGGTAGAAAACCAACTTGAGAGGAAAATCAAGCGGGTAAGGTCGATCGTGGGGAGAGTATTTTTCAAATGAGTTTACTTTATTCTGCGAGGAACATGGAATTATTCATGAGAGGACGCCTCCTATTCTCCCGAGTCAAGCGGGGTTGCGAAAGAAAGAATCGCACTCTAACCGATTTGGTTAACGCCATGTTAGACAACTGCGGGACTTTCTAAGGAATGGTGGGGTGAGGCTATATTGACCGCGTGTCATGTCTGAATAGAGTTCCTACAAAGAATAAAGAAGTAACACCATTCGAGGAATGGGAAAAGAAGAAGTTGACTCTCTCATACTTGCGCTTTGGGGATGTTTGGCCAAAGTTAACGTGCCAATTGTCAAGAAGCGCAAACTTGGACCAAAACCGTAGATTGTGTATTTCTTGGTTATGCTATGCACAGCGTGGGTTATAGGTTCTTAATTATAAAAGCTGAGTACGACATGCGTGTTGGTACAATCATAGAGTCCAGAGACGCTACATTTTTTGAGAATGAATTTCCTATGAAATGTGATGTACCTAGCTCATCTAGTCAAGAACCTATAATTTCCCTTGATTCTTTTGTGCCGATAGAACATGTTGAGGAAACGCCTATGGAAAATCCTGAGGAGGATAACGATGAAGTTACTCGAAAGAGTAAGAGACAGAGGATTGCAAAATCTTTTGGTGATGATTTCATTGTATACCTCGTGGATGACACTCCTAGAACCATTGAAGAGGCATATTCTTCTCCCTGTGACTATTGGAAGGAAGCGATGCGGAGTGAGATGGATTCTATTATGTCTAATGGAACTTGGGAGGTCGTTGACCGTCCTTATGGGTGTAAACCTGTAGGATGTAAATGGGTTTTCAAGAAAAAGCTTAGGCCTGATGGTACAATTGAAAAGTACAAGGCAAGGCTTGTGGCCAAGGGTTATACCCAGAAAGAAGGCGAGGACTTCTTTGATACTTATTCACTGTTGCCGATTGACCACAATTCGAGTACTACTTGCCCTGGCTGCCTCTCATGGTCTGCTCGTTCATCAAATGGACGTTAAGACAGCTTTCCTAAATGGAGAGTTGGAGGAGGAGATTTATATGGATCAGCCAGACGGGTTTGTGGTAGAAGGTCAAGAAGGAAAGGTGTGCAAGTTGTTGAAGTCTTTGTATGGCTTAAAGCAAGCACCTAAGCAATGGCATGAGAAGTTCGACAGAATTTTGACATCTGCTGGCTTTGTTGTGAATGAAGCCGACAGATGTGTGTACTATCGCTATGGTGGGGGAGAAGGAGTGATCTTGTGCTTGTATGTTGATGACATACTAATTTTTGGGACCAACCTCAATGTGATTGAGGAGGTCAAGGACTTTCTGTCCAAGAGTTTTGAGATGAAAGATTTGGGAGTGGCTGATGTGATTCTTAACATTAAGCTACTGAGAGGAGGTGATAGTGGGATTACACTTGTGCAATCTCACTATGTAGAGAAGGTCTTGAGTCGCTTTGGTTATAGTGACTGCAAGCCTGCTCCTACTCCTTATGATCCTAGTGTGTTATTGAGAAAAAACCGAAGAATAACAAGGGATCAATTGAGATACTCCCAGATTATTGGCTCATTGATGTATTTAGCTAGTGCTACGAGGCCCGACATCTCGTTTCTTTGTGAGCAAGCTAAGCCGGTTTGTTTCAAATCCGGAGATGATCATTGGCGTGCTCTTGAGAGAGTAATGCGCTATCTAAAGGCAACCGTGAGCTATGGAATTCACTATCTTTGGGTACCCAAAGGTACCGGAGGGCTCTGATGATTCAAACTGGATCTCGATGCCGATGAGATAAAAGCCACGAGTGGATATGTGTTCACACTTGGAGGTGGTCTTTGTTTCTGGAAGTCTTGCAAGCGGACCATCTTAACGAGGTCAACAATGGAAGCGAACTCACGGCATTAGATACCGCTACTGTTGAGGCTGAGTGGCTTCGTGAACTCCTTATGGATTTGCCGGTGGTTGAAAAACCGATACCAGCTATCCTGATGAACTGTGATAATCAGACTGTAATTATCAAAGTGAACAGTTCTAAGGACAACATGAAGTCATCTAGGCATGTTAAGAGGCGGTTGAAGTCTATCAGAAAGCTGAAAAACTCCAGAGTGATAGCGCTGGACTATGTCCAGACAGCTAATAATCTGGCCGACCAATTTACAAAGGGTTTATCACGTAATGTGATAGATAGTGCATCGAGTGAGATGGGCCTGAGACCCACATGAGTCATACCACAGTGGTAACCTGTTCTACGTGATCGGAGATCCCGTGAAGTAGGATGGTGAAACAAGCTGTTGATTGACTGGGAGGAGAGATCTTTACAGGGCTCATTTCTTCAATGATGCACTTCTCTCCTATTCTGTATGGCAGGTTGGTTTTTACCTTAATGTGATCCGAATGGCTTATTTAGAGCAGAGATGTCGGCCTACAGGACATCTTAGAAGGAACACACCTATATGAGTTCATTGCTGGTCACGATCTATGAGATTTGGGTGATCTCTAGATACTCATGAATAGGCATGGAGTATGACTTATACGCTCCAACCGAGAGGATGCTTTAGGCGACCTAGTACTAGTAAAGGAATTGGGTAAAGCTTGTTCGCACAAAACTGTCAATTCAAGGCATAGTCCATTGTTCAGTTGTGGATGAGTGTAACTCCTTTCCTAGGTGGATGTTCAACTTAACAGTCTCCATCGAAACACTGGTATATCAAACATCAGCAGAACTGAGAGCATTTCTCGTGTGCCTTGAAATTTGGTGGGGATTGTTGGATTAATTGGGATTGGCCCATTTTAATTTAGCAATTAATCAAATGGAATTCCTAGGCCCACAACTAATGCTAGGTGGAAAATTGTTTAGTCCCATATGGAGAATTCAATGGGAGTTATACCACTTTAAAAGGTGGAACGAGGTAACCCCTTGTGAAATTGAAGAGAGCCAACACGCGCACGCGCGCTCGCTCGGCTCGCCTCGCCTCGCCACGCCCCGCCACGCCACGCCGAGCCGAGCCGAGCCGTGCCGTGCGTGCGGTGCGGATGCGTGTGCGTGTGCGTGTGCGTGTGCGTGACGCGACGCACGCACGCACGACGCACGCTGCTGCAGCGCGTGTCGCGTGCGGCGCGTTTTCTTTATCTATTCGAAAATCAAGCGCGACTCACTGGCGATGCGGTGCGATTACTAGTGGATTATGGCTGCGGTTACTTTCGAGTAATGGGTGCGCGATTACTAGTGACTAATGGCGGCGATTTGGTCTCTTCATTTTTTTGTTACAAGAGAACAAAGATAAGAAGACTCTCCTCTCCATACGAAATAACGATTCTCTCTCCTCTGTTTTGTTTGCTCTCTGCAATCTCCGGTCCAGAACCTTGCGCACAAGTTTCGGCGAGTAGGCCTCGAACCGTCCGTTTGTGTACCGCACGGGTAGGCGGGCGATCAAGTTTTGGGGGCGCATCGGCGCGACTACTCAATCTGCGACGTCTACTTCGGTGGTGAACTGTTCGCGGGATCGCATGCGAACATCTTCCTGCATCAAGCTTCGTCCTGCATCACGATTTGATCGACTACATCGAATAGGCCATCATGTCGACTGATGGTAACGGCGCCTCCGGTGTCACCGACACTGGCCCCGCCCGAGGGTATAATCTTAACACATCTTTGATGTATTTGTTTCTGTGCGCTATGAATATGTTAATAGGTGTTGCTGTTAGCTTGTTCGTTAGCGAATATGAATACATCATCGTTGATAGATCACTCATGCATGTTTATGTCATGTTTTATATGCTGAATTTCTGGATTAAAATATGCCGAAAATTGACTAGATTTCCAACACCATTAGCACACCATACAACGAAACAAAACGAAGCCCCGCAATGACACCATGAATCAAGGCAATCTAGCGCACACTTCTCCCTAAATAACTCCCTCGGGGAATACAACCTCCCCGCCTCCGCTGGCGAGGCGGGAACCAATTTTAACAGCACACCGCGAAAATCAGCACCGCCAGAATCTGCCCAAGATCGAGGGCAAAAGAGGGGAACCAGAGGCAGAAACCAAACCAAACCAACCCCCCCCCCAACAAAATTATCCACCAGAAACACCACCGGAAAAGGAAAAAAACCAAGAAAATCAGCCCCGCGGCGCAGAATCCACCTGCGCATCGGTGTTGGAGAAGAGGATCGATCTTACCTCGTGAGGAACATGGCGGCGCGGCGCGGCGCCTCGCTTGCTTGGGCTCGGTTCGGGGAAGGGGGGTTTGCTGAGAGAAAATTGATATTATGCCACTCATTTGAAGTGGCTTCGATAAAATGCCACTCTGTAGATGGCAATTGTTAAAATCTCTACCCCTAAAATCCACCAGTTCAGTTCTTTCCTACGGTCACCCCAAATTGTGCCCCCAACAGTCATGAGTTTTCCTGCATCCACACCAATTCGTGTCCCCAGAAAAACCAACCAGTGAAATCAACGATTAAGGATCAATTCCCACCTTTCTCTCTCCTTACCCACTCATATCCAACGATCCAAATCCAAAGCGACCACGGCCGCCTTCTGATCTCCCCGTCGATCTTCACACTGACCTTCTCCACCCGCTCCCCCTCCCCGTCCGCCTCCCTGCACCACGACCGCCGCAACTCCACCTCCTCCCCCAAGCCCCTCCTCGGCTTCCCGTCCCATACCTCCAGGCCCCACCACTCCTCCGGCCCCTCCGTGTCCGCCGCCGGGCCCTACGCCGCCGCGTCCGCATCGCCCCCGGCCTTCACCCACAGCGCGTCGCGGCGCCTCGCGCCCGCCGCGGCCTTCCTCCTCGACCTCGGCGGGCTCCCGTCTTCGCCGTCCTCGCCGTCGGACTCTCCGCAGCGTACCTCCTCGACGCGCTGCGGCTCCCGCAGGCGCCTTCTTCACCGTGTGGCGGCGTTGCTCGCGCCGGCGTGGCATCATCCACGGACTCTTTGTGCATGGGATGGGTGGCGAGGCCTGCGCATCTTCACCGAGATCAAGCTGCGTGGTTACACAGATAGACACAATCACGTACGACGGTCATCAATGGTACGTGCAAAGCGGGCCGCATAGCCGAGGCTTGGCGGATGTGGGATGAGATCTTTGGACAAAGGAATGGAGCCCAGTGAGTATGCCTATTGCTCTCTCGTCGATTACTCTCAGAAGCGGTGATTTCGGATGGCTCGCAAGGTGTATGACGAAATCTTGGTGAAGGGATTCAGGAGAGACCATCAGTTGTAACATCATCGTCCACAGGTTTTGTGTCCATGGGAGGGTGGACGAAGCATTTGGGGTGTTTGAGGAAATGGTTACAAAGGGATCGAGCATGATGTGATTACTTACAACACATTGATTCGGGGCCTATGCAAGGTTGGGAGGTTGGTGAGGCGATGGAGATTTATGGGCGCCTACGTAAATGCAGTTTGGAGCCAAGTGTATCGACCTTCACACCGCTCATTGACACCATGTGTGAGGAAGGAGAGGTGGATGGTGCAATCAATTGCTTAGGTTGATGCAGGTTAAGGGCTTGGAACCATTGGTGCGGAGCAATGGTAGTGTCATAAATGGGTTCTGTAAGGTCGAGGGGTGAGGATGGCATGGCATGGTTGGCGGGCATGTTGAAGAACAATCTGAAACACGGGAGCAGACATTCAATTCTTTGGTGGAGTTCTTGACCACCTGCAGGCGGGTGGATGATGCACTGCTGGTCCTAAATACAATGTTCAAAATTGGATTTGACTTAAGCAGTCTGGCTTGTGCTATACTTGTTGATGAGCTATGCACAGACGATGTATCTTGCTCTCATCGGTTGGAGGATATTTTGGTGAGCAATTAGTAGCATTCAGCTGTTTTGTGATTCATCAAAATGTTCCCTTGATGCCTCCACCATGACAGTAATTTGTTGGTGCTGTCCGAGAGAATATTCAAATGCTGTCGGTAGAAGATTTTGATGATCAAGATCTCAGAGGTTGCTGCTAACCTTTGGTTCATATTTAATTTGTGAGACTGCCTTCTGCTGTTCCAGTAAATCCTTGGAGGAGATTGTGCTCATTCTTGCGATTGTTTTAGAGCTTTGTAGTGATCAATATGCAGAAAGCTTCTTGCATAGCTGCAGTCAGAGCAATAATTAACCCTATGGAAGCAACTCCATATTCACCTGATACATGGTTGAGATTTCACTTTGTTGTCTTTTAGTATCATGCAGGATATCAAGAGCAGATGTCACATTGGCCGGAGCAGCCAGTAAATGTAATAATCAATTGGTTGAAGAGTCATAATGCATCATGGACCATTGCTGATTCTGGCTGTGGTAAGAATGCAGAAAATTTACTGTCTAGAAGCTAGCGCCTTCTTGCCTTTTTCCCCCCTGCACAAGCATGACAATATCATTCACAATTTGCTCAGGCAATGCAGCAGTTGCTAAAAACATGAAGAACAAGGTCTTCTCCATCGATCTTGTTTCAAATGACCCTTCAGTGATCGCTTCTGATATGGCTCATGTAAGCACTGACCACATCATGTATTTCTTTGGTGCTCTACCTTGTTCACATTCTGTTTTTTATGGGTTAGGATCCTGCCATTTTGATTAACATTCAATACACAGGTGCATGAGTTAAAAGATAATGTAGTGGAACCAATGTAGTTGATACGGGGAGGTGTATCAATTGAAAAAAAATAGTTTTCTCTATTCTTAATATGAGACAACATCTTGTTGGAAGCATTCACCTACTCTTAAGAAATCGAAATGCTTTTTTTAGTGGAGAAAATTGAAGTGTTGGATAACCCAAATAGTCAGCAATATAATTCTCTCCGATGGTTAGTTGTTTTTCCTGATGGTTATGTACTGGGTATTATACTTCATCAAATGTGTTCCTGAATCATTCACATTTTTTTAGTTTATTTTAATGTCCAATCATATGCAGTGTTCCCTCGGAAAACAAAATTAGAAAAAGTGTTTAAAACCAAATGTATAAAATAAATATCAAAACCTCTCTTTTGGTAACTGAGTTGTTACTTCAACTAAATGTCCCGTCATTTCTGCAGACCCCATTGGAGCCGTCTTCTGTAGATGTGGCAATATTTTGTCTATCTTTGATGGGAACCAACTATCCAAGTTACTTACAGGAAGTAAATAGAGTTCTCAAGCCAAGGTTTGCTCAATCATTAACTGCGACCACAAATGGTATGTGGCTCTTTTTTTAGTATTGATACATTTTTATGCGTTGGTGGCTTGTTATTGCCGAGGTGAGAAGTAGGCTAGACCCAAACACCGGAGGTGCTGATCCCGATAAGTTTTCAAGCCATCACCACTTGGCTTTTCCTTGTTTCAAAGGTTTGTATTCTTAACGTTTTCCTCTGCTGGGTTCTCAGCTGGATTTAATTATGATGAGGTAATTCTATATAGTGAATGCATAGAAGGGCAATCCTGAAGAAGACGTACGACCATAGCGCATAACATTTGAAGGTGGTCGCAGTCGCAGAGGTGTTTGACCACGTTGATTGAGCGCTGAACGTGGTCGTAAGGGCTATCGACCACGTTGTAAAGCGTTCGATCACATTGTGAAGGCTACGACCACAACGTAAGTGGTCGGAAGGAGCTGCGATCGAGCCGAGAAGACTTGAACGTGGTCGGAAGCGATTCCAACCACGTTGTAAGGAAGTGAACGTGGTCGAAAGAGTGTTTCGACTATGGCGAACAGTTATCGCCAGCATCACTGCATGCAATCACGGTAAATCGTTCGCGGTCGTAGAAAGGATAGCGTGGCGACGGAGAAGAGCGATCGAACGGCTGCCGTGGTCGATTGGCAGCAGTAGGTGGTCGGAAGCGGTTGGTAGCAGTCAAAACCGGTCTAGGCGATCATGAGAGGTCGTAAAGGTTCTGGGCAAAGTCGTAAGACTTCCAACATTCCAATCCTCGCATACGACTTCTAAACAAGATCACGTTCAAAGCTTCTGTGTGGTCGAAGCTCCTTCCGACTACACACGATGTGGTCGATGTCGTGACAACGTGCTCGATAGCCCTTACGACCACGTTCAGTGCTTCCTCAATGTGGTCGAACATCTCTTCCAGCACGTTCAAAATTCCTTCAACGTGGTCGAATACCTCCACAACCACGATCAACTTGCTTTGCTGCGGTCATATATCTGTCGATCACTCTCAAACTTCCTCCACCGTTGTCGTATCACCTCCTGACCACGTCTTCTTCAGGTTTTCCGTGGTCGAACGCCTTTCGACGACGTCTACTGCTACTTTGTCGTGGTCATAAGCCCCTTCGACGTTCAGTGCTTCTTCAACGTGGTTGAACGCCTCTTCGATGATGTTGAAACTTCCTTCAACGTGGTGGTCGGTAATAACCACGTTACGACCACGCTGTGCATGTTCGGTTTCGACCACGTTGACAATGGTTGGTAACGACCACGTTGTGCGACCATGTTGAGAGCGAAGCCGCGCGACACCATCCGCTCAGTAAGAGCATCTCACGCACACGCATCAGCCGGAGCGATCGTACGGAACGGGGAAACGATGACGTGAGCATGTTGTACATAAGTTTTAGGTTTGTTTACAAATTTTATCTTGTTTTGTATTTTACCGTAGCGTTAGCACGGGCACACTACTAGTGACACTTAATACATGAATTACTCTATGATTTGCCCTTTTAGGGATTTAGCCTTTTTTTCGTTTTTTGTTTTTTTCACCGAAATTCTATGAAAAATGACGATAATACCCTCCTGCTGAATTCCACCTAAACCATGAGATCCATCTCAATCTCTGCGTTCTTTTCACAGAAGACCGAACGTCGCAAGGGAGGAGACTCTCGAGGCGCCGCCGCTCCGTGCGTGGGCGCGCCGCCGCCGCGACGGACGCCGCCGCCGCCGGGAGGGCCGCGCCGCCCCGCCGGCATGGGCGCCGCCGCGCAAGCACGCACGGTCGCCGGCAAGGCCCGCCACCACGGGTGCCGCCGTCGCCGCCACGGGAAGACCCCGCCGCCGCCCGCCAGGGAAGACGCCGCCGCCGAGACTTTGTGCCGCCACCTAGGGGTGGATATCGAGCCGGCTCGGCTCGGCTCGGCTCGGTAAGGCTCGTTTAAAAAGCGGCTCGGCTCGGCTCGGCTCATTAGACTAACGAGCTAAAAAACAGGCTCGGCTCGGCTCGGTAAAAAGCTCGGGCTCGGCTCGATAGGCTCGTTAGGCTCGTTAAAACCAATCCACAATTGCCAATCTAAGGCTAAAAAGTTCCCCTAACAATGTGCACTGAGCTTAACGCCACTTGTATGCTAGTTCTTAAAGGCATTCAAACCTTTTATGCTACGTACCAGTATCCCAATTCCAAAAATCCACATCACACATGTAATCAGACTGCACACGGGTTAAGAAACTAAACTAATTTGCATCACGGAAATAAACTAGAAGAAAAAGGGATGGGGATGGCGCAGGAGGAGCTCACGGAAGGACATGTGGATCTTGACGAGGCGGAACTCCTTGGGCGCGATGCCCGCTCCCGGTCGCCGCGCGGCACCACGTCCACCTCCTCCGGTCCAGCGGTGCTTGCTGCTCCCATCGGATCATGCACACACCCCAGTTAGCGGCTCGGTTCACTCCATCTCGGACAAAATCTAATCGATCCCACGGCGGCGCGACGAGGTCCATCGACGCGGACGGAGGTGACGGAGAAGATGAAGTGGCGAACTCGGCGGGGCGCACCACGGTCCAGTTCTTGGACTTGACGTCGAACACCCAGCGCGCGCGCGCCGCCCCGCCATCGATGGCGCCGGTCATCACCACGCACTCGCCGCCGCCGACGCGCGCGCGCGCCGTGCCGCGCCTTGAGCCTCGGCGGGAGGGCCCCACCTCGTGCCACTGCGCGTTCCCGAGCCATTCCATCACCGCCAGAACTTGTCGGCGACTACGCAAGAGATGGGGTGAGCGCGCCGAGAAATGGACGAGCGGCCGGATCTAGGGTTGAGAAGGGGATTTTCTAGCGCATCGCGCCGTCGCGGAGTGCGTCGAGTGTGTCGATGTGTGTCGGTGTGTGGGGAGCGAATGGACGAGCGTCGAATGGATGGTAGGATGGGCGGCGTCGGACGTGAATCGTGATGGTGGCGCCCCGCCGGCGAGCCAACCGAGCCAGCCGAGCGGCTCGCGAGCCGGCTCGGCTCGGCTCGTTAAGAAACCGAGCTAAATCCCTGGCTCGGCTCGGCTCGAAAATTCGACGAGCCAAGCCAAGCCGAGCCGAGCCTGTATCGAGCCGAGCCGAGCCGCGAGCCACGAGCTTTTTGTCCACCCCTACCGCCACCCGCAAGGTAAGGTTCTGAATTTTTTTAGTCTTTTTCATTCCCTTTGGTACTGATTAATTGCATGAAATCCTAATTATGTAGACAATTGGGAGGAGAGAAGCTGGTTGGAACGAATTGACACCATGAGCAAGGACGTGTCCTCAGGGTAAAATCTTCGACCGATATGAGCACATTGTGGTTGCATCGAGTTAGATGGAGCTAACTCATTTTTTTGTTGGTTCAATTCGTTTAGGTCGGATTCAGAACAACGGTCTAGAGTAGATGATAAATTGGTTGATTATGCGACAAGTTCAGATTCAACGGTTTCAGTTGTAGATAAAGAACATCTAGATAGTTGTACAAGTGCACCTTTATTTATTGAGTATGGATCCATTTCAGAAGCAGCGGTTCGAATTGAGCCCAATTCACAGCTAGTTCAAATTGTTTGGGATAACTTGGAGATCGAGCAAACACAAGATGACGAGGGAAGAATTCAGGTCATGAGTGATGACCAATTGTTTGCTCTTTTAGGCTTGAGGGATGAAGATGAAAGTGCAAAGAACTCAACGCAAGTTGATAGATCAAATGGTGCTATTGAAACAAGTGGTCCTGCGGTTATTGAGGGCACTGAAGGTGCAGCTCTTCCTGTTGATGATGCAATACCGGGTGAACTTGTGATAAGTTATGACAAGAATAACCCTTGTATAGATCTTGGCAGTAAGTACCCATCAATGAAGGATTTTAGGTTGGCTGTGAGACAGTTTGCAATTAACAAGGAGTTTGAGCTTGACATAGTGAAATCTGACCAAAGCAGATTTAGGGTAAAATGTGGAGTTGAGGGGTGTCCGTGGAGTCTTGTTGGGCGTAGGCAGAGCGATAAAACTATAATGGTACTAACCTGATATATACTCTTGACATTACGTAATGGTACTATATTTAGGGTATAATGGTTCTAATTGATTTTATTTATTTGGTATTGCAGTCACAGATTCATAATGAAGACCATAATTGTACGTCTACTATGAGGATAAAGACAACTACAGCTTCGCAGGCCTGGGTTGCTGACAAAGCTATTGATATCCTCAAGACCACTCCTAACATGGGCAAAGAGTTGCAGAAAAGGTTACAGGATGATCACAAGGTAACAATCGGTTATGATACAGCTTGGCATGGTAGGGAGAGAGCTTTGAAAGAATTGTATGGATGTTGGGAAGAAAGTTTCCAAATGTTGTATAGGTGGAAGGAAGAGGTTCTTAAGAGATCACCTGGTAGTGTTGTGGAAATTGACATCAAAGTAGTTGATGGGAGGGCATACTTTCATAGGTTTTTCTGTGCACTTAGACCTTGCATTGAGGGGTTTGTGGATGGTTGTAGACCAACCTTAGTGTAGATTCCACTGCACTAAATGGTAGGTGGAATAGACATTTAGCTGCAGCTACATCAATAGATGGGCATAATTGGATGTATCTAGTTGCATTTGGTTTTATAGACTCTGAGACTGAGGACAACTGGGTTTGGTTCATGACATAGCTCCATAAGGTAATAGGGGATCTAGAACTTCTTGCTTTTGTTGGATGCTGTAAGGGGTTAGAAAATGCGATGAAGGTGTTTCATCAAGTGAACAAAGAGAATGCTTTTATCATCTTATGAAAAATTTCCAGAAGAAGTTCCATGGTGACACTTTTGGGAATATGTACCCTGCAGCTAGGGCTTATAGGGAGATGGTGTTCCAAAAGCACATGACCCCTATTATTAATGGAGCTCCTAAAGTTTGGAAATATTTGACAACATATCATAAACTGA
Organism: Dendrocalamus sinicus; assembly: GCA_036346575.1. Classification (NCBI taxonomy): domain Eukaryota; kingdom Viridiplantae; phylum Streptophyta; class Magnoliopsida; order Poales; family Poaceae; genus Dendrocalamus; species Dendrocalamus sinicus. The sequence goes on along the minus strand of CM070674.1, from coordinate 7,727,289 downwards.
AGTGGATGAGGTGTGGCTTCAACACAGCAATCAAGTGTGACTATATCACAAACAATATTGCTGAAGTTTTCAATAACTGGATTAGTGGTATCAAGGACTTGCCTGTTTTTGATCTAGCTGATAAGATAAGGGAGATGATAATGGTTCTATGGGATAAGAGGAGGATTGGAGAAAGGTTGCATGGTTGGATCCTTCCCGCTGTAATGCAACAACTAAAGGCAAGGACTAGAGGATTAGGACATTTGAAGGTTATAACAGCGAGCTTACATACCGCAGAGGTGTGGGACAATGACAAGGATTTTGGTAGGCATGTTGTTGCAGCCACGGCGAAGACATGCACACGTGAGGAGTGGCAGCACACCGGGAAGCCTTGTGGGCATGCATTGGCTTTTTTAACAACTCAAAAGAATGTGAACTTAGAAGAATATGTTGACGAGTGTTACTCTATAGACAAATTCTGGGCTGCATACAAGAGAGAGATACCAGCAATGCCCGACAAGTCACAATGGCCAGAGGTGGAATTGCCTTTCGATGTGGGTGCACCACTAGGTAAGAGGAGTGTGGGGAGACAGAGGAAATTGAGGATTAAAGGATGTCTTGAGACCGGTGGCAAGAGTAGTGCAAAAAATGACGACAAGAAAAAGAAAATGGTTAGAGGACCAGTTACATGCAAAAGATATGGTGAGAAGGGTCATAGGCAAGCTAGCTACAAGTGTCCACTGAATGGTACCAAAAAAAGGTAGCATTTTTTATCTCTATACTACCTTTTAATTTTTCATTGTTGTTATTTATTAATCCTTTGCGTATGCTTATTTGTAGGAAAAGGAAGCCTAGAAAGAATAACACAAAGTACCCACCTGAACCTTCTACACCAATAAGGACAATAGACAGGGATACAATAATGCAGGAAAGCCCGGGAATGGTGACAAGAAGGTAAGTAAATTGTTTGTGTGTGAATTATATAACTATATTGTTGTCTGTGAGTAACTTACCTTATATTCTTATTTGTGCAGGCGCCTTGCAATGCTGCTAGGAGACAAGACATCTATCACTGGAAGAGGAGGAGGCACTATGGGAGAAAGGGCTTGTGGAGGAATAGGAGACACTTTGGAAGCAAGTAGTTCTTCTATCCCTAAGAGAAAAAAAAATGACTCCTAAGAAAAAGAAGACATGATCTACCTCCTGTAGCTATATGGCCTTATTTTGTACTGAGATGTGAACTCAATGTTTTATGGCTTTATTTTGTACTGAGATGTGAACTCAATGTTTTATGACCTGTCTGATCTGTCTGTTAACACATCGCATGGACAGGTCATAGACCCCAATGTATGCACGCTTGGTATTGAAAAATGATCCAGTTAGGGCGAGCTACTTCAATTGGTGCAAATAAACGACATAACACATATATTACGGGCGAGCTATACAAACACCACCACAGTACATGATGTTGCCCTAGTGATCACAGGTGCATATTTGAGAAATTCCGTGAGACCATGGTAAGGCGTTGCCTTCCGCAAGAGATGATTAAGGAATCAACTTAGCAGGACACTCCAGATTATCATGTTTCAAACTACGAATCCTCTGTTGAATCAATTCACCTCGTGTGTCAGAATATATATCACCAATAGGATCAGTTTCTGAATTTGTACAGTTAACTCCTATGATCGTTCTTATCATTTGTACAGTTAACCATCATAAGGGTTGTACGTTAGCTCTTGTTGGGTCTGTACAGTTAACTCCTGTATGAATTCCGTTTCATATAAATCAACTAAATTTGGCGGGCGGATACACAGCATGGGTACAAGAAACCTATCCGTTGGATAGTTGACAATGCAGCAACCAGCTAGAAGCCTGTTCACTGCAGAAAGAATTGCCTAATATACACTCAACAAAAAGAACCAAAGAAAGGTATAAAGCTATCCTATCAGAATGAACAAAAGATCACTGTGTGAGCCCCTGAGCTCGAGCCAATGTACTCATCTGAACTTCTGGATGAGTGGCATCATGAGAATCTAGCGACTTCTCCATTTCTCTTGCAATCTGAATGTCACTTGGGATGAAATGCTCCCTGATGGCCTTTGCGGCAAAATGAGGGATCATTCCGACGACAATCACTGCAAGCAGCAATGCCTAAAACAATCCAGTTCCCATCACCTTATAGATTGCCCTGTCATCACCTTATACATGTCTTGAGTTGCAATGGAAAATAAATTCACAACTAACAAATATTCAACTGAAAAAATTACAAGCAGCTCAGAAATTGTGTGGCTCCTGTGGCGGGCGGCGGCACAGGGTCTTCCCGTGGCGGGCGGCGGCGGCGTCTTCCCGTGGCGGCGACGGCGGCACCCCGTGGCGGCGGGCCTTGCCGGCGGACCGTGCGTGCTTGCGGGCGGCGGCGGCCCGTCCGTGCGCGCGGGCGCGGCGGCGGCGGCCCGTGCCGGCGGGGCGGCGACGAAGCCCTCCCCAGGCGGCGGCGGCTGCGTCCCGTGCCGGCGGCGGCGGCGGCCCACGACCGGGAGCGGCGGCGCCTCGCGAGTCTCCTCCCTTGCTTCTGTGAAAAGAACGCAGAGATTGAGATGGATCTCATGGTTTAGGTGGAATTCAGCAGGAGGTTATTATCGTCATTTTTCATAGAATTTCGGTGAAAAAAAACAAAAAACGAAAAAAAAAAGTCTAAATCCCTAAAAGGGCAAATCATAGAGTAATTCATGTATTAGGTGTCATTTTAACAATTGACATCTACAGAGTGGCATTTTATCGAAACCACTCCAAATGAGTGGCATAATATCGAGGTTCTTCCTTGAGGAAGAAGTACAAGAGGAGGAGGTGGGATCCATATGGCAGTGTCATGGGGCGGTGGTGGTCCCACTGGTTGTGTCACTTCCTCCCACAATGGGCTAGAATCGGCCCAGCCCGGCCCGGCCCGGATCGGCCCTTATGAAGACCGGTAAAGCCTGTTGTGACGTGGTAGGTCTTTTTTTGTCTTTTAAGATTATGTCCATGTTAACTTTCAAACTTTCCAATAGTATCTAATTTTTAAATTGAATATTTTTTTAGACGATGTTTATAGAGATTTTATTTATATTGTCAAAATCGTACGTAGAGATTTTATTTATATCATCAAAATTGTACATAAAGATCTATCTATAAATTTATTTACTAATAGATTGTAATATACACTATAGCTATTTTATTTATATCGCTCTAAAATCGTACGTACATATATGTAGAAACCTTAATTCTGTGGTGTAGGGGTGGATATCGAGCCAATTGCTCATCTTATCGAGCTTTTTCTAAAATTAGCATATTTTGATTTAATATCATTTTACGGATAATTTAAAAGTATTTTTAGAAACAAGCTAACGAGCGAGCGAGCTTGAGCAAATCAAATTCATTTGAAATCAACTCATTTTAATATTTAACCAATTAACAAGTATAATCAAGCAATTTTAACGACCAACGAGCCCACTAACGAGCTTTTTTTTCCACCCCTACTGTGGTGTCTTCCGCGAGAAGGAAAGGGAAGAAACAAGAAAAAGAGGTTTGGCGCCTTCTAGTTCGCTTTGAACCCAAAACCCACCTCCTTTATCTCTGCGTCTGTCGCTGCAAGTGGGCCCCATGGCGGCGGCGGCGGCGGCGCACCAGAAGGCGGCGGCCGGGGAGCCCGGGCCCTTCCCCATCGAGGAGCTCCAGGTCCGATTGGATCCGTACCCATCTCTCTCTCGAACCGCTCCTCCGCCCCCGCGAATGGCGTCAAGAACGGGCATTTCTTGGATGATTCGCTCTTTTCTCGTGGCGGAATGGGATGGCCTCCCGCCAATTTTGCCTCACAATTCTTCCTTTTTCTTCTGTGTTTGATTTGATAGGCCTTGGCCGTAAAATCTTAGGTTCTTGCCCTCGAAACCGCGTGAATTCGAGGATTTAGTCCACATTTCGGTCCATTTGGGGTCGCATTGAGGTGTGTTTATCCCAGTTTTAGAGTTCCTTTTCGGGTATGTATGCAGAGTTCTTGCCTCAAACTCCCCATGCTCCCGATTATTTTCTGCTCGGGAATTTCACAAATATTTACTGAATGGAGATGTTCCCCGGCCTCTAATTTTGGTGCTTCCGTCGGGTCCTTGGTCATCGAACCCTAATTTCTTGGCCCGCTTTATGTAATCTCATCTTTCATGCACCACCAGTTCTTTGAAGTCTGAAATGTTGCACATGTACCGCTTTCTTGTATAAGTTGTGTGCAAATTGAGGAACTTGTATTTTATTTTTTGAACTCTTATGATCCATGACAACTAAAATGTATGTACTACAGATGCACATACAGTCTTTCTGAGAGAAAAATGCACATATGATTCAATTGTTTGTTGTTGTAATTTCATCAAGTAATGCAGAAAATCAGTACAAATTGTCGAAAGTATGAGAGGTGTTTATATGCTTTCCTTAATAGTGATTTGTATAATTTTATTGCATGATGAATGGTGGATAGATGTTACTCACTTTTGATATTAATGCTACTTTTATTAAAGAAAAAAGCATAGAAGCACTGCTCCGAAGTATTCTTCTGGCTCCTAAGTTACATTTATGCAGCAGCCAAGGCTGTTAAGAAATTGTATCTCAGTTCTTTTGAACCTTGTTAGCTCCTATATGAAACTTATTTTTTTCTGTACTAGGTGTCAAAAATTCATAGTGCTAGACTGCTAGTTCCTGAAGGAAAAAGTTCCTCTTATAGCCATGGGGTGCACGGTTACCTTCCTTTGCAGAACATGATGCGTAGGCTGTTGAATTGGATGAAGTCTGTTTTCTTAATGGGAATAGAGGGATCTTCTTCTCAGAAAATAATCCCAGATGTTGGTCTGAATTATAACTAAAATTCTTGTGAAATTTCCTGTGAAGGCATCTGGAATAGCTGCACTTGATGTGAAAAAGCTCAAAGATGCTGGTCTCTGCACAGTGGAGTCTGTAGCTTACTCTCCAAGGAAAGATCTTTTGCAAATTAAAGGGATTAGTGAAGCCAAAGTCGATAAGATAGTCGAAGCAGGCAAGTAATTGTGTGTTTCGGCGCTTCCATTGTAGGGATTAACGACCATAGTTTGCATTACTTTTTGTATGAAAACAAAATTTCTATATGTAAAATTTCCTAAATGTTTACAAACATCTGGCAGCTTCGAAATTGGTTCCACTGGGATTTACTAGTGCCAGCCAACTTCATGCACAGAGGCTCGAGATTATCCAAGTTACAACTGGATCAAGAGAGCTTGATAAAATCTTGGAGGGTAATTTTTTCTGCCTTTCATTCTTTTCTACCTGCCTAAAAGTTATAGTTGTGATATCATTTAAATAATAACATACAATGTAATTATGTTTTAAATTTTTAACAGGAGTAGAAACAGGGTCTATCACAGAGATTTATGGTGAATTTCGCTCTGGGAAGACTCAGTTGTGCCACACTCTCTGTGTCACATGTCAGGTATACTGTTGAAATGTCAATTTTAAGTTATGATATTACTACCTTAATGCTAGCATAATTTCTAGAATGATATGCTCAAATAATCTCATCGTTTCCATATTGAAAGAATGCCTACATTTTTTCTTAACCATCAATTTATGTACTGTTGGGTATTGGCTGTATGGAAAATTGGAAACTATCTTCACTTCCCCCTTCTCCCATTTGTTATCTAATTCTTTTCAAGCTCCGTAAATATGGTACTGATTTATGCAGCTCCCATTGGACCAAGGTGGTGGCGAAGGAAAGGCTCTGTACATTGATGCAGAGGGCACATTCAGGCCGCAAAGACTACTCCAGATAGCAGATAGGTGATGTGGCAGTTCAAATTGTTATTTATTTTTCTACTATATGGAGGTTGATTGAACTGCTAAACAAGATAATTCTGAATTTTAGGTTTGGCTTGAATGGTGCTGATGTACTGGAGAATGTCGCTTATGCCAGAGCATATAATACTGATCATCAATCAAGACTTTTGCTGGAAGCAGCTTCCATGATGGTGGAGACAAGGTGAGTTAAATCATATGATTTGGTCTCTATTCTCTGAAATATATGATTTAGTAGTGAGAAACTGTGAATTGCTAAAAACATAGTACCTGATTTTAAACTAATTATCTTGTCCCACTTACCTTCATTGGATTTGCTTGGAGATTGGGAGGTGTGGTTAGAATGAGGTGGGAATGATGTTTAAAATGGTTACTAGTTGCTTAGTTTTACCAATAAGAAAGCAGCTATCAACACTAAGTAGGAAATTAGAGAAATTTCAACGATGTTTCCAGGTGGGCACTAGAAAGAGATATTCGTGATCCATCTTATTATCATTACTTGGGATATTGGGGTCCAGGTTGTCCTCACATGTTGCCTCGACTTGTCTCTGTGCTTTGCTGCTAATTTTATTGGGGCACCAAATGCTATTTTCCTTAATAAAACCTTTTAAAATTCATCACCATGCAGAATGATAGAACATATCTTTCAGAGTTAATATTACATTTGCTTTAGATAGAAGACGATCCTAGTAAAGTAGTGGTCCAAAGGTGGAAATATTTTTTGTTATGATAATGCTATTGTAGCAATTGACAATGCCTAGACATTAGGTACCATAGTTATAAGCTGGAACTTATTGTGCTACCTGCTGTTATAAAGCCACTTAGATCCTGATTTGATGACACCTTGTGGTTATTTCTCAATTCTTAACATTAAAATTATTGAACTATAATGTTCCCCAGTGTTGCTGAACTGGAGCTCTATTTCTGCAGGTTTGCTATTATGATTGTAGATAGTGCTACAGCCCTATACAGAACTGATTTCTCTGGTAGAGGGGAGCTATCAGCAAGGCAAATGCATCTGGCTAAATTTCTCAGGAGCCTTCAGAAGTTAGCGGATGAGGTAGTTTTTTCCTTTGACCACTGATGAATCATGATTCATGAAATCGTGTTTCTTTACTATTTCTTACATTTGATCGTACAAGCATTATTAGAACAAAATTACAGAAGAATATAGTAGTGCTGCTACTTTGTTTTGCTGTATGATACTCGATTAGCTGACTAAGTGTGGCAGGAAGATTTTGGTCTCATGGATATTTGGTATACTCATTTGACATTTTTACTTTTTTTGCTCGATCTAGTTTGGAGTGGCAGTGGTAATCACTAATCAAGTGGTGGCCCAAGTGGATGGCGCTGCATTGTTTGCTGGGCCACAGATCAAACCCGTTGGTGGGAACATCATGGCTCATGCTTCCACAACGAGGTGCTTTATCGAGTAACCTGACATCTCTCTACCGCTGCTTCTGTTCAATTCCTCATTTTCTTCAATGAGTTGACGTTGCATATCAGGCTTTTCCTTCGCAAGGGAAGAGGGGAGGAGCGAATCTGTAAAGTAGTAAGCTCTCCCTGTCTGGCTGAAGCTGAAGCAAGGTTTCAGATATCATCCGAAGGCGTCACAGATGTTAAGGACTGAAAGCGCTCTCCTCCCTTGTTGCGGGATACGAAGGCCAATGCTCCAACATCCATCTCCAGTCTGCTCTTTGCATCCTCAGTGCCAGATGCTTGGATTTGATGCAGACCCTTATGTACAGCAACCACCTGCTAATGGCTGGCCATAGTGTAACACCTGCAGCAAGCAATCAATCGATCTCATTGTGTCGTTCCGAGTAATAAGTTATATGCATACTACTATGAACACATGGTTGATCATATCTATAGCTGTTCCAGTTTTGCTGATCCTTGTTTTCTCAGCGTACGTTATCATATTTTTACACGTGCAGATTTATTGCGTATTCCAACGTCACATTGTATTGAGGATAAGACTTATCAACATGAAGTGATGTTTACAGTATTGCGTATAAGCAGAGGTAGGTACAGTACTACAATGGCCTTTTTTTTTGTTTATTGCTTTTCAAAAGTTTGTAAGAGAATAAGAGTAATAAAAATCCACCTATGATTTTAACCAGTATAAAAGAAGTCGTTACATACAATCAACTGCTATAGTATATATTATAATCAATTTGTAGACCTCATTTTAAAAAAACACTTCGTTTGAAAGTTAAATACTATAGAAAAACTAGAAGCTAAAAAGAAGAGACCCACTTGAGAAATTCAAAACACACAGGGTCAGTTTAAACAAAACTCAAATCCATGACAGGAGAGAAAAAAAGTTGCAAGATGTCACTCATGACTACCTTCGCAATCAACACCAAAATGATTGCTGATTTGCTATACTTCAGAAACATGCTCAGAAAAAAAACTGGATTATCTTCTCTCGCATAACCTTTTTAAGAATCCATCCAAACATTGCATCAGTAGCGTAAAAGGCAATACAACATAGTGAAAAATGACAGGCAAAACCCTTGATTCAGCTGCAGTACATTACATCTCATCTGAACAACATACTCCGTAGCAGTGATCGATCATAGGTACAATTGGATGAGCTCATCGCTCACAACAGATGGTGTCAGAACGCCAAGATCGGTCAGAAGAAGCGTGAGATACTGAGGAGGGGTGTAGTCCCTTGCTGAGGTCTCGACTTCCACACCAGCCGGTATCGGGACTCCAAAATCTATTGGTCGGCGAGCTGGTGTCATGTCCTTCTGGTCCAAGGGATATAGACGAGCAAACTACAACAGAAGTAACACAACCATATGCAATGCCATCAAAGACTGATTGCACACAAAAAGTAAGCAGGCCAAAAATATACATATAAAGAAGTGGGCATCATGGCCTAAATTCATGTTAGGATGCCAATCAAAATACACCATGATACATATAAACTTGTCTGTACATTCAGGAACTAATCGTTCATGTAGTCATCACTTAGAATGTTTCATCAACACAATATGCAACAGGCTAATAACTGGAATTTATATCTGCTGCTATAAAATAACCCCTGGTAGGATATAATGATTAATGATCATTCAATCCCTATCATGCGAGAACTGTGATGAATGACTCGTGCAACTAGTCAGTCACAAGGTATGGTGGATGGGTGAATAACATTGAGTTTAACACGATATTCATTTCCAAAGTTATTTCCCTTAATTTATTCCACCTGGGTGCATGACTGACCAATTTAAGGGTTCATGGCAAATATCAAGTAACACACGCCATAGAACATGCTTTCAAGCTATTGCCGATCTTAAATATTCTTAAAAATATTAGACTTTTTGGGGGACATTTCATTTCTAAGTACCATTTTATTTATTTCTATTTCCAAAAGTAGCCAAAGAGCTTGCAGATCAACAACATGAGCAAAGAAATATTGTTAAGTACAGTGTCATAGCACGCAGTACCTTGTAACTTTCGGCTGCCACGTAAACAGGTTTATTCATACTATGAGCCACAAGAGCTATCTGATAAGTGCCCATCATATTGATTATTCCTCCACTTTCAACAACCCCATCAGCACCAACAAATACCATGTCAACTTCATCCATGGAATAAGCAACAGCTGAATCAATTAGCACCTTCACAGGGATGCCTAATGCTGCAAGTTCATTTGACATTCGTAAACCAGTTCTGTCTGGTCTGCCCTCTGCAATTGGATAAAATAATAAACAAACATTACAAATTACAAGGGTTAATGTGTGCTTTGCAAGTACTAATAGAGTAATAGATGTGCACACGGCTGCTTCATATTATACATATTGATCCCAAAAGCAAGAATGCCATATGGCCACATCATCGAAATAATGCCATATGGCCACGTCATCAAAATAACCATACAATTCAACCTGATTATGAATAAGTCATAGACGCAAGTTAGCATGGGACTAAAGTCCCACAGCAACGCGTGGGCATCTGCCTAGTGTAATTGTGATAGCTGGCCATGGAGGCAAACAGCAAAACAAGGACTATTAATTTGCATTAGAATTGCAAAGTGCTAAAGCATATGTCCATCATAATGTACATATTTCATGCAACAAAGAACTACATAACGCCCAACAATCATGATAGTATTACTGGAATACAAAAGAATCTTGAGTTTGAAGTTTGAACACATTATAATGCACTTTCATGCAATGAATATAAAGTTCACCATCACCATGACTAAAAGACTACTGAGATTTGGGATGCAACAAAATATTGAGTTTGAACACATTATAATGCACTTCCATGCAATGAACATACTGTTCACCATCGCCAAACTATTTGTGTAGGAAAAGGTTATTACATCGTTGATCACAACTGAAAATACAGATGTAATGCAAGTGTGCCTAGATCACTTTGCCTGTGCATAGCACCCGGAAGAGTTTGCGATTTGATGCGGCTAGCTTCAAAACTTCCAATACCACTCTGGAATAACCATGTACCAGCATAGTACATCCATCTGAGATGAAATCCTGGCTGAGCATTGCAATTGTCTTACGAGCCTACATAAACATTGTTCCACGAAATAAGTTAGCACAAATTCTCATATTAAAAAAACTAGATCATGAGTCCTAGATAACCTTTAAGGATATCTCTCCAAATTTTTCTCCTCGCTCAATTAGGCGTGATTTTGCTGCATCAAAATTCTCATGCTCCAAATGTGAGGTTCTCGTTACAAACCGCATGAACAAATCACAAGCAGCAGACAGAGAAATGGAAGTAGCGTCCCAGGACTGAAATATAGAGAAGTTTTTTAATGTTAATTCCCTTGGTCAAAAACCACATGAGGGCTGCCATAAAGAATTGCACAGCAGCCAGAAGCAGCATAACCAATTAATCCCGATACCACATCACACAGGATCAATCAAAACAAAACTCAAAACCAGTTCAGTAACACCTATGGTGAAGGCATATATATGCACGCAACTCGAACTTGAAGTCAGTAAGGTTGGTGATTCAATGAAATTACATTTACCCACTCTGAGGTTCAGGTAACTATGTAGCACGGACACTTGGCAAAATAGCCGTATCCGTGTCCGACACCGTGTCGGACACGGATACGACACGGACACGTCTTCGACACGTGTCGGAGACGTGTCCACAAATTTTAGAATTAATTTTAATTAATAAAATTCTCGACACGTGTCGGACACACTAAATACATGAATCGGACACGGCCTGGACACAGCCGGCCCAAGACACGGTCGGCCCATTACCCATAACGCACGCACGGCGTGCCCTAACCCTAACGCACGCATCGCACGCACGAGCGGCCGAGCGTGTTATTCCCGCTGCTCGGCATCGTCGCTCGCGCGCCGCTTCCGCTCCGCTCCGCGCCTCGCCTCGCCGTCGGCTTCCTCCTCGTCGCCGGCTTCTTCCCCACTCCCAGCGCCGCTGCGCGCGCCGCCTCCGCCCGCCTCGCCTCGCCGCCGCCGTCGGCTTCCTCCCAGCGTCGTTGGCTTCCTCCCACTCCCAGCGCCGCCGCGCGCGCCGCCGCGTCGGCTTCCCAAGCGCCGTCGCCTTCCTCCCTAAGTGCCGCTCGTCGGCTTCCTCCCCAAGCGCCGCCGCTTCTTCCCCACTCAGGTTTAATAAGCATGTGGAAACATAGAAAATAATACATACATACATACATATATATATATATATATATATATAATTTATTTATTATTTAAATATATATATAGCCGTGTCGCCGTATCAGTCTTTTTGGAAAAACGGTGAATCCCCGTGTCGGTGTCGACGTATCCGTGTCCGTGCTACATAGTCAGGTAACCGTGAATATTTAGAAGATATTACATAGAGACAAAGTAGACGCAACATGACCACCTTTATGTATTTGTAAATCATTTTTAAAAAATGTTTAGCTTTTCTAGACCAAATATTCAGCTGTACACAACAAAGTCAGTGGAAGCATTTAGAGCACGGTAGCTCAATAAGAAGCGCTAGAAACTGCAATTCCATAAGTTCCCCAGCAAAATTTGAACTCTATTTTGCACAAACTGACAGCACTTTAACCTTTTCTTTTCAGCGTAACAGTTTCACCCATCTCGAGTACAGATTCATTCCTTCCAGAAAACGTGAGATTGTGCCGCTAAAAGCCTAAAACACGTGAGATTATGCCGCTAAAAGCCCAAAACACTAGGACCAACACAGCTGAATGTCTGAACTAAGTTCCTCAAGGTGAGCAAAGCTACAGCGCGGGAAACTAATACAAGAACCTACATACCCTTCATCAGAACGTTGTTGAAATATTGTTACCGCCTAGAGCGTTCAAAGCAATACTAAGCTAATAGCACCAAGAAGGAAAGAACTGCCCAAGAAATCACGTCGATTGCAAATAATACATATATCCTACTGTGGCATTTGGGACAAGAACATGCGAGCAGCAGGGAACAGGGGGAAGGACAGTGCTAGGGACCTTGAGCTTGTCGGAGGCCTTCTTGAGCTCGATCTCGAGCTCCATCATGGTGGTGGCCCTGCTGGAGCGGATGACGGCGGCGAGCGCCATGATGGCGGCCACTGCCTCCGCGGCCTCGGGCTTGCGGCGCCAGAAGTTGAACTCCTCGATCACGCCGCCGCCGTTGCTCCCTGGGGAGGGGAGAGGAGCGGCGGCGGCGGCATCGGCGGTAGGGGAGGGGAGGGAAGCAACGGCGGCGGCGTGCGCGAGCCAGTCGCTGGAGACGACGGCGTGGTGCTCGGCGCGCGTCTGGTAGTAAGCGGAGATGGGGGGGTCGGGGTTAGGGATAGGGTTTTGGGCGCCGTCGGGCTCCATGAGAGGAAAGGATGGTTGTCCAGAGGAGCAAAGGAGTGAGGAAGAGAGAAGGGCGTATAGGGTGTGGAGCGATCTGGGCCGTTGGTATCAATCCTATTGATCGGGGGTTCGGGGAGCCACTGTAATTTTAATTTTTGCAAATGTCATTCGGGGAGGGAGGGAGAGAGAGCTGATTTATTCACCTGATCACCGGAAAATGGAAATCCGAGGGAGAGTAAAGTTAGCGTGAGTAGATTTAGGGTGTGTTTATTGAGCTGTGGCTTCTGAAAAATTTGCTGTGAGTTGTGGGCTGTGGAAAAGCTGCTGTAGGTTGTAGGCTGTGGAAAAACTGTAAGCTGTTTGGTTCAAACAAGTATAAAACTTACCTCCTATCTCTATTTTCCTTGAAACAACTGTGAAACAGCTCTCTATTTTCACCATTTCAAAAAACAGAAAACCAAAAGTCAAAAGCGAGGTCTAAGGTGCTTTCAAAATCAGACTACCTAAAAGTAGCCGCAAAAGCAGACTGTTTCCACCCATTTGGTTGGCTTTTGGCTTTTTGGAAGCAAAAGCAGCTCCCAAAAGCTCAACCAAAGGCACCCTAAGGCTGTGATCATTTTGGCTTTAGCTTTTAGCTTCCGGCTTATTTTTTATTATTCATAAATTTTGTCTTTTTCTGAACTTTTGGCTTTTTGTTGTGCTTTTTTGCTGGTTCTTTTTTCCCATATTTGTTTGTATTATACGTAATAGGCTAACATATTTTTTTATATATTTTTTTTTATTTTTTAAATTTAATTATGCTAAATAAGCATCTGTCAGCTCCAGTGTTTTTCAGCCAGCTACAGTGATTTTCAGCCATAAGCCACAAAAAAAGCCCAAATGATCACCACCTAACACTAAGGTAAATGTAGGCAAAGTCAACTGATCACAATAAAAAAAATTCTTGTTTGTATATGTCATTTCACGAAAGACTTATTTGAGAGATCCAAGCTTAAATGAGAATTTGGTTTAATTCTGACTCACCACGGGGAAGCCGGAGCAATCCACGCCGGGGAAAATGTCCCTATAGTGCATTTGAGTAGCAGAGGGCCCGTAGGGCTAAAAAAATTCCCTTGTGGCTCGAGATTTCTCATACCCCACACGCTGGCTCATCACCTCCTCACCAGCTACCATTGACCTAGTGTACATATCCGATGACAGAGTGACCTACATCAAAGCTTCTTAGCCAAGAGCTTGTCAAGTGTCGCCTATAGTTGAACTTACTATATCAAGCTGCTCCTACTCCCAAATCTATGCATCTACCCCCTTATTCCTTCATTCTTCTAGTAAGCACCACCATCAAACCTCTTGGTCGACCTTAATATATAATCATGACATCGTAAACTATGCTTTTCCTATTTAATTTTACTTCTCTAGCTCATATGACAAAAATTCCTTTGTCATAGTTAAAAATCCTTCATCCTCTCGCCTCACCGCCCTGAGTCAACCAACCCGACTCGCATACTGAGCTCTTTTTAACTTTTAGCTGGCTTATACTTGTACTGTCTATAGTAATTAGTTCTTAAATGATACGTTTTTAAAGCAGTATTGTCAGACCCAGATTTTATAATCCGGAATCATCAGTGTTTAATCGCACTATTCCTGGATCGATGAGATAGCGCATACGATTCTGATTCGAATATCAAAGTACATATCATGCGGAAATGTAAATATAATAGTAGACTTACTCATGGGCCGATTAGGCGAAATCAATAAATTGCAAAGGAAGAACGAAGCACACAGTGGGACCTTCAGACATGCCCACAGCGACCAACCGGAGGTTCGCGACCTAGCCCTTGACATCTTCATCTTCTTCGTCATCGTGATCCAAAAGTATTGTTGAAGCGCAGTTGATCGATTCCCGCTTCAATTTGTCGCAAAGCGAGCATGAGCACTCCGACCCGTGCTCGCGAGCCAATACATGAATGCAAATAAATAGTATGCATGGCATAACAAAGGAAAGGCTCGGGTTATTTTATTTGCCAAAATTTTGCTTTTAGCGGTATTATTATTCTTAATTAATCAAAGTTTTATTATTACTACCTAACTCCACACTACAATTACCAAAATCGACTTAATCCCCGAAAATGTATTCTATTTACTGATTGCTGTCTAAAACTCCAAAATGCAAGTATCATCATTTATTTAATCCACCGATCATACTTTGTATTCAATCCTTTTTGTCATTGATTTCAACCCATAATCCAATAATCCATCTCATTTTTCTATTATCTATCACTAGCTAATCCTCAGATATACATCCACCAAAATTCAATTTACCAAGATTATAATCCACTAATGACTCCTCTAATCTCCTCGTAAATTTAATTGTTCCTCTAGTAATTGATCAACTCCTATTAATTCCCTATATTAACAACATCTTCCAAGGATTAACAATTACTATTATATATCCACCAAGAATATCATTAATCAAGAATTATAATCCAATACTTGTAATATTCCACCAAATCCTCGAAAATTCATTTGATTCATCTAGTAACTGAATCTATTAATTCTAATATTGACATCTCCCAAGAATTTATTTCTCAAGTGTCATAATCCAATATTTATCTGTAATTCCTAAATCTCCAAAAATCATTTAAATCCTCTATCTAGCCTATCATTTAGCTAGACTTCACCAATTTATTCCTCCGTAACCCACACTATCATTTCCTATTCAAGATCAACATGAATCCACCAATGCCTTTATATGTACTCTACAAACATTCCTCTCTTTTACTCATGACCCTGTTTATTCCACCCATATTTTATTTCGTAAGAATAGAAATGCCACTATTTGAAATATAATACATAAAATTTCCCGAGACCTAGCAGATTTTGAACAAAAGCATAATGTTCAAGGGATATTAACAGATTTTCCGTACTTAAAGCATTACCTCATATGCACACTATTACCATGGCATCACACCATCTTTCAGCGTTATAGCCGCTTAACTTACCACTGGGACGACACCGGGACAATTCCAAATCAGGCGGTCCTTCGCCTTCACTTTTCCATTCCCATTCATAAAATGTTTTGAAATAGAACTATATCCGGTTAAGTTCCCATGTTCGCCCTTGACCGTAGGCACGGCTATTCGAATAGTTTTGACTCGCAGAGTTTGTACACTTTCACCACAAGAGACAATCAACTCGTTGCCCCACACAATTCCTTAGTCATGTGGTTGAGCGGACCATCACAGTGACTTTTCAAAGTACCTCGCCCTTCCATCATTTCACCCTATGGGTCGCTCCCACTTGCGATGGGTCCCATACGTTGTGCGGGATGTTCTCCTTCGAACGTCTAGCACTGGCTCCCCCCCGCTAGCCCGCCACAGCAGAACTTCACCTTTCACGGTGTCCCATTCAAGCCGCCTCACTGCACCGCCACTTGCACATCCTCACACCACCTCCCGGAAGGATGACTTCGTGGTCCCAGACATTTACTAAGCCAAGCTATACTTTCTGAGACTTGTGGTTGTCTTGTTTTACACGGGTTGGCATGACAAGATTCAGTCCTTAGTGGTATCAGGCGGCCTACCACTAACCCACTTGTGCTTCCACCGCACCACACATACTCATACTCATACACACCTCGAACCAATCCGCCTGGACATTAAAGCATGTTGGAGATTTTGGGAGCATAAAATATCCATAACCAATATACCAGTCATTTCCACCATGACTGCCCAAACCAGTTTCTCATGAATAAAAGTGATGCTTGGGACAATTTCTTGCCCCGAGTTCCTAATCAATGCTAAGCATGGCATACGATTACGGACTTATTTTTGGAATGTTACTAATATATTTTTGCTAGGGCGACAAGGTTCACACATTCAAATACTCAAAGGAGGGGGTAATATTATTCAAGGTAAACAATGCATATAACTAGAATGTCAAATTTAACATGCATTTTTATAAAACTAATAGCAATGCAATTTGTTAATTTAAAACAAAGTAATTTGCAGAAAGGTAGGTTCAACATGATCAAAGTATTGACTCGCCTTGGTCACAGCGGTTGGGTGCTTGATTGTCCGGGGCTTCTAGTGCTGCGGCCTCGATCTCTTCCTCTTGAGCCTCGTAAGCTATTTTAGCGTGCGCCCAAAATTCGTACAAAAAGAAAAGTGGCGAATCAAACCAAATAACACCAAAAATCCAAATGAACTCTAAAAATTATGATTTCAGTTCCATTGGACAGATCTTGAATTTAGATGAATTTAGAAATTTGTTTCATTCAATTTGGAGTTAAAATGAAAAAGTTATGATCATTCAAAGTTCTCAGTTCTGTTAATTCCAAATATTCTCAAATTTCTGACAGTGGGTCCCACATGTCGCTTTCTTAATTTTATCTTTTCTTTATTCGTTTATTACTGTGTCTATGGCGGTGGGGTCCCGTCATCGTTCATGGGTTCCATCTGCCGCCAGGGCTCTGTGCGGATGTGTCATCGACCGATGGGGCCAGTCGGCCACCGTCTGCTGCAGCCACACTAGGCGACGGTGGGGCCCATTGTCGGCCAGGAAAATAAAAGAAATCGCTCAACCGCGTGAGCCGGCTCAACACGCGACGCGGAGCGGGGAAGGAAGAGACGCGCTGGTAACCAAATGGGCGGGGAGGCTTTGCCTACCCCATAAGGGCAACTCACCCTTTTGAGGTGGCTCTCGGAGGCGGCCGGCAGAGGAAGCGGGGGCGACGGTGGCCGGCGGCGTGCGGTGGTCGGGAGGCTCCGGGGCTGCGTGGAATATAACCTCCACGAGATGGCGATGCTTTTGTTGTGGACGGCCGAGGTAACGGTGGCGGAGAGGGGCGGCGGCGGCGGCGGCGGCGGCCGGTAGGAGCCTCGTGACGGCGAGGTGGAGACCACGGAGGCACGGGAAAGGCGGGGATAGCTTCACCTTGCTCCGCGAAGCTCTGGGAGCTCGGGATTGCTTGGAGGCGCGCGGAGCGGCGCGGCTTGGTCGCCGGAGTTGGGAAGGAGGAGGCGCGCGGGATTGGGGCGTTATAGCTCAATTGCTCGTGGGAAAGGAAGAGTGAAGTCTTTGCGCGCGATCGTGACTTCCGTGAAGGGCTTTATAGCCGGATGGGCGCGCGGCTAGAGCGGCACTGGTGCTCCGCCTGCTTGCGCCGGCGAGGAGGCGAACCAAATCCCGCCGAGATTTTGCGGAGAGAGAGCACAGGGGTGCTGAACTTGCTCGGGTGTATGAGAGAGAGGAAAAGGGATTGGCTGGTATGCGAGGGAGAGCGAGCGCGAGTGAGAAAGCAGCACTGGGCGCGTGGAGAAGAATGGAGGAGGAAGAAGAAGAGCGCGGCGGGAGGGCCACCGGCGGCGAGAGAGACTGGCGTGGGGCTCGCGCGGGAGCGGGCCACGGCAGCAGGGAGAGGGCGCGGCGCGCAGCGCGTTCAGCGCACACGCGGCAATGGAGGAGAGGCGCGGCGGACGCGGCCCGCATGGCGCGACGCATGCCGTGCTCGCGGAAGCCGGGCGCGCGATGGAGGCGCGCGCGATGCGGGTTGATCCCGCCGTCAGTGGCGGCGGAGGGTAAGTTGAGTTTTTAATTTTTCTAGATTTTTATTTTAGCTTTTAGAATTGCCAAAAATTTCCAATAAGGTCGAAAAATATGAAAATACATCCAAAAATTCAGGAAAAATTCACAGAAGTTCCTGATGACATTCTGGACTTAACAAAAATATTTTCAACTATTGTTGGTACTTAATTTATTTGCTTTCCTTGTTATTTATGGCATTATTTAAAATGAGGGCTTTATGTTTAAACCAAAATTTCCTCCATTCCTTTCTGGATCATCTTTTCAGATTCTTATTTAAAATTTTAAATTTTCTACATTTAAACATGTTTGTTTCCTCTTTAGCTTGTGGAACTTTCATCATAATTTTCGAGACAACACCAGAAATTCCAAATTCAAATGTAAAGCAAATAAAATAATCCAAAAACTTCATAATTTAATATTTATATTTTCCAGGATGTTACAAGTATCAACAGAAAAATTATAGTAAAAATATACTGTGTTTAATTATATCAGCTAAATTAATATATAACTAATTTTCTGTAAACACCATCTCTCACCAGCTAAAATTTAAATGGGAAAATTTGTTCAGTAGCACTGAAAGATCACTGATTTCGGAAAATACCACCGAAAAAACCGGACTCCGAAAATTACCACTAAAAGATGCAATTTTCTTCGGAATTTAACATTTTGGACCAAAATACCCTTACCCCTATTCCTCCTCTTCCTCTTCTCCTCGCCTCTCCTCTTCTCCCGTCCGCCACCCTCTTCCGCGCCACCTCCCACCTCTCGCGCCGCCGGCCCCGCCTCCTCACGCGCTCGCCTCCCTCTCTCGCGCCGCCATGCGCCTCCTCACATCCGGCGCCTCCATTTCTTCCCGTGCGCCATTCTCTTCCGCTCAGACGCAGCCACCGCCGCCTCATGCCGCCTGTGTCGCCCGGCCATCTCTCCGCAAACCACTGCGTCACGGTGTGTCTGTGCCTCTCCTCTACCCTCCTCACTTAATCGAACCCCGGTGCCTCAGGCTCGCCGCCTGACCCATCTTCCTCACCGCGGCCGAACACGCCTCCGCCATCGCCGCTCCTCCTCGGCGAGTCTCCTTCAATTCCTCGCTGGGAGAATGTTCTCACCGCTCGGACCTCCTCCGACCGACGCGAGCTCCTCCTCCACCCTAGCTCGCCAAGCTCGTGAAGCTCCCGCGCGCCCATGGCCTCCGTCGCCGACCGACCTCGGGCCTCCTCCGCTCAATAGACAGCGTGGTAGCACCCACCTAACCGTCTCTAGCTCGTGCTCACACAAAATCCTCCTTCTCCTCTCCCGCGCGCCTCGAAGCGCACCTCGCCGCCGCATCATCGATCGCCGCACTTTGCCTCGCGCCGTTCCGGCCGCGCCACCTCCCACTAGCATCCCCGCCCCGCACGGTTCCATTTGCCGGCTTGCCCAGCCTCCCGGCCACCTGCCGCGCGCAGCCAGCCAGTCGTGCCACTGTCCTCTGTTTTGCCCAACAGGGAGATGGGGCGGAGGAGGAGGAGCGGAGGGGGATGTGAGGGAGGGCGCATGGCAGGCGCGGAGAGGAGGAGGAGGAGGCGATGGCGCAGTGGTGGGAGGTGGCGCGGAAGAGGAGGCGGACGGAGAGGAGAGAGAGGCGAGGAGAAGAGGAAGAGGGAGGGGGAATAGGGGGTAAGCGTATTTTGGTCCAAAATGCTAAATTCCGAAGAAAGTTGTATCTTTTAGTGGTAATTTCCGGAGTCTGATTTTTTCGGTGGTATTTTCCGAAATCAGTGATCTTTCAGTGCTACGGAACAAATTTTCCCAATTTAAATACACAAGTCATACAACAACAGAACCCACCCAAAACCGAACCCTACCACGAGCGCGCCCCGCGTCGCCTTCTCCTCGAAACCCTAGGTAGCCCAAGCGTGCGCGCGCGGCGGAGGGGAGGGGAGGATGGACGGGCCGAAGAGATCGCAGCTGCGGGTGCGGCTCCGCGTGACGGCGCGGCGGCGGGGCGGCGACGGCGCGGACGGGGCCGGGGCCGGCGGGGGCGCGGGGGGAGGGCGGAAGCGCCGGCTGGAGGCCCCCCTCGTCAACTCCGCGGCCAAGCTGCAGCGCCGCGAGATCGGGGGCCGCCAGCTTGCCGCGCGCGGCGGGGGCGCCGCGGACGCCGTGCCGGAGCGGTTCCGGAACATGCAGCTCCAGGTAAAGCTACGGCCCGTCTCGCTGGTCTAGTCTTGAGGGTAGGGTGGGGAGCGGTAGGATTTGGTTTCGGTGGGTGCCGCTCGTTCTTGTCACGTGTGATTGAGGGACGGTGAAGCTAGGGTTTTCGGGTGTTGGGGCTGGCTTTCGAGGCGAAATTTGTGGGAATTCAAGGGGAATCTTGCCTGGGGCTCTTTTTCTTGCGGCATTTGGTTGTGTTATGGGGAAAGTTTTGGTTTTGGGAGGGGTCAGTAAGTGTTGAATTCTCGCGAAAAGGTCGGGTTTTGAGGCAAACGAGATGGCTCTTAGGGTTCTTTATTACGAAACTAGGCTCAAACTTGTTGGTTTTGGCATGTAAGATGGTGTAGAGGCCTCTGTTTCTTGGATTAGGCCTTAGGGCGTGCCATCTGGCATGGTAAATTGTTGGGGGCTGGGCCTGTAGCTATTGGAATTGAGTAGCAATTGAGATTTTTTAGGATTGGGTCTTTGGGGTTATGCTACGAGTTATTCAATCAGTGACCTTGGGGGTTCTGTGTTTGAGTGCGTTGGTGTAAAATGATAATCCATGAGATGTTTTGGAATGAATCTTTCAACTATGCACAATAACTCAGCCTGGACAGTTGTGAATATTTTGAGACCATTTTAAGTCGCTTGAGATGGCTCACTTTGCTGCCTGCTTTGAATAGGTTGGGTTTTGCTTTCGGGTTGATGATTTGGAGCCATAATGTGTTTGAGCTAGATCCAACTGTTTGGTACTTGCAAAAGGTTGGGTTTGAACTATGAATTATTTGAGATGATTCATGTGGTTCTTTTGATGCGCAAGTTAAGTTTACAGTGGCATTTCCTATGCATGGTAGTTATGATAATCACAGTGCTGGGTGCTGATTCCTTCTTTGTTGAGTCAGTGGTTGTATTTTTCCTCAACTGTGGTGCTTGCAGTAGAAGAGTGAAGATGGGCATATTGTTGCAGATGTAGCTGTTGGAATTTCAATTAGGTTTTGTTGTCAGTGTAGAATGAGAGTCTATATGATGATTTGTTACGAACTACAAGCTTTTCCAGTATGTACAGCACTTTGGCTTGTATGGTGTTCTGAGTTAAATAAAAGCTGGATTAATTGTTCCTTTTGGTATGAACCATTTTATGATGTTTAGTGTTGACATTGTATTTCTTTGTTTGATGCAGGAAGAGTTTGATACATATGATCACAATGCTCACCTATTTGTGAAGCTACAGTTTCTTAAAAAAAGATCCAAAATCATTGAGATTGTTGCAGCAAAAGATATCATATTCGCTCTTGCTCACTCTGGGCTTTGCGCTGCTTTTAGTCGAGGTAAGTATTCCACATTCTACAAGATGTGATCTGCATTTGATGAGAAGTGATGAAAACCATGGATGTTCTCTGACCTCTGGCATGGTGTTTTTGTGCCTGCAGTAACAAACAAGCGCATATCCTTCTTGAATTTAAGCCCAGATGAAGTGATTCGGAGCTTGTTCTACAACAAGAACAATGATTCACTTATTACCGTGTCAGTTTATGCCTCAGACCATTTTAGCACATTGAAGTGCAGAACAACCCCAATCGAGTATGAACATATGCCATGAGAATTTTCCCTAAATTCTGCATGATGCTTTGTTTGTGACTTGTCAAGAAGCACTCTTATTACTGTTTAGCCTTTTCTATATATAATTAACTGTTATATGTGATTAGTCCTATGTATGAGTAATGCAAGTGCATTTTAATTGATTTTGAGGATAACTTTGCTGTTTTCACTGAATATTGCAACTTACCAAGGTTCTTGGTCCCAACTAATATGGTTGCCATATTAACATGTTCTTTCAGGTATATAAGGAGGAATCAATTAGATGCTGGGTTTCCTCTTTTTGAAACAGAATCTCTGAAATGGCCTGGCTTTGTGGAGTTTGATGATGTAAATGGAAAAGTACTCACTTACTCGGCACAGGATGGGTATACCTTCTTAAACAGTTCAGCGCACTACATGGTGTTTCTTCACAACATTATTGATCTAACGGTCATACTTCTATTTGCAGTATCTATAAGGTCTTTGACTTGAAGAACTACTCCTTTCTGTATTCAATACCGGATACAAATGTGCAGGAGATAAAGATTAGGTTTGCAATTGTTTCCCTAAATTGTACTTTTCTTTCTCACATTTCAGCCATGACAGATTATGGATTCTTATTTCTGTTTTCAGCCCAGGAATCATGCTGTTGATTTATGATAGAACACCGAGTTATGTTCCTTTGAAGATATTATCTATTGAAGATGGAAAGCCACTGAAATCCTTCAAGCACTTATTGCACCGCAACAAGAAAATTGATTTTATCGAGCAGTTCAATGAGAAGCTCCTTGTCAAGCAAGAAGATGAGAACCTTCAAATACTTGATGTATGACACTGTTCATGAGCTATAGTATTTTCTTCCATAATCTTTGCTGCTTGCAAGCCTAATAATTTCCTTGTCTCTGTGAAGGTACGGAGTTCTGAACTGATTGAAGTCAGTGTTACCAAGTTCATGACCCCATCAGCGTTTATTTTTCTGTATGAGAACAATCTCTTCTTGACATTCCGAAACAGAACAGTTGCTGTATGGAATTTCCGAGGCGAGCTTGTGACCTCGTTTGAAGATCATTTGCTTTGGCATCAAGATTGTAGCACCAACAATATTTACATTACTAGCGACCAGGATCTGATTATATCGTACTGCAAATCTGAGGCAGTGGCTGGTGATGGTACAGGTGCAGTACTACCCTGATTGCTTCTTTAATAATTAGTCCCTATCATTTATATAGTGTGGAATTGCATCCATCCTTCAAAAGTAAGAGTGTCCATACTGCTGGCCAGTTGTACTAGTCCGCTATTTGCTGTCCATCGCTCAAGCCCATATACTGGATGGTTCAAAAAGTTCAATATGGTATAGGTTGGTTTTGTCAATGTTAACCACCTTTACCAGAAGTGATAAATGTGATAAAATTTCTCTTTTGGTTCATATAACTAGTTTTAAATTAAAGTAGTGCTTCTATGCTTTCCACTTAACAAAAATGACATTAATTTCAAAGCACACGAAGGAGTAAGTAATCACTATCTACCATTTAGTTCTGTTTTAAAGGTTGTGCAAATCACTGAGAAAAATATAGAAACACCTCCCTTAAAATTATCTTGAAATAACTGTCATATGTGCAGCTTCACCGATTGGATCCATCAACATGAGCGACATTATGACTGGCAAATGCATCGCCAAGATTGCCGCCAACCATTCCACCCTCAACGTTGCCCCTCGCAAGAATGGTAAACCTGAGAGGTCATCAATCTGGAGCACCATTCCAGAAGCTCTGGAAGACATCACAGCGCTGTTCTATGATGAGGACAGGAACGAGATCTATACTGGCAACAGGCACGGGTTGGTGCATGTGTGGTCTAGTTAAGTAGTAAGCTATATGTATATATATGTCGTGCTTTTGATTTAACCGGAAGATTGGATTAGCTTTACTGCATTCTGTATCATCCCCTGCTTGGGGGTACCTAATTTTGTATTTTGGCAATAGAATGTAATTCCCTGCGCAGTTATGAGAAAATGTAGTTGCCCTGTAAATATTTTGTGTAATGTCCTATCATCTACCATGTTCTATTAGTAATAGGGTCTCTTCTTTTGGATTACGATTTATAGCTTTTGACTATAATTTATTAGTCTAGTTGATAGTGATCGATGAAGATAAAAACGGCCGAAAGGCCAAAGAGAACAGGGCAATATAGTAATTAGCCTTCCAGTCCCAGCCTCCAAGCTTTTGGCAGGAACCATCTGAAATGCCGAGTTGTGTTCTTATCAAATATAGCAGTGAAATGACGCGTGTTCTTTGAGAGAATTGGCATAAGAACTTGGCATGGTCAGGCCAAATTTCTGGTGGTGATGGTTCCCTACCTGTAATGAAGTCCGAATTTCCAAATAACTATTCAATCTCTCGTCTGCTAACCTGACTTGATTACTGAGTTTCTTTTCTAAATTATGGAATTGCCTCAAAACGTTTATTTTCATCAAACACTGTTTGAATCTTATTCGAGTAAACCCCTAAAGAATCTAGTATTTGCTTCACCTCACCTCGAATGTTCACAACGGTACAAAGGTTCACCTCGAATGTAAACACCAACATGGTATCTGCAATATGACGATGATGCTTCATCAAAGCGCATTACATATTGGAAAATTGTAGATTATAATATAGTTGGCAAAACAGCGGTAGTGTGGAACGATGTTATTTAATAATAATAATAATAATAATAATAATAATAATAATAATAATAATAATAATAATTAAAAATAAATAAATAAATAAATTTGGGGGAAGCCGGCACTACATTTGTCCGCCAGCTCCAGAATAAATTTCCGGAATCCAATTACATGAAATGCAGAATCAAACAAAGGCCTAGATATTTACATCAGGCTAGAGAACACTTATCGTTCCACCCAAGGGTTCCAGGATGCACTGGAGGAGACAAAGCGGACCACACTATAGTACGAATACAAGGGATCAGTAGTTCTTGTTGGGCACGAAGAAACCGAAGGTGACATCGACGCTACCTGATGATTCTCCAGTGTCCTTGAAGTCAACACCAACGATTTTTCCTCTGTACTGCTCTTCAGATTCCTGGTATTCAGGCTTTACACGGCGCACTGGAACTGTCACAGAATATACGGTGCCAAGGCCAGCATCAGTCAAGATATCCACCTGGACATTATCCCGTGATTCTATCTCAACAAATTCTGACAGTGCCTTGACAATATTTTCAACAATCTTTTTCTTTGCTTCATCACTGACTTCACACCTGTCAGAGAACAGTATCATCTTAAGCCTCTGCTTTGCAATATTTGCATTTGAGTTCTCCTTTATGGTTGGTGTGGGGAAGATTATCCTCCATGCTAATTTCAGACGGTCAAGAAATCCTATGTTGATGACATTGTGAAGGAAGCCTTCCACATCTTGAGTTATAGGAGAAAAGTTCTTCCTTGAAAGAGCAAAAGTTTGAGTGGGGCTCTGTGAGCTTTGACGCTTAATGCATAGCCGCCTAGGTGTAAGCATGAGGTTGCTAGATCCTCCACGAGGGAAAGCACAAAAGTGTTCCTACCGGATCATATAAGAAGCTGTTAGATGATATCCAATAAGATTTTTCAACATCTAAAGCAAATATCCAATACTATGTTATTGCATAAAAAATACATTATGAATACAACAGTAGCGTTTAAATGGGAATATAAACCAAGGATGAGAAACTTTGAAATACACTCAAAACAAACCAGCAGTGTTCACTAATTTATCACATATCTTCTCAGCAATTTCAATGTGCTTGAAACATACAAGTCCAAAGGGGCTATAGTATGGTGGGAAACTGTACACAAGGGCGAGCAAAACGGAGAACAGGATTATTCTGCTCTGGTCATGAATAACAGTACACATGGCTGAGCAAAACAGTACACCTGGGTACATGCAACCTCAGATCGCTGCAAGCATAGCTGGTGTATTAAAAACAGCATATTAGTAAATTCATGTACCTTCACTGTCAAAATTCTAAGAGTGACATGCCACCAGTGTCAAACCTGGCAGAATCCATCAGCAGTATAAATTCTAGCAGACTAAGTAGAGAATTTTGACGAACATGATGATCAGGGTATTTGTGAGCATATAAAAGGCCAGTAACTGTGCCAGAATGGTGCATTAGTTTATAGACAATGCATCACATATATGAATATATGATTGAAACAGACTTCGCCTTCCACAACAAAGGTAGCTTCAAAAAGTGTGCATCCCAAAAAAGAAAATAGCCAATGGACCAGAGCAAAAACAACACAAGAGCGGGGTAGAAATAACCCACAATTAAGAGAACACCATTGCAGACAAGAACAAGCTATGCGATATGAGACATACTGTCATAATCCTGTCCGATTTCAGGAGAGACAACAAAAGGCAACTTGAGGCTGAGATCTGCTAGAAGAAAAGGCTGACACACCAAATCCTGGATATGAAGTTCCTTAGTTATAGACTATTACCACTACCAGCTCAGGCTAGGCTTTCACCCTCTACAAAACCTACTACCAGGTGCCGATGTACATCCAAATATATTTCAGTATTCTGGTCGTCAATGGCCAATGCTTATACCTTTTTTTTTTGACACATTCACCAATGCCACTTGCTAGTGGTAGAGCATGTGGTTTTGGTGCAAGAGATAATGCATCATGGGTTCAAATCCCTGTACTCCTTAAGAAACAAATATGTGCAGCTCCTCCTACGTATCCTAAAAAGATTATATTCTCGAAAAATAACCTCTACCAGCTTGAGCTCACCTGTGGCTGAACTTTCACAGAGCGCTATATTCAAATTCCAACAGTTTATCATGGACGACCGACCACAGAACACATTGCACTAAAAAAATAACAAGGAAGCACACCGAATGCCCAACTTTGATTCACGTTGTATTGAATTGACAAATCCCCTCCAAAAAGAAGTGACGAGTGGAACTGGAACACCGTAGTACTAAATCCAAGAGAATGCCGGAGCACGCACCCACCGTGAAACAAAATTGTCTTTTCTTTTCTTTTCTTTCCCCATTACACAAAATAAAGGGGGGCAGCTAATTGATTGTTCCTTTTCCCCAACCAAGAAAAAAAAAGAGCTAATGATTGTTCATGGTGAAACGAAGCGCATAGAGCACATCATCCGAGATGCCATCTCACCACAAGAAACCTGGTTTCTTTATCCTAGGGTTTTGGGGAAATGGAGATGGGGGGATTTGGGGAGCGGACCTTGGACCTGGCGGCGGCGGCACGCCGTAGCGGCGGGGAGAGGGCGGACGCGGAGGGCGCGAGGACCGCGCTGGTCTCGCCGCCGGCACGGCTGGAGATAGCCGTCGCCATCGCCATGGGTGCGCGAGTGCAGCTAGGGTTTTTGGCCTTCAGCCCTGCTGCTTCTGTTCGCTTCTCTGTCGTTGTTCAGTCTTCAGTCTGGCTGGACTTCGCTGTAACCAGGACCTGGGACCACAGCGCAGAGTGGTCTCACGGGGGTGATCATTTGGTTTTTTTTTTCTTATGGCCGTAAAGCACTGTAGCTGGCTGAAAAAATACTGTAGTTGACACATGGCCTGTTTGTTTTGGCTTTTCTTTTGGCTTAAAAGCAAAAAAGCCTAAGCCTAAACAAATAGAAGACTTTTTCAACTAGGCTTTTGAAAAAGCCAAAAGCCAAAAGGCGGCGGCTTGGTGGGATTGAGGGGTTGAGCAGGGGAGGTGGTGGCGCCGGCGCGGACAAAGCCGGAGAGGAGAGAGGAGGTGGTGGTGCCTATACTTTTCTCAGCTAAGTGCCGAGGAAAAACCGAGGAATTGGGTTGGGGATAGGAGCTAAGTGCCTGATTCACTGGTGTGAATTCTTTGCGGGATGAAACTGATGTGTTTTTTTCCCAGTTTAACTTCAGAGATTCCGATGCCAAATAGCTTGTCTGTTAATACCCTGAGATCCTTTTTAGGCATTATCGGTGTGACAAATTTGTTTCTCATGTTTGGATGGACAACCACGCAAAGGAATCTTGGAGTGATTGATCAATAGCATAATGATCCTGAGCAAGCCAAGTTTGGCTAGATTCTAAAGGGCGGAATTGTGCTAGCTTGAGATCACCAGTTATTTCATCAATCCAGTCAAGCATAGTTTGTTAGTCAAACGTGGTTTGATTACTCCATTTGGCATAGAATGAATCTTCTTCTTGTATATAGCTAGCTAGCTATTTAGAACCTTGCATCTACCTGCTGAAGGTTATGTTGTTTTCCTAATAGAATTATGGCCATGACAAACTTGGTCCATGGTTGACTCAACAAAGATTGACTGACAAATATTCATGCTTGTCTGCTATCTACTCAGATTCGCATACCTTTTCTCCAGGTGCAACAAAGCAAGTACCTGATTCTGTGGAAGTTGTTATAGAGAAATCACAAGAAGGTTTGTTTTTAATAATCAGTTATGGTATTCTGGGTAGCTAATGCTTAGAAGAATAACATGCCGATATAATGTGTGTTTTTGCATGCAAGTATAATGAGCATATCTGCTAATGAGTATTGGTGGTCATGTCCGTTTTCCACTTATTGTCCTCTTGACATCTATCTTCCAGTCACAACCTTTATCCTGAGATTGTTATGTCCTCATGCTGGAAACAAAAAACTTGGGATGAATAGTGTGTAATAACTTACTTTGTGGATGAAAAGTGTGTAGATGGATCTACTTCCTCTATCCAAGGCAAATTGGGATGCATTCTCGAATAGGGCATTTTGCTAGATTTGTAAAGAGGAAGTTGAGGCTGGTAATAGATCCATGCATTGTTTGAGCACCACTGGATACAAGAACTTGCAGCTCAAGTTCTTTCAGAAGACAGGGAAAAAGCACGACAAAAAGCAATTCAAGAACCAGTGAAATTGATGGTTCGACAACCGCAAGCAATTCTAGAGAAGGTGAAGTTGAGAAAACAAATAAGAGGAAGTTACCATTTCACGATTTTGTTGCAGCAGCTGGTTACGTAGGTATGTACTATTATGAGACTTATCTAAATAAGAGGAAGAAGAGACAACCACGCATGACCGGATATGAATGGGTTATAGAGCAACTGAGTGATGACAGAGATTGTTACAGCATGTTTAGAATGAGTAGATATATTTTTAATAGCTTGCATGATACCTTAGTTGCAAACTATGGCTTGAAATCAACTACACAAATGAGTTCTGTAGAATCTTTGGCTATGTTCTTATGGACAGTTGGTGGCCCTCAATCAGTTAGCCAAGTCATGAACCGCTTCAAGAGATCAAGTGAAACAATCTACAGAAAATTTCATGAAGTCTTGGACTGTTTGTACCGTTTATCTGAAGATACCATTAAACCAAGAGATCCAGAGTTTAATACAGTTCATCCTAAACTTCAAGATAGTCGCTTCTCTCCTCATTTCAATAATTGCATAGGTGCAATTGATGGCACGCATGTACTGTTGTTGTGCGGCGGATGAGCAAATTTCCACACCGTCGCCATGGATATACATCTCAAAATGTGATGGCGGTGTGTGACTTCGACATGACGTTTACTTTTGTTGTCGCGGATGGCGGGTTCATGCATGACACAAGGATATTCAATAATACTTTGGACAAATATTCAAATCGGTTTCCACATCCTCCTGACGGTACTTTGCTTATATGAACCTATAATTAATTGCTATTATGGCGTTCTCGAATTGGATCATCAACACTTACATGTTTGTCGTGTGTAGGAAAATATTATCTTGTTGATGCGGGATATCCCAATCGAAAGGGCTATCTAGCTCCTTACAAAGGACAAAAGTACCATCTACCAGAATTTCGACGGGGTCAACAACCGAGTGGTAAATACGAGGTGTTTAATCATGCTCACTCCTCCCTTCGAAATGTGATTGAACGTTCATTTGGTGTGCTCAAAATGAAATGGCGAATCTTATTGGCTATGCCAAGTTACAACATGGACAAGCAAACGCAAATTATTATTGCATGTATGGCACTTCACAACTTCATCCGAGATAGTGCTTTACGCGATGAACTTTTTGAGAGATGCGATAATGATGAAGACTATGAACCAAACACTACACACGCTGGACCATCTGGAGGCAATAGCGGCAGTGCATCGGCAGTGGATGATATAAACATGTGCGCATTTCGTGAAAGTCTTGCTAATTCCTTGATGTCTGCAAGATCATAGACAGTAGGGTAACTCATATTTATATGCAACTCATTTATATTGCAACATGTATCTTTATATGCAACTCATATTTATAGGCGCCTGTACGTTAGGATTTTCCTCGGCGCCCGGCATACATGTCTGTCGGGACACTTTTTTTTGTTTCTGTCATAAACCGATCGATTGAATTCATGCGTAAACGAAAGGAACTACGAATTGTATACGAACACAACAAATTGGATTGCGATGCATGATTCGTGCATCATAGATGATCAGTAGACAAACAAGCGGCCGTACCAAACATTTTCTCCAATTAATACAACATTTTCTCCCCGGATAACATATAGACCAAGAGGAACAACACAATATATCTCTCCTACAATTACTCGTTCGCAAGCACCTTGAAGAACAACATTTGCTGCAAAGTAAAAAAAAATTAAAAGAGGAGTTTTATGGCAAACAAGTGGTCGTTAATTGCATGGAAAATCATTGCGTTCCGATGGGTCGCCAACGTAGACGCACACATCTTGGTCTACCAACCTTCGTTTATGACCCGCAAATATAATAGAAATTTGAAATAAAAAGTAAAAAGAAATTACCCAACTTATTTTTGTAGAACTGCAAATTAAAACATGTCATGGATCCACATAGTAGTCGGAATGGTAATAAGGGTATTTTAGACTTTCTGATAATAAGCCACAGCATTCAATCCATCAAAAAGCTAGGATACCAAATAGCCTAACTTGGCTTAAAAGCTAACTGCTTTTAAGCTGCTTAAGCCAAAAAGCTGACTTTAAGCTATAAGCCAAAAAGCCTAAGCCTAAACAAACAGGCCCAGAGGCTTATTTAGCATAATTAAATTTAAAAATATAAAAAATATAAAAAACATGTTAGCCTATTACGTATAATACAAACAAATACGGGAAAAAAGAACCGGCAAAAAAGCTCAACAAAAAGCCAAAAGTTCAGAAAAAGACGAAATTTATGAATAGTGAAAAATAAGCCGGAAGCCAGAAGCCAATAGTGGGGCCCACTGGTCATGACTCACGGATAGAGATGGATGGATGAAGTTTTCCTTTTTTTTCCCCCTGAAACATATTATTTTCTGTAGGAAAAAAATCCTGCGTTTTAAATATGGCCTAAACTTTAGGCTAAAATATTGATGTTTGCTAAGAGTCAAATTGCGACTTTTGGTACAACAATAAGCACTGTATGTTTTCCTTAGATTGACACCAATGCAACGATGCCTATGAGTGTGATCGATGGTATTATAAGCCTGTTCAATCTGGTTTTTTTAGCGGTTTCTGGTTTCTGGCGGTTGGATTTTAATTGAAATTATACTATAGTAGTTGTTAGTTTTTTAAGCCATTAAATTAAAGAAAAACAAGAAAACACCATTATATCTCTACGGACAATACAAAGAAAAATTGAAAAAAGAAAAAGCTAAAAAAGAAAAAAATCGAAATTAAGAAGTCTACACGTTCATTTCAACTTTTGGCTTAAAGTCGAAGCCGGATTGAACGGGGTAAATGATAACGTTTTATACACATAGCAATGCTCTTAGGTCATTGCAATGCCTAAAATTTGATGTTTTATAAATTCGTGACCATTCTGCAAACAAATATGACATCTTTGACATGCTGATAAACTCGTGCATTGCATCCAATGCTCCTTCTATGAAATTGAAATGTTCTCCCAAGTTCTAACAACACCTAATGACATAATACATGCAGTTACAATCATAATACAACATATGGTATATTTCAAAAAAGAATATATAACACAGCATACTATGGTTAGCACAGCTGAGCTCTGTACTACTAGTAGCATACTCGTTTGCATCATATCAAATGAACCAGCAAAATACTCCTAAGATTTGGATATAAGATCTATACACATATGCATTCAGCATTCGTGCAACTTTACTTATTATAATCGGTATACATGCATGCAAAGCATTCATGGTGAAGCGAAAGAGTATTGGATTACAATTTACAATTCCTCATGATATGTTGAGAGTTACCGATAAAGCAATAGAGAGTATGAACCATGCCAACAAAATGTAGCCGACAAGCTTCGTTGGGAACTCATCTTCTGGTTCCTGCTCCATCAGTCAAAAATATCTCTGATCAGTTTTCCTGTTCCATGCATTTAACTTTTTTTAGAACGATTTTTTTTGAATGAACATTTGTAATATTAGTTGCTAAAAGAAAAACG
The DNA here is from genome assembly GCA_036346575.1 of Dendrocalamus sinicus. Classification (NCBI taxonomy): domain Eukaryota; kingdom Viridiplantae; phylum Streptophyta; class Magnoliopsida; order Poales; family Poaceae; genus Dendrocalamus; species Dendrocalamus sinicus. Next base: position 7,694,967 of record CM070674.1, on the reverse strand, counting down.
AACAAAAAATTTCTTATTGAAACTGTCTAAAGAAGAGATGTAACAGTCTAATTAAGCATGTGGTTCCTTAGGCAGCTATTTCTTAGAGATTATCCATATCTCACCCAATTCCACAGCACAGAGAAACAAACCCAAACATATCCTAAGATTTACTACTTGTGAAGCTTTTAAGTATTAACCCCATTTCAATTACTATCATTGAACTATGAACCTATTTTTTTGAGGTAAAATTTTGTTGGACTTGGTAATGTGCTGTTTGCAGGAGACGCTGACAAGCTCGCTCATAGACAAGAATTGCCCAATTTTAGTAAATATCATTCATTAGGATGTAGATTTTTCTCAAAAAGAAAAAAATCATTAGTATGTAGAAAAACAGCACTTCGTGTAGGAATTGGTGCAGACCTTTGGAGGCTCTGGAGCTAATTCCATGGGATCAACTTGGAAAGGCCAGACATATCGCTCATGCTGCCACTTCTTGCCAAGCTCCAATGTACAATCTTCTCTCGTCCTCACTCAATATGGCTATGTGGCTCTCAGACTCACATGGGTTTTGATGCATCTCATTCTCCAAAGATCGTGGACCAAAAACGATGCAATTATCATCAACCATGATATCCTCATACGCTACGAGTAGCGACAGGGCAACACTACTCATCACCTCAACCAAAGGGAAAGTCATATGCTCAGTCTTTTTCTCATGTGACACACTAGTAGATACATAAGAACTAAAGTGTTGGCTTAAATTGAACTATGATGCACGACTTTCCTTAATTCTCTTTTGCTCCTCAAGAGAACAATTCATAAGATCATACACACTACTAGAATATTTATGTTGAAATGCAACAACGATATTAGAATACAAACCTCCTTTGAAGTATGCATTCTCTTTAATTGCACTAGTGATGCCTGTAAGATCGAGGAGGCCGACTAGAGAGGGGGTGAATAGGTGGTTTTAAATTTTTCTCTTATATTAGTTATTTGGTTAAAACTAAGTTTATAATGCAGAATCGTAAATCAATTTGATTTAGAACAAATAAGACCTAAATCAACTAGGTTCACCTAAGTGCACCAACAAACTAAGTCTATGTCAAGGTTTGCAATTCTAGAATGACAAACAATCAATTTAATTCTATGAATGTAAATTGCTTGAATCTAAATTGAGCACAAGGAAATAAACCACAGAGACACGGTTCTTTTTTACCATGGTGTTTGGAGACTTACCGGTCTCCTCTAATCTACATGGAGGTAAGCCCAAATGAATTGGACCGGCTCAATGAATTAAGCCAAACACCTCAAATCTCCTAGTGGTAGTTCTTTTCTGCTTCGAGTACATGAGCTCTAACCTTCACAACTTGCTAGGTATTCTCACAACATTCTTTAAGAAGATTGCCGTGCACGACGCCTCCAATGCTATCTAGAAGTTGGTAACCTCGAAGAGTAATAAATCAAACTCCTTACTTAACTCTCACCACGTGCAACAAATGTACAAGTTCAAGTGGATACAAAATCCACCTCTAGATGCAACACATGCAATCTAGAGCCCTTCCCCTTGCTCACAAGGTGTAACATATGCACAATTGAGAGGAACCTCATAATAGCTCAAGAGAGTGAAATGGAGTGCCAAAGTTTTACCCCAACTCGCCATAAGAGAGTGTTTATACCTCACACCTCGAAACTAGCCATTGGAATAGAAAATAGTATTTTCGGTAGTACCGCTCCCCTCGCAACGATCAGAAAACTAGCTATTATAGAATTGACTGATACTTCTGCCACACAATTTTTGGTACTACTGCATAGTTTTAGTACCGCTTCACACATGAAGAACTACAATTTCCCAGGGAGGAGAAAACTCCCATGAAGGTGTCTCTCTGAAAAAATGTATCACTATACAAGCAGTCATACCATGCTCCAGTCATATCGCTCACACAACTGGTAGTACCGCAAACCGGTCAGACCTCTCACATAGAGCCGGTACTACTGATTGTCAACGATACTAGTCTTCGATCACGTTGTCTGTTTCGATCACACAGGACTCTGTCCATGCTAGTCTTTGATCACGTTGATTTCAACCACATAGGTCTCCGACTACGCTGGTTCCGACCAAGTCGGTTCGACCATGATGGTTCAACCACTTCAGTTCGACGACGTTGGTTCGACCACATAGATCCTCGACAACACATGTCCTTGACCACACTGGTTCGACCACGTCGGTTCAACCACGTTGGTTTGACCACGTTGACTATGTCAATCTTCAACCATGTCAGTCTTTGACCACACAGGTCTTCGACTACCAAGTCGATCTTCGACCACACAGATTTTTGACCACCAGGTCGATCTTCAATCATGTCGATTTCGATCATATAGGTCTTCAACCACCACATCAATCTTCAACCACATTGATTTTTAACCACATAGGTCTTCAACCATGTTGGTTTTCAACCATATTTGTCTTCGACCACCAACGGACATGGTAGTACTATTATCCCAACGTTGGTAGTATCGCCCAGCGGTAGTACCACATGTAACACAGTGGTGGTTCCAATTTTTCTAAGAAGTGCATGTACTTCAACAAAATTTTATGAAACACATTTGCAAATTATAGTATCGTGCACTAAGAATCAAACATAATTCCTAACAAGTTGCAAAACACATTTGCACACTTTTGGAATTATGACATAAGTATTATGTATGAGTTTCAACCATTTGGAAACATAAACCTCATATCACAAGGAGTAGGAAACATGGACTTTAAACACTTGCAAAATATATTTGCAATATATAGTCCTATGCTACTAGGATTTAACACATGAGTTTCAACCAATTGCAAAACACATTCACAAATATAAGCATCATGCTATGGAGAGCTAGAATAAGTGAGGTTGAGCTATCAACACATGATGAAACTCAAGCTACTAGACATGAACACTCTTAATAGTACGGCAACCTATACTAGCAATCCAGTCTTCCAACCAAATACCAAGACCGGTAAAAGACTAGAAACACATCATTAGTCCTAACTAGTCATACCTTTGCATTGTGTCATTGTCTTGATATGCATTACCCATGGTGCATCCTTCACTTGAATAACATCAACACATGATGGGTCTTCACTTGACTTGATGATCAACTTATGATCATCTTCTCTTAGATATGCATCCTCTTCTTGATGGGCTTCAACTCATGAAACCATCTTCTATCCCGTATCTTGACTTGATGATCTTCAACACATGAAGCCATTCTCATTTGTGAAACCTAATCTATTCATCCAACTCATGAAAAATATTAGTCCATAAATTAATTGCCATTAATTACCAAAACTTCACCATTAACTCATAAATGGAGGGATTAAATTATATAATCTTTCCTTTTTGGTAATTCATGACAATCTCAATAAATGATGATATAGAAGATTGATTTGTAAGTATACAACATGTACACAATAATTGTATATTCTAGGATAAGCTTTCAAAGCAATTAACTTATCTGAATGTGAGTGTTTATCTTTTGAGATTAATTGCTAGGAAAGCTTTTACATCTGGTTATCATTAATTATCCTATCATTAACACATAATAAAGGAACAAGATGACAACACAATTATAATTGGTTTGATTTAAATCAATTATGAGTATATATAAACTACACAAGTTTGAACGTGAAGATCCTTAATATGTGGAAAAATAAACATGAATCAATAGTAATGAAACCATAAAATATAGAATGAAATCCCCCTAAATGTGTGCATACAATAATATATTATTAAAACATATGCATATATTCATTTTCGACTTTTGGTGGCGTTTAATCTATATTTTGGATTTGAGGAATGTACTAAGATGTAAGAATATGATGTAGAATGCATACCTCCATAATTTTCACCTCTTCATCCAAATGAGACTTAAGCAATATCATAATTTAACAAACGAGTTAGTCTCACATTTGCATTTGTCATTAATCACTTCCAAATGAGACTAGCCAATATGTTAGACCATGTGCATGGTCGTGATTAAAAGTGATAATGAATAATTGATATTTGGATTGCTTTAGAATTTGTGTTTGTGAAAGTTTCAATCGATCACACTTGAAGGTTGTAAGTCCGAGTGGTTTTGGTCATGTACGAGTGTTTTTGGTTGACTTTCAGTGGTTTTGATCAGCTTTGAGTACTTTTGGACCAGTCTGAATGGCTTCGCTCAGTTGGGAGGTTCTCAATGGCTTGATCAGCCAATCCGATCGGTTTCAAGTGGCATCAGATGACTTTTGAGTAATAGCAGAGTATCGAATGGTTTCCGAGTAGCTTTGGTGTATCGAATGGTGTCCAAGTAGCTTTGGTGCATCCAACGGCATTCGAGTGGCTTCGAAAGATCACATGGCTGGACGATTATTGTACTTCAACTATGGCACATCGTCGACCACATCCGGCCTCAACAACGTTCAACTTCGATCATGTCTGGTTTCGACCATGATCGACATGACCATGTCAGTTCGACCACGGTATTTCAACTACAGACTTCGACCATGATTAAGTTCAACTATGTCTGGCTTTGACCACGACAACTCAACTACAGCATTCCAACCATGATGGATTTCGACCACGTCCTGCTTCGACCATGGTAAGTAGACCACAACAAAATGACCTTACTTGGTTGATGATGGTATGCTATAGGAAATCGGTCGTAAACTACAGGAAACCGGTCATAAGATACAAGGAATCGGTCGGTGATCATAAGATCATCTGCTCAGGTATTTGTTCATGGTCGTAACTACAATACTTTTTCATGGTCATAGACTTTCATGGTCGGTACTCAATAGTCATAGACTTTCATGGTCGGTACTCAATAGTCATAGACTTTGTGATTGATGGTCGTAAACTTTACTGATCGGTAGTCATAGATTTCACTGGTCGGTAGTCGTAGATCTTTCTGATCGGTGGTCTTAGACATTGGGAATGGTACTCGTAGACTTCATTGTCGGTGCGAGTGCTTTACTTATTGTAATCTTTGAGTACTTCGAGTATTTGTGCGAAGCCAGTGGGATTACTGGCTGGTGTATGGCGGTCAGGTGGTCATGGTACTCGGTAGTCGGAAGGGCTCGGTACTCGATGGTCGAAGATCAGTGGTCGTGGGTGTTGCGATTGGTTGTTTGAAACTTGCGGTATGTGATCAATACTTGGTTGTCGGAACTCGTTGGTTCTCTAGTCGGTAGTGATGATGTTATTCCTAAGTGTTTTGAGCGAAGCGATGGTATTTCCTAAGTTCTTGTGGTTTTTGAGTACTCATTGAGCTAGCGGTCGTAATGTGTTGTTTGAGAATGAGTTTTGGAAAGTGTTGGTTTTAGCGATTGTAATGAGTGATTTTAGATTGATTTCTGGAGAGCGATGATGTGAGTAGTCATGGTTGACCCGGTTGATGATGATGGATGGTTAAAGGTGTGTTTTGAGTGTGTATGCTGATGATGGTTAAGTTGTGAAGAACTTGTGCCGGGAAAATATTTCTTTGGTCTTTGCATGTGCATGTGAGCTTGAAGACGATCATGGTCGGCGACGAGGAGGATCAGAACTAGGATATGGAGATCTGAGGTCCATACAGCTAAGGATGTCATGCAAGGTGGTCAGGCTAATGCTGGAGTACATGGTGATCAAAGGTGATGATATGTGTAGAAGCTACAGGCGGTGCGGTCTTGGAGGCTTGGACACAGAAGTTGATGATACGAGATGGAGCTATAGGAGGTGTGTTCTTGGAGGCTTCGTCATGTGTTGGATTAGGAGTTGTGGATGGAGTCCATAACTAGGAAGAGATAGAATTTGATAAAAACCTGTGTCAGAAAGGGTTTCGGATCCCTTGATTTGAGGAAGAGATAAGATTATGTGTTCGTATTTGAGTCGAACACGATGTAGGGCACTAGCATATAAAAGCAGAGGTAGGCTAATGATTTTAGTGTGGCTTTTGTGATGTGTCTGTGTGCTAGGGTTTTTAGGGGTGCTTGTGAGGGCACTTTGTAACTACAAGTAAACTCAGCAATAGAGAAAATCTTGAATCAATCTGGTTCATGAGTTCTAGTGATTACTGTTTGGACGAAGCATACAACTGCGAGTGAAGCTATGTAGTGAGTGTTCATTCGAGCGGTCAACTTCATCATCGACTATGTAGAGATGTGACGAAGCGGAGGTGATCATTCATCCCCCTCTGATAGCGCCATACAGGCGATCATTCATCCCCTCTGATAGCGCCATATGATCCTACACAATATCATAGTTAATAAACACATTAGTCTCATAATTGTATTATCATTATCACTAAAACCAACTTAATAGAGCTTGAACTTACAATGCCAGTATGATGCATTGCACATTTTAGCTCTATATAAATCTTGGATAGCTTTACTCCCTTGTGTAATGCTCTCCATATTGCGAAGTAGTTTCTGCTCATAATAGGATGATATAAACTCGCTTCTGATGACCACCTTCAAATCTAGTCAAGATTTAATAAGTCACTTTCAAATAGTTGTTGCTACCAATTATAAGCATAATCTTCAAATTTCATAGTGGCTTGCATCACCTCTTGAGCTGTGGGAAGCTTATGAAATCGAAATATATTCTCCATTCATCCTTCCCACTCAAGATACTCCTCTAGATTATTACTTATGTAGAAAGGAAGTTCCAAAAACTCGTAATCTGCCATGATTAGTAGCAAACAAAAATAACAAGAATATGTGGAATAAATATGAACACTCACAACCTCACCTTCTCTTACCATAGAAGTCCTTACTCACCCTTCTCTGAAATTGAGGATTACCTTGCACGTAGGTAGTGAGTGTTGCACAAGGTGATGGTTACGTGAATTCATAGTTGAGTAATTACACAAACAACAATTATTTGTGGAGCTTAGTATGTAAAGTATATAGCCTATACATTCTGAAATTCTAGTCATTGTAAAGCTAGGTAGCAAGCTAAACTAGAATTTAATGCCTAGTTGCTGATCTAAAAAGATATAAGACGTGTTTAGGACAACAACTCACACACAAGGATTATGTAACTTGATGAAATCAAAGGAATAAGCTAATCTGAAAATATAAGTGAATAATAGCTAGTTTTTATTGCATAAGTTATGAAAAGATGCTATCTAATTGCTCAAATTGATAGATAGGGCACAATATTGCTGAAATTCAACACTAATGCACAATCTGAAATTTAGAAACAATGGTGTAATATTATACACACTTTTGACCACTTTTCTTTTTTCTTTTATTTCTATTTTTCACTTCTTTTTATTTGGCACTCTTTGCTTCTTGCTTTCTTTTGCTCTTTCTTTTATGCGGCCAACAAAAACAACAAACACCTGAACAAGATTGCTTCCAAATTTGTGCACAAAACTAGATATGAGCAGCTCAAAAGCAATATCAAATAGTTAGTCTCAACAGGAGCAAAGTTTTTGCAAAGGAAGATATGGTTCTGGAAGGATATAAGTGAAGCTTAAAATATTGAATTATTTGCACGGCAAGATATAAGCAAAGCACAAAACGCAACAAACTTCAACAAGAACAAGGAATAGACAACTAGTAAAGATTATTAGAGAACTACTCCAAACGATAGTTGGGCTTAGAATTTATAGTCTCAAACTTGACTTCTATCTAGCACTCCACACATATTCGAATCTGTGATGAACTCAGAATTAGAATCGGATTCGAAATCCTAACCTACAGGTGCTGAAACTTGTTGGGCAGAAAACACCATGGAGCAAACCAAATTGGACTTGCCCAAAATAGCAAAGTTTTTGGCCCTGTTGTAAGCTTTCCAACAAATTAAAGAATGCCTCAATTGGAGTTCGAACATAATGCACCAATTGAACTCAAATTTGATAAAAATTGATTTGGGAACAGAATATGATTTTGTGATTTTTGGTTTTAGGATAGAAATAAGGAATAAGCTACGCAATGGATCAAGATGATTAGCAACTAAACAATAATTCCAATGGATTAAAACCTAACAAAACTCATAAGAAATAATATATTAAAACTAGGGTTTAGAATTTTTTGTGTTGCAATTTTTTATTTATGGACTTAAGGAATAAAGAACAACAAGTAAAACAATCTAAAGTAGGGATAAGTAATCCTATCAAGTCAACCCGGTGCTCTGATACTAAGATGATGGGGGTGCCCGATCTTCTTGACATAGGACTTGGATAACTCGTACAACCTGATGAGTCTAGTGTGGCCAACCGCTGCCATGCAATGACATGCGACATATGAACTTACCCAACCACATGTTTGATGTTTCTTCCATCCAACCACGAGAAAGTGGAAGACTTGATCCTATAATTACCAAAAGAAAAGCAAGAACCAAAGGATAGAGAATGCCCAATTCTAATCAGCATGATGGCTGCGCGCAAACCCTAGAACAAGCAATGAAGCAATATACTATTTCTTTGATTAAATGTGGCCTAAGACAGAAGGCACAAATATATGAGTTTATATGACCCCTAGGGTCAACAAAAAGTATCAAAACTAACTCCAACTCATCCCTACATGTATTGGACTAAAACTCACACAAAAAGAAAATCAAAATTTACAGTCATCACATTATTTTAGTCATAGCAATGTGACCACAAGGTTCCTGATCTTGGCACCATATCTATTGTGTGGGTCTTAAATATGCTTTTCAACAAGCACAAAAGTACCCGAATCAGACTCTGTTTGTGAAAGTTATGGCCGTTTTATTACGGGTCCCATGGGCTGTCTCGAATTGAATCCGAATTGAGTTGTGAGTTGATTCCGATTTTCATTTTGGTTGGGCCTAAGAAAAATCCGAATTGGGCATGAAAATCATATCCAAAACTTGGGCTTATCCCCTTTTCTTTATCCTTTTCTTCCTTTTTTTCCATGCATGCCTCCTTTCTTCTCCTCTCAGTTGCACAACTCTTCTTGCTTCCATGCACTCGGCCGGTTTCTCTCCTTCATGCTTAATACTTGGTAGCTTTTCTTGACTTATTAGCACAGGAACTCTATGCTCTTCCTTGCTTGTATTGGTCCCGACCTCTCTCACCTCCCTCTCGATTTCAAATGTTTTTATCTTGTCATTCTTGAAAACATATAAAGTATTTGCATTAGGTAGTAGCTAATTCTCATTTAAATCACAAGTAAACTCATTAAGAAACAAATTCAGTTGTTGGTTAAGTAATTTGGTTCTAGGTTATGTCATTGGACCCATTTGCAAATCATAACTAACATCTTGTACACTTTAAGAGATGGACGATGCACTAGTGTCGGGGATATCCTCATCATGCTTTGCACCATTTCTCCTTTTTTTAATATACTGCAGAGTTAAAGGCTGTACTTTTTTTCTTTGCCAATGTTTTCTCAAATTGAGTTTTTACTTGAAAAAGTTTTTAGCGAGGTAGCCATTTAAACATAATAGCTCATTATTATATTTTTATAATTTATTTTGTATTTTTTGAATTCTACACATTTCTTTGAATTATTACATCTCTTAGAATTTTCAAACCGAAATGGGCTAAACAGGCCTCTTTGGCCCATCGATCTAAATGGGCTCGTGTTGACCCGGTATGGCCCGCTAGCTCTATGAGCCATGCTTAGGTCGATGGCTCAATCTACGGGCCAGCACAGCACAACCCGTTTAGGTTGGCGGACCAAATGGGCCATGTCGTAACGGATCCGTGTCGTGCTGGGCCGTGCCCCCCATTTAGACATCACTACAGCTAGCTGCGAGGAAAATCTAGGTTTAGATTGATTGGTATAAATCTCGACCTCTGAAACAAGATAAAAAAATGCATCATAGGATATCATGACATGTTATTGTTACCCTGATTTTTTTCGACGAGAGATATTTTGTTACCCTTGTACCCTTGAAGAGAACTTTTCTTTAGGCTCTGCTCCAACCAATTTCGGCTTCTACTTTCTAATTTTTAGAAGTCAGAAAACATTTAAAACGCGTTAGAAGACATCTGGACCAAGGTGTTGTCCAGAGGGTACAACGCCGGTGCTCGTCCGGCCAAGCCGGTGGAACGGGCACGGCCACCGTGGCGTGAGATGCCTCGATCACTGCGTTGGAGAGCGCACATGTTGCGTCCGTCACCGTGCGAACAGTGGGTTTGGACAGGGCGATGGTCTTGGGTATGGTCAAGTTGGATGCGGCGGCCGTGGATGGGGCGGCGGCGGCGGCGCTGCACAAGACGGTTGCAGTATATGTGATCTTTTTGGGACATTTATTGTCTTTCGTATTTTCATGGAGTGAGTTTGTGCACTTTTTCGTGGACAAAATTGATCATTTGCCACTTTGAAGAATGGGCTTCGCAAAATTACCACTTTCAAAATCGGCTTCGTAAAAATGCCATGCAGTACATTTACCTCTTATTACCATGCCATTTGAGCCATTTAACTCATTTAATATTTTTTTCCCTAATTTTAGGGCCTGGAAAAGACATTTCTACCCTTGCTAAGTTTTGCTGCCATTCATTCATGATGATTGATAAGTCGTCCGAACAACTAAGAATTCAAGATCCGAACAACTAAGAATGAAAAGATACGAAATAACTTCGTCCATGAGAGAAGGATTAACTGACTAAGGGCGGAAAAAATGCGATGAAATCAGGACAAGCTCTCAAGTGTAGTATTTCTATTTCCACGGCCAAGAAGCCAGCTTATCAATTTAAGATGTGTATGAGATGTCCCCCATCAACAGGAACCAAGTTCCACACAAGTCTCTGAATTGAGAAGCATACCACCTCGGCAATTCAAAGAAAGGGCGAATTTTGTAAGCAAAAGGGAACACATCTTTCTCAAAGAAATCAAAACCAATGCATCTAAGGCTCGTACTAAGCAAATAAATCAGCGAGACCGCTAAAAAAACAAGACAGGATCCCATACCCTAAATACATCACCACGGAGACAGGGATAGAGAGAGGGGGTGGGCCGGTGGGGGGAGTTACCGCGGTGAGTCGCCGCCGCCTTCGGTGCTGGAGACGTGGATGGAAGCGGGAGGCCGCCTTGCGCGGAGGGCGGCGCGGGGAGGGCGGCCGGCGACAGGGAGACCGGTCGGGGATGCAGATCGTTGCTTCGGTGGCAGTGCAGATCGTTACTTCGGCGGGCGACGCTACACCTTCCAATCCAAAGCCCATGCAGTGCAAAACTTAGTAAGGGTAGAAATATCTTTTTCAGCCCCTGAAATTAGGAAAAAAAAAATCAAATGAGTTAAATGACTCAAATGATATGGTAATCAAGAGGTAAATATACTGCATGGCATTTTTGCGAAGCTAATTTTGAAAGTGGCAATTTTACGAAGCCCACTCTTCAAAGTGGCAAATGATCAATTTTCTCCTTTTTTGTGATGGATTTGAGTTCGTTTCCTTTTTTCTTTCTTTCAAGATTGCCATGACATGATACATAATATGTTATCTGACTGAAAATCTCCGTGCTCGGTAGGGATGGAACCAGGAATTAGAGATGAGGAGAGCCAAACAAGTTATGTAGTGAAATTATATTATATGAGGGAGGCCAAATAAAAGAAATATAGATAAAATTTTATGTATCACAAAAAGACAGTGGCAAATTTTAGATCATAGGGGAGCCCTACCCCTGCCAGTCCCCTCCGCCTCTAGTGTTCGTCGTCATCTTTAGCCCGATAGGTGCTAAGACCTAACTCGCCTCTTATGATTTTTACCGGCTGCTCTCTAGGTAGGGGTGAAAAAAGGATCGAATATAGACAGATAACGTTCCTACTATATTTGTTTTCATTTTTTCTTGGATGCAAATACAAATACAAATACCTCAGATACGAATATAAATATGAATAATGTCGAATATATATACAAAGTGGATACTAATCGAAACGAATATAATTATGGATATTTATCATAACATAAATATTCCTTAAACTATATATCCAAACTCAATAAAACTTGTTAGCAAAAGGACAACTGACAACACGAGATATCATATGGTAGCACAAGGGAACTTGTGTCCACCATAGGTCCAGAGCGGTGGGTAACTTGTTAGCAAATATATTCTCAGTTGTCTACCCAACGCACAACATGACAAGGTGGATAACTTGTTAGCAAATATATTCTCAGTTGTCTACCCAACGCACAACATGACAACAGTAGGCAGCTTGACTAAGAAAGAAGTTTTACAAAAGTTCAATGGAACTCTAGTAGCCTTTAGATTTGATACAGGCAACAGAAGCTTCTATTGCAGGTGCAGAATCGCAAAATGCTTCCCACTGCTCGACTGTTAAACTTATCCCTGCATTTAAGCAGCGTGTGAGCAAGAAATGATGAATGTGAAATCAAACATGACACAGGAAGTATGGGATGAACAAAAAATTCTATAACATAAAATAAATCAGCGGTAAAAAAAATCCATAATATTACACACCTAGCAAACTCGTGGAAATAGAATGGGAATTATAAAGAAAACCGAAGCCAACAAGCTATTCTCACCGCGAAAAATAAGAAGTATTCAGCAAAGCATAGTATAGTGGCTAATCCTCACATCAACATGTCTGGAACATGATGTCTCATGAGAAACAATAACCAGGATCTGACCCCTTAATAACTATCAATAAGGGATGGTAATGTTGGAAGTGAGGATTTTGTCAACTAATCTCTGCTCCATATCATCATTCTTTCATTTTATTCATAAAGTCCTCCTCCATCTCAGCATCACTTAAGACCTCTTATTGTTGCAAGTTTCATTTCAATGAATACTAAAATGGTATGAAATCAATCCACACAACTATGTAGTAAGATGTAAAGACTAGCAAACTGTTATAATCAAGTATGCAAAACGGTGGTCGATGCCCTCCATATCAATCTCAGTTGTGATAAATCCATCAATGTTTTCATCACTACATGTTTTATTAAAAAATTAATTTAAGATGCAAAGACTAGTAAACCGTCGGAAATACATTATACTGCTGCTGGAGTCATCCATGTCTGACGCGTCCCCTAGGTTTCATCGCGACGATAAAACGGGATTTGAAACTGCTGTAGTAGTAACACTAGACGTCATGGCTAAACATCGATGTTGGCTGATTCCATCCAGAAACTCGGATTAATTATACTTCAAATTCACCGTCTTTCATCAAGTTGCGAACAAAGATGGCCTCAATCCAGGCTCGTGAGATGCACAATCTTTTTTGCAATGCACTGGTACTTCATTCGTCAATTTGGGAGGAAACGTGGCGTTACTGTGCACCACGGCTGAACACTGAATAGTTACTATGGTTACATCAACATTCCGTTCATGACAAGAACAGTGATGCACTTAATGTAAAAGATGAGCAAATTAATGAACAAAGAAAAGTTCATAACAGTGGTGCTCGATGTACTTATTGTAAGAGTTTAGCAAATCAATGAATAAAAAAAATATTCATCCGGGTTTCTAAATCTGAGAAACAGTAGCAAATTCAGCATACGGATAATATCAACATCTCACTAAGCCTGAAGGTATGCAGCCTCGAAAATAAGCTATTAACTATGCGCATAGATGTGATAGCTAGTTATTCATCAATTGTGAGCTTCAGGTTAGAACAACGGGGATCTCCAACAGGGCGGACTGAAGGCAGAGCAACGCTACTTGTGTACAAAAAACGAGATTTCATGTTCTTCAAAGGGAGCAAAAACCAGGCAGATTGGACGCATGGTCCAAGGACCTGGTTTTTGACCTCATAGCGGTAGCTGGAACTTCTCGAAAACAACGATAGCAACAATTGGTCCTGCGAAATCTCCAAAGGTACAACCTGCAAGCCATAGGAAAATACATTGTCAACTTAGTTTGAGTTACCAATGCTAACATGCTGGATCTGAAAGTACTTTATGGTTTTGTGCGAAATTCCTTCAAAAGCAAGACAGCAAGTGATAACTCACCAAGCCACTGTCCATGTACTGGATGCACGAGGGCACCAAGGCCTGCTCCAATTGAAGCAAAAACCAACGAAAAACCACATTTGATGGTTATGCCATAGATCCTTCTCCCAAACAATCTGAATTTCTTCATATCGTCAAACAATTCCTCATCATTATGAGGCTCACGGATGAAACATTTGTAAACCTCAATTATAGATTGCACAGCCCAAGCAGCAGCTACTCCCAATGCATGTGCTGTTTGAAGGGAAAAAATGATCAATAACCTACAAAAAGAAAAATGAAATCCCAGGCAAATCTTACCTCGGAATGTTGTTCTGGCAACACAGTATGTGTATTCTGGAATTGACATCCCCCTTCCAGCTTTCCTCTTTGATGATTTTGAAGCATCTATAGAAAAAGAATTACAAGATAAGGCTCCAAATTGTGACAGCTGATAAAGTGATAATCATAACACAATCCACAAGAAATTAAAACAAAATAGTTGTAAGATTAATGTGGTGAGACATAGAAGCATCAGAATAAACACAACAGAACTTATCGATAAGCTTATCATGTGATCATGACAGAAAATGTAGCTAGCATATCTAAGATAAATTTGGAGGCAAACACAAGCCTGCAAAGAGATACGCTCTATTGAGCCTAGCCAAACCGCATTAGGCTGTACTTTTCTGGCACTTTTTTTTTGAAATATACAACAGGGGAGGCCCCCACTGTGAATTTTATTAAAACAAAAAGAAAGACAACACTGAACAAAAGGAACACAACAGGGGAAGAAGGGGCTACACAAGAAGCAAGTCCTGGGAAGGCTGGAGAACTAGGCTAGAGGAGCAATACAGGAGAGGAACTCTAGACACTTTACATCATTGAACCTATGAGCCTGGAGCCTAGCTTCTTCACAGAAGGAGTTCTTCCAAGAGGTAAAAGAAGGCCAAGAGCTTCCAAGTGAATTTTCTGGCACTTTGAGCCAAGCTCAGGTGTTAAGCAAGTTTGAGCAACAGACCAAGCTTAGCCAAAACTTATAATGCTATCTTAACTTATGTTCACACGAGTGCTACTAATATTGTCAAATTATGAGCGATTAGTCCATTAAATAAGCATGAGAAAGAAGATTGTACAAACATAACAGTAAGAATTTCTTTAGTCCAAATGTGCTTTTGTTGCCTACAAGTTCGAACCACATGTTAAACCTACTAGCAATTGTCAAGTTGAGTTGAGAATCTAATAGTTTTTATTTTGAGCAACAGCAAGACGAGACATGTCAATGACACACTGAGCAAGGTGTAGAGAAAAAGGAATGGAAAATATGATAGCGTGGCTATGATTAATCAAGGAATGCATTGTTTTCTAGGCAAAATACCTCTGTGATCTTTGCAGAATTAGTCAATTGGAATAACAATCACATTCAGAATTTATAATTGATCATACAGGTCATGCTCCTGATTTTGATCTGGACTTAGATATTCCTTCTTCTACATGGCAAAGCCATTGGTTTCCATTCATCCTTGTAGCTGAGCATTGAATGAATATTTGAAGATGGAAATATTAGCATATCTAAATATCTACATTAATTGTTTGCACACAATGCTTTCTAATACCAAATTGGGCTGAAAAGCTCACTTGTCCAATAGTTTATTTCACTTAGTGTTATGCATTTAAAGAAACATAAGGCACATCTCTAGGCCATCAGTATAGTACCTTATCATCAGAACAAAAATGAAAAATCATGTTTAAGGCCATTTGGAAATCAATAAGAAGGGGAGCAATGGTAAAACTATTGACTACACCAAAGTAGTCAACTGGGAAAAAGATGTACTTAATGAAGTACTGCGTACAGGTAGTCCAAACATTTTTCGTCTTGTACAGAAAAATACATTCCATTCTCCAGATTTATTGTTATGGACTTAGGGAAGCAACACAGGTTAAAGCTCATACATGATGGTTTAATACAATGCCTATGTCACCAACTGGTGGGCCCATATAAGCACAACAACCTGAGGCATTGCATAGGAGTATCAAGAGGCCTGCTCGGATCCACAACCCTTTCAAACATGTGATAGAAGATCTGAGAAAAATAGAGAAACCGTATACCTTTAAGAAGCTTCCAAGCTGTTCTTTTTGAAATATGACGAACCGCAATCCTTTCCATTACTCGTCTGGTTGTTACAACAGAAGTCTGAAATGTACAAGAACAATAAAATGCAACTGACTTTCTAGTATGCATAGAAATAATATTAAGGGCCTTTTAGGCCAAGCGCTTCTGCAATAAGCCAGGTTAGGTTTCAGCGTTATAAGCGCCATAAACCCCTCCTAATGGCGAGATAATTGGTTTTTTAGGACTCTAAACGTTGGGCTTCGCAAAATTAGGACTTCAAACGTTGGCTTCGCAAAATTAGTACTCTAAACGTTGACACTTTGATTTTTATGGTATTATAGCTTATTTATCATTTTTTAATTTCTTTTCTTAATACTTAGCACCTAAAATGACTCTTATACCCTCTTCCCTTAATCATGTACCTGTAGGTGGAGCGAGTCCAGTGCCGTCGTGCTGGGCGCCGCCGCCGCAACGTTTTCCCGGCCACTGCTGCCCCTCGCAGAGCTGTTTTTATTAGTCTTCTTGTAACACCCTGCAAAGCGGCGCATCCAGGTTCCGGACCCAGCTTGAGCTTGGTATCGCATGATTTTTTTGGCCTTTGCTGATCACACTATTTTGTTTGGCAAACCAATTCACCAATCTCCTATTCACATTGTAAGACAATTGACCTGATAACAAAACATGGCTGGCGGTGAAAGCACAAGTCATTTCCTTTTCAGGTTGGATACGCCAAGAACACTGATGATTCGGTTGGGAGAATTGTACAATGTGGCAAAGAGCTACAGCCCAAGGTGCTTTTCTCCCAATTTGTAGCTCGTCTTAAAACAAGGCAAGTGTTTAGATGCCCTATAATTACTAGTTACTAAATACTTCTTTCTTTCAATTGGTCACTGCATCTTCAGGGACTCCATTATTTTAAATTTCCTCGTCGGAGACGAAGACGAGACATATACGATGAAGGAAGGTGCACTGATGTATTGCAAGATTACCGATTGTGATTAAGGGAAGAGGGCATAAGAGTCATTTTAGATGCTAATTATTAAGAAAAGAGATTAAGAAATGATAAATAAGCTATAATACCATAAAAATCAAAGTGTCAATGTTTAGAGTACTAATTTTACGAAGCTAACGTTTGGAGTCCTAATTTTGCGAAGCCCAACGTTTAGAGTCCTAAAAAACCAATTATCTCTCCTAATGGCTTCAGCTTTATTTGGGGCTTCTAGTACAAAGCGGACTTAGGCTTACAGGATAAGCCCAAGAAAGCCCACGTGTTTGGCCTAGCTTTGGCTTCCACACAACTAACAACACAGATTCTTGGAACAAACTTATAGTTCACATATACAGAGAACAAATTTATGTTTATTTTGAATGTAGTCCAGTTGGAAAGCTAAGATCAAGACAATAATGACTGAAAAACTCAGCAAGCATCAAACCTGTACAGATCAAAATATGTTTTCGGTGAAAAGGAAAATGCAAAGCAACAATGGAGGTAAGTTAGGGTGAACACATGGGAGTATCTAATATCAAGCTAGAACTTATTGTATCTGATCAATCACACTAACCAAGCAGTCTGATCACTCCTCTTACTACAGATTTTTTTTTTGTGAAAAGTGGTAGTTTTCAACATCTAAATCCGATCAATCACACTAACCAAGCAGTCTGATCACTCCTCTTACCACCGAATTTTTTGTGAAAAATGGTAGTTTTCAACATCTAAACAATACTACATGCTATTGGAGGCATAGTAGCCAGTTTATGATAGACTGCTAGAACTGATCGCACTATTTTACTAAAAGTATCAGTGAAGAGATAAGTACCTCACGGATGATTTGCTTCACTGAATTCTGGAAGGGAGTAACCAGGTCAACAGGCTTCTTCACTGGAGCACCTTGAAGCAAATCGTCGTCGTCGTCATCAGAGTGCGGACGAGGCTCCAAAAGCGGCAAATAGTACAATAAAAAGGACCTCAGAGTTGTCAAACCAAAATTTTTATACCCAAAGGCAGAAAAAAGCGGCTTCAGCTCCAAAGGGTATTCCTTTATTGGGTATTGGATGGAGTCATGTATCTTGTTATTAAGATCATTAACAAGATCAGGAGCATCATTCAATCCAGCAGTTGCACCAGCATCACAATAAGCAATAGGAAACTCTGGAAAACTGAAGCAAGAAAGCATAATTTACCAGTATTAGCGTATTAGGTCAATAGAATTAAAATGTAAGTAAGCAAATGAAAAACTACATGCAACTTGAAACTTCAGCAAACAGCATCCATAGTAATGGGTAAATGTGCATCTACAATTGGTAGTGAAGAAATCTTATTATCATTCATTTGTTTGTATAAGTGCATTACTTGTACTAGTAAGCGAACAATGCTACCAGAAAAACTTGATCACCGTTTGCATAATATGTAATACCATCGCAAATTTTTTAGCATCGTTAGATGGATGAGGATAGTGGAAATCCACATGTCCATTACTGCTTAAATATGTTTTATTTCAGCTACCAACATCATGCGAGAGAAGTTCTATACTACAATTGTGAAGATTGCGAAGTGATAACATCAAAGGAGAGGGACAAAGGCACAAAGCACAAAGTCCGAATGATAGTGTAATGAAAATTTTCCCAAATTTCACATTCAGAGCCAATGCCACCTAGGCACCAATACATCAATAGAAATCACGAAAACCTTACAGTTTCAGTTATACATAAGTAACATAATGCACCAGATACCTCGACCAAACCAAACACAAAAGAAAACAAACCAACATGACCTCACAAATCACGACTACCAGCGTAGCAATAAAACCCATGCAATGAGCAGCAAGACTTAAAGACCATCTAGTCCATCCAATGCCGCAAGCACATACTTTACTAGCTTCAGCCATCCAACTTTCTCCTACACCACGCACCAACGGCCACGAAAGCGCTGGTAACCGACCATTTATCCCGGTCTCTTTCCATCAAATACCTTCCTCAGGTGCGTTCACAAATGCATGTAATGTTAGAGTTAATCTTGATGCTTGTTAGTAGGAAAGTCGAAAATGTAGTCCGCCGTGAATAAGTGGTCGAAGTGCCGTGGTCATGGTGCCGTGGTTGTGGCACTGTGGTCGAAGTGCCATGGTCGTCGTGCCGTGGCCGTGGCGCCGTGGTCGAGGCGCCGGGGTTGAAGTGAAGTAGTCGGAGCTACAGTGAACCGGTTGGTAGTCGAAAACTACAGTAACCGGTCGATAGTCGTAAGCTACAGTAATCAGTCGGTAAGTCATAAGAGGAATTGAGGTCATAGAAGGAGTCGAGTAGTCTTCAGTTAGCACAGTCTCTGTAGGTTGTGGAAGGTGAGGCCGATAAAACCGGATCTCAGGTAGTCAGTTGTTAGAATCCGAGTCGTGTGGCTGTAGTGGGTGAGTGGCCTGCATGTGCGACCGGTTGTATCTATTTAAGCCATGTAATTTGTTGAGTGAAGAGAGCAGTCGTATAAAAGAGAGAAGAGAAAAGCGACACAAGTTGAGTTCACGTTGGCAAAGTTTCTCTCCGTGTCTCTGTGTTTGTTCTCGCTTGCGTGTGTAAGTTGTGTCCACGTGCTCGCGTGTGTTTGATCCTAGGGGCAAATCCAACATTTGGTATTAGAGCGAGGTGCAAAGTGTGGAGATACTTCCCAATGATGGCTCACCAATCAGTAGCATGTCAATGCAGCTCGATGTGGGGAGTAGCGATGGCTTAGAGTGGCACAGGTAGGCTGCAAGGCGCCAGCGGCGTCGACGGTGAATGATGTTCTTCCACCATCAGTAACATCATGGTGTATGACATCACGAACACGGCGATGTCTAAAGCGGCGGCGGCATCGTCGAAGTGTGCGTGTGAGAGATAGTGCACGATTGCATTTTGAGTTGTATGGCACATTAGGAGTGTTGCATGTATCATTTATCTGTTTGAGCACGTAGGTGTGTTATATATGTGCGCATATTTGTGTCATGGTCGTGCATGTACGTAAGTCAGTGCATGATGCATGTGTGTGTGAGTTCCTATAGTTGTGTCCAAGTACTCATGTGGTGCATGATGCATGTGTGTGTGAGTTCTTATAGTTGTGTCCAAGTACTCGTGTGTAAGCTCTGATGAGAGTCTCCGTCGCCGTCAATATGTGTCACGGCAAAAGACAATTCGAGCTGAGGAAGTGGTCGAAGTCGTCGATGAGATGTGTCACCGGCGGTGAAGATGTGAAAGACGCCGGCAAGTTGTGTCACCGGCGGCATGGTCAACAAGGCAGCAAAACTCCTTGGAGACGCGTCAAGAGATCGGACTTCGACTTGTGAGCCAATACATCAAGATTACGGGAAAGAACAGTAGAGTTAACCTTGATGCGCTAGGGAAGTCAAAAATGTAGTCCACCGTGAATAAGCGGTCAAAGTGCCGTGGTCATGGTGCTTTGGCCGTGGCGCTGTGGTCGAAGTTCCGTGGTCGTGGTGCCGTGGTCGTGGCGCCATGGTTGAGGCGCCACGGTCGAAGTAAAGTAGTCGGAGCTACAATGAACCGGTCGTAATCTACAGTGAACAGGTCAAAAGCTACAGTGAACCGGTCAGTAGTCGAAAGCTACAGTAATAGATCGGTAGTCGTAAGAGGAATTGAGGTTGTAAAAGGAGTCGGGTAGTCTTCAGTTAGCGCAGTGTGCGCAGATCGTGAAAGGAAGGAGAGGCTGGTAAAACCGGATCTCTGGTAGTCAGTTGTTCTGAGTCGTGTGGCTGTAGTGGATAAGTAACTTGCATGTGCGGCCAGTTATATCTATTTAAGCCATGTTGATGCATTGGCTGTTGTGTGAAGAGAGCAGTAGCATAAAAGAGAGAAGAGAAAAGTGATGAAGGTTGAGTTCGCGTTGGCAAAATTTCTCTTCGTGTCTCAGCGTTTGTTCTCACTTGCGTGTGTAAGTTGTGTCCATGTGCTCGGGCGTGTTTGATCCTAGGGGCAAATCCAACATGTAAAACCCACAAGCGCAGCAAAGACAATCCACCGCACCACGCCCCGGAAGCGCGCGGATGAACAATCACGAGAGCAAACCAATCCCGTATGATATCTACAAGGACCGCTCCCGCAATCCATCGAGGATCGAAGCAAACCACACTACAGTAGGTTCCTGTTTCCTCCCTCGATCCGTGGAGCACCGACCAAACCGACACCACCGAAAGTCCGAAACACAGCGAGCTAAACCGCGAAGCCGCAACCAAACCCTAGCAAAAACCTCCCGCGCAATGTATCGAACACCCCGACCGCGATACGGGAAACAACAGGACGAGGCAAAAGCCCTAGTAAGAGATAACGATGGGAGGGGATGGGAAGGGGGAGGGGGGACGAACCCGAAGAGGTGGCGCGCGGAGAGGGGGACGCCGGAGGCGGAGAGGGCGGCGGCGGCGGAGAAGGCAGCGTAGGAGTGGACGGAGGAGGCGGCGCGGGGCGCGCGGGCGGCGAGGTCGAGGAGGAGCGCGATGCCGACCGCCATGGGCGCGGGATCTCGGGTCGGAGTCGGAGGCTGTTCGAAGCCGGACTCGTCGGCTCGTGGCGTGGAGAGGAGGAAGCGGCGGAGGCGGTGTGGGCTGGGCTGGTCGGCGCCGTCTGGGCTTTTGGGCTGGTGCGTACGCCGGTCGTAATCCTTTCCTTTCTCGACGAAGGATCGGATTACAACGCTTTTCCCTAAAAAAAAAATAAAAGAAGAAGACGCTTCGGGAAGTGAGGGCATGTTTGCTCCGATTAATAACTTTTATCTATATTTTTTGAGATAAAAGCGGATAATAAAGATATGGATAGTGCACTTAGTTTTTGGCTTCAGAAGTCGTTTAGATATGCTACTTTGAGAAGCCATTTAAAGAGGTTGTTCCGTTTATTTTGATTTTTAAAGAATGTAAGTTTAAAGTAAAAATAAAAGAGAAAAAAAACAGAGGCGCTTCTCCTCTCCAGAAACGAAAAAGAAAAGCTAAGCTACAACACTCCTCTAAAACAAGAACTACAACATTTCTCTCTCTCAAAGAAAAGATGAATTACAACACATTGCCCGGACATATAAAAAAAATCTGGATTACAACACAACTCATGCTACGCGCCCATCACACTTTTTTTTTTTGCAATAAGACACTTTTTGGCAATAAAAGAATCGAAAATGCTTTTATGATCTTGTCCTATCACACCTCTTTGTTTTTTTTTTTGCAATAACAACTAGTGTTTACAGTATTGTCTTGTACTAGTTGAGTCAAGAACATATTACGGTGTTACAACATTCAAACTCTATGTTTAGATTACCAAGTTTCTATTTGCTAGCATTACGTTGAGTTTAAGAATTTTAGGAAACACTAAAAATTAATAAATAGAAATTGCTATGTGGTCTAGCTTCTACGGTACTAGTAAGGTGACTGTGCGTTACAATGGAGTCTCAAGAGGGCAATACATACAATCAAATATAATCCTAAACCATACCACGAACAATGTGTTCTTCATCGGGGGAATTCGTTTCCCTGGTCATAACCAGATTTGGAAGAATATGGTGCTGTTGAAATGTAAACTCTTCATGTGGCTAGCCTCAAACAATCGCTATTGGACGGCCGATCGTCTCGCGCGCCATGGGCTGTCGGTCAGTCCAATATGTAGGTTCTGCAAGCAGCATCAGGAAACTATCGAACACCTTCTCATGAGTTGCCAATTGGTGAAACAAGCTTGAACATAACTCTTGACCCTATTCAACTTCTAGGTAGTGCCCGCCTCCTCAAATGCTAAATTCATGGATGGACGGACGGCTTGGTGAAAGAGTTTACAAAAGACTCTCATAAAAGGGTTTGATTCGTTAATCCTCCTTTTCTCTCAGACGATCTGGAAGGAACGAAATGTCCGTATCTTCAACGCCTCAGAAAGGACATCGCCACTATTATGACCATGATCCTTGATGAGGCATCATGTTGGCACCGAACCGGCGTAGGGTCACTGCCCGAGAGAGCTTCCCAAACCCGCTAGTCCGTTTTGCCTGCCTCTGGCAGCGTGTTGATGCTTGTTATCCCTAAGTCAGCTGGGTTGGGTGCTCAGCCCCCTTCTTGTTTCTTTCAACTAGTATGCTCTTGTTTCTTTTGATTGTAAGATATCTGCACTATTCTTGCTTAATTCTACAGAGAGGCCTCTTACATAGAGACATGATCCTAACAATTGGATTCTAAACCGATCTCTTAAGGGCAGTCCCAATGGAAGAAACTGACACGATTTCCATAGCACAAGAAATCATCTATAGAAACTATCTTCCACAGTGGAGGTGTCTTCGAGTAATAATTATTTTCTCTTTCTCTCTCCCAACTCTATCTTCTTCCTCCAATGAGAGTATGCCACGAGCCCCCTAGAAACTGGTGGTTTCTTCCCAATGGCGATTTCATAGTTTCTTGGTGCATTGGGTGGAGTGAAGACCTGATTTCTTCATGAGGAAACCGTTTCTAGGATTTGTGCTCTCTTTCATCATTAATTACGTTGCCATGTCAGCATTTTGTCTACGTGGCAAGTCATTTAATGAGGATAGAAACCATCATCAATACACCATTGGGATTGCCCTAAGGAGATCTTATCTAATTAATTAAACTGCTACGGATTCCGTAAGGGAATTAACTTCCTAACTTATCTAATGCCTTCCGTGTACAACTCCTGCTGCTGGCGTGCACCTAGCTGCCAATATTGGTCTTGTTCTTTTTGGCTTCTCAATGGCTTTTAGGTTCTCTTAGTAATTACTATTTATTAAACTAATAAATCGTAGCCATAAGCCGAAGCACAAAATAACAGGCCTTGTGCCTGGTTGCGAGTCTGATGCCGCCGCTGATATGTCTTGCCAACAAAAGAGTACACAACACTTTAGTTGATGGGATGTTTGAATTGAATTACTCTCTTTTAGGTCATGTGATGTTGATAATAGCGGAAGCGCAATGCTAACTTTTCCATCTTGAAAAGAAAGGGGAAAGGAAGTACTGTTGCGCTTGAGTTATTTACTCTTACAGATACCATAATGAATAGCTTCCAAAGAAAAAGCTAATGGAATGGAAAAAAAATGATGATTAGAACTTGTGCAATTCTGCTTTTAGGAAAGCATGCAGGCGATTGCCTTGTACTGTTTTTGAATTTGCACTTGAATCCGTTTCTGCACCAAAATGACAACAGCTCAACATTTTTTCAGAGAAGCTGACAAATATTCTGACGAGCTAGCAACATCGTACAGCTGAAATTAGGAATAAATTGTTTCTCTCCTGTGGTTGTTAGAAATGAAGTGGTTGTGATTTCTACTGTCATATAATACCCATCAGACTTGAAAGAAATGATAAACAATGCAATTTGAGCACCGAAAAGACAGTTAGCTAATATAGTAGGATGAATCAAATCTATACAACATAATCTGAGCATTAAAAGATAGTACTTACAATAGAAGGATGAATCAAGTCAAGGCAACATAATTTGAGCACCAAGGGACAGACTACCAGTAAGATAAGGATGAATCAAGTGTAGACAACTTTAAGATGTCCACTTCAAGGATATGTTTGAAAAGCCTATTAATTTTAGGACCCACATTGTTTCAAACAAAAAAAAGGGCCCACAGATGGAAAGAACAAATGGAAGAAGATAGGATCGGCTAGACAATAGGATTAGGCCTTCTGTGCTTATGGACTGCAAGAATGATTGGATTATTTGTCGAGATTTGTGGTTTGGCGCCTTTCGCTCGAGTTCATGGACTGCGAATGATTGATGCCTCTATGAAATGTCCCTTTCTGTTTGTACAGAAGGTCTAGCATTAGTGAGAAAAAAGCGCCTTTTCGTTTTCCGCAGAAAGTTCAGTAATAATGAACAAACAGAAGGTCTAGCATTAGTGAGAGAAAACCGCCTTTTCGTTTTCCGCAGAAAGTTCAGTAATAATGAGAGCTTGTGTGACCTTACATTCATGGCGGTTGGCTTTTGAGTTTTGATGCATCATTCTCCCAGCTACCCATTGTCGCCTAATGCTGAAAAAAAAACCCTCTTTCAGTTGATACAAGTGGACAGAAGGCTATTTTAGGCATGTTACGAGATGACAAAGACAATAACATAGTCCCGATAACAATTGACTGCAACTTGCACATCCAAGAATGAATATGAATATTAGGCTACTGATGACAAATCAATTACAATCTGTGTACGTGTATATAAGTATATCAAATATTCAAAAGACAGCTCAAATATAAAATTTGTCACGATTATCTTTACTATTTAATAAATTTGAGTTGGTGGTTGGTGCATTATCCTTCCTCCCTTCTCAACCATCCGATCTGAATACTAAAATCTTGACCATATATCTAACATCCCTCTTTCTCTCTCTCATATCTAACTACCACTCCTCTCCACTTCCACCAACAGTTACCATCTCCCACCTCTTCTTCTATCCGGCCTCTCTCGCCTCCCTCCCCTCCTGCTCCGCTTGCTAAGGTGAAGTAGATATCCGTTGCTACAGATTTAAAAAAATTAGAACATATTTGTATGCATGTTCTAACAAATTTTACCACTCGTTAGTTTTAGAACATGTAGTATGATAAAATTTTAAAATCCTCCATTACTTCAAAATTCTATCTGATAACAGCAAAAGTTTCATTGTCTTTTTTTGTTACCTCTACTTTCCTGTCTAACAGAAAAGAAACATGTTTCTGGAAACAGTAGCAAAACTATCCAAGGGTAAACCACCAGGATAATTTTAGAGCTCTTTTACAGCACCCACTAATCATTGTGGACCGTTTATTCTTTTTAATACAAGAGGAGGAAGAAGATCAAAGCGTGAATTGGGATTGGAGCGAAGGGGATAACGAGAAGAATCGTGCTCGCCCTCTGGCACTAGAACTTTGAGATGCCAGGAGGAGAAGATTATTTCTATTACTTGAGTTGCCAGATTACAGACTCATCCGTTTGTATATAGTGCTAACAAACCGGCTAGACTAGAACTCCTAGTCCTGACTAATATCAAACTACAACTCTCATCTAATATCTTAACTCTGGTACTCTTAACCGACACAAGTAAATCTTTCCATAACTAACATCTTTTCCTAACCTTAACTCTGACTTACTCCAACCAAACCGGACACAAACTCTAGCGCGTCCGGAATTGCCGATCTCCATGCTGTCGCCGATCACGGCACGGCTTCCTCAGCGTCGCCTGCGTCGGCCGAACTGCTGCTATTCACGACTTGTTGATTAGAAGCTCTCCTAGTATAGAACTTTCCTCAAAAAGAGTTTACAACATTTCCCCCCTTCTACTGAAACAGCTCGTCCTCGAGCTGAAAATCAGGATATTGCTTTTTAAATTCTGCAAGAAGAATCCATGAAGCTTCGGATTGTGGACAATCCTTCCATTGCGCTAACACCTCCCAACAACCACGATTTAGACAAGCACGTTGTACCAGCAAGGGTTTGGGAAGAGCCTGGCCATGAAGAATATCCGGTATCTCAATTGGAGGATCTCCATGGAACATTTTAAGCAATGCCACATGAAAAACATCATGAATCTTTGCATGTGGAGGAAGCTGAAGACGATATGCCAGAGAACCAACTCGCTGGATGATTTGAAAAGGTCCATAGAATTTAGGAGCCAGTTTGGAGGCAACCCGCCCAGTGAGAGATGAAGCCGAACGGTGATGCAAACGCAACCAAACCTATTGACCCACCTCAAACTCAACATCACGATGATGGTTATCATGTTGAGCCTTCACGAAGGTTTGTGCTTGCAGCAGCCTTTCATGTATTTCAGCTAAAAATTCATCACGATTCATCATCTGTTATTCAACGGTAGCTAGGCGAGTAGCTCCCCCAGTTCACAAACTAGCAGGGCTGGCAGATTGTGTCCATAGACAACACGAAAAGGTGTAGTGCAAAGGGCTATTTGATATGAAGAATTGTAACAATATTCAGCCCAAGGTAGCCATTGTACCCATTGCTTCGGCCGATCACCACATAAGCACCTTAAATACGTGACAATAATGCGATTAACCACCTCATATTGACCATCAAACTGTGGATAAAAAGCCAAACTTAAATGTGACTGAACTCTGCCAAAAAAATACTTGTGAAGATTGGATCAAGGTCACTCACAATAGATGAAGGTGTTACAAATGTGGGCAATATTTTAATTCCAAATTTTATGAGAAGACAAATACAATAAACTAGTGATGCAAAATTTACTACTAATAGCAGGCTACTTATCATACTTCAGAAAATACTTAAGAAAAATATAGTAACAAAGTCGTACGTGCACGTGAACGATTTACTTGTTAGCCTGAAGAAGAACAGGAAGCCGCGCAGGCTTGACGCAGTGCAGAACGTAGATGACGTAGTGCAGGAGCGGTTGCACAAATGCACTGCCCAGAAACCTTATTGCCGCCGCGTGCATGTACTCTCTGCGGCAATGGTTCGGAGATAACCGCTCTCTATCCTTCCAGGTGCACGCCGAGAAGAAAGGTTGGCGAAGTCCAAACGGCGCAATACAACAGCACAAGTTGGCAGAAGTAAGAGATGCTGGCAGTGAGAGATTCTAACCTCTATACCTTGGACGTCTCCAGGTATATAAAGATATGTAAATTACTCTCTAGTAACTGCCTCATTAAATTGAAATAATTCACTGGTAACTGCTCACTGTTCAATAATTTACTGGTAACTGATAGTATTTAACCAGTGATTTACCCACTGGTAACTATCTGTCATCAAAACCCAATTAAGCCTCAAATTCAAAAGTTTGAATCTCACTCAAATAGAAAAAGTGAGGTGCAGGGTTCAGCAAAAAATAAAGATGGACTTGGTCTGCCTAGTGGCGCGCAATTTTCATGCGAAAATACGCGAATACGCGCGCGCATGTGCGCGCGCGTGTGTGACTAGACAGAACCCTCCTCATACCATCTCTATCCATATTCAAGAAGTGGTGATGACTCCACCTTATAAATCGGTCTTCCTCACCTTTTCTTAGCAATATGGTACTAAACCATACATGCTTTGGAATTAAGGAAATGAGCCATAAATAAATGAGCCAATTTCTAACAATTCTCCACCAATTCCAAAGCAAGAAGTAAACAGATGACAAAGATATTGTGCTGAAGTACTGTTAATATACTAGTCTTTTAGTGTAAGTCCCGTACGGGTTGAACTTGCACCTAGAATGACAAGATTCATCTTCTTACAGCTGATGAATGGACTATGCATTGATATCACAGCTTTTCATGATCATATTTCACTTAAAATCTCAACTGGTACTAAGCTGCCAATGAACCACGCCTAAACGGAGCGTTATATGGTCATGCTCCCTTATCTGCTCATGAGCTTTCTAGAGAATGCCCATTCTTGTCAACTGCGACCACACAGTTAAGCTCAAGTAGGTGTATTTTTTTTAGGTATCCTGCAGGCTAATACCTTTTCCTTATTTGGACAACAAAATACATTAAGGCTTTATACCAATCTTCCATACAGTTGAAAGTATATTATTTATTAGGACATGGGTACAATAGATATGTCCTCTCTTGTTACAACATCAATTTATTTTTCCCATTGCCTAAGTCACGAGATTTTCGATCAAGAAGGTATGGGTTACAATTGTGATGTAACTTAAATAGGCCTCATTCCCATGTCCATAGATGCAATGGAAATCGCTTTCCGTGCTAACCCCTTTGTAAAAAGGTCTGCTAGATTTTTCTTAGTGTGAATATAGTTCACAGCAATCATTTCGGAATTTCTCAGTTTTCTAACAGATTTAAGCCTACACTTCACATGTCTAGAGGACTTAATATTATCCTTTGTACATGTGACTTTGGCCAACACTGTTTGATTATCTCAGTACATCAGGATTGCAGGTATTAGTTTCTCAACCAATGGCAAGTCCAATAGAAATTCTCTCAGCCATTCAGCCTCAACTGTGGCTGTATCAAGTGCTATTAGTTCTGCTTCCATGGTTGACCTTGTAAATATGGTCTGTTTGCAAGACCTCCATGAAATTGCAGCACTAGCTAAAGTGAATACATAACCACGTTAAGGACGACAAAAGTGCAGTTTATACGTAAAGTTAATAGGAGCATTATGGGAAATTATGCCTCACAATGACAAAGAGCCAAATGGAGTTTTCCAATGCCAAGCCTTTTAAAAATACAATAAGGATGATGTTCGTGAAAATATTACTATTTTGCAATGCACGTATTTTGGGAAAAAAATAGTTACATGTCACAAATATTACAAAACAAAATTAGTAGTTTTTCCTCTTATAATAAATAATATTAAAATACCACATATGGACTCTTGCAACAAACTATTTTCCAAAAATCAAATTCATTGCAGAAGATGCCCGCGCAAGCACGCAGGCCACTTTCCTAATACATATAATAGTCTATATATTAGCATATATTATTGTTCCTAGTTCTACATCCATCCTGGTAACAGATAGGCTTTTGGAGTAGCCTTGGGAAGCTACTGGATGCAAGTGTTTGAATTCAAAGTTTATGTTTTCGGTGAGAGATGTGCTTTTTGATCTTACATACTTGTCTGATCTGCTACTTTGCAACCCAGCTCTCTGACACTGTAGATATAATACTACTAGCTAGGGCTTTATAAAAGATTAGATTGAGGTAATTAAGGAGGAGCATTCCAAAGTAGATCTATTGGCTCAGGTGCATTGATGTGTTGTCTAATCTTGTTTCTTTACTTATCTACAGGCCTAGTTACCATTGCTTGATGCAACTCAAGAAGAAATGGAGTTAATGTTTGTCGATATCATAGGATTCCAAACTTAG
Source organism: Dendrocalamus sinicus (assembly GCA_036346575.1). NCBI lineage: Eukaryota > Viridiplantae > Streptophyta > Magnoliopsida > Poales > Poaceae > Dendrocalamus > Dendrocalamus sinicus. The sequence goes on along the minus strand of CM070674.1, from coordinate 7,665,222 downwards.
ATTTGATCCTATGCACGAATGATTAGTCAAAGGACTAGAACTATTAGAGAATAAAAGCATATTACAGTTCTACTTTCTTGTCTACACTTGACCATACCGCGATATCAGGACATGTAGTTCTGGCAGCAAATTTTGTGTATAGTAATCAGTCACTAGAAAAATATTGTGGTGTTAGAAATTGGCAAGTTACAGTATTAATAATGTTTTCAGAGATTGTTCTCTAGAGTAAAAGGAGGGATGGAGTTCCAGATCATGAGATTTGGGCACCTTTAACTGCCGAGGGAAAGAGGGCTGGGAAAAGGGGAGAAATTTCATTACAGTTTCACCTTCCATGAACAAAGTAAAATGCTGCTTTTGATAAGGGTAAGAGAGAGTCAAATAGATTAATGAATAGCTAGGTGAAGCCCATGTGTTAAACTTTAATTTACTTCATGCACATGGCATCCTCTTATTTCTAAGCTCCTTGGAGCCCAAAACCCTGCCTACATGTTGTCACCCTGTAGGCAGTGCCATGGACCACACCTTAAATATTGCTGCCATGCAGCACTTAAGAACTCTGACCATGATGCAAAGACAACAGTTACCTTATCATAGTGCTACAAAGGACAGTGTGCACTGGTAACAGTTCACCAAAACGTTTCAGTTTTCTTGGCGTAGCCAGGATCTAAACCCTGTGGGGTCAATTGACCCTACAGTTTTAGGCTGCCTACGTCACTGGTTTTCTAAGCATTAACTGTTGCAATTACCTTTACATCCATCAGTTTCAGATAAAATATTTCTGCAGATGCATTGAACATGTTGAGCCCTACCCCTCCTCTCCTTTTCCTCTGTCAATTCACAAATCCATTTGATAGAGAAGCACACAACCTTTGCTTTCCCTGTGCAGGTTTGTTGTTGTAAAGGAAGTGAGGGAGCAGCAATTCTTCCCTCTTTCATGCTTGTCTCATCATGGCTTCTTCCTTCTTTAGCATCACTGCATCATTTGGGCCACTAAAGCTCTTGCCCCTGTGAGCAATTCTTGATGCTTCCCAGCTCCCAAATGGTCATACAACTCACACTCCTACTCATTTCATGTAGCCTTTACAGTATGTGTTCTTCTTCAACTTTCTCCACATCCTCCTCTCTTGCATTGCTGGTGCTGGTTATATCCACTTGCCTCTCCTCGCTCTTCTGCAACCTCAGGCAATTGATCAAAGCCAGCAGCCACAAAGCTAAGCCTCTCCCTTCCATGGAGAAGGTTGTTCATCAAGAGAAGAAGACTGTGCCACAAGATGAGGTGGCCGATGATGCGCCGGAGGATTTGGCAGGAAGCCTGTTGGAGTCTTCAGATTGCCCGGTGAGCGAAGAGTGCAATGAGGAGGGCTCGATGTCTGAAGACGACGACGATGAGAGCCTTATTGAGATCTCCCTTGTTGATGGGCACTATGTGGGGCAAGCGAAGCAATGTGCATGGAAGGAGCAGGACCTCCTCGCCGAGTTCTTGCCGGATTTGGCGCTTGAGAAGAGGGAATTCATGGACATATTGTCGGAGATCAGCGAGGAGGACAACCTGATTGAGATTGACATTGCAAGGGGCTCCATCAAGTGCTCAAACTTCGGCATCAAGGCATGAATTTACCAAAGGTTTGGTGAACTTGAAAAAAAATCTCTCTCTGGACCGCTTCAAAGCTTCGATCAGGGAAAGGGAGTAGGTTGTACTGGCCTACATGTCGTTCAAGGCCATTTTTTTTAAGAGCTCGATTTTCTTTTGTGGTTCTTCTGTGGAAGCTTTGTTGGAGCTTTTCTTGTGCTTGTGCTTTCTTTCTGCATATTATTATAGAAGAAATAACACGCGTGTACATATTTTGATCAAGGGGAAAAATGTAGGCGTGCACGGCCCTTCTTTTCGTGTGTGTATATATACAGTTATTCCCATCCATGATATACCATTTAAACAAGTTTGACATACTTATTTATTACTTTATGTATATTTATATATTAATTATAATATACTCTAATGTGAACCATATGAAAAAAATTGCAAGAGAGTCTATTATTTTTAGCGTATTTTGTAAATATCTTCATATACACATATAAAAAATAGTATGTCTGCACAAATATACATACCACCTAGATAGCCTTATATACTCGTATACTATATGCATATACCATTTGTTACGCAAGATATTTCCTACGTTATGACATAGGAGTAAGTACTTCAGAGTGGAAAAGAGACTATATATATATATATATATATATATATATATATATATATATATATATATATATATATATATATATATATATATATATATATATATATATATATATATATATATATATATATATATATATATATATATATATATATACGTTGAAATAGGATACCATGGTGCCTAGACACTACAATTTTAAATGTGTGAATTCAACCCCAATTTGGGTGTAATTTTTAAATTTCAATTTTAGGGTATATATTCTTCTATAATAATTCAAATAAAACGTATACATTTGAAAAAATATACTTGATTCTAAAATTTCGAACATATTTAAATCACATGCTTTGCTAATTTATATATATATAATCAGCACATACCTACAATCAAACTATCATAAAAAAATCAACTACAATTCGAATGGATCATACATGAATAAAAACAATGGACTCGGGCTTGGACTCGGAGCCCAGCCAAAGCACACGACGCCAGGAAACAAAACAATGGATCACACATGAACAAAAACAACCTACAAGCATCTAAGGGCATGGAGCAGAAATCAGCTAGGTGCCAGAGCGCCGCTTCTTGAAGAACGGAGTTGGCCAGGAGGTTGACGTCGGACGAGATTTTTGTGCCAAATCTGATTAGCAAAAACGCAAGAAATCAGCACTATTCTGGCAACACCACGCTTATCCTCTCGTGTTTTTCATCCGTTGCCCGACGGGTAAACCAACCTAACACCACGGAAAAGACCAGAACGAAAGGACGTGAACTGAAGTTCGTGAACATCTCGTCAGTTCGGGGACCACCCTGTGGTGGTAGGGCAGTCGAGTCGTGGGGTAAAACGACTACGCTAAAAGTTTAAATCTCTATCTATTTTTACATAAATGGATACGTTTGAGTAGAAATTTTATAAGATTGCGGATTTATCTTTGACTCTATATTTTTAGACATGTACTTAGAGGATGCACTAACATGTGTATGCATATGGTGCATGTCTTTCCTGTAATCAGGAAAAAAACATCTCATCAACTCTAACAGAATTAAGTATATATTTGGTCCATTAACTCTTATTCTCGATTAGTTTTCATCTCTCATTTGCAAAATAAGTTAGAATGCATTCTTAAAATGTCAAAACCATACAATTTGTGTCCCTTAGCATGTATCTTGAGTGGTTTTCGCTACATTGGCTACCACATCATCAGCTAGGGCCACTTGTCACTGGGTTCCTCCCCCAATTTGGGTGAAACAAGGGACGAAGGTGCATGTTGCGGCGAAGAAACATTGACTTCATGTGACTCATCGCACGAATGAGTTTCTTGCAAATTCGTTCACGTCACATAGTGTTCCATATCCCAATCTACCATTTCCTCTCTAGTAATTTTGAGTTTTCTCTACCATGCGCAGAGATCGAACTCATCTTCCTCAACTCCGACTGCCTACCTTTGCTGCCCTGAATTTGCTGCTGCCAGTGAGCTTTCTCCTCTGGGCACACCCAATGCACACCTTCGTGCCACTGGGGGAGCCCGCCCCTTCACCACTGGCGTGGGCCATAGCCACGTCACCACTCGGTCCGTGCCACTGCCCGCCATCTGTGCCCTTCAACCACCCCAAGCGTGCCACCACAATCGCCACACCCACCTCTCCCTTGCACGTCCATTTTCGACGCCGAACAACCACCATTCGCCGAGGTTGTGCTGTGTCCGAACCTACCGCCACCCACTGGTGCCAGCAAAGATTGCAGTTGGATGCCATGTAGGACAAAACCACCCATCATACCTACCTAGGGACATGATTTGTATGGTTTTGATAATTGAAGGATGAGTTCTATCTGATTTTGTAGATAAAAAACGAAATTTGACTAGCATAAGATTTAGCAAAGAAATATGTACTTAGGGACCGCTCCAACCGGCCCCTGGGTGTGGCTTCTGGCTATTGGCTGAAATTGCACTGTAGTGCCTGTTAACTTTTTCTGAATAATTCAATTAAAGAAAAATAAAAAATAAGAAAAAAAATAAAAACATCATTATATCTCCACAGGCAATGCAAAGGAAAAAAAAAAAGAAAAAGCAAAAGCCAAAAAAAAGCCAAAAAAAAGCTAAAACTAGAAATGTAACAACCCAAAAATTTGAAAATTGAAAATGTGAAGCTTTTGTATCATTTTGCAATGTATTCTCTTGAAAATTTGAATTTCCTTTGGTATTTCTCTAAAATTGGATTAAAGTTCCACAACATTGAAGAAATTCATGGGAAATAAAAATAACATGAATAAGCCATAAAGAAAATATGGAAGTAAAAGAAATCTGTAATTTTGAACTCAAAGCTGAAGAGATAACTCAACATAAGGAGGGAGAGACTTAAATTAAAATATAAAATTTCATCTTGAAAATAGTATTATAAAAGGCAATGAAAATAAATAGAACACAAACAAATATATGTATATACATATACATATATGTATACAAAGAGCTTAAAGCAAAACATAAAATGTATACACAAGGATATACTGAAGAATATATATATATATATATATATATATATATATATATATATATATATATATATATATATATATATATATATATATATATATATATATATATATATATAACAATATAATACAATACATATATATATATAATAGAGGAAATCAGGCCGGCCGAAATGGCCCGGCCCAACTCCCTCCCTGTTTCCTTCGGGCCAGCCCAACTCCTCACCCCGCACCCTCTCTTCCTCTCCCGATCCCCTGTTCTCGCTCATTCCCACCAAGGCCGCAGCCACCCTAGCCTCACCGACGCAGCCCACCCTGCCGTCCCGGCCCGCCTCCGCGCCAGCATCCCCTTCGGACCAACGGTCACAGCCCACACAGCTGCCACCGCCGCCTGCATCGCCGCCTGATGCGCCGCCTGACACGGATTAGACCGGACGACACTCGCCCCACCCGGAGTCTACAAAAGCCGTTGAGGCCCGCCATCTTCTTCCCCACGCCTCCCTCATCCTCCCACCCCGCGGAATCAAAATACCTGAGCCCCTAGCCCACCGGCAACCCCATCTCCTCCAGCGCCGGCTGAAGCAGTAGCCGTCGACAGGATTTACGCTAAGCCAATTCCTTCCTACCCGAGCGCCCGTGGAGCATCGCGATGCCATTCCCGTCGTCGCCCGGGCCTCCCACCGCATGTGCCTCGCCGGCGACGTGCGTCTCTCCGCGCCGCCGCAGGCCACCGTTGCCGGTCCGCTGCGGGCACGCTGCGGCTAGGAAAACCAAGTGGTAAGCAACTACATGCCCGCCTCCAGCTCATGCGCACCCGAAATCCCTCCTTCTCCGTCTCCGGCGCCGTCGCCCCGTTCCCACCTCCTCACCATCCGCTTCGCGCCGCCGCCAGCTCACCTCGCCGTCGCTCCGACCACCGTGCCCACCCCCTAGCTACATCCTGCTCCGAGGATCCCATTTTTGCGGACGCCGGCGCTTCCCCAGCCGCCCTTCGACGGCGATGCCGCTACCTGCCCTGCGCCACCCCTCCTCTGTTTCGGCCGGTGATTCTGTAATGCCCCGTATCTATTTTATTTTATTTATTTATTTTGGTTTAGAAGGAAGCTGTTCGGGAAAAAGGATTCTGGAATTATTTGGGCTTTCGGGCCAGGATAGCTTATTTGGGGGCCCGGCCTTGGCTCAAGAGGGGAGAGACGCCATGGGCCTTAGGCCCATGCGCCCCCCTCCCAACCCTACCTTGGCAGCCCTCCTCCCCCTTTGGCCGCACCCCTCCTCCTCCTTTCTTTGGCCGCCACCCCTCCCTCTTCCCCCTTGGCGCCACCCTCCTCCCCTCCTCTCCCCCTGCAGCCCTTCCCTTCCCTCCCTTCCTCCCGACGAGACAGAAAACTTGGAGAAAAAGGGAAGGAAGAAGAAGGAAGGGAGAAAGGGGAGAAGAGGAGGAGTTCGTAGGGCGTTCTTCGTGTTCTTCATCGATTCTTCAAGGGCGGAAAGGATTCAGGCTTAGAGGCCCCGCCATTTCATCCTAACACGTCGTCCTTCTAAGGCAAGTACCATGTTGATTTGATTCATAGAAAACATTGCATGCTTGTTGTTTTTGTTACCTATGTTTAGCTAAGACCCTTGATAACACCTATGTTCATGATGTATCCCCAATGTGAGTTGTTTAGATGTGTAAAGAATGTATCGTTTACTATGCATGTTTCATCTCATGCATACATCTTAGTGTTTCATCCACGGAGTGGATCAAAAGACCCATTAATTCCAACATGGGCAAGTAAGACCCACCATTCCAAAGTGGGCCCCACCATTCCAAAGTGGGTAGTTGGGACACCGTATGAAACGTTCTTCATACGGGATGAATCCCCACATTTTGTTAAATGTGGGTGTAAGTGAACACCGACGGTGTGTCACTAGCTATACCGTATATGCATTGTGTAGTCCCTCCATTCCATTCACTACAATCATATTCATTCATTTAATTGTATTCGATTCGTGTTCGCTTCATGTTAATAATCATGTTGGTTTGTTGTTATTTGTTCTACGTACTTGCTGAGACTTGGACTCATTCTTGTGTTGTTTATTTTATAGGTAATCCTTGATGTTGGCCTCATTGGGAGGGAGTAGGCACCCACTACACATTCATAACTCCCTGATCAAGTTTAAGTTTATGCTTCAGTTATATTTCTTACCTAGACATTGATGTTATGTAATAAACGTTTTGATTGCGCGTTGAAGGAAGATTACCTTCTCCATAATATGTTTACATTATCATTGATGAACTGTAATTTTTAAGTTTTAAAGAATGAAAAATGGTTGTTTCATCATATCCTGGTTATAAGTTGTTATTTAGTTGACATCTTGGCTTTCCAATAGCCAGGGTGTTACAGTTGGTATCAGAGCGGGCTTTAGGTCCGTGGTTAATAGAAAAATATTAAATTGACACACTGTGCACAGTAGGTGGGGTTGGGAATTACATTGCTTCCGCATTATCTGTTATTATGTTGCATTTGTTGAGCAATTGTTGAATTGCCTCTGTCCTATCTTTCTTGTCGTTAAGCTATGAAATGATATGCTATGATATTCTATATCTATGAATCTATTCTATGATTACCATGAGATGATCATGTATAATTATATTTGATTATATTGTTTATGCGTGTCGGTAATGGTTGTTAAGAAGCGAAGGCCGTGGTTGTGGCCTTGGACTTTGTCAGGTTTTACCACCGTTCGTGGTAGACGAATAGAGTAGTTACCCCAAATACCATAGTTGCAGGAGTTGAGCGTGAGTTGTTTTTAGAAAGTTGTTTTCCTTCTTGACCTCCATTCTTGGCAAATTCTTGTTTTGTGGTGGATGATGATTTTCTCTTGGGTTCGTGGTTCATGGTAATGATTGTGTTTCAATGGTCTCTAATGGTTCTCTGAAACAAGTATTATTTTTCGACTGTTGAGCTGTCTTTACTGCTTGTGATCGTCCTCAATTGGCATTACTGATAATTCCATAGTTGTTTCTTCTTTCTCATTGGAAAAGAATGACTCATGTATTCGTTTGAAAGTTTTGGTAATGAGAGTTTCTTTGCAAGTTTGTTAACATGAGAAAACTTTGGCTCTATGTATTTCTTTTGGATTATTCCGAGTGATGAAGTTTAATGCATCTCTTTTCTGTTGGAAATTGCTAAAATCCTTTTCTGATGCCTTGTTATGGTTAAATCAGAGATTGTAATCAAATAACTTGATATGGTATGTGTATCAAGTTGAGTCATTGGTATGGTGCATAATTAATATTAATTAGTAACCTTGGAAGTGAAATTGATTAGGATGATGTTGTCTTTTTCTAGTTCTTGATGAACGGTATATATGAGTAGTGATTGAGAGATATCAAGAAGTATGAAACCTTGATGAACTAGTCTGGTCATTAAAACTGTTTAGGTTGTTAAATTTGTTGGGTTCTTTGGTTCCCATGGATTAATTTAATTGTGTGGAAAGGAAAATTAGAGGGAATACCAGATTTACATATTCCCTAGTATGATTAGTTATTAGAATTGTGTACAATCGGTTGAATGGATTGAATATCGGTGGATCTAGAAATTATGGGAGGAGTTCTATGTAGTTCTTCTATGTAGGATGACGCGATGAATTTGGTTGTAGTGTTGTTGAGACTCTTGATCGATAGAAGATTTTGATTTTTTTGAAGTTTTAGTGTTTTTTTGCCGAAATCCAATGTGAGGAGGAACAGTTGAATATGTGCTTGTTAATATCCATGTGATTTGGGAAGGAAAGTAGGTAGCAACTAGATTTCATAACGAAGCCAGTTGATAACAACAAGGGTTGTCGTATAACTGTTGTGTGTTGAAGTTTGATAATGAGCATCGCTAAAAGTTGAACAGATATGATATAATAGGTGGCTTATGCCCACATGATTGTGAAATAATTGGATGAAATTGTGTCCTTGATGAAAGGGTTTTGGTAGGAGCTTTTCAATTGGGTAGTAGACCCCTTCTAAACTTAAGAAGTTGATGTAGTGATGTTGTATGATTTTGGTATACTCTCATTTTGAAGATGGGATGAAAAGGCAGTATGGAACAAATTGGTGAAACTTTGGGGGCTTTCTAATGGAATAGTTGATGATAAATATTCATGTTCGAGTATATTATTCTTGATGTTAGTAAGATTATCTGCAAGAGATTGTGACTTGTGTGTGGTGATGATTCTTTTAGAAATAAAGAAATTTGATCGTCTTTCGTAACTTGGATTTTGTAGAAGTGTTTCGAGTTTTGCGATGGTGATCAATTGGATCGCTTGAGTTATGTGGTGATTGAGTTGCTTTGAGCAAAGTGACATGTGAAAGATTTTATTGGTTCTTAAGTTGTTCCTACGATTTGGTCTTAAGAGCTTATCTTGTTTAAGTGGCAAAGTGATGTAGTAATCATGAAAATAACCTTCCTTGTTAAAGGAATGAGTCAAGTATAAGTAATTGAGCTTTAAGTCTCGTTTCGCATCTTGAAGTTTATTTGAGAGTGCTTAAACCTTATGCGATTGTCCCATAAGAGTTTATCAATTTTCAAAGGGCATTACCTTCTTCTCAATTGTGGTTTGGTATTCGCTTTGAGGGCTTGAGCCCTCGATCGTTGACTTTCCCTTATGTTTTCCGAGTACTTTGCCCGAGTGACTATTTTCCTTGGTCTTGTGTTCACTGTGGTGGCACATGTTTTCCTAGTTGGAAAAAATTTTGATTCCATTCGCTCTTTCTTTTGAGGAAGATTCAACCTATTCGCTCACCCGAGTCTTTTGAGGTGTTGAATAATTGTAGTTGTGAAACGTTGGGTTGTAAGTTATCCGATGAGCATTGGAGGATGAAATAATTTCAGTAATATAGTTCTTTGAGAGAAGTCTATCTCAATGGAAGATTGTCTTATGGGGTTAAACTGATTGCATTGTTACAACTAGTAGAACCTATAGTGATTGTGATCCAAGATCTTTTGTTCACTTGGTGGAACATTAGAATTACCGAGAGTATGAAAATCTGATCAATTTTATAGAGTATAGCAATTTGGTAGTATTGCGAGATTGTGAAGGGTTATTCTTGATGATGTGGTTTAATGAGAGTGGGATTACAAGGTAATCGAATCGTCAATGGAATAATAGAAAATGTTGAGTAATGTCAAGAGTGATTTGGTTTTAAATGAGTAACCTTCTGAGAGTTATAATATTTGTAAAGGTAAACGGGTCAAGAAAATATTTTCATGATGATGTTAATAAGTGAGTATGTGGGAATTATGGATTTATAGGGATTTAATCTGAGGATTTCTTTATCCTTTATATGAGAAGTTAGTTGCAAGAGTCTTGGAGGTTAAATGTGGACTTTGCATTGTTATGCTAGAACTTTGAGTCACCCAAAGATTATGTGTAGAGGAAGTAGAATAAGGGTGGATTGCGAACAGTGGGATGATCGTTGATAACACCCTTCTGATGTAGTACATGAGAGTGTGTGATGTGGAATCTGAAATATTTGTCCTCAAAAAAGGTTGAGGTGATATGATCGTGTGAGAGATCTAATTTGGGGATACTTTCTGAGTGCCATCTATCAAATGAATTCTATCAGTAAAGGGAATCGGTTAGAGAATTTTGTGAAATCATCGAGTCCCTCTTCAAAGGTGTAGACAAGGCGTTTGATTTGGGCTTGGCGTTGAGATCGCCAAGTTAAGAGTAACAAGTTAGTGTGTTGTGCGATGATTGGGATTCCATAGCTTGAGGAAATTTTGGTCATAGAAGAGAAACTGTTAAATTGATGCTTCCTCAAGAAGTGAATTGTTTTCCGATTTTCGTTTAAGTTCTATGTCGTTGACCTTTGTCTTTCGCAAAGTTTAGCTTGGCTTTATATTGGTATGTGTGGTTCTTATCAGTTCAGAAAGAATAAAAGAAACGTTGGATTTGGTTATTCGAGTGATTTCTCCTTTGGCGGATGTGGTGTTTATTTGCAAATTTTCTAATTTGAAGGTGGAAAGATTTTCGTGATAAATCTTCGATTCGAACTTGACTCTTTTTAGTACCGAGTTGGTAACACTTGGTTGCGATGATAGTCCTTCATTTTCAGTTGGGCTATGTCGGGTAAGAGTGTGTTTAAAGCGAGTTCTGTTGTGTGTCCCTCGTTAAAGGAGACGATCTTTCTTTGGGTGAAAAAGTCCGCTTAATAGGTGGAACAAAAGTTCAGTGTTCTATGCACATGTTGCGTGGTTCGGTACCACTAGGGGGGTTGCCCTAAGGTACATTGGGTTATTTTCGCTAGTTGGCAAAACGTTAGGACCGTAGTGAGTCCATGCGCAAGTACACATCGCCTTGTTTGTCCCAAGTCTTGAGTGAGTACCGAGAGGTCCAAGTTTGAAGTTTCGTGGGAGCCGTTGACCTTTGAGTAGCATCCGTGCGTTGTTAGAGAGGTCGAGCGAGTGCCGAGGCACAAGTCGTTGGTTTGCGTCAAGGTTCTTTGGTCTCATCGATCGAAAGGAGGCCACTTGGGAGCTAGAGTCTCGCATGTGCGAACGATATCCGCACTGCATTTACTACCAGACGTGTTATTCTATTGTTTCCAGTGCGGTATTCTGTTCTATTAATGTTTTGGTGGATAGAATTCGAGGTCAAATTCTTTTAAGGGGGTAGATTGTAACGCCCGTATCTATTTTATTTTATTTATTTATTTTGGTTTAGAAGGAAGCTGTTCGGGAAAAAGGATTCTGAATTATTTGGGCTTCGGGCCAGATAGCTTATTTGGGGCCCGGCCTTGGCTCAAGAGGGAGAGACGCCATGGGCCTTAGGCCCATGCGCCCCTCCCAACCCTACCTTGGCAGCCCTCCTCCCCTTTGGCCGCACCCTCCTCCCCCTCCTTTCTTTGGCCGCCACCCTCCCTCTTCCCCCTTGGCGCCACCTCCTCCCCTCCTCTCCCATGCGCAGCCCTTCCCTTCCTCCCTTCCTCCCGACGAGGCAGAAAACTTGGAGAAAAAGGGAAGGAAGAAGAAGGAAGGGAGAAAGGGAGAAGAGGAGGAGTTCAGAGGGCGTTCTTCGTGTTCTTCATCGATTCTTCAAGGGCGGAAAGGATTCAGGCTTAGAGGCCCCGCCATTTCATCCTAACACGTCGTCCTTCGGAAGGCAAGTACCATGTTGATTTGATTCATAGAAAACATTGTATGCTTGCTGTTTTTTGTTACCTATGTTTAGCTAAGACCCTTGATAACACCTATGTTCATGATGTATCCCCAATGTGAGTTGTTTAGATGTGTAAAGAATGTATCGTTTACTATGCATGTTTCATCTCATGCATACATCTTAGTGTTTCATCCACGGAGTGGATCAAAAGACCCATTAATTCCAACATGGGCAAGTAAGACCCACCATTCCAAAGTGGGCCCCACCATTCCAAAGTGGGTAGTTCGGGACACCGTATGAAACGTTCTTCATACGGATGAATCCCACATTTTGTTAAATGTGGGTGTAAGTGAACACTGACGGGTGTGTCACTAGCTATACCAGTATATGCATTGTGTAGTCCCTCCATTCCATTCACTACAATCATATTCATTCATTTAATTGTATTCGATTCGTGTTCGCTTCATGTTAATAATCATGTTGGTTTGTTGTTATTTGTTCTACGTACTTGCCGAGTCTTGGACTCATTCTTGTGTTGTTTATTTTATAGGTAATCCTTGATGTTGGCCTCATTGGGAGGGAGTAGGCACCCACTACACATTCATAACTCCCGATCAAGTTTAAGTTTATGCTTGATTATATTTCTTACCTAGACATTGATGTTATGTAATAAACGTTTTGATTATGCGTTGAAGGAAGATTACCTTCTCCATAATATGTTTACATTATCATTGATGAACTGTAATTTTTAAGTTTTAAAGAATGAAAAATGGTTGTTTCATCATATCCCAGTTATAAGTTGTTATTTAGTTGACATCTTGGCTTTCCAATAGCTGTGGTGTTACTGATTGGTATCGAGCGGGCTTTAGGTCCGTGGTTAATAGAAAAATATTAAATTGACACACTGTACGTAGGTGGGGTTGGGAATTACATTGCTTCCGCATTATCTGTTATTATGTTGCATTTGTTGAGCAATTGTTGAATTGCCTCTGTCCTATCTTTCTTGTCGTTAAGCTATGAAATGATATGCTATGATATTCTATATCTATGAATCTATTCTATGATTACCATGAGATGATCATGTATAATTATATTTGATTATATTGTTTATGCGTGTCGGTAATGGTTGTTAAGAAGCGAAGGCCGTGGTTGTGGCCTTGGACTTTGTCAGGTTTTACCACCGTTCGTGGTAGACGAATAGAGTAGTTACCCCAAATACCATAGTTGCAGGAGTTGAGCGTGAGTTGTTTTTAGAAAGTTGTTTTCCTTCTTGACCTCAATTCTTGGCAAATTCTTGTTTTGTGGTGGATGATGATTTTCTCTTGGGTTCGTGGTTCATGGTAATGATTGTGTTTCAATGGTCTCTAATGGTTCTCTGAAACAAGTATTATTTTTCGACTGTTGAGCTGTCTTTACTGCTTGTGATCGTCCTCAATTGGCATTACTGATAATTCCATAGTTGTTTCTTCTTTCTCATTGGAAAAGAATGACTCATGTATTCGTTTGAAAGTTTTGGTAATGAGAGTTTCTGTTGCAAGTTTGTTAACATGAGAAAACTTTGGCTCTATGTATTTCTTTTGGATTATTCCGAGTGATGAAGTTTAATGCATCTCTTTTCTGTTGGAAATTGCTAAAATCCTTTTATGATGCCTTGTTATGGTTAAATCAGAGATTGTAATCAAATAACTTGATATGGTATGGGTATCAAGTTGAGTCATTGGTATGGTGCATAATTAATATTAATTAGTAACCTTGGAAGTGAAATTGATTAGGATGATGTTGTCTTTTTCTAGTTCTTGATGAACGGTATATATGAGTAGTGATTGAGAGATATCAAGAAGTATGGAACCTTGATGAACTAGTCTGGTCATTAAAACTGTTTAGGTTGTTAAATTTGTTGGGTTCTTTGGTTCCCATGGATTAATTTAATTGTGTGGAAAGGAAAATTAGAGGGAATACCAGATTTACATATTCCCTAGTATGATTAGTTATTAGAATTGTGTACAATCGGTTGAATGGATTGAATATCGGTGGATCTAGAAATTATGGGAGGAGTTCTATGTAGTTCTTCTATGTAGGATGACGCGATGAATTTGGTTGTAGTGTTGTTGAGACTCTTGATCGATAGAAGATTTTGATTTTTTTGAAGTTTTAGTGTATTTTTGCCGAAATCCAATGTGAGGAGGAACAGTTGAATATGTGCTTGTTAATATCCATGTGATTTGGGAAGGAAAGTAGGTAGCAACTAGATTTCATAACGGCTTGCTTGATAACAACAAGGGTTGTCGATAATCGTTGTGTGTTGAAGTTTGATAATGAGCATCGCTAAAAGTTGAACAGATATGATATAATAGGTGGCTTATGCCCACATGATTGTGAAATAATTGGATGAAATTGTGTCCTTGATGAAAGGGTTTTGGTAGGAGCTTTTCAATTGGGTAGTAGACCCCTTCTAAACTTAAGAAGTTGATGTAGTGATGTTGTATGATTTTGGTATACTCTCATTTTGAAGATGGGATGAAAAGGCAGTATGGAACAAATTGGTGAAACTTTGGGGGCTTTCTAATGGAATAGTTGATGATAAATATTCATGTTCGAGTATATTATTCTTGATGTTAGTAAGATTATCTGCAAGAGATTGTGACTTGTGTGTGGTGATGATTCTTTTAGAAATAAAGAAATTTGATCGTCTTTCGTAACTTGGATTTTGTAGAAGTGTTTCGAGTTTTGCGATGGTGATCAATTGGATCGCTTGAGTTATGTGGTGATTGAGTTGCTTTGAGCAAAGTGACATCTTGAAAGATTTTATTGGTTCTTAAGTTGTTCCTACGATTTGGTCTTAAGAGCTTATCTTGTTTAAGCGGCAAAGTGATGTAGTAATCACGAAAATAACCTTCCTTGTTAAAGGAATGAGTCAAGTATAAGTAATTGAGCTTTAAGTCTCGTTTCGCATCTTGAAGTTTATTTGAGAGTGCTTAAACCTTATGCAGTTGTCCCATAAGAGTTTATCAATTTTCAAAGGGCATTACCTTCTTCTCAATTGTGGTTTGGTATTCGCTTCAGTAGGGCTTGAGCCCTCATCGTTGACTTTCCTTATGTTTTCCGAGTACTTTGCCCGAGTGACTATTTTCCTTGGTCTTGTGTTCATCTGCGGTGGCACATGTTTTCCTAGTTGGAAAAAATTTTGATTCCATTCGCTCTTTCTTTTGAGGAAGATTCAACCTATTCGCTCACCCGAGTCTTTTGAGGTGTTGAATAATTGTAGTTGTGAAACGTTGGGTTGTAAGTTATCCGATGAGCATTGGAGGATGAAATAATTTCGTAATATAGTTCTTTGAGAGAAGTCTATCTCAATGGAAGATTGTCTTATGGGGTTAAACTGATTGCATTGTTACAGCTAGTAGAACCTATAGTGATTGTGATCCAAGATCTTTTGTTCACTTGGGTTGAACATTAGAATTACCGAGAGTATGAAAATCCGATCAATTTTATAGAGTATAGCAATTTGGTAGTATTGCGAGATTGTGAAGGGTTATTCTTGATGATGTGGTTTAATGAGAGTGGGATTACAAGGTAATCGAATCGTCAATGGAATAATAGAAAATGTTGAGTAATGTCAAGAGTGATTTGGTTTTAAATGAGTAACCTTCTGAGAGTTATAATATTTGTAAAGGTAAACGGGTCAAGAAAATATTTTCATGATGATGTTAATAAGTGAGTATGTGGGAATTATGGATTTATAGGGATTTAATCTGAGGATTTCTTTATCCTTTATATGAGAAGTTAGTTGCAAGAGTCTTGGAGGTTAAATGTGGACTTTGCATTGTTATGCTAGAACTTTGAGTCGCCCAAAGATTATGTGTAGAGGAAGTAGAATAAGGGTGGATTGCGAACAGTGGGATGATCGTTGATAACACCCTTCTGATGTAGTACATGAGAGTGTGTGATGTGGAATCTGAAATATTTGTCCTCAAAAAAGGTTGAGGTGATATGATCGTGTGAGAGATCTAATTTGGGGATACTTTCTGAGTGCCATCTATCAAATGAATTCTATCAGTAAAGGGAATCGGTTAGAGAATTTTTGTGAAATCATCAGAGTCCCTCTTCAAAGGTGTAGACAAGGCGTTTCGATTTGGGCTTGGCGTTGAGATCGCCAAGTTAAGAGTAACAAGTTAGTGTGTTGTGCGATGATTGGGATTCCATAGCTTGAGGGAAATTTTGGTCATAGAAGAGAAACTGTTAAATTGATGCTTCCTCAAGAAGTGAATTGTTTTCCTGATTTTCGTTTAAGTTCTATGCTGTTGACCTTTGTCTTTCGCAAAGTTTAGCTTGGCTTTATATTGGTATGTGTGGTTCTTATCAGTTCAGAAAGAATAAAAGAAACGTTGGATTTGGTTATTCGAGTGATTTCTCCTTTGGCGGATGTGGTGTTTATTTGCAAATTTTCTAATTTGAAGGTGGAAAGATTTTCGTGATAAATCTTCGATTCTGAACTTGACTCTTTTTAGTACCGAGTTGGTAACACTTGGTTGCGATGATAGTCCTTCATTTTCAGTTGGGCTATGTCGGGTAGAGTGTGTTTAAAGCGAGTTCTGTTGTGTGTCCCTCGTTAAAGGAGACGATCTTTCTTTGGGTGAAAAAGTCCGCTTAATAGGTGGAACAAAAGTTCAGTGTTCTATGCACATGTTGCGTGGTTCGGTACCACTAGGGGGGTTGCCCTAAGGTACATTGGGTTATTTTCGCTAGTTGGCAAAACGTTAGGACCGTAGTGAGTCCATGCGCGAAGTACACATCGTCTTGTTTGTCCCAGTGCTGAGTGAGTACCAGAGAGGTCCGAAGTTTGAAGTTTCGTGGGAGCTGTTGACCTTTGAGTAGCATCCTGTGCGTTGTTAGAGAGGTCAGAGCGAGTGCCGAGGCACAAGTCGTTGGTTTGCGTCAAGGTTCTTTGGTCTCATCAGACTGAAAGGGAGGCCACTTGGGAGCTAGAGTCTCGCATGTGCGAACAGTATCCAGACCTGTTTACTACCGGTACGTGTTATTCTATTGTTTCCAATTCTGCGGTATTCTGTTCTATTAATGTTTTCGGTGGATAGAATTCGAGGTCAAATTCTTTTAAGGGGGGTAGATTGTAACGCCCCGTATCTATTTTATTTTATTTATTTATTTTGGTTTAGAAGGAAGCTGTTCGGGAAAAAGGATTCTGGAATTATTTGGGCTTTCGGGCCAGGATAGCTTATTTGGGGGCCCGGCCTTGGCTCAAGAGGGGAGAGACGCCATGGGCCTTAGGCCCATGCGCCCCCCTCCCAACCCTACCTTGGCAGCCCTCCTCCCCCTTTGGCCGCACCCCTCCCCTCCCTCCTTTCTTTGGCCGCCACCCCTCCCTCTTCCCCCCCTTGGCCGCCACCCCTCCTCCCCCTCCTCTCCCTTGCGCAGCCCTTCCCTTCCCTCCCTTCCTCCCCGACGAGACGAGAAAACTTGGAGAAAAAGGGAAGGAAGAAGAAGGAAGGGAGAAAGGGGAGAAGAGGAGGAGTTCGTAGGGCGTTCTTCGTGTTCTTCATCGATTCTTCAAGGGCGGAAAGGATTCAGGCTTAGAGGCCCCGCCATTTCATCCTAACACGTCGTCCTTCGGAAGGCAAGTACCATGTTGATTTGATTCATAGAAAACATTGTATGCTTGCTGTTTTTTGTTACCTATGTTTAGCTAAGACCCTTGATAACACCTATGTTCATGATGTATCCCCAATGTGAGTTGTTTAGATGTGTAAAGAATGTATCGTTTTACTATGCATGTTTCATCTCATGCATACATCTTAGTGTTTCATCCACGGGAGTGGATCAAAAGACCCATTAATTCCAACATGGGCAAGTAAGACCCACCATTCCAAAGTGGGCCCCACCATTCCAAAGTGGGTAGTTCGGGACACCCGTATGAAACGTTCTTCATACGGGACTGAATCCCCACATTTTGTTAAATGTGGGTGTAAGTGAACACTGACGGGTGTGTCACTAGCTATACCGGTATATGCATTGTGTAGTCCCTCCATTCCATTCACTACAATCATATTCATTCATTTAATTGTATTCGTTCTGTGTTCGCTTCATGTTAATAATCATGTTGGTTTGTTGTTATTTGTTCTACGTACTTGCTGAGTCTTGGACTCATTCTTGTGTTGTTTATTTTATAGGTAATCCTTGATGTTGGCCTCATTGGGAGGGAGTAGGCACCCACTACACATTCATAACTCCCTGATCAAGTTTAAGTTTATGCTTCAGTTATATTTCTTACCTAGACATTGATGTTATGTAATAAACGTTTTGATTGCGCGTTGAAGGAAGATTACCTTCTCCATAATATGTTTACATTATCATTGATGAACTGTAATTTTTAAGTTTTAAAGAATGAAAAATGGTTGTTTCATCATATCCTCGTTATAAGTTGTTATTTAGTTGACATCTTGGCTTTCCAATAGCCGTGGTGTTACTGATTGGTATCGAGCGGGCTTTAGGTCCGTGGTTAATAGAAAATATTAAATTGACACATTGTGCACATGAGGTGGGGTTGGGAATTACATTGCTTCGCATTATCTCGTTATTATGTTGCATTTGTTGAGCAATTGTTGAATTGCCTCTGTCCTATCTTTCTTGTCGTTAAGCTATGAAATGATATGCTATGATATTCTATATCTATGAATCTATTCTATGATTACCATGAGATGATCATGTATAATTATATTTGATTATATTGTTTATGCGTGTCGGTAATGGTTGTTAAGAAGCGAAGGCCGTGGTTGTGGCCTTGGACTTTGTCAGGTTTTACCACCGTTCGTGGTAGACGAATAGAGTAGTTACCCCAAATACCATAGTTGCAGGAGTTGAGCGTGAGTTGTTTTAGAAAGTTGTTTTCCTTCTTGACCTCAATTCTTGGCAAATTCTTGTTTTGTGGTGGATGATGATTTTCTCTTGGGTTCGTGGTTCATGGTAATGATTGTGTTTCAATGGTCTCTAATGGTTCTCTGAAACAAGTATTATTTTTCGACTGTTGAGCTGTCTTTACTGCTTGTGATCGTCCTCAATTGGCATTACTGATAATTCCATAGTTGTTTCTTCTTTCTCATTGGAAAAGAATGACTCATGTATTCGTTTGAAAGTTTTGGTAATGAGAGTTTCTGTTGCAAGTTTGTTAACATGAGAAAACTTTGGCTCTATGTTTTCTTTTGGATTATTCCGAGTGATGAAGTTTAATGCATCTCTTTTCGTTGGAAATTGCTAAAATCCTTTTATGATGCCTTGTTATGGTTAAATCGAGATTGTAATCAAATAACTTGATATGGTATGGGTATCAAGTTGAGTCATTGGTATGGTGCATAATTAATATTAATTAGTAACCTTGGAAGTGAAATTGATTAGGATGATGTTGTCTTTTTCTAGTTCTTGATGAACGGTATATATGAGTAGTGATTGAGAGATATCAAGAAGTATGGAACCTTGATGAACTAGTCCGGTCATTAAAACTGTTTAGGTTGTTAAATTTGTTGGGTTCTTTGGTTCCCATGGATTAATTTAATTGTGTGGAAAGGAAAATTAGAGGGAATACCAGATTTACATATTCCTAGTATGATTAGTTATTAGAATTGTGTACAATCGGTTGAATGGATTGAATATCGGTGGATCTAGAAATTATGGGAGGAGTTCTATGTAGTTCTTCTATGTAGGATGACGCGATGAATTTGGTTGTAGTGTTGTTGAGACTCTTGATCGATAGAAGATTTTGATTTTTTGAAGTTTTAGTGTTTTTTTGCCGAAATCCAATGTGAGGAGGAACATTGAATATGTGCTTCTTAATATCCATGTGATTTGGGAAGGAAAGTAGGTAGCAACTAGATTTCATAACGAAGCGATTGATAACAACAAGGGTTGTCGATATAAGCTGTTGTGTGTTGAAGTTTGATAATGAGCATCGCTAAAAGTTGAGCAGATATGATATAATAGGTGGCTTATGCCCACATGATTGTGAAATAATTGGATGAAATTGTGTCCTTGATGAAAGGGTTTTGGTAGGAGCTTTTCAATTGGGTAGTAGACCCCTTCTAAACTTAAGAAGTTGATGTAGTGATGTTGTATGATTTTGGTATACTCTCATTTTGAAGATGGGATGAAAAGGCAGTATGGAACAAATTGGTGAAACTTTGGGGGCTTTCTAATGGAATAGTTGATGATAAATATTCATGTTCAGAGTATATTATTCTTGATGTTAGTAAGATTATCTGCAAGAGATTGTGACTTGTGTGTGGTGATGATTCTTTTAGAAATAAAGAAATTTGATCGTCTTTCGTAACTTGGATTTTGTAGAAGTGTTTCGAGTTTTGCGATGGTGATCAATTGGATCGCTTGAGTTATGTGGTGATTGAGTTGCTTTGAGCAAAGTGACATCTTGAAAGATTTTATTGGTTCTTAAGTTGTTCCTACGATTTGGTCTTAAGAGCTTATCTTGTTTAAGCTGGCAAAGTGATGTAGTAATCACAGAAAATAACCTTCCTTGTTAAAGGAATGAGTCAAGTATAAGTAATTGAGCTTTAAGTCTCGTTTCGCATCTTGAAGTTTATTTGAGAGTGCTTAAACCTTATGCAGTTGTCCCATAAGAGTTTATCAATTTTCAAAGGGCATTACCTTCTTCTCAATTGTGGTTTGGTATTCGCTTTCGTGAGGGCTTGAGCCCTCATCGTTGACTTTCCCTTATGTTTTCCAGTACTTTGCTGAGTGACTATTTTCCTTGGTCTTGTGTTCACTGCGGTGGCACATGTTTTCCTAGTTGGAAAAAAATTTTGATTCCATTCGCTCTTTCTTTTGAGGAAGATTCAACCTATTCGTTCACCTGAGTCTTTTGAGGTGTTGAATAATTGTAGTTGTGAAACGTTGGGTTGTAAGTTATCCGATGAGCATTGGAGGATGAAATAATTTCGTAATATAGTTCTTTGAGAGAAGTCTATCTCAATGGAAGATTGTCTTATGGGGTTAAACTGATTGCATTGTTACAGCTAGTAGAACCTATAGTGATTGTGATCCAAGATCTTTTGTTCACTTGGGTTGAACATTAGAATTACCGAGAGTATGAAAATCTGATCAATTTTATAGAGTATAGCAATTTGGTAGTATTGCGAGATTGTGAAGGGTTATTCTTGATGATGTGGTTTAATGAGAGTGGGATTACAAGGTAATCGAATCGTCAATGGAATAATAGAAAATGTTGAGTAATGTCAAGAGTGATTTGGTTTTAAATGAGTAACCTTCGAGAGTTATAATATTTGTAAAGGTAAGCGGGTCAAGAAAATATTTTCATGATGATGTTAATAAGTGAGTATGTGGGAATTATGGATTTATAGGATTTAATCTGAGGATTTCTTTATCCTTTATATGAGAAGTTAGTTGCAAGAGTCTTGGAGGTTAAATGTGGACTTTGCATTGTTATGCTAGAACTTTGAGTCGCCCAAAGATTATGTGTAGAGGAAGTAGAATAAGGGTGGATTGCGAACAGTGGGATGATCGTTGATAACACCCTTCTGATGTAGTACATGAGAGTGTGTGATGTGGAATCTGAAATATTTGTCCTCAAAAAAGGTTGAGGTGATATGATCGTGTGAGAGATCTAATTTGGGGATACTTTCTGAGTGCCATCTATCAAATGAATTCTATCAGTAAAGGGAATCGGTTAGAGAATTTTTGTGAAATCATCAGAGTCCCTCTTCAAAGGTGTAGACAAGGCGTTTCGATTTGGGCTTGGCGTTGAGATCGCCAAGTTAAGAGTAACAAGTTAGTGTGTTGTGCGATGATTGGGATTCCATAGCTTGAGGAAATTTTGGTCATAGAAGAGAAGCTGTTAAATTGATGCTTCCTCAAGAAGTGAATTGTTTTCCGATTTTCGTTTAAGTTCTATCTTTGTTGACCTTTGTCTTTCGCAAAGTTTAGCTTGGCTTTATATTGGTATGTGTGGTTCTTATCGGTTCGAAAGAATAAAAGAAACGTTGGATTTGGTTATTCGAGTGATTTCTCCTTTGGCGGATGTGGTGTTTATTTGCAAATTTTCTAATTTGAAGGTGGAAAGATTTTCGTGATAAATCTTCGATTCTGAACTTGACTCTTTTTAGTACCGAGTTGGTAACACTTGGTTGCGATGATAGTCCTTCATTTTCAGTTGGGCTATGTCGGGTAAGAGTGTGTTTAAAGCGAGTTCTGTTGTGTGTCCCTCGTTAAAGGAGACGATCTTTCTTTGGGTGAAAAAGTCCGCTTAATAGGTGGAACAAAAGTTCAGTGTTCTATGCACATGTTGCGTGGTTCGGTACCACTAGGGGGGTTGCCCTAAGGTACATTGGGTTATTTTCGCTAGTTGGCAAAACGTTAGGACCGTAGTGAGTCCATGCGCGAAGTACACATCGTCTTGTTTGTCCCAGTGCTGAGTGAGTACCAGAGAGGTCCGAAGTTTGAAGTTTCGTGGGAGCTGTTGACCTTTGAGTAGCATCCTGTGCGTTGTTAGAGAGGTCAGAGCGAGTGCCGAGGCACAAGTCGTTGGTTTGCGTCAAGGTTCTTTGGTCTCATCAGACTGAAAGGGAGGCCACTTGGGAGCTAGAGTCTCGCATGTGCGAACAGTATCCAGACCTGTTTACTACCGGTACGTGTTATTCTATTGTTTCCAATTCTGCGGTATTCTGTTCTATTAATGTTTTCGGTGGATAGAATTCGAGGTCGAATTCTGTTAAGGGGGGTAGATTGTAACGCCCCGTATCTATTTTATTTTATTTATTTATTTTGGTTTAGAAGGAAGCTGTTTGGAAAAAGGATTCGGAATTATTTGGGCTTTCGGGCCAGGATAGCTTATTTGGGGGCCCGGCCTTGGCTCAAGAGGGGAGAGACGCCATGGGCCTTAGGCCCATGCGCCCCTCCCAACCCTACCTTGGCAGCCCTCCTCCCTTTGGCCGCACCCCTCCCCTCCTCCTTTCTTTGGCCGCCACCCCTCCCTCTTCACCCCCTTGGCCGCCACCCCTCCTCCCCCTCCTCTCCCTTGCGCAGCCCTTCCCTTCCCTCCCTTCCTCCCCGACGAGATGAGAAAACTTGGAGAAAAAGGGAAGGAAGAAGAAGGAAGGGAGAAAGGGGAGAAGAGGAGGAGTTCGTAGGGCGTTCTTCGTGTTCTTCATCGATTCTTCAAGGGCGGAAAGGATTCAGGCTTAGAGGCCCCGCCATTTCATCCTAACACGTCGTCCTTCGGAAGGCAAGTACCATGTTGATTTGATTCATAGAAAACATTGCATGCTTGCTGTTTTTTGTTACCTATGTTTAGCTAAGACCCTTGATAACACCTATGTTCATGATGTATCCCCAATGTGAGTTGTTTAGATGTGTAAAGAATGTATCGTTTTACTATGCATGTTTCATCTCATGCATACATCTTAGTGTTTCATCCACGGGAGTGGATCAAAAGACCCATTAATTCCAACATGGGCAAGTAAGACCCACCATTCCAAAGTGGGCCCCACCATTCCAAAGTGGGTAGTTCGGGACACCCGTATGAAACGTTCTTCATACGGATGAATCCCACATTTTGTTAAATGTGGGTGTAAGTGAACACCGACGGTGTGTCACTAGCTATACCGGTATATGCATTGTGTAGTCCTCCATTCCATTCACTACAATCATATTCATTCATTTAATTGTATTAGCTTCGTGTTCGCTTCATGTTAATAATCATGTTGGTTTGTTGTTATTTGTTCTACGTACTTGCTGAGTCTTGGACTCATTCTTGTGTTGTTTATTTTATAGGTAATCCTTGATGTTGGCCTCATTGGGAGGGAGTAGGCACCCACTACACATTCATAACTCCCTGATCAAGTTTAAGTTTATGCTTCAGTTATATTTCTTACCTAGACATTGATGTTATGTAATAAACGTTTTGATTGCGCGTTGAAGGAAGATTACCTTCTCCATAATATGTTTACATTATCATTGATGAACTGTAATTTTTAAGTTTTAAAGAATGAAAAATGGTTGTTTCATCATATCATGGTTATAAGTTGTTATTTAGTTGACATCTTGGCTTTCCAATAGCCAGGGTGTTACAGATTCTTCCGTGAAGTCCCCCAGCTCCGACCGCTTAATTAAAACTAATTCCCCCCTTTAGTCGCGAAACACCAGAGGCCGGATGGCTCCCCGAGCGTGTTTAACATTCAGCATATCCCCCAATTCCAGGGTTCGACCCCAGTCGGTTGCAACTTCTTCCCACCTTTTTATTTTTATTTTAGCAGCCCATATTAATTAGTAAAAATCAGGAAAAAGTTGGAAACAATTTAGGGAATGCAATAAATTTAATAAGGATGTAAAATAGGATACTTTACATGGAAATATCAGATTATTTACTAAATGAACAACTAATATAGTTTAAATATTTAAATGAGGTCTAATTACCAATTAAAAGCAATAATGAAATGTGGTTCAGAGAAAAATTTCTAATTAAAAATACATCCATAGAAGGTATATAATTTATTAGGATATATATGAGCTTAATACATGTGTAATCATGTATTAGTTATTATCATGTATGTATGATTAGTATGCCTTTAGCATTTATTTTAAATCTAATCCTAAATTAAAGGAAAGACTTAGGAAAAGTTAGGGATAATCTGTGGAAGCTAATAAAATTCAAATAGGGCTTTAGAGAGTTTATGTATGATTTAAATTCGGATTAGTTGTCATGATGAATAATTGGTGTAACTTTAATATTTACATGGTAAATCTAATTATTGGATAAAGGTATTAATGAGGAGAAGTGGTTTGGATAAATGTCTATACTTAATAATGATGGCCCTTAATTAACATGTAAACATATATGCCCGATATTTGTCATGCCACCATTAAATAAACCCCGGTGATATATTTTAATATAATAGCCCTAGGTCATCAAGATTCAAAAATAATGACACGGACATATAAATACTCTAAATTGAACATGTAACCAATAACACGAGTAAATAGGGTCGCATAAAATGCCACATACCAAGTTTTGCCCAGATAACTAAGTTTAAACTAAAACTAGGGATAAAGATAGGCCTAATGGTAGCTAAAGTAAATGCAAGATAATAAAAGTGGCATTAATTAAATTTTAAATGTTAGTTTTAAATGAATAACGACACTGGACATAAACTTGTATAACAAGCTAGGACACGTATAAATAGACCCTAATTTAAATTAAAAATTAACCTAGCGATAAAAGGAGGTACATAAAATATCACACCACAGAATGCTATAAACTCAGACTCTAAGACTAAATTGGTAAGCTAAAGATTTTATACATCGCGTATATAATGTATGCCCTGAATATTAGCACTCGACAACATACACCAATTCATAGGTTTAACCTAACTCATGGAACTTCCTTAATAAATACAAAATAGTAGAAGAAGTTCGTAATAAAAAGGATCAAGTTATCGTATGCTAATACCAACCTTGCCTCAAATCACTGAATCACCCATTAACTCATAATAGAACTAAATTGAGTTATTTGGATTTATTTGGATCTTTGAATTGCTTGCTTTTATTTGGATTCAGTCGTTTGTCGCGTAATTAGAAATTGGAGTCCTGAAGATTTCACGGATCGAGCGTGGTCAGGGCAAAGTGAAGATAAAGAATAGAAGCGCAGGAGAACGCATCGTATGAGCTCAAGTCCGTGGTAAACCACGCCAAGCGAGTCAATACTTTGATCATGTTGAACCTACATTTTCTGCAAATTACTTTGGTTTAAATTATCAAATTGCATGCTGTTATTTTATATACAAATACATGTTAAATTTAAGATTCTAGTTATATGCCCATTGTTTGCCGTGAATAATATTACACCTCCTTTGGAATACTTGAATATGTGAACCTTGTCGCCCTAGCAAAATTATAATGGTAACTTTTCAAAAGTAAGTCCGTAATTATACGCCATGCTTAGTACTGCTTAGATACTCAGGGGCGCTGAAATGCCCCAAACATTAGTATCATTTTTAATCATGAGAAATTGGTTTGGACAGTCATGGTGGAAATGACTGGTATATTTTGACATGATTATTTTATGCTCCCTAAAATCACAACTTGCTTAAATATCTGGGCAGATGATTTGGGGGCTGGTATGTGGTGCAGTGGAAGCACAAATTGTGGAGTGTGGTAGAACCGCCCAGGTAATCCTAAGGACCGAATCTTGTCATGACCTCCTGTGTAAAACAGTGCAACCACAAGTCTGTAAAGTACAACTTGGCTAAGTAAATTTATCAAAACCCCCGGACTTATCTCACTGGTAGTGGATAGGAGTGGATACGCAAGGGCAAGAGAAGGTCTAAAGGGACACCGAGTGGAGGGTGAAGTTTCCCAGATGTACTAGCGCTGAGGGGAGTGGAGCCCGAATAACGCTAGTAACCGTGGGGAACATCCCATGCATAGATGGGACCCACCGCAAGTGGGAGCAGCCCATAAGGTGAGATGACAAAAGGGACTAGATATTTTGAAAAGTCACTGTGATGGTCTGCTCAACCACATGACTAAGAAATCGTGTGGGGCAACGAGTTGATTGTCTCTTGTGGTGAAAGTGTACAAACTCTGCACAGTCAAAACTATTCGAATAGCCGTGCCCGCGGTCAAGGGCGGATATGGAAACTTAACCAGATATAGTTCTGTTTCAAAAACAACCTTGTGGGTGGAAATGGAAAAGTGGAGGGCAGCGGAAGGCCCTGAATTGAGTTGTCCTGGGTGTCGTCCCAGTGGTAATGTAAGCGGTTATAACGCTGAAATGTTAGCATATGGTGCGGATACCATGTAACGGTGGATGGAATCTGGATCACTATTATTATTGCATTCTCTTACACATTATGTCTTTGGTCAAAGCTGCCAGGTCTCAGGAATTTTTATGTATTATATTTCAAATAATGACACTTCTGTTCTTACAAAATAAAATATAGGGAGGAATAAATAGAGTCGTGTGTAAAGAAGATGGATGTTTGTGGTAAACACATAAAGGTATTGGTGGACTCATGTCGATCATAAAAAGGAAATGATAGTGTGGATTCTGGGAGAAATAAATTGGTGGAGCCTAAATGATATATATATACTAGATAGATAATTTAAATAATTTTTGGAGAATTAGGGAGTGCAAAGGTAATTGTTGGATTACGTCACTGATAACTAATATGAATTCTTGAAAGATGTTGACAATATTGGGATTAATAGGATTTGATCGACTACTAGATGAGTCAATTGAATTTTTTGAGAATATTGGAGGTATGATAACAATTCTTGGAGTATAAATTTGATCGATGATAATCTTGGTGGATGTATACTAGTGAATTGTAGACCTGATCAATGATATTCTTGGTGGATGTATACTAGTGATGCGTAGACTTGATCAATGATATTCTTGATGGAGGTATACTAGTGAATTAGTTAGACATAGATAATGAACAATAAGGTTGATTATTGGAAGAGCAAATTATAGTTATGGATCAATAACAAAAAGGATTGGATGGTTAGGGATTTAGAATACAAAAGATATTGGTGGATAAAATAAATGATATTACATAAATGATGTTGTTAACTGTTTGGAGTTTTAGGCAGCAATCGATCGGTGGATTATATAAATGATGATACTCGTTGTTTGGGGATTTAGGCAGCAATTGATTAGTGGATTGTATAATTGATGGTATTCGCTGTTTGAAGTCTTAGATAGCAATCAATATAGAAAGAGTAAGATCGTTGGAATAATTAAATGATGTCACTCGCTGTTTGGAGTCTTAGACAGTAGCCAATAAAGAAAGTGTATTTTCGGTGGATTAAGTCAATTATGGTAATCGTTGTGTGGAGTTTAGGTAGCAACCATAACACTATGATTAAATAATAATAATACCAACAGTGATTTTGGCAAATAAAATAACTCGAGCCTCTCCTTTGATAAGCCATGCATACTATTTATTTGCATTCTGTGTATTGGCTCGCGAAGCACGGTGGTTTGTGCTCACACTCATTTTCACAACAAATCCAGAATCGGGAAACAGATCACTTCGTCTCAGCAACATGATTGGACATGATGGCAGAGAAGATGCAGTTATCAAGTGCTAGGTCACGAACCTCCAGTTGGCTGCCTGTGCGCATGTCCTGAAGGTCCCACTTGCGTGCTTTGTTCTTCCGCTGCTGCAATTTAATGATTTCGGCCTAATCGGCCCGTGAGTAAGTCTACTATTATATTTATGCTTCCGCATGATATGTATTTTGATATTCAGAACTGTAATCTGTAAGCACTATCTACTGATCCAAGGAATAGTGCGGTGGAATCACAGAGGAATCCGGATTGTAAAATCTTGGTCCCTACAAGAAACCGACATGTTCCAAGTGTAGAAAAAGTCAAAAGCCAAAACTGTTTAGAGCGGGGCCTTAGGTAGTACACCAACGGGCTTATAAGCCTAAGGTTTTGAATTTTTTTTGCATTGTAGCGGCTGAAAATGCATTGTAGCCGCTGTTAGCCTTTTCTGCATAACTAAATTTAAAAAAATAAAAAGTTATATCATCTTGGACAATGCAAAGGAATAAGTGGGAAAAGAAAAAAAAACAAAAAAAGGCCAAAAAGCAAAAAAGAAAAAATGAAATTAAAAGCCAAAAGAATGCGGAAGTTAGAAACTGAAGCCGTTTGGAACCCATGCCTTAATATGTTTTCGAAACAGTTAAAGTCCATGTTAGACAGACTAGTTGCCAATCTGGCTAGATTGTTCTAGCCCAGTATAATGGGCACACATGTCAAACCACGCTAGAGAGAGAAAAGCACCTTGTTATGAAATCAATATAGAATAGATGAACGGCAACACAATTCACGCAAACAATCACCAAGAACGCAATAGATCAATCATAGGAGACACCAGTTGAGAGAGTACACCAGAACATAGTCTTTGTTAATTCAGATCTATTTACATGGTACAATGGTCTCTATTTATATTCTAAACCCACTAGGGCAATTCCGATATTTACCCACACCGTAACCTTCTAGGTTTCCTAACACTCTCCCTTGGGCGAATACCACAGCATGCACATGCCTCATTAAAAAATTCTCCCAAAAACCCAGTAGGAAAAGGGATGGAGAAAAGAGTACATTGCATCCATTTCTTGTGGCGCACTTGTTGCCTCATTAAAAACCTTTTACGTGAGAAAACTTCGGGAAAAACTCATAAAGGAAAAAAGAGTGCAACATTTAGATCTTCAGGATCATGTAAATCTTCTGATCTTACATAAGGGCTATAGTTAAGGGATTTACTCCTGAACCTTGTAACTCTCTAAGTTTGTCTCATCCCTATGCCTCAAACACATTTATGAAAACTAGAGGCTGGGAGAGATTTTGTGAATAAATTTGCTGGATTATCACAATACCTAGCCTTTAACACTATCTCTCCGTTCTTCTGGAGCTCATGAGGAAAAAAGAATTTTGGAGCAATATGCTTCATGATATTACTCTTAATATAGCCCATTTGCATATGTGCAACACAAATTGTATTATCTTCATAGATAATAGTGGTGTCATCGATGATGTTCATGCCACATGACTTCTTGGTATGGCTAATCATTTGTCTAAGACAAACACATTCTCGTGAGGCTTCATATAATGCGATTATTTCTGAGTGGTTGGTTGATGTAGCTAGCAAGGTCTGCTTAAATGACTGCCAAGAAATGGCTGCACCACCATAGAGAAATACAAATCCTATCTAGATTTCGCATTATGTGGATCAGACAGATATCCTGCATCTATATATCCAACCATAGTTAAGTCTTGGTTCTTCAAGTAAAATAATCCAAGATCTTGTGTACCTTGAGGATACCTGAGTAGGGTTTTAATGCCAACCTAATGTCTTCGGGTTGGAGCTGCGCGATGTCTAGCAAGCAAATTTATTGCAAAGGCAATATCTGGCCTCGTGCAATTAGCCAGGTACATTAGTGCTCCAATGGTACTTAATTATGGAACTTCTGGTCCAAGAATTTCCTTATTTTGCATCCTTGGTCTAAAAGGGTATTTATTCGCTTTTAGGTATCGAACGACCATCGGGGTTTTCACTGGATATGACTTATCCATGTTAGACTTCTCTAAAAACTTCTTGGTATAAGAGGATTGGTGTGCTTAAATTCCTCTAGGGAGATGCTCTAGCCGCAAACCTAAGCAAAATTTAGTTCGACCAAATCCTTCATTTCAAACTATTTAACAAGATAGGAACTTGCTTCCTTTAGGTCATCTGTCATTCTGATAATATTTAGATCATCGACATATACTGAAATAATACAAAATCCATTCTAGGATTTCTTTATGAACACACAGAGACAGTCTTCACTATTAGTGTATCATTTCTTCAGGAGGAAGTCAGTAAACTGGTTGTACCACATTCTTTTGTATTGTTTTAATCCGTACAAAGACATTTCCAACTTGACGTTGTACATAGTTGTACATATTTCAATTCAATTTATTTTGATCTAGAATCTTTACTCCTTCTGGGACTTTCATATAAATATCCGAATCTAGTGAACCCATACACACACATGTATGTATGTATGTATGTATGTATGTATGTATGTATGTATGTATGTATGTATGTATGTATGTATGTATGTATATGTATATATATGTGTATGCGGTCACTACATCCATTAACTGCATACTTAAATTCATATCCACTGCCATTGACATTAAATATCGGAACGTTGTCCCACTCATGATAGGAGAATAAGTTTCATTATAATCAATGTTGGGTCTCTGTGTGAACCTTTGTGCTACAAGTCTCGCTTTGTATCTCACCACTTCATTATTTTCATTTCTTTTCTGGACGAAAACCCATTTGCATCCTACAGGGAATACCTTGGGCGGTGTTCGGGCTAGCAGACCAAACACTTTTCTTTTATTTAGCGAGAGTAATTCTGCCTCAATTGCTTCTTTCCGCTCTTCCGCTTGCCCTAGTCTGAACTCTTCTGGCATTCAGCTAAGGACTTTGGTTCTAGATCCGGTTCAAGGTTTCTAGCAATCTGAGGCAAAATGGATGTCGACAACTATAGTCTTTCTCTTATATAGTTCTCCTGACTCAACAAAATTAGTGGATATTTCTTCATTTATTTCATCCAGCTCCTTGTGATTTCCCACAACAACGAAGTTTGGTTGTTCTGAAATCCCAGTATTAGACTGTGCACGTGTAATAGTACTAGGGTTACCATCTTTAGGATCATTCTCTTTAGGGATTTTCTCAATGTCGAGTTGAGTCTCTTCTACAACTCGGAAGTTTTCTGATTTTCATTTAGTTTCTTGTTTTGCGGACGTCTCCACGAAATTGAGGCCTCATTCTTCGATGCTCTCCCCCTCTTCTTCACATGGGGGTTGGAGTGGTTCGAGTATCCTTCTAGGGAACTTCTACTCTCTCCGAAGCATTTACTACTGGTATATAAGACTTTATTACCCCCTTCTAATCAGTGAAGGCATCTGGCAAATTATTTGCTATTCGCTGCAGGTTTATTATTCTCTAAACTTCTAGTTCAGTTTTTGTGGTGCATGGATCCAAGGCATGAATGCCCGAGGCATTCCAATTAGTAAGTTACTTCTAATGTCGGGAAATTGTCTTCATCAAAGATGCAATAGGCATGATGGGCCGTAAACATGTCTCCCGTAGTAGGCTCAAGATATTTAATAATCGACAGGGACTCAAAACCAACATAAACTCCCAACTTCTGGTGGGGGCTCATGGTTGTACATTGTGGTGGTGAAATTGGCACGTATATAGCATGGCCAAATTTGCGTAGATGGGAAATACTTGGTTCTTTCCCATGCACTAGTTGTAAGGGGGAAACCTAGTGATATGTAGTCAGTTTTAAGTTTATTAGTATTGCTGCATGCAACACTGCATGACCTCAACAGCTGGTGGGGTGCCTACTATTATTCAATAGTGGTCTAGCAATCAGCTTAATTCTTTTAATGAATGACTCTACAAGGCCATTCTGAGTGTAGACATCTAGCAATCAGCTTAATTCTTTTAATGAATGACTCTACAAGGCCATTTTGAGTGTAGACATATGGTACAGAGTGCTCTAACTTAATGCCTAAAGCTAAACAATAGTCATTAAATGCCTTAGAGGTGAACTCGCCGGCATTGTCCATTCTAATGGACTTAATCCTTTTATCTGGAAAGTTGGCTCTCAACCTAATAATTTGAGCTATTAATTTAGCAAAGGCGTGGTTCCTAGCAGATAACAGTCATACATGGGACAATCTAGTAGAAGCATAATACCACCATAAAATATCTAAAGGGCCCGACAGGGTTTGAATAGGTCCACAGATATCACCTTGTATTCTCTCCAGGAAAATAGGTGATTTTGTCTCTACTTTCAGGTAAGAGAGTCTAGTGATGAGGATTCCTTTGGTACAGGCTGGGCATAAGAAATCTTTAGGTTTAGGAAAGGATAGAATCTTTAAGCTATGGCCAATAGAGTTGCTTATTATTTTTCTCATCATTCCTACACTAGGATGCCTTAATCGATTGTGCCAAATCTTAAAGGGCTCCAAGGCTTTATACTCTGTCTTCATGACAACATATTCTTCAGGTTTTATGTAGGTATAATATAATCTAGATGAGAGAGGGAAGTTTTTCAACCACTCGTTTCTGATCGCTATCAGATTTGGTCAACAGGAGGTATTCTGTACCACCCTCATTTTCTATCTCGACACAGATATCATTCAAGCAAATATCCTTGAAACTTAATAGGATACATTTGATTCGGGATACAAGAGAGCATCCTCAATTACTATTCGGGTACCCATAGGGAGAATAATTGTGCCTCTTCCAGCGCCAACAATTAGAGCATCACTTCCAGCGATGGTCATGACATTTCCCGTTTCTAGCGATGGAAGTACTTGGTATCCCTTTGTATCGAGTTCTTCCCCTACTATCGGATTTAATGAGTTGTTCTATATAGAGCATAATATAATAAAATAATAATTCAATAGGAATAAAGCTATAAAATAATAGGCATCTCATTTTATTCATTAAGAAATAATGTTTAAATCCTAAATAATTAATGCTTCATAAGAGCATGAACAATCCACTATTCTTC
The DNA here is from genome assembly GCA_036346575.1 of Dendrocalamus sinicus. Lineage (NCBI taxonomy): Eukaryota > Viridiplantae > Streptophyta > Magnoliopsida > Poales > Poaceae > Dendrocalamus > Dendrocalamus sinicus. The sequence goes on along the minus strand of CM070674.1, from coordinate 7,632,273 downwards.
TAGAATAACCTAAACTGATAAAGCAAACTTAAGGAAACTATGCATCTGCAGTTGCTCAGGGAAAACTAACTATGGCCTACTACAAGTCGCCATATGTGTCAACCTCCATGTGATCACCCCCTGCTGTAGTGTTGAGCTCAATTACTATACTCAGGGCATCACTCTTATAGTATCAGGCTGATCAACAAAGTGTGACTATGCAGCCTTCTTCACCGGCACCTTCTTGCCCTTGGCAACTAACTCTTTGTAGAGATCTACCAGATGCTTTGGGGTGCGGTAATTACGGGACCAATGGTCCATACAACCACACCTGTAGTAAGGCGCATGAGGGTAGGTCTTCTTGCTACCTGAGTCTGGCTTCTATTGCTTGCCTCTCCCTTGCCCCATCCAGTGGGGCTTGCCATTTCCCTTCTGTACATTCAGTTTCTTCCACTGTCCACCCCTCTACATAGGTCCTTTTCCATGGTCCTGGCTACCACTGGCCCTCTTGGAATTAGCATGAGCTTCTGGAGGTGGCTGTGACCTAGTGGGACTAGTCTGATAGTTCTTCATCAGTAACTTATCATTCTTCTCTGCCCCGATAAGAGTGGTAATCAGCTTCGAGTACTTCTTGTACTTGGCCTGATGATACTGCTGCTTAAGTGTCCTGTGAGTAGGGTGGAAGGTACTCAAAGTCTTGTCTATCATCCCAACATCTGTAATCTTCTGGTTATAGAACCTGAGCTTGGCAACAAGCGTATGAATGGTAGAGTTGTATGCCGGCACCTTCTAGAAATCGTGGAACCTGATGTTGGTCCACTCACGCCAGTGCTTCAGGCAGCATGATGGATCTTTGCTAGTCATACCTCTCCTTCAGGGAGTTTCATAGTGCCAGCAGGTCCTCTTTTAGTAGGTACTTAGACTTCAAGTCTAGGTGGATGTGGTGCCTAAAGAAATTTAGTGTGGCACATTTGGAGGCATTAAGAATGGCAGGAGCCCCAGCAGTAGGTTGGGTTATTGCGACGCCGAGAGATCTAGCCGTCAAGTTGATCTTAGCATCCATGGCCCATGTGAGGTAGTTGCTACCATCCATAGCGATCTCAGCAAACTCCTTAGCGATGTCATATATTTCCTACATCATTCATGCATAATTCTAAATTTACTACAGGTAAACAACATGAATATTGCTAAATTAGTAAGATGTGGATTTTATCTATTCAGTAGACATTATTTAGGATTTTCTAGAATTTTCTAGCAATTTTAACAATTTTCTGCTTAATAAGCAATTTTCAGAATTACTAAATAAGTAGAAATAATATACCAAATAAAATAATTCGAAAAACATAAACCAATAATACCACAAGCTAACTAGATAATCATGAAGCTTAAATAATCTAGGAAATAAATTTTCTAGGGAGAAAATCGGTCTAGTGGACTTAATTGTAAATTTGATAAACTGCAGGATCAAGTTTATAGTCATATTCATATTCTAAGTGGAAATTTTTAATTTACCAAAACTATACGGGCTAATATGCAAAAATCTCACCATCTGGAATTTCTTTTCTCTTTTATTCCTTTTGGGCCAAATTCAGCCCGACGGCCCAATCAGTCATGTGGCCCATCACTGCCCATGGGGCTAGGGTTTTTAACCTTAGCCCATGTCTTTCGGTGGCGGCTACAAAGCACGATGGTAGTGGCGGGCACTGTTGGCGGTGTGCAAAGCGTGATGGCGGTGGCGGCGCGCGCGATGGCGGCGCTCTAGTGCGAGCGATGGTATCGCGGCGCAGTGGTCAGTGGCAGTGCGGCGGTAGTCGTGGGCGGTGGCCGGTCAGGTAGTCATGGCAGCGATTGGCGACGCTGCACGGCGACCGAGTGGCACGACGCTGGCGGCATCTAGCCGGAGAAGGCACGACGCTGGATCAACATTAGAAACTTGCATCCATCAAAAATCAGTTTTAAAACAAATTATGTGCTCTGTCTGGAAGGGCGGTAGTACCGCAGTTTTGAACGTCGGAACTACCGGAGAGCGGTAGTTCCGCGCCAAAATGTGGTAGTACCGGCGAGCGGAAGATCCGTTTCTTGAGCGGATCAATTTTTCCAGAGAGCACCCGCGGATGCACTTAAGCTCTTGCGGGAACGGAAGTACCGGCCACTTAAACGCCGGAACTACCACATCGAGCAGTAGTACCGCATTATGAAGCGGTACTTCCGGAGCCCGGAAGATCCGGAGGGAGAGCGGATTGATTTTTCCAGAGAGCACCCTCCGGATGAAGTCTGGATTTTCCTGGAGCGGAAGTACCGGCGATTTTCAACGCCGGAACTACCGCTGTGTGTGGTAGTTCCGTTGCCCAGAGCGGTACTTTCGGAGTCCGGAAGATCCGGCCTCAGAGCGGATCAATTTTTCCAAAGAGCGCCAAAATTTGCCCAGAGCTGAAGCGATAGTACCGCGCCGACTTTGCGGAACTACCGGGGAGCGGTAGTACCGCAAATGTCAACGGCGGTAGTACCGCGCCGCCAAATCCAACGGTCACTGCAGAGCTCTGACATAGCCGTTCTGGCGCGAAGATTTGATTGCGGTAGTACTGGCCCCTGGGGGCGGTAGTACCGCTCGACCAGAATTTTTTCTGGAATTTGTGTCAAACGGCTAGTTTTGGTTGGTGAAGGCTATAAATACCCCCCACCACTGCACAAGGGCTAAGGTTAGAGACTCATTGCATATTCCTTGAGCCCAAGAGCATTCATTCCACCCACTTTCTCTCATTGAGCATTAAATTGAGGTGGTTTTACAATTAGTGCAAGATTTTCAATTGTTGATCCACTTAGCACAAGAATTGCATTCAAGTGAAGCCCTAGGTCTATTACTCTTAGTGCTTGCCGGCACTTGGACGATCGGGCAAAGTTTGGCTTGGTGATCTTCTCAAGAAGCTTGTGAGAACACCCGGCAGGTTGTGAAGGTTGGAGCTCACCTACCCGGAGCGGGGAAGAGCTACATTAGTGATCGTGGTGTTTGGCTCAATTCGTGGAGCCGGTCCGATTCGTTCGGGCTAACCTCAACGTGGACTAGGGGAAACCGGCAAGTTTCCGATCACCACGGTAAAACATTGGTTGTGTTCTTTTATGCTTAGCTTTTACTTATTTACATCTTTGTGATCATTTGATTGTTTAGAGCTAAGTTTGCTATATTGTTAACTAAAATTGCATAGGATTAATTGCTTTACATTCTTGTCATCTAAATTGTAAAGAATTAATCAATTGAACAAGAAAATTTTAAAAACCTCCTATTCACCCCCCTCTAGTCGGTATCCTTGATCCTACAAGTGGTATCAGAGCTTGGTCTCTTATTTATAGACTTAACCGTCTAGAGAGAAAAGGATGGCTAGTGAGGGGATTGCGGTAGGAAAGGCACCTTTGTTTGATGGCTCTAATTATGCTTATTGGAAAATTAGAATGTCAATCTATTTGAAGGCCATGAGTCCTAACATTTGGAAAATCGTAAATGATGGTTACGTCATGCCACTTGATCCCGAGAATCCGACGGAACAAGATGGGTGTAACACTCATTTAGATGCCCAAGCCATGAATGCTCTTTTTGGAGCCTTAAACGCGGATGAATTCAATAGAGTGAGCAATCTTGAGACGGCTCACACTATTTGGACTACCCTTTCGGAAATACATGAAGGGACATCCACGGTTAAGGGGGCAAAATTGCATCGGCTTAGGATTAAGTATGAGACATTCATAATGTTGCCCCATGAGGACATCAAAATGAGATGTACACACGGCTAAACAACATTGTGAATGAGCTCAAAGGCCTTGGAACTAACCTTTCCAATCTTGATATTGTGAGAAAGATGCTTAGGGCCTTACCGGAGAAGTATGAGATGTTGGTGACACTCTTCCTAAACTCACCGGAGTTGGCAAGGATGACGCCAACACAACTCTTGGGTAATCTAATTACCAATGAGTTGTACAAGAAGGACAAGGAGGAACTCTTGGAGCAATCCACCTCCAAAGGAAAGAAGATCACCGCCTTCAAGGCAAAGACGGTGGCAAGTGAGGAGTCCGAAGAAGAAGAAGAGGATTCCGAAGAGGAGCTTGCCCTTCTTGTGAGAAGGATGAACAAGTTCATGAGAAGACGCTCAAGCCGAGACGCAAGTTATGACAAAGGCAAGAAGTGGAAATCCTCCTCCAACAAGAAGTATAGCAACATTCGTTGCTATGAATGTGATAAGAAGGGGCACATTGCCTCTCAATGCCCCACAAAGAAAGATGACAAGGAGAAGTCATCAAAGAAGAAGAACTATAATGGCAAGAAGAAGCTCTTCAAGAAGCTTCACAAGGATGGGAAGAACGAAGCCCATATTGGTGAGTGGGACTCCGAGGAGGAGTATTCCGACTCCAACTCAAGCGAGGAAGAGTCTCCCAAGAAGAAGGGACTTGTTGGCATCGCCATCAAGGAAGCTCCATCGCTATTCTCCACTCCCACATGTCTTATGGCAAAAGGGGAGAAGGTAAAAACTCTAGACGACGATGAGCCTTCTTATGATGATTTGATGGACATGTTAGTAGAATTAAATGAATTTCTTGGAAAAGAGAAGTCAAAATTTAAGGTTTTGAAGAGGGAGCATATATCTCTTCAAAAATCCTATGAGGAGCTAAAGGAAGCTCATGACTTGCTTCTCCAAGAAAATCAAAAGAAGTCTAGTATTAGCATTGGTATATCTTGTAATATTTCGAATGAGATGCCTAGTATAGAAAAATCAACATCTAGCATGTCAACCTCTTGTGATGATTTACTTTCTATGCCATGCTCATCTAATGTTGATTCATACAATGCCTTATCTCATGCTCATGATAATGTGCTAGTAAATGAAAACAAGAATCTAAAAGAACAAGTGTTAAAATTGAACAAAAGCTTAGAAAGAGCTTACAAGGGAAATGATACCCTTGATAAGTTGCTAAGCGGGCAAAGATGTTCTTTTAACAAGGAAGGTTTTGGGTACATTCCCAAGAAAGGTAAGAAGCCGGCATACAAACCTCCAAGGTTTGTAAATGAGAATGGTAAGTATTGTACAAAATACTGGAATATAGGACATATGCCAAATGATTGTTCTAAGAACAATATGCATTCCATTGGCTTATATGATTCTTGCTATATGCTTAAAAAAATCTAAGAATGGAAATGTAATTACTCATTTTATTGACACCTCAATTTTGGGTGCTAAAAATAAATCCATTTGGGTGCCCAAAACCTTGGTTACTAACCTCCAAGGACCCAAACAAATTTGGGTACCTAAAAAGACTTGATTTTCTTTTGTAGGTGAATTACAAAACCGGTGGAAGGTATTAGGTGTTGGATAGTGGATGCACTCAACACATGACCGGAGACCGGAAATGTTCACAACTTTCGAGAGCGGAAGCAATGAAAGAATCACCTTTGGAGACAATAGCAAAGGGAAGGTACTTGGTTTGGGTAAAATTGCTATATCCAATGATCTTTCCATTTCTAATGTATCCTTAGTTGAAACATTAAATTTTAACTTGCTATCCGTTGCTCAACTATGTGATTTAGGATTAACATGGTCATTCTCTAAAGAAAATGTAACTATCTCAAAAGAAAACAGTAATGAACTTGTTTTCAAAGGCTTTAGATTTGGAAATCTTTATTTAGTAGATTTTACTTCAAATGATGCATGTTTAAAAACTTGTTTAATTGCAAAAACCTCTTTGGGTTGGCTATGGCATAGGAGGCTAGGTCATGTGGGTATGGTGCAACTCAAAAAGCTTTTCAAACATGACTTAGTTGTTGGCTTGAAGGACGTGAAGTTTGAGAAAAATTGACTTTGTAGTGCTTGTCAAGCCGGAAAGCAAGTCGCTAGTTCTCATCCTTCCAAAAGTATCATGTCAACCTCTGGGCCATTGGAGCTCTTACATATGGATTTGTTTGGGCCAACAACCTATAAGAGTATTGGAGGTAATAGTTATTGTTTAGTCATTGTGGACGATTACTCTAGATACACATGGGTCTTCTTCCTAAATGACAAAAGCGAAACCTCCGGAATTTTCAAAAGTTAGGAGTGACAATGGTTCCGAGTTCAAAAACACAAAAGTTGAGGATTTTTGTGATGAACTTGGAATAAAGCACGAACTTTCCACAACCTACACTCCGGAGCAAAATGGAGTTGTAGAAAGGAAAAATCGCACATTAATTGAAATGGCTAGGACAATGCTTGATGAGTATAATACTTCCGATAAATTTTGGGCGGAAGCTATTAACACCGCTTGTCATGCCATAAATCGCCTTTACTTACATCGACTTTTGAAAAAGACCTCATATGAGCTTCTCATTGGAAGAAAATCGAACATTTCCTACTTTAGAGTATTTGGTTGCAAATGCTACATTCTAAGAAAGGGTGTTCGGCTCTCTAAATTTTCAAGTCGTTGTGATGAAGGTTTCCTTTTAGGTTATTCTTCAAATAGCAAAGCATATAGAGTTTATAACAAAAATTCGGGTTTAGTTGAAGAATCATGTGATGTACAATTCGATGAAACTAATGGCTCTCAAGAGGAGCAAGAAAATTTGGATGATTTAGGTGATGAAGTATTACGCAAAGCTATGGAAAACATGCAAATTGGAGACATCAAGTCAAAGGAAGATCCATCTTCACCAAGCTCATCAAAACAAGTAGAGCCACCCACATCGTCTACTCCAAGTAATATTCAACTTTTTGAAGATGAGTAAAAGGATCAATAACAAAACAACCTCAAGATTCACAATGCAATTACCAAGGATCATCCAATAGATCAAATATTGGGTGACGTGAGTAAGGGTGTTCAAACTCGCTCTAGAGTAGCTTTATTTTGCGAACATTACTCCTTTGTTTCTTCTCTTGAGCCTAAACTTGTAGATGAAGCTCTAGATAACCCGGATTGGGTTAATGCCACAAAATGAAGTATGGACCTTGGTGGAGAGACCCGAAGAGCATAATTTGATAGGCACTAAATGGGTCTTTCGAAATAAACAAGATGAGAATGCCATTGTGGTAAGAAACAAAGCAAGGTTAGTAGCTCAAGGCTATACTCAAGTCGAAGGATTGGATTATGATGAGACATATGCACCCGTTGCTAGACTTGAGTCAATTAGAATCTTGCTTGCTTTTGCATCTAGTTTTGATATTAAATTATTTCAAATGAATCTTAAAAGTGCATTCTTGAATGGAACAATCTCCGAACTTGTATTTGTTGAACAACCTCCGGGGTTCGAAGATCCTAAGTATCCTAATCATGTTTATAAACTTTCAAAGGCGTTATATGGTTTAAAACAAGCTCCTAGAGCTTGGTATGAACGCCTTAGAAATTTTCTTGTTTCGAAGGGATTTAAAATTGGTAAAGTAGATACAACATTATTCATAAAAATCATTGGTGATGATTTCTTTGTTTGTCAAATTTATGTTGATGACATTATATTTGGTTCTACTAACCAAGATTTTTGCGAAGAATTTGGTGATATGATGTCTAGGGAATTTGAGATGTCCATGATAGGAGAATTAAGCTATTTTCTTGTACTCCAAATCAAGCAACACAAAGATGGGACATTTATAAGCCAAACAAAGTACACCAAAGATCTCTTCAAGAAGTTTGGCAGGGAAGATGCAAAACCCATCAAGACACCAATGGCAACCAACGGGCCTCTAGACCTCGACGAAGGAGGTAAGTCGGTAGATTCAAATCTTTATAGATCCATGATTGGTAGCTTGATTTATCTTACCGCATCTAGGCCCGATATCATGTTTAGTGTATGCATGTGTGCTCACTTTCAAGCTTCACCAAAGGAGTGCCATTTAAAAGCCGTAAAGAGAATCTTGAGATATTTGAAACACTCCAAAATATAGGGTTTTGGTATCCCAAAGGTGCTAAATTTGATTTAATTGGATATTCGGATTCTGATTATGCGGGTTGCAAAGTGGATAGAAAAAGCACTTCGGGAAGTTGTCAATTCCTAGGTAGATCTTTAGTATCTTGGTCCTCAAAAAAACAAAACTCCGTAGCACTCTCAACCGCCGAAGCCGAATATGTTTCAACCGGGAGTTGTGCTCAATTATTGTGGATGAGGCGAACATTGTTGGATTTTGGAATAAATTTTGATAAAGTGCCTTTATTGTGTGATAATGAAAGTGCCGTGAAAATTTCCAATAATCCCGTCCAACACTCAAGAACTAAGTATATAGATATTCGTCACCATTTCTTGAGGGACCATGTTAGCAAGGGACATATTTGCATTAGCCACATCCGGACCGAAGACCAATTAGCGGATATCTTCACCAAGCCATTAGATGAAAACCGTTTTTGCAAACTTAGGAGTGAATTGAATGTTTTGGATTACTCAAATGTTGCATAAATTTATGGTAAATTTAAATGCATACTCATTTGAGGAAGCTTGAAAGGTTGTTTGAAATTGCTCTCTTTTGTGCAAAAGGTATTGATTTTAAAAGGAAATGCAAAAATTATTTAAATGTAATATTTTGTTCTATCTAATGCATAATGATCCTTAAAGATTTTAATTGAGTGCAAAAACTAAGGATGATTTGCATCTATTCTCTTAAAATCCCAATTCTGCGAAGTTCCAGAAATATCGGAACTACCGCTGTCTCCTGCGGTACTTCCGAGGAACGATACTTCCGGCTGAGGAAGTGGTACTACCGCTCTGAGCGGTACTACTGGCCGCATCTGCGGTACTACCGGATCTGCATTTAAGGGGGAGCAACTGCCCGCGCCCGAGGGTTTTTCCTCTATTGGACCCCACTTTTTTCCTCCTCTCCGGTACTTCCTCTCCACTTCCGCCCGAGCCTGTACCTCTTCTCTCCTCTTTCTCTCTCTCCCACCAAAAACCTCCCAAACCGCACCACAGATCTTCAAATCTAGTGGTAATTTCTTCAAGTCTTCAAATCAAAACTTCTTCCAAGGGTTCAACTCCTCCGATCCTCAAGGTATTTCGGATCAAAAATCCCATTTTGATCTTCATTTTTGAACCCTAGGTCATGTTCTAGGTTAAATTGAAAAAGTGGTTGATTTTGCTATTTAATTCTAAGGAAATTGAGTATATTTGGTGCTTAAGGGTATATACAAACCTATTCCATGGATTCAATCCAAGAAAACACCAAATAATCCATTCACATTTCCAAAACCCTAGAATTTGCCAGGAAGCAGAACTACCGCCCGTCTGGTGCGGTACTACCGCTGAGCGGTACTACCGGCCCAGAATCGACGGTACTACCGGATTTCCTGACAGTGTAGCAAACTCAGTCCATTTCTTTTCAATCTAACTTGGCTATACTCCTTTAATTCTCATGATGCTTTCTTCTTGGTTCTAGATGCCTAGAACAAGAGCCGCTGCCAGAAAGTCATATGCTTCAGGGGATTCTTCGGGCATTCCTTCACTTCCATCACCTGAGGCAGTCCAAAAGGCAGATCAAGATAAGGGAAAAGCACCTGCCTCTGATACTGAGTCCGACTCCAGATCTGAAACGGAGTCTGAACAGCCACTGCCTGCGAGCTCTCCCATGGAGGAATGCGAAGAAGATGTAGCTGGGAAAGAATGCCTTGAGATTGATCTCAAGAATATTTCAGCTAATGAGTACGCTCGCATTCGCCACACAAATCAGTATGAGTTCCCCTCCAACTCAATCAATCCAAAATTCCATACCAAGTTCCAGGAGAAGATATTTGATGAGATGTATGGACCAGATCGCCAGTTTGCCGATCATAAATACATTGATTGGGATCATATTGACAGCATTGATAAGTATGATGGGACCTTCAGGCTCTTTCAAAGGGCCAGTATTCGGCAGCTTGTGGCCCTAGGATGTGGCTACAATGAGGAGTTTATTCGTCAGTTCTATGCTACTGTGCATGTTACTCCAGGCCGTGAGCATATGACATGGATGACCGTGTGCACAAGATATGAGGCTACTAAGCATGAGTTTGAGATCGCTTTAGGAGCGGAGCTGAGTGCTTATGAGAAAGTATATGACAAGCCCGCTCTCGACATTCATGCCATGTACCCCTACTACAACACTGAAGAGAAGTATGTGCTTGGCAAGAATATTGGATTGCTTCCCATTCCTAGTCTGGTCAACCGCATCATCAATCATACTATTCTCCCAAAAGGCGGCAACTATGATGCCATTCGAGGTCATGTTTGGAACATCATTGACTACATTTTGAAGGGTGAGAAGTTTGATGTCGTTGATGTGATCATGAGGGAGATAGTCTCCTCCAAAAATGATCGCAACAAGCGCATCAATTATGCGCCCTACATCATGGCATTAATTGACTCCAAGTTTCACTTTCATGGAGGACGAGGTGGAGTGCATAAGCCATACAAGCCAAGACCGGAGCCTCCTATTCCCACCAGTGTTCGAGCTCGACAGTCGGCAGATCCAGGAGGAGGCTCATCCTCGGGAGCAGCAGCAGCTCAGCCACAGGAGCCTGGCCAGCCCCCCCTCTCTCTCAGGTTTACTCTTCCATGCTTGAGGGGTTCTCCACCCTCAACTCGCGACTGGACTCCATTGACAGCAGATTGACTTCGCTAGATGGTCGAGTTGCAGCTCTTGAGCACCCTCCATCGCCTCGTCGCTACACTCGTCGCCGTACCTCTCAGGATTGATCTCTTTTTGGTACTTGATGCCAAAGGGGGATAAGATTTAGGAAAGATTGGGGCTTTCTTTTGGTCTTATGGGCTTATATCTACTATCTTTTTTTATTGTCTTTAATGGTTGTAATGAACTTATGTTTGGTCAATGATCTTGTGGATGTAATGAACCTTCATGAATGTTGATGTAATGAACCTTCATGGTCATAAATGTGTATGCTATTATTTGTTGCTTAATTGTTTATCTACTCTCATTTGATGTCACATCTTTGTCTTGTGCATCTTGTATGAAATGTTGTAATCTTTATCCATGCACATGTTTAGGGGGAGTCATCTCCTCTCTTGGACTTTAAAACAGAGATAGTTCATCTTATATCATTCCCAAGAATTATTGCAAAGAACCTCTCTCATTTAAAAGTCAACATGGAATATACAATTTGTTGTTAAATAATTTGATATATTCAAAACATTTATCTCACATATAACTTGAGTTGTCATCAATTACCAAAAAGGGGAGATTGAAAGCATCTAGGCCCCTAAAAATGGTTTTGGGAATTAATAAAATTATGTGAATATGGGACTAACGTGTTTTATGAGCATGCAAAGGGTTAGTTCACATAAGTGCAACAAGATGCAAGCCAAAGGATATGTGTGAAGATCAAATTGGCTCAAGACAAAGGTATACTTAGCGTAGGATCCTTTTTTATTTTTACCGGTCTTAGGCGATGGTGGAAGACCGGATTATAGGATAGATGATCGTACCATCAAGAGGGATCTTGGCAAGTAGCTTGAAAATATACTTCTTGTGCCATATGGATCAACATTAGAAACTTGCATCCATCAAAAATCAGTTTTAAAATAAATTACGTGCTCGCATGCGGAAGGCGGTAGTACGCGATTTTGAACGTCGGAACTACCGGAGAGCGGTAGTTCCGCGCCCAAATGCGGTAGTACCGGCGAGCGGAAGATCCGTTTCTTGAGCGGATCAATTTTTGCAGAGAGCACCCGCAGATGCACTTAAGCTCTTGCGGAACGGAAGTACCGGCCACTTAAACGCCAGAACTACCGCACCAAGCGGTAGTACCGCATTATGAAGCGGTACTTCCGGAGCCCGGAAGATCCGAAGGGAGAGCGGATTGATTTTTCCAGAGAGCACCCTCCGGATGAAGTCTGGATTTTCCTGGAGCGGAAGTACCGGCGATTTCAACGCCGAAACTACCGCTGTGTGCGGTAGTTCCGTTGCCCAGAGCGGTACTTCCAGAGTCTGGAAGATCCGACCTCAGAGCGGATCAATTTTTTCAGAGAGCGCCAAAATTGTGACCTTTTGGAGTTTGGCTGGAGCGGTAGTACCGCGCCGACTTTGCGGAACTACCGGGGAACGGTAGTACCGCAAATGTCAACGGCGGTAGTACCGCGCCGCCAAATCCAACGGTCAATGCAGAGCTCTGACATAGCCGTTCTGGCGCGAAGATTTGATTGCGGTAGTACCGGCCCCTGGGGCGGTAGTACCGCTCGACCAGAATTTTTTCTGGAATTTGTGTCAAATGGCTAGTTTTGGTTGGTGGAGGCTATAAATACCCCAACCACTGCACAAGGGCTAAGGTTATAGACTCATTGCATATTCTTTGAGCCCAAGAGCATTCATTCCACCCACTTTCTCTCATTGAGCATTAAATTGAGGTGGTTTTACAATTAGTGTAAGATTTTCAATTGTTGATCCACTTAGCACAAGAATTGCACTCAAGTGAAGCCCTAGGTCTATTACTCTTAGTGCTTGCCGGCACTTGGACGATCGGGCGAAGTTTGGCTTGGTGATCTTCTTAAGAAGCTTGTGAGAAGACCCGGCAAGTTGTGAAGGCTGGAGCTCACCTATCCGGAGCGGGGAAGAGCTACATTAGTGATCGAGGTGTTTGGCTCAATTCGTGGAGCCGGTCCGATTCGTTCGGGCTAACCTCAACGTGGACTAGGGGAAACCGGCAAGTTTCCGATCACCACGGTAAAACATCGGTTGTGTTCTTTTGTGCTTAGCTTTTACTTATTTACATCTTTGTGATCATTTGATTGTTTAGAGCTAAGTTTGCTATATTGTTAACTAAAATTGCATAGGATTAATTGCTTTACATTCTTGTCATCTAAATTGTAAAGAAATAATTAATTGAACAAGAAAAATTTAAAAACCTCCTATTCACCCCCCTCTAGTCGGTATCCTTGATCCTACAGCGCTTCGAGGCGGCTGTAACACCCCAGCCAAACAATGACCTGGAATGCTACCCAACTAGAAGTAAAGCAATGTTAACTAATTGCATTATACAAAATTTCGGCAGAGCCTCCTTTGTTTATCTTTCGAAAGCAGAGATTTCACAAGCAGTATTGATTATAATAGACAATCCTCAAGTAATGAGTTCAATGCTAAGCAAATAGATTAAAAATTACTCAACCATTCATGGATATAATACCTAGAGAAAGACCATGAGCATCATAAATATTCTAAACAATACCTAGAGAAAGACCATGAGCATCATAAACATTCTAAACTCTTATTACAATTAAAATCCAAGGGTAATAATCAAATGGTACTTAAATAGTCCTTGTGTCTTATATTTAATTTTTCTTCCTTTATTTCCATTATGGGTGGAACGTGCAAGTGCAACAAGACTAATCCTTCTTTTTCCCCATGCATGCCGACCTCATAACGGTACCTAAAAAAACAACAACAACAAGAGTGAGTCCAACGACTCAGCAAATATAATAGATAGTAACAAGAACATTCATGAACATCACTTCACACATTCATCCATCAACCATATAAATAAGTCATGCTATTCAAGATGATCAAAAATCTCTTTATCTCTTTCTCTTTTGCATTTTATCGGTAATGCAAAGTGTGCATCCGTCGATGCACACCCATGCCTGTACCATCTGGTACAGGGACCAATTGCCCATACTCCACAAGTATGGGGACCTTTAGCCCGTCATCAACATGACGGGGACCTCAGCGCTTGGTCATCTCGTGACCAAGTCTTCAATAAATCAACATGATGCATATGCGTGAATGTCACAATGAAATAAAACTTGCATCCACAATATCTATGCACTAGAAATACTCATGAACACTATAATTCGCAATCAACCATAAACATCACCGATACATCCTTACCACCACCATGAACACATTTACTCATAATATAGATCAAACGTCGACATTCCACACTATCAATTTTTAAACCATCATTATATTTGTCTTAACCGCGAGAAAACGAGGGACGTGCAGAAGGTGCCGCCTCTGGGATCCGTCCTCCACCTGAATAATAATTATAATATTTGCTAAGATAACAGTAGCGGACCTTTGCCCAAATAAAAACAATCACGAACTAGTAAATTCGTCTAACTTCATTCCAAATCCCCAAATCCTACAGATCACCCTGCCCCCCTGTGGACAGTCAACTTCAAAAATTCATATCTATTGGTAAAGGATTCCGAATAGGGTGTTCTTAGACTTTCTGGAAACATAATTAAATTATCTAACTAAACCTAGTTGGTGAGCCTCTCTGATTCGGCCATCTTCTACCCGCACCATCCAATTTTCTAAAACATCAATTTCACGTTGGGTTCTCTGGACAGAGCACTAAAAATGCCCGAGTGTCTGAATCATGATTTCTTGACCTTCCTAGAATGCTAATACAATTATCTACAACTTTCATAATATGGAGATCCTCTGATTCTCCCGTTTTCTAATCTCCCAATCCAATCTACCAAAATCTTACAGAAATCTCCCGATCTGCAGAACAGTCTTACAAGAAAAATCATAACGTCTGCTACAAAGGTCTGATCGATGCATTCTAGCACTTCATGGAAAGATAACGACGTCCTCTAAAACTATCTAGGAGAAGTCCAGATTTGAATCCCCACGAAATTACCCCAAAACGACCGCCAAACACATTATGTCCAGGCAGTCCAGAATACCGATATTGTAACAACTAATAAAAATGCATCCAATTGGGGAACAACAAGGGTTACCCTTGACAAACCGATTTAGATTACGATGAACACTACGCAATCTCCTTCCCCTTCCGTTTCCCTTTTTCCCTTCCTCTCCTCCTTCTTCCGGATCAAAAACGTCTCGCTGCGATTGATCCCTTCCTCTGCTCGACCAGCAGCAAAGGGGATCTTTTTCACCGGTAGCAGGGGTTTCAATGGAGGAGGGGGAAGGAGGAGGGGCTGCTGGAGGCGCAGGGCAGGGAGGGGTGCGGCCAGGGGGAAGAGAGGAGGGAGGAATAGGGGTGGCCGCTAGAGTTTGGGGGGAGGGGCGCCTCCCCCCTTTTTGGCCGGCTCCACTTGGGCCCAGGCCCAGGCCCAGGTTGCCGGGATTTTTCAGAAATCCCCCTCTAAAAATCATTGTTTAATTCTTTTCTATAAGGTCCCTCACTCCAATTAATCAATTAACTCTCGAATCGCTTTTGGGGTATTGCAGTGGCGTCAGCGGATCCAGCCGGCAGCCTCAAACCTGGAGGCAGCATGGTGCTCTGAGGCGACGGTCGGCTAGGAGGGGCAACGGCGGTTGGAGGAGCTGAGCAGCAACACATCCGATGCGGGACGGCAACCGGCTTTGAGTGGTCGGCATCGGTGGGTGACATGTGACATTGGTGCTTTGAGTGGCGGCGCGATTCCATGCGACTGGTGGCTTCGAGCCGGCCAAGACCGGGTAGTAGCCATGCGGTAGTGGCCGTTAGGGCCGTGCGCGCTGGCGGCTGCGGTAGAGCCTCAGTGGCGAATTTTTCTTTGCGATGATTACAGAGCCAAAACTATACGAGATTATGATTTCTAATCCATCTAGCAAAACTGATCTAGAAACTAGATGATTAATCTACTGGATTCTAGATCTAAAACACAAATTGCAGATGATCTACTGCTAGGAGTAATTAACACAAGATTGATCTAATCATGGCATTATTAGAGAACAAAGAATCAATCTAGATCGACATAAGTACAACAGTGTGCAATAGATTGGTTCGTGGTTTGCATACTGTGCATCTTGTAGAGCATTTTGTGCTGAAACGTGTTGTAAAATCGATATAGAATAGATAAACGACAATGCAATCCATGTAGATGATCACCAAGAATGCAATAGATCAATCACAAGAGGCACCAATTAAGAGATAATATCAGAATGTAGTCTTTATTAATTCATATATGTTTATATGGTATAATGATCTCTCTATTTATAGTCTAAACCTACTAAAAATAATTTCGATATTTGCCCACACCGTAACCTATCTAAGTTTCATAACACATCTCACGTCAGTCTGTGTGCCATCTCTCTGGCACGTTGGATCTCTCGATTTCCCTGACGTCCTTAGGTTAGCGCCGCCCCCACCGCCTCTCCGTATCCGCCGCAGTCGCCCCAGCCATGGTTAGTATCGCCTCCACCTCCGCCCCCTCCTGTCCCTCATCCTCCTCTCTACCCGTTTGGACCGAATGAGCGGCGACCTGCCGTGGCTGCGCTCGTGGGCTTCTTTTGTTCCCCGCGGTTGGTTGCCTAGGCTGGACGCCAGGGCGCGCGGCTCGGGGTGACCGGAGCCACTCCCGTTTCTCCCCTGATGGGTGCTTATCGTGGGGTTTATCCAATCTAGTGTGTTAGCTGTTAGTGCCCATGGGTAGGGGTGCAAATGGAGTGGATATTTCCCGACCGTCTGTCCATCTGTTTTAATTCGGAAACAATTCGAAGCAAATTTTTGGATATCCGAAGGTTTTGTCGGATACGGAAACGGAGTCGAATATTTTTTGTCAGATACGGAAACGGATTCGGAAAAAGCATTATCCAATGGATAAGGAACTATCCGGGTATTTTTCGGATAGTTACCGAATACGGAAATGGTGTCGGATACCTGGCCTCTCCGGATACTGGATACGAAGTCCTTGTGGAATCATTTGCTAAATGTAATGAAGTTAAATGAATTAGTGATGTACTTAACTACTTGGCTATGGGCAATTCATACTTTTGAACCATATGACATATAGCTAGTTAGCTACTACTTGTTTAACTAGTCTCTATCATTTGCTTGCTACTTTGCTAGCTAGAATTTACTAGTTGCTTAACTTGCCCTGTCACCATGTGAAATTTGCTTTTGTGCATTATCCGATTAAATATTCATGACCGAAACTAACCGTATTCGGAACGGCATGTATTCTCTCCGTATTTGTGACCGAGAATATCCGCATTCGTATTCGTATTCGGTACTATCCGTGTCTGATTCCAACTCCAATAAAAAAATATGAAAAAGATACAGGATGAGCAATATCCACCCGTATCCGCTCTGTTTGCATCCCTGCCCGTGGGCAGATCTCAGGTGGGCTTGGCTTCGCGGTCTCATAGATTGAGATGCCGCTCGATATGCTCCGGCGGTTGCCGGAATCCCACGTTAATTTGGCAAATGGCAGAGCTGCGGTCGTCTATAGGCTGCATAGGTATTCTCTTTGTTTGCCTAAATTTTAGCATGGTTCGATACCAAGGTGTTGTGATCCTGGGGCAGCTTGGGTGGGGCCGCTGAGAACCCTAAGTTGTCCGTGTCGCTTGGGATGAGTGCGGATGGATCGTGAGTCTATCTGTTCTAGCAGGTTAGGTCACCAAGGGTACGTGAATTGTAAGCGAATTCGGATGCACCAGTTTGGTTGCATACTGGATACTTAAAACCCAGCCGAAATGACATTTACAGTGATTTGTTTGTTATACGTGTCGATCTTTTATGTGGTTGCACTACTACAGAAAAGGTCATCACAAACGGTTCGAAAACGACATCACAGACGGTTTTGTGAGCCGTCTGTATTTATGGGTCAGTGATAATCGAAGGTCATCACGAGCGGTTTTGAACCGTCGTGATTATGAGCTATCACGAGCGGTTTTGAGTAAAAATCGTCGTGATAGCTGATAATCGCTGAGCGGTTTTCATTAAAACCGTCAGTGATATCGATTATCTGAGCGGTTTTGAGTAAAACCGTGCGTGATATTCCTTTCGACCCATACATATATTTCTCTTATTGGCTAGCCTCGGGAATGCTAGCCATGCCCTCTGAAACAAGCAGATAATCACGGACAAAAACATACAATTCACACATCTCATTTGCTTTGGATACATTTCACGGACATAAAACATCCAATTGACATGGCACTTCATTTCACAAACATAAAGCATGCATCCATTTTGCAAATCGATTAATTGAATTGAAATGAAATATCCATTAACAAATGCACAGTTACAAAAGATCTACACTGCATTTACACTTAGTGATAAGACCAATAAGAAATCATGGTGCGCAGTGGAACCGTCCTCCTGGCTTTATGACTTGAGTCAGCAAAAAGAACGCCAACTCTCCTTGAATCCCTCCAAAATCGCATTGTTTCAATGTAGTTGTGGGATGGACACAGCCTGTCGATAGGAATATCAATGTGCATATATATGTAACGTGATAAGTATGAAGTAATTATGGGAAGAGTGACAAACCTTGCGATTGGTGAGCCTCGAGGAATCGAGGAGTAGTTCCATATGTTGGCAAACGTAGTATCCACATGTGTTGCCATTCTTCTTGGTGGCACTACAAAAATGGAATGTGTTAGTTCAAGAGGCATTAGTACCAAGCTGTTGCATAGGATTAATTAATGTGAAATAGCGAATACCTTAAAATCTCGAACATGTGTCGCAGGCCTTTGGCCCGCGCTTGAGTCACCTCCCTTTTCAATGTACATCGCGAACGCCCTACGTAATTCGAAAAGTTAACCTTAATCATTCGGAAGGAAAGAAAGAGTACAATGTAGATATGTATGGGGAATATGTGCTTACCTATCGATTACTTGGTGACAATCGTGAAATCCATTTTATGCTTACTTAGGAATCAAGGTAATATACCTTGTTCCATTTTGGTACAATTACTATTAAAATCAATGAAAGTTCGATTGAAGGGCATAAGTACATAGTCCTTATTGCGGCAATCCAGAAGTCCTGATGCAATGTACCTCTCGACGAGGGGTGTCTCATGGTCGATGGTATCCTTGGCGACCAATTGTGGGTCCAAGAAACCAACTGATGAGTTGGATAATCTAGCTTTAATCAGCATGTGTCTATATATATACACACGAAAGCAAAAAAATTAGATATGCCATTTATCGGTATGACATTAACGGAGATGTGATTGTACACACTTACGGCCCAAAGCATCGAATGATTGAGGCGTCAAGAGCGTTGGCGTGAACAGATCGAATAAATCCTCAAAGGCGACCACGAACATACACTCTTGAAGATTGTGGTGTAAATCTTCCTCAGTAAATTTGTGAGTGATACTTGAAGTCCGTTCTCCCTCTAGCTTATTGGACTGCTGCATATACCATGTGTGCAATTGCATGCAACTATGTGGTAGCTTTTGGAGGTCTTTTTGCTCGAGCAACGGCTCGCCAAGCACGAATTTGCGGGCCAAAGGGTGGTACGGAATATCATCATTGGTCTTCTTTGCTTTGCCCTTGCTGGCCTTGCTGCCTCGGCTATAGGTCGACTTCACGGAAGTCGACTTTGAAGGTAGCAGCGGTGCAAGTTGCTCTGGCGAGAATAGGGCCCGTGGAGATAGCACCGGTGTAGTATCCGGTGGTGGAACCGACTGGTCTTGTAATGGAGATGGCACCAGTGCAAGTTGCTCTGGTCCTGCCACCGGTGAAGAAGCCTCCAGGGAGATGTCGCTTTTGGGCCACTGGATGAATGTTCCAATGGCCTGTCCTAGAGTCACGATCTCGTCGTTGGGGGCTTGATGGCGAGACCACCTCAAAATTGACATACACACCATCCACATTAACTTTTGCGAAGCCTGGCGCTAAAGCTTGACCGTGCACCATGGCCCCGATACCAGACGAATATGCCTGGCCCCAAGCAGCGTACAAGGGAATGGAGCCATATCTCACTTGGAGCACGCGCCGTAGGCTCCAACATAACGATACAAAATTAGCTACTCGAATAGGCCTACCAATGGAGCAAGCATTCGAGAGGTAATAATTATTACCGGATGTCGTCCACGGAAATTTGGCACGGGATTGCGTCGGATTCGACGCGCAGCTACTCGGACGGTTGGGGTGGTGGCTAGCACGGGGGCGGCGGCGGCGGCTTTGCGACTTTTGTCTGCATTTCGCACCTCATCTCTGATTACATCAGCCAGCGAATCCAGTATCTCCTCTCTAAGAGATGCCTTGATCTCTTCTCGTAGCTGTGCATCACGCTCGGCTTTGTTTCTCTTCCTGCGCCGATACATGTCGGAGTCATCTTGGAAACCATGTTTCCAAGGAACGTAAATTCCAAGGCCTCTCGTACGGCCCGGGTGCTCCTTGTTTCCCAGGGCCACGGAGAGCATATCATTCTCCCTTGTTCCCTGGAATGATCCCAGGGTAGATTGAAAACTCAGCTCTTCCTGCAAGAGCACGACATGTCATTCCAATTCGTACGAAGTTGTGGAGTAATTACAAGCTACGTAGTTCGATCGATATCTAACTGAATCATCGCTACTGGCGTACGTGATCCAGAGACCAGAGATGAAGAGAAGGAGTGGGAAGAAGCATATAGATAGTCGCTCACCGAAGAAGTCGGCTGCTCACCGAAGAATCTGGGAATTTCTTTTTTTTGTACTTTTGTACTAAAATTGCCTTGAATTTTGTAATACTATTACTACAAGGTCTCTAAACAAAGTTCTATGAAGAATGCGCGGGTGACATGTTGCTCATTTTGTGGGTCTATTAGGATAAGATGAGAAAGTTATCACATAGAGAGGAGGTGATGTGCCTATCCTAGCACCTACTTTAGTTGCTAATACTATAAACCAAATAGCAAAGTCCCTAAACAAAGGTCTATGAAGCAAATGACACAAACTAGTGTATCCGGTTCATTGAACGGGAACACTATAGTATGTCACTTGCTTCATGCCCTTTGATCATATACTCTTCCTTGATTGGTTAATTTGTGCTCTCAAATTGTAGGGTTGCACATGATAAGATGAGGAAGCAAGAAAAGTGAAATATGACGCTCAATGTTAGGAAGAGAGGAGAGGAGTAGTGGGAAGGGGGAGAAGGGAGGGGGTGATGTGGACAGAGAGGGGTTATGTGCCTATACTATATACTATATACTATATACTATATACTATATACTATATACTATATACTATATACTAACACAACAAGCAATGTAATATGTACCAATGTAAACTAAGCAACTGCAGTAAACAATGTACCAATGTAGTATGTACCAAATAGCAAATTAAACTAAGCTACTACAGTAAACAATGTACCAATGTAATATGTACCAAGCATCAAGCATCAACCCTAAACACTAACAGTAAACATGAAGCATCAACCCTAAACACTAACAGTAAGCATGAAGCATCAACCCTAAATATGTACTAAGCAACTAACCATAATAGTATGAAGCATCAAGCATCAACCCTAAACACTAACAATAAGCATGAAGCATCAACCCTAAATATGTACTAAGCAACTAACCATAACAGTATGAAGCATCAAGCATCAACCCTAAACACTAACAGTAAGCATGAAGCTCGGGGAGGGATTTGATGACCTTAGGGTTTTGGTGACCTTAGGGACGGAGGAGGAGGAGGAGGCGGCGGCAACGGAGGAGGAGGAGGCGACGGGCTCGGGGAGGCGGCGACGGAGGAGGAGGAGGCGACGAGCTCGGGGAGGCGGCGACGGAGGAGGAGGCTGCGGCGACGTCTTCGTCCGGGGAGGCGGCCGGCGAGGGCTGGGGGAGGCAGCCGGCGAGGGCTCGGGAGGCGGCGGCGGCGGCGGGCTCGGGATTTAGATCTAATCGAATAAGCGCAGCGCACACGGAAAACCCTAGCGAGAGGGTATATGTAGGAGATTATCACAGACGGTTCTAAACTTAGAACTGCGTGATATCGTATCACGACGGTTCTAAACTTAGAACCGTGCGCGATCTGATATCACGACAGTTCTAAGTTTAGAACCGTCTGTGATAAGCCTTTGCCATTGTTGCAATTAAGACAACACCAATAACTACACAGCTGCATTCATATCAACCACCAAACAGCTGCATTCATATACAACACCAACCAGCTACATTCACACAGTGTATTTCTTGATACATTTTGTCATTCTCAAATACATCACACATATACGTTTTCACATATACATTTCAAAATTGACTACATCACACATTTTCACATATACATCTCAAAATTGACTACAATAGATATTTTCACATATACATCTCAAAATTGACTACATCACACATTTTCACATATACATCTCAAAATTGACTACATCACACATTTTCACATATACATCTCAAAATTGACTACATCACACATTTTCACATATACATCTCAAAATTAACTACATCACACATTTTCACATATACATCTCAAAATTGACTACATCACATATTTTCACATATACATCTCAAAATTGACTACATCACACATTTTCACATATACATCTCAAAATTGTCACACATTTTCACATATACATTCTTATTGTACTTGCTTATTTCCTTTAAAAATTAGCCCTTCGTCATGATCAATGCGTACGTAACTAGTTTCGTCACGTTGTTCATCGTCGACCCTTATGCCATTTTCAAAAGGAGGTAACTCGTCAAATTGATTGTATTCCTCCTCGTCCACTACATTCTCTACTCCGACAATTCTCCTTTTTCCATGAAGAACTACATGGCGTTTCTTATTTGCCGGGTCGGTTACATAGAAAACTTGAACAACTTGATTGGCGAGTATGAATGGTTCGTCTTTGTACCCGACACGTTGGAGGTCCACGGTCGTGACACCGTACTTGTCAACCTTCACCTGTGGGAGATGCACCCAACGGCAGCGAAATAAGGGGATCTTGAAAACCACATAGTCGAGCTCTCAAATCTCTTCTATGAAGCCATAGTACGAGTTTCTCGACCCATCGGTACTGAATGCATCTATGCGGACACTGCTGTTCTGGTTAGTGCTCTTGATATCTTGAGACTGCGTATAGAATATGTACCCATTTATGTCATATCCTTGCCATGTCACAACTGTAAATGTCGGCCCTTTTGCCAACCATGTCAGCGTCTCACTCGGCGAGCTCCTAGCGATTCGCTCCTTCAACCATTGGTTGAACCAACGGTTGTGTTGCCTCATGATCCAAACATCCGGCCGCTCCGGATTCTGTTGCCGAAGCACATCCTTGTCTTTGGTCCACATAAGGGCCACCGGTCATGTGTTGCAACACTGTGAAATGGGCTTGAGTATACGTGTCCATATCCGGAGTGATTGTTTTCCTTCCGATAGTTCCGAGACCCTTGACCTCCCCTCATGGCGAGATTGAGGACACCTATCGGTTGAATCGAGCCATATAATCGACACAAAACTCAATGACCTCTTCGCTTGCATAACCTTCGACGATGCTGCCCTCCGGCCGAGAACGATTCCGTCACGTAGGACTTGAGAATTCCCATGAACCTCTCAAATGGGTACATGCTACGTAGGAATACGGGCCGCACATTTTATCACCCACACAACGTGAACAATGAGATGGACCATGATATCGAAAAACGAAGGAGGAAATACATTTCAAGGTGACATAGAGTCATCACCACCTCGTCTGCAGAGCATCTAGTCCCGGGATCGATGACCTTCGAGTAATTGTGTTAAAGAAATAACATAGCCTCATGATTGTCTCTCGGATTTTGATCGGCAAAATATTTCTAATTGCAATAGGGAGCATCGTGTCATCAAGACATGACAATCATGAGACTTCATGCCATTTAACTTCAAATCTTGCATCGAAACAAGTTTCTTCACGTTCGGAGTAACGAGACGGAACTTTGACACCATGCAAGCAATGGCACGTTCTGTTTTCTCACCCTTGGACCAGTATAACACGCAGGGGGAAGGTACGTTCGTCCATTATCAGTGCGTGTCGGTGCTAACTCAGGCCTGATGTCCATATCAGCCAAGTCAAGCCGTGCGTTGACGCCATCCTTTGTTTTATCACGGATGTTCAGTAAGAGACCAATCAAGCTGTTGCACACATTCTTTTCTACGTGCATGACGTCGATGCAGTGCCGAACATCTAGGTACTCCCAATAAGGTAAGTCCCAAAATATTGATCTCTTCTTCCAGGTGTTCTTCTCATGAGCCCTCAATTTACGTCCCTTTCCGAGGACAACATCTAAATCCTTAACCATATCATAAACCTCATTTCCCCTTAAATGCCTTGGAGCTGAACCATCTTCCTTCTCTCCGTCAAATTGTTTCTTCATCTTGCGGTATGGGTGAGCCCTCCGAAGGAACCGGCGGTGACGCATGTAGACGATTTTGCGTGAGTGTCTCAGCCACACACTCTCGGTACCATCTAAACAGTGAGTACAAGCTTTGGCACCTTTTGTACTATGGCCCGATACGTTACCAAGGGCAGGATAATCATTTATGGTGCAGAACAATAAGGAGCGCAGAGTGAAGTTCTCTCGTTTGTATGCATCCCATACCTGTACCCCTTCGTTCCATAGTAATTTTAGATCTTCCACCAACGGTGCTAGGAACACATCGAGATCATTCCCAGGTTGTTTTGGCCCTTGGATAAGTATCGACAGCAAAATGTACTTTCGCTTCATACACAACCAAGGAGGAAGGTTATAGATGCAGAGAGTCACGAGCCATGTGCTATGTCGTTGCTCATGCTCTGAAAGGATCCATTCCATCTATACTCGGTCCAAACCTTATATTCCTTGGTTCTGCACCGAACTCGCAAAACTCCTATCGATGTTTCTCCACTGCGCGGAATCAGCAAGGTGTCTTATCATTCCATCCTTCTTGCGCTCCTCCGAGTGCCAACGCAGTGATTTTGCCTCCTTTGGATTTGCAAAAACCTTTTCAAGCGGGAATTATAGGAAAATACCATGTCACCTTAGCAGAGGTCCTTTCTTCGCCTCTGTTCCTCGCCATCATCGATTGATTGTTACGTTTGTATCGGGATGTGTTGCACACCGGACATACATGCATGTTTGCATACTCTTTACGGTAGAGGATACTGATCGTTCGGGCATGCATGTATTCTTTCTACTTCCATTCCCAACGGACAAAGAACCTTCTTGGCTTTATACGTGGTTTTAGGCAACTCATTTCCCTCCGAAGCATGTCCGCTAAAAGACCTAGCGATGCCGTGAAACTCTTGTCGGACCAACCGTTGCTTGCCTTCAATTTCAACAGTTCAAGCACGGCCGACAACCTCGTGTACTTGCAGCCCGTGTACAAAGGTTTCTCTGAGTCCTCCATCAAGCCATGGAATTTAACATACTCTCTCTCATCATAGTTCTCTCCTACATCGAATAGCATCTGATCCAGATTATCATCGTGCAACCTATCCGAATCCGAGCCACAATCGACATCAGCCGGCGGCATGTCATTCAGTTCACCGGCGATGTCATCCGGGGGCATATCATTCACTTCACCGGCGATGTCATCCGGCGGCATATGATCATTCACTTCGCCATGACTGGTCCAACACGTATAATTCTTTTTGAAACCCCTCCGAATCAAGTGCGATTCAATTTGCCCTCGGTTCTTAAACATCTTCAAATTCTCGATCGATTGCATGGACAGCACATATATTCCACCCCCTTATTCAACATATCCTCCTCGCGGCTCTTATAAAAGCGTAAACGCCATTAATGTACTCTTCACTCACACGGCTCGCGGCATACATCGGCTTGGTCCTACGTTACGTACATATATAACAACTTAGTATTAAAATCTAGATTAACTAATTATAACTACATATATACCGGCCACATTTATTATATTGAGACTTAATTTGCTAGCTCAATTCATATTACAAACACAACAGCTATTATATAACTAACAATTTTGCAAATTAACCATCTTCAATAATCACTCATGGATTACTTAGACCTAAATTGTAATGCAATTAAAGAAAAAATAAATTTCATTACAAACCATATCTAGAGCAACCAGGAAAGTCTGAATCTTTCAAAGCTCAATCTCTGCCTCTTCCCACCAAATTAACTGGCCTGAAATCGCCTAGCTTCCTCCCGAGTGAAAAAGTGCGCAGCAGTGGCTAGATCTGGATCGAAATGAAGACAGATGCGGTCTGAGCAGCGCAATAAATGCCTTAGCCATTATCACAGATGGTTTTTTAACTAAAACCCGTCTGTGAATTATCACAGACGGTTTTTAATTAAAAACCGTCTGTGATAATATGGGATTATCACAAACGGTTTTTTATACAGACCGTCTGTGATACAAAAGTATCACAGACGGTTCATCGGTAATAACCGTTTGTGATAATCCATTTTCCCGCCACAAAAACCACAGACGGCCTCCAAATTACAACCGTCTGTAATATTGCTCATCAGAGACGGTTTCACAAAACCGTCTGTGATGAGGCGTCTACTATTAGGCTTTCTGTAGTAGTGTTGATTTTACGGGCAGTCAGTTTTCCGCTTGATTGTATATCCTGTGTGCATTTCTAGATATTATGAATCTATATTCCGATATGGAAATGCTTCATCTGATTTATGTGGCTGTAGCTTATGTTAACGGAATTCTCTGCGTGTATTTAGAATTATATCATTGCAGCGTTCACGCCGCCATGTGACATTGAGTCCCAATGCAGCATAAATCATTACGTAATTTATTCGTAATTTGATCTTTTCTAAATTTCACTTAAAAATCACTTAATAAACTATATATAGGCATTTTTAATGTAGTAAATGAGCACCATAAATTGTGAATTTTTTTGAAAGATCCTTACGCAGTGAACTTGCTTGTGTAATTTTTGCAGAATTTTCTATTATAAAAAATTATACATATATAGCAATAAAAAAAGCGCCGTGGCATGGGATATGATATATGAGCTGCTACTGTCTCCTCGTTGCATCTGCGTCCACAGGCACGACCTTGTCTTTTGTCTAGCATGCTTGTGGGATAGGATAGCCAGTCTAGAGCGTTCATGTTAGATCAGAGGAGGTACAGAGACCATTCACTCTGTTGAGTGGCTGGCGGCGCATCAATAGGCTGAGTTAGAGCGGTCTGGTAAGCGTCAATGTGCTCCTGCTAAGACATGCCAAACTGGGGGGCCACCAGAGGTGAATTCCTGAACGAGGGACTCTAGAAATCCTGGTCGTGCAGGCGAGCTCTATCATTCATCGTACGATGTGCTAGTGAAGCCGAAGGAGCTCTGCCCTACGTACGCTCCAGACCCTACATACGCTCCAGACCCTACGTACGGTCCGAACGATGAGCTCTACACTGTGTACGCTCTGAACCATGGCGCTATGTACTGCTCCCTGGAAGCGGCCAGGAGGTCCGTATCGTCATCGGTGGATTGGCCATCACCTTCATGTTGACTTGGAGGCTGCAAGATGGAACGATGTTAGTAAAAATAAATATTTTGGATGTAGACAATGAATCTCGTACCTCCCGAATGTGCAGCGAAGATGACCAACGGGAAGGGGTAGTCTGTGTAGGGGGTGCAGAGGGTAAAAGTGATGCATCTCGACAACAGGCCTATGACGGAAGAATGCTATGATGTTAGCGAAACATAAGGCATAACAAGAAAACAAAACGTAGATTTTCTCGTAACTTACCTCCTTGTCAGTCTGGCCCGCGGATGAATGATGGGTAGTACTATAACGTCGGCCGAACTCGCTAGGTCACGATGGCTGGCCAGATTTGCTAGGTCACGATGACCTGGTGGATGAGCACGGTGCCCCCACTAGGTGCCAGATACACACGATGTGCTCCATCGAACGATTGTAGCTCAGGCTGTTCATTATTTTTTTGGCCTGCGATAGGATGTATTTGAAAGTTTTCTGCAAGGCCGGTGGTGTGTGTCTGGGCTGCTGATGGCGGTTTCAGACATGCTTGCGATGTGCTACGCCCTCTCCAACTAATGTGACATACAAAATATATTCAATAACGAGTGGTATAAATTTCATTAATGAAACGATAAGAGGTTGCAAGTGTCTTACGGATGAAGTCGGGTAGCAAATATCACTCTGTGTGGATAGAAACATGCTCCAACCAAAGCGCTGAATAAGGTATGCAATGAGGTGCGTCCTGATGACCTCCTTCGTGCATCCTGCGAGCACTAACTAAATGCCTCAGCCAAGTGCACGAGACGCCACAAGCATCCTCTGGGACAGTCAAGCCAAACTGGTATGCTAGCTTGTCCCTCCGGTCCACTGGTGGAGGGGCTCTAACAAATGCCTCACCCCAAAGAGGGATATCGGTCAAGAACGAGACGTCGTGGAGAGTGACCGTCGTCTCAACCCATTGAAAGTGGAAGGTGTGCATCTCGGGCCTCCACCTATCCACAAGTGCTGAGAACAAAGTGTCGTCCAGGGTGAACTAGCGTCCAATGGAGACCAGCCTCGCAAAGAGCAACAACCCCGTGGCCCGGAGGGTTAAAACGTAGCAATTGTCCAGCTCCCAAATATCACTCCCTCCCCAAAGCTTTAGGGCCAGAGGGCTATCTCTATCACCCCACGATCCACATCTGGCACCGATGGTTCTCATCATAGAACTTTTCCAGAAGTTCCGGTAAAGACATATGTTGTAGGGGTGAGCCAACCCCCCGTGACTGGGCCGTGCAATTAGTCCAACATGTAATAGGCCCGATAGTGTAGAGGAATATACCAGTGTAAATATACCAATGTACCCTCATCCTTTGTAAATACTAAGGGGTAGAATGGGGATTTCCCATTCTACCCCACTCATATATATAAAATCCCCGGGAGGGGCAAAGGGGGGACATCCTCTCATTCTTACTAGCTCCTTACAGATCTAGCTCTCCTCTTCTCCTTCTACTAGTCCCCTTCATTCCTGTTTAGCCAGTAGCTACAACAACATACCTTGCAACAAATGAAATAGACGAAATATTAGTGCGAAAATTTATAATGACAATAAAATACTACAAATTGAAATGTGTGTGTGTGTATATATATATGTATATATATGTATGTATATGTATGTGTATATACGTATATATATGTGTATATATGTGTATACATGTATATATGTGTATATATACTATAGGTATGTGTGTGTGTGTGTATATATATATATATATATATATATATATATATATATATATATATATATATATATATATATATATATATATATATATATATATATATATATATATATATATATATATATATATATATATATATATATATATATATATATATATGTGTGTGTGTGTGTGTGTGTGTATGTGTATGTATGTATGTATGTATGTATGTATGTATGTATGTATGTATGTATGTATGTATGTATGTATGTATGTATGTATGTATGTGTGTGTGTGTGTGTGTGTGTGTGTGTGTGTGTGTATGTGTGTGTGTTTGTATATGTTCTAATCGTAGAAGTCTTCCGTAAGCTCTAGCACATACATACCTTGCAATAGATGGAGTAAACAAAAAATTAATACGAAGATCAGTAATGACAGCACAATGCTTTAAATTAAAAATTGCAATGAAATAAATAAATATACATACATATATGTACACACACACACACACACACATATATATATATATATATATATATATATATATATATATATATATATATATATATATATATATATATATATATATATATATATATATATATATATATATATATATATATATATATATATATATATATATATAGAGTAATTACTGCTAATATGACTACTACAAGACGACTACGAGAGCGACTGCGAGAGAATATTACGAGAGAGCTCACAATTTATAGCAAGGGCAGGAGCGTAGTGCTCGCTAACAATACGCCGATAATTACGGAAGAAAATGCGCTTAGGGGGCAGACATGATGGCACCTTGTTTTTGATGGTTTGTTCCCTCGTCACGTATAGCATGGGCATTTCTTTGCAGAACAAAGGTAGGGCCTTTGGCCCACTAGCGTTGTTTGCATGTGCCAAAAAG
The DNA here is from genome assembly GCA_036346575.1 of Dendrocalamus sinicus. NCBI lineage: Eukaryota > Viridiplantae > Streptophyta > Magnoliopsida > Poales > Poaceae > Dendrocalamus > Dendrocalamus sinicus. The sequence goes on along the minus strand of CM070674.1, from coordinate 7,602,645 downwards.
TAATAAAAACACACAAAAAAAACATTTCAGGTCCGCTTGGGCCGCACAACGCCAAATCTCTATCACACGACCACTGTGCGTCAGGTAATTTTTTGTGCTAAACATGTAGCTTAAACTAATTAATGGCCAGTTCTAATCACCTGCCATACGGTGGCCGTGCGGCAGTCAGTTCGGTCACACGGTGGCCATACAGCAGTAATCACTTGCCATACGGTGGCTGTGTGGCAGTCAGCTTGGTCACATAGAGGCCGTGCGACAGGCCGCATGGCCACTGTGTATTTATCTAACGTGTTGGCTCCTTAGGAGCTGTCGCACAATGGCTAAATGGCAAAAGTGCGATTTTTGATATTATCGGGCAACTGGCGCTACTACTATAATTATACCTCAAAAAATAGCTAATACAGTAATTAGACAACAAAAGGCAACTAAACGTGCCAAAAAAGTCCAGCATATGCATCTCTGTGGCAGTAGTGGTCTTTGCTTGCAGCTGTTTGCTGCGGTGAATCTTCTACTTTTTGTGATTTGACAGTACATGGGGCCCCTTCTTTGGTACCGTCTGACATAGAATGTGTTGTCGAATTTTGGACACTGTTGGACCCCTTTTTACCCAAAAATTCCCGTTTTGGCCCCCTGTGCAAAAAATTTCCAATTTTGGACCCCTGTTGAGCGCGCGATCGTGCGAGGGCGACACGTGGCCGGTCGTGCGGTACCGCACCGCACGGCCGCCGCCTCGCGCCCGATCGCGCGGCGTCCGCCCGCGCGCGCGCCTCGTTCGCCACACGATCCGCGCCGCCGAGCGCGACCTCCCGGCCGAACGCGCGCCCGGTGGCTCGAGTGCGCGATTGAGGGCGCGACCGCACGAATCTGCGCGGGGCCGGAGACGCGCGCCGGCGAACGAGGCGATCGCGCGCTCGGGCGGACGCGCGCGCGATCGGCGCGCGAGCGAGCCGGCGTGCGATGTTCGTACCGCACGCATCGGGCCACGTGTCGTCCTCGCACGATCGCGCGCTCAACGGGGGTCCAAAATTGGAAATTTTTTGCACAGGGGGCCAAAACGGGAATTTTGGGTAAAAAGGGGTCCAACAGTGTCCAAATTTTTGTGTTGTCTCATGGAAATGTTGGAGTGGAAGCTTTCAATTAACAAAAAAACTGATTAGGAGTGTCAAATTGGTTTCAGTCTTTAAAAAGCGGCTTTTACATGTTACTTGATCCCGCTCATTTCGGTTTGAGTTTCTAACTTCTGGTTTATTTTTTACTATTCAATAATTTTGTCTTTTTCTGGTTTTTGGCTTTTTTTAGCTTTTTTGTCGGTTCTTTTTTTCGGTATTCGTTTGTACTGTCCGTGACAAGCTAACCTATTTTTTCTAATTTTTAAAATTTTTTAAATTTAATTACGCCAAATAAGCCACTGTCAGCTACAGTGTTTTTTCAGCCAGTTACAGTGCTTTTCAGCCATAAGCCATTTAAAATAAGCCCTTTTGAGCAGGGCTGTAGATCGGTTGGCTACTTCGTCTTCTCTATGTCTGCATCTTCTAAAAATCTTTTTCTAATTTTTTTTCTTTGTGTTTGTGTCTTCTAAAAATCTTTTCTAAATTTTTATAAAAAGCTACTTATTTCAATTATTACTATTCTATTTTAGCTAAAATCTAACAACCATTACTTATTCTATTTCAACTAAAAGACAAAAGCTTCATCCTATCAAAACAGACTTTAGTCTGTTTAACCACTATTTGCCTATTTCTAGATCACAAAAATTAAAATGGTAAGAGTTTCCACGGCATACTTACTGAGGGTTGTCGGCAAAGAGCATATACCAATTTGTTAGCGGTGGATCTGAAGTACATCATGTCACTTCACATGCCAGAAGGCAAAGAAAGGATGATGGCTTGCAAGAATCATGCATCATGTCACTTCACACCTCAGCTGTTGAAACTTCTTGTTGTCCCATGCAGATGCAGGTCCCATGCTCGATTTCCATCCAGGTAAACTTGGGGTTCACGGGGGAGAGTAAACTTGGGGTTCAAGGGGAAGAGTATTTTGTCTTAGCGGTGCCGTTGTAGGTCTGGTTCTACTTATCAGCTCAATCTTCACGTAAAAAATTGAATAGAAAGAAAATCTCCGTAAATTGAATCCTACTGCAGATCGATTGTTCAATAGGTACGGGTTGTACCAGCACTCAATAATGTCGATTAGCAAATAGGACCAGGTATATTAATTAGCTCTAGATGGCATAAGAGGTGTTTCTTTATTAAGCATCACTGGACATTAAATGTATAGCTGTTCTACTATGCAAGATCAATCTCAACCTTGATGTTGCATGTGACTATTGGATTTCCCTGTAATTTCCTAGGATGATCGATTGTGGAGTGTTGTGTACTATAGAAGAGTGTGCAGCAAACATATTCATGTTTAAATTATAAATACCAAACTTTTATAATACAAAAGATATTTCAAATAAACAACAGGCATGCCTGAGCATAGACGAGATCTAAAACCAGTAGTTGTCACTTTCTACGGTGTCTTCCCATGCTTCTTGTGGTGATGATTAAGCAAGCATGAGTACAATCATACTCAACAAGTCATGTGAAAATATCTACTTAATTATTTGCCAGGATTTCAATAAAACATGGTATGGGGCTCCATTAATACGGGTATAAATGCATATTTATTTGTAAGATCTTTGGGCTTGAAATACAAAACAATATTCTATTAAGAGAAAAGTGTATTTAACCAATTCACTCATCATCTTAAAATCCTTCAAATCTTACTTATGTCTTGTTGTTGGATTCACCTATTAAATATAACTTCATTGACCGGAAGCACAATGTATTCGAATACTGTATGTTATACTCTACAAAGTTACCCAGTTTTACCAACAAGATATCCTAAACTCATAATGTCATACATTAGATACACAACATGTTAGCCTGCAATTGAGTTGAGATAACAAAGTCGTTCACTGCTATGCTTGTTCTAGCTTCTACCCAGTAGGCTCATGACCATTCAACCTTTCTCGAGAATCCACTGGCCAGTGCAGAAATCGTGGCCCGACATTGAGTAGACATACTGTTGCGAAGAATGACAAGTGGCATTACTAGCCTAGCTTCTATCTCATCCCTTTCTCGCGGGCCATCCTGAAACACTAGGATAGTGGTCTCCCTGTAGATATTCGATCTGGTCAAACAGTGTACTAGACTAGGTTGAGAAGTTAAACTTATGGTTGAGCGAGATCTGTATCCTTTAGTTGGCATAAGAGTTTAGTCCTTACTTGCCATAGACAAGGCTATCATTCATAGACCATATGCATTACATCACAATACCACCAAAATCGTACCAAAACCTCAATACTAGGGTGAGGTCATGGGGCTCCAACCATCTAATGGCCACCCCCCAAGTAGCTTCAATCCTCACTTTCATTTTAAAGTCTACTAACATGAAGCCAAATAATTCTTACTAATATAAGTAAATCATTTTTATTATCATGCCTAATTACTATCCATCTATACGATGAACAAATTCCATTATTCATTATACCAATGTTGTCAAGGTGAATATAGCCTTCAAATATATAATGGCTTTTCAGTGGTAGGATCTAACTATTTATCATGTCATTTCAAACTATTATTTGACGAAAGTTTTTACAAAACTCATTTTGGAGTATTTTATAATTATTATTAGAGTATGCTCAAAAGGATAAAGAGGTATAGCAACATCATTTAAGTGGTATATAACAAGTGGGGATACGTACTCCCATGAGTATAGAATTATTTTCACACACATACACACACAGAGGCTAGCTAGCTTGCGGTTCTTGCCAGCGGCACCTCTGATAATGTCGAGGAGGACAACGATGTCGCAGGGCTACACGGAGTGCGAGAGCACCCACTATAGCGCCATCTGGAACTCGTTGCCACCGCCGTCGGCCACCATTATCACCTTCCTCCAACCGCAGCAACACCACCCTTCTCCTTCTCCTTCGCCTTCTACTTGCCATCATCACCACACTCATCCTAGCCGTCGCCATCACCGGAGGTCTACTTGAAGGCACATATCGGTAGCTAGGCAGGGGCAGCGTCATTGGACCAGATCCGGTTGAGCTAGAAGGACAGCAGCAATCTTGCCATTGTGGTCATGGATGGATGGTTTTAGTTGGTGGTGTTAGAGAGAAGTAGGAGACTAGAAGAGTGGCATGATTATGACTTATGGTTGTGGCTTATGACTTTTGGCCCTAGTACGAGTGTTCGTGTGAACAAATCAAAAGCTGATAAACTGATAGTGGCATGATTATGGCTTATGGTTGTGGTTTATGACTTTTGGCCCTAGTGCGAGCGTTCATGCGAACAAACTGAAAGTCGGTAAGCTGATAAGCCATTTTGAAACAGCGGCGGAAACATTGTCACATTTATTTGTTCGAGGAAAGTTATAAACCATAAGCCATAAACTGAAACGAATGGGGGCCAATAGCTGTAAGCTGGCTCATGACTCCATAAGGGGTAAAAATTTCCACCCCACCTACACGCGTGCCTTTTCTTTGTTATTTTTCTATTTTTTACTAATATATCTTTTCTCTAATTCTTAGACCTTTTGCGGCAAGAAAATATTAGATTTTTTAAAATAAAAAATTGAGAGACAACTATTTAGGGCTAACCATAGATTGTATTTAATTTAGAAGACAATTTCCATAAACAATTCAAATTTAAAATTTAGACACATTTGCTAGCTAGCTGTCCATAATTCTTTTAAAAAAACATCTAGATCAGAAGAGGTGGCGATCCTTAGATCATATAAATCATTACAATTTTGCTCATAAACAATAGAGTGATCCATGAAAGAGGAGCATGCAAGCCAAGGGACATGAGGGCATCCATTATTGTCAATCATCAAGGAGAAGCTGCTTAGCTTAGCCTAGGCTGCCGTTGGTGGCCATAAAGTCGGGCATTGTGGCATGATTTGCTAGCCAAGTGCAGGCAATGCTTGACAAATGTGTGCCCTTAACCAGCTGATATATAGGCATCTATCCATCAGTGCACTCATCTATCCATTGATCATATTTGTAGGATCGTATGGTACAATCAGAGAGGGTGAATAATTGCCTCCACTTTTTGATATCTGAAAAGAAATCTCAAACCATAAGAAAAAGCAATCCAAATTACCAAATGTAGATTTTGACCGCAAGTTGTTTGTCTGCTCGCTTGACCTCCTTTACACATGCTCGATGAACACTTCGATCATTTGACCGCTCACTACGACCACCTTTGTACGTGGTCGAAATCTCCCTCCACTCAAAAGCTTCAGCCGCTCGAACGAGAACATGTCAAAGACAATACCGCGCTCTGCTTGGTTGGATTTCTTAACCTGTCTCTTTTTTCTTTCTTAGCTATCCGAAAGCAAAATTAAACCAAATGACCATCTCTACCACAAAGAGTGCATTGATACTTGACAAGAAGTTGTATATGATGACTTGACAATACTCACTTTGGTAGAGGGATCCTTTGCTATACCAACAAATTTAAACATAATTTATTTTTCCCTAGATTTTATTTCAATCTTTCCTATTTTAAGAAGCCTAACAACCTTAGAGGGATTATTCTTGGCATGTTCAATAAAATTAAATCGTAGACCATGTTTTTTCACACTTGTTTTCAACTTGTATAGGATCATATTCAAATTTTCTTACCAAAAGAAAATCTCCCTAAAGTGTTTTTAAGATACTCATTTTCTTTAGCCAAAGCAGGATAGGCCATGCATTTAACAGACTCATTGGCAAAACTTTCAGAAGCACTAGGCCAAGTTAATTTGTCTTTTTCAGCAAAATCATTATGTTGTCTAATCAAAATTTCTATTTGATGTCGGGCTTAGGACAGTTAGAGCAAGAAAGAGTCTCATGATAAAGCATTTATTGAATTGAATCATGAGATAACTTAAGTCTAGATTGTAACAAATCACATTTGGAACATGTCTTAGAGGAGTTAGACTTAAACTTTTCAACTTCATCATTAGCAAGTTTAAACTTTCCATCACAAGAATCATATAGCATTCTGAGTTCATCAAATTTATCAGTTACAACTCTAAGTTGAACTAGGTTTGTTATATTAACTGATCTAGCAATTTCCAATTCAGAATGTAAAACTTGATAAGCTTCACAAGAATCCTCTTTAAGAATAGAAGCTTTAAGTCTATAAATCTCATAATTCAAGCTTTCAATAAAAAATTATTTTTTTCAATTTCTTTTTAGTCTTTTTTAATTCCATACCAAGTCTAACTAGACCATCTTCAAGCTGATCATATGACAATCTTACCTCATCGAGATCATTGTAGTTATCGTTGTTGTTGTTGTTTGCCATGAAGCACATGCCCGTGTATTCGTCATTCTTCTTTTTGCCTTTAGCATTATTATCATCGTGGTCATCATTGTTGCAACGTATTCCAGATCACTCAAATTGAGACGCTCAATAGTCGATATGATCTTTTCAGCAAATTTGCGATGAAAATTTCCACTCTTGGTGTTGTTGTTCTTCGACGGCCAACGACGATAGTTATTGTCTTCCTTGATCCCCTTCCCCTTGAGATTGGGGCAGTCTATCTTAATGTGGCCTGGCTTGCCACACTCATAGCATCTAATTGAACCTAAAGTGTTGCCTTGCTTTCTCATCCTCATATTGTTGAGTGCCTTGTATGCCCATGAGGAGATCAGCACCAAGTCCTCTTCAGGAAGCTCCTCGAACTATTCCTCTAAAAAGAAGTCAAAACAAACAAGGAAACACATAGCCATGCACTCAATGAAGTAGCCTACACGGGGTTAGCCACAAGCGCTAAAAATGAAGATTTATCAATCTTAGATGACAAAGCTTCCATCTCATATGTTTTCAATCTAGAATAAAGATCATTTATGGTTAAAGTATCTAGATTGACATTTTGATTAATAGTCGTGACAACCATTAACTACTCAGAACCTAAGGATCTCAAAATTTTAGTTGCATTATCTTCATCAGTAGGGGTAACATTAACACCATGCAAATCACTCAATATTTTCTCAAACTGAGCAAAAAGATCATCGATAGATTTACTAGGCTTCATAGCAAAATCATAATACTCTTTTTGATATAGATTTTTACGTACTTTCTTGATCTTAGTTGTTCCTTCATGATAATCGCAAAGAGCTTTCCAAATTAATCGGGCAGAAGTAATATGAGCTATACGATCAAAATCTTTGCGAGAGATTCCTTGAAATAACAGGTTATGAGCTTGAGCATTCACTCAAATCTACCGTTACACGAGGTGCGGTAGTACCGCCACACAAAGCAGTGGCGGATCCAGGATTTTTAGGATGGGTATTCGACTTCAGAACTAGATTGCTCGGTGCAAAGCTGCCCTTTTTTTCACGTCTCTGTGCAAAGCTGGCCTCTAATGTCACATCCCAGTGCAAAGCTGGCCTCTTTTGTGAAGTATGTACGCATAACTGTCATCTTTTTTTTGTGGTCACTGCATTAAGCTGCCCCGTTTTGCTATAAGTAGCACGGTTGAGGTCCCATGACATTGTAAATCGAACAAAGAAGTACCCTCTCTTTCGTGGTGAAACATACCATGTCGGAAGCCGAGGGGCCAGTGGGATTTGGGTCACCGAAGGATGACATTCCCTTAGAAAGGAGGGATATGTTCGGTCCACAGTACCGATTGATACCAAGTCGGCGTGCTCAACCAGCGTGGCCGAAATGCAGACACAATGAGTACGCGGTCATCCAGATCTTGGATTCCCCGAACGATGGTGGGCGACGTTTCTTCCGATGCTCACGCTCCGGGGTAAAAATTAGTAATATTACATTTTTGTATTGCTTATGGACCCGCGAAGTTTACCGTCCTTTTTTTTGCAGATGGCAAAATGCGACTTCTCCCGCTGGATCGACCCTCCTCATGAACGGTATGTTGATCGTTATGTGGATACATTATGGGCTCGAATATGGGACTTGGAGTACCGAATGGAGAGTCTCACTGAAGAGAACAACGACCTCCGCGAACAGATGCAACGCGAGAGGGGCAACGACGAGGTCGTGAATATAGGAAGCTCTTATGATCCCACATGTTGCTGTGCGAACCCGAGCTGCATATGTGCATGCCACTACCACAACGGCCAGCCACGTCCGAGGCGGCCCCCTCAGCAATTCTCTATGTGGGTGCTGTTGGAAATATGCCCTAGAGGCAATCATAGAGATGATGATATTTCGTTGTATCCATGATTTAATAAATGTTCCTTGAATATTGCCTTTGTATTGATTAACAAGTATGTGACTTGTTTGTGAAACTCTTTACTTGTATGGTTATTCTAAAGTTGTCCCTAGTCGAAGTTCATGTGTGGACACACGTGAATAATGGATTAGCACATGTATCGGTTGATGACCATGTTTCACAGGTCATAGACATGGAGATGTCAAACCAATAATGTGGACACATGTTTAGAACATGGGGTTGGACCGACCCAACATGAGACATAACAATTATACTTATGGTTCTCTCTCTACACAATGTGTACGCCTTGTCCTTAGACCTGAGATTGTCGCATGTACTTGAGATGTGAATCGACCTACTTAGGGGCTATCAAACGCTGCTCCGTAACTGGGTAGTTATAAAGGTAGCTTTCGGGTTTGTCATGAAGCATGCTGCGAGGCATGGTCAGTCGAGATGGGATTTGCCCCTCTCTACCTGAGAGAGATATCTCTGGGCCCCTCGAGTGATCGGATCCAGAAATGCATGGCCATGCTACTTAAGGTTAAGAGTTAACCTAGTAAGGGATTCCGGATCACAGGGGCTCGACCAAAAATCGTGAGGCAAAGGGATTGGCATGTACATAAAGTTGTGATGGTTCGTTCGATATGATCTTTATGTATGTTTAGGAGTTGGCACGCCTTGCTAGAGGCCGCTACCAACTATTGACCGAGTAGGTAAACTCGTGTCATGTCTAAACATACGTGAACCCATAGGGTCACACACTTAAGGGTGAAGCCTAATTCGGATTGGATCCGGTTGGACTGGGTATTGAGTCCTAATGGGCCTCCATTCGCTGAAGCCCATTATAAGGACGTCTATAAAAGGAGGGCTAGGCGCACGGGGTAGAAGGTGGATTTCGTGACCTCCTCAAACCCCGCCGCCACCCTCCCACGCCACGGCGCCGCGCGATCTAGTAATCCGCGCGCGTCGCTTCCTCCCGTGTGGATACCTTTTGGCGCGCCGCATCCGTAGCGTTTGGACGAACCGCAAGAGAGGAGTTGTACGTTGGACGCCGCGACGAGGACGAGGAAGTAGTACGACTACTCGCCCGACGTCTTTGCATCGACGAGTACGACTACTCGCCCGACGTCTTGCATCAATTCCGCACCGCGTCTAGTGGTAATTCCGTGATCTATAACTGCGCAGTGATCTTGGTTTACGGGCATAATTTTTATTAATTTGCGCTAGCGTAGCCTAGCCGTAGTCCTTCGATGGTATCGAGCCATTCTTTGTCATGTTATAGGTTGGGTGATTTGCATATGGCGATATGTAAGTCGTTATGATCGATGTGATCGATTGTATAGTTCTGGTAATGGATAGATCTGGTTTCCGTGATCATTCTGCTAAGGTCGTGCCACAACATACCCCTACCGGTCGGTATCACCATCGGGGTAGACAGTGACACGTAAAACCGATTGCGGAATGCGAAGATCAATATGATTGGTCGAATCGGAACCTAGATTAATAATCGATATTCCGTGATTGTGCTGCTAAGGTCGTGCCACAACATACCCCTACGGTCGGTATCACCATCGGGTAGACGGTGACACGTAAACCGGTTGCGCACGCGAAGATCAATGCAAATTGGTCGAATCGGAACAATAGTCGATTTGGGGTAAATATGATTTGCCGATCAAAATCCTAAGTAAAAATTGCATAGATTGGATCTCTGTTTTTTTACAATAGTCGATTTGGGGTAAATATGATACCGATAGGCGCTGCCCTTCGAACCCTGATGGGGAAACCCCTCGACCCCCTTATCCGGTAGATTGCGAATCTATGCATAACTTGTTTTTGCAGGATGTATGTGACCAGTATGGCCTAATGTGTATGTGATGCATGTTTGTAATATTTTCATGACTGCGTGTCGTGGGTTCTGCAACATGGCTGGAGCCATTGTGTTGTCAAAGTATTGTATTAACGGACCTGCGTGCCGACTTGTGATGATTCCTTGTATCCTTGTATTTGATTACTAGCTGTTATGAGTAATAGCTTATATTAGTACTCGGAGGACACATCACTTGGAGGATGGCACACATTAACCATGGAGATGGAGATCATCATGGTGGATGATTCTATGGCGATGGAGATCACCATGAGAAAATGGGCCATACTTGAGTCACAAGCTGTGTGAATGCTATTCTGTTTGTTTTACTCCTATGCATGTTTGAATGGTAGAAGTATAACGATCCTCACAAAATGTTAAGTTAAACATATGCCCTCCCAACTAAACCTGCACCATCCCATGTCTTGTAAATTGATGGTGGGTCTATAAAATTAGGGCACCATCGACTTTCCTTGACTAGATGGGTTTGTATCGGATACATACATGCATAAGGGTTTGTGAACTTAACAAGGTTATCATAAAGGTTATGGGCCTTGGGGCATAAAGGTTGGGCGCCGAGGCATAGAGATGTCACCCAACAACAAGAGTCATATAGAGATATGATTAGTAAGATGTTACTTACCGAATTACCTTGTCTCCTAGCGGTGATGCAAAAGCTCACTAGTAGACTAGTTAATTGCGGATCTTGAATCGCTAAGAATCAATAGAGGATATTGATTTTAGTGGGAGTACATTCTATTAAATTTGTTTAATACGTTTACTCTATCATGGTTCTATTTGTCTTAGTATTTTGCATTTTCGTTGTAGATCAATGGCATCTAACAACGCGCACACCCTTTTGCTTTGCGATCGATTCTTGAGAAAGAAAAATTAAATGGAACAAACTATTCGGATGGGTCCGTAACTCGAGAATTGTTCTCGTGGCGGATAAAAAGGAACACGTTCTAGACACCCAAATCCCGTAAGAACTCACGACAATGCGATCGCTGCACTGTTAAAAATGCCTACAAGAAAGCATGTGATGACTCTCTTGAGATTAGTGTCTTATGCTTGCATGCATGGAACCCGACCTTCAAAAGCGGTTTGAGGATCGGAAGCGTATGATATGATCATGGCGCTTAAGGACATGTTCCGCACACGTGCCGGACTGAAAGGTTCAATGTGTCTAAGGCTTTTCTCGAATGCAAGTTAATGTAAGGTGCACCCGTAGGCCCACATGTGATCAAAATGGTTGGTTACAATGACTTTGGATAAACTTGGTTTTCCAATTAGCCAAGAGTTGGCAATCGATTTCATTTTGGCGTCTCTACCACCTAGCTATGGACATTTCATTTCGAACTACCATATGCATGGGGTGGAAAAGGGCCTTAATGAGCTTTGTGGGATGCTCAAAAAGCAGAGAGTGACATTAAGAAGTGTGCGGGGCCTAGCCATGTGATGGTCGTGCGAGAACAAGTCTAGCTTCAAGAAAAGGGTAAGCGGTCATGGGCAAAGAATAAGGGCAAGGTTAAAGATATGATCTCAAAACCAACGCCTAAGCCTAATATCGACTCGAGCCGAGACAAGATGCTTCTATTGTAAAGAGACTGCCACTGGAAGAGAAGCGCAAGAAGTACATGGATTCCGAGGAATGCAAGAAGAAGGTCGAAGTAAGACTTCCACCCATGGTACACTTGTCATAAATGTTTTAGACATTTTTCTTGCTGATTCTCCTATTAACTCTTGGGTATTTGATACCGGATCAGTTGCTCACATTTGCAACTCGATGCAGGGGCTAATAAGAAGTAGAGGAGTCGCAAGAGGTGAAGTTGATTTTCGCGTCGGAAATAAAGCAAGGGTTGCTGCGTTGACCGTCGGCACCATGCAACTTCAGCTTCCTTCAAGATTTATTATGGAATTGAATAATTGTTATTATGTTCCTAGTATGAGTCGAAACATTTTATCCCCCTCATGTTTGATGAGAGATGGTTATTCATTTGCAAGTAAAGACAATGGTTGTTTGATCTCTAAAAATGAAATGTTTGTGGCTTTTGTGCCCATTGTGAATGGGTTATTTATTTTAAATCTTGATGATGCGCCCATCTTTAACATAAATGCTAAAAGACTTCGACCTAATGATTTGAATCCCACCTATGTTTGGCATTGTCGTTTGGGTCACATAAGTGAAAAGCGCATGAAGAAGCTCCATGATGATGGTCTTCTAACTTCGTTTGATTTTGAATCATACGAGACATGTGAAGCTTGTTTGCTTGGTAAGATGACCAAGTCACCTTTCAAAGGTTCTTTTGAGAGGGCATCGACTTGTTGGAAATCATACATACCGATGTATGTGGACCAATGAGCACGATCGCTAGAGGTGGATTTCATTACTTCATAACTTTCATCGATGATTTTAGTAGATATGGCTATGTCTACTTAATGAAGCATAAGTCCGAAACTTTTGAAAAGTTCAAAGAGTTCCGAATGAGGTTGAAAATCAACGTGCCAAGAAAATTAAGGCTCGCGATCTGATCGTGGTGGCGAGTATTTGAGTCATGAATTTAGCAATCATCCAAGAGTTGCGGAATTGTTCCACGCCTAACACCGCCCGAACGCCTCAAAGAAATGGGGTATCCGAGAGGCGTAATCGGACCTTGTTGGACATGGTTCGATCGATGATGAGCGATCAGATCTACCATTATCATTTTGGGGTTACGCCTAGAAACGGCAGCTTTCACACTTAATAGGGTACCGTCTAAATCCGTAGTTAAGACACCATATGAGATATGGGTAGGAAGAGTCACGCTTGTCTTTTCTAAAGATTTGGGGATGTGAGGCATTTGTCAAAAGACTTAAGTCGGATAAGCTCACACCCAAGTCGGATAAATGCATTTTCGTGGGATATCCAAGGAAACCTTGGATATTACTTTACAACCGACTAGAGGGCAAAGTGTTTGTCGTCAGTGGTGTTTTCCTAGAGAAAGAGTTTCTCAACAGGAGACAAGTGGAAGAACGGTGCAGCTTGAAGAGGTTCAAGATGAACCAATCGGGAAGACTCGACGAATGATGCCCACGTGGCGTAACAAGTTGAGGAACCCATGGCAAAGGAAGCACCACCACCACGAAGGTCGGAAAGGCTCCGCAATATGCGAGATATGTTATTGTTAGACAATGATGAGCCTACGACCTATGCGGAAGCAATGATGGACCAGACTACGAGAAATGGCATAGTGCCATGAGATCCGAGATAGCATCCATGGGAGACAATCAAGTTTGGAACTTGGTTGACCCACCTGATGGTGTTAAAACCATAGAGTGCAAATGGATCTATAAAAGAAGATTGATATGGATGGAAATGTTCATATCCATAAAGCTCGACTTGTCGCAAAGGTTTTCGGCAAGTTCAAGGAGTTGACTACGATGAGACCTTCTCACCGTAGCGATGCTTAAATCTATACGGATCATTCTAGCTATTGCTGCATATTTCGACTATGAGATATGGCGATGGATGTCAAAACGGCTTTCCTTAATGGAAATTTAACCGAGGACATGTATATGATACAGCCCGAGGGTTTTGTCGATCCAATCAATGCTAGAAAAGTATGCAAACTTCAAAATCCATTTATGGATTGAAGCAAGCATCTCGGAGTTGGAACATTCGCTTTGATGAAGTGGTCAAAGGGTTTGGCTTCATCAAAAGCGAAGAAGAATCTTGCGTTTACAAGAAGGCAAGTGGGAGCTCGCTCGTATTTCTAATCTTATATGTAGATGACATATTACTGATTGGAAATGATATTCCTATGCTCGAGTCCGTTAAGACCTCACCGAAAAATAGTTTTTCAATGAAGGACTTAGGGAAGCGGCATATATTTTGGGTATTAAGATCTATAGAGATAGATCAAAAGGATAATAGGATTAAGCCGAGTACTTACATTGACAAAGTGTTGAAACGGTTCAACATGGAGGAGGCAAAGAAAGGGTTCTTGCCCATGTCTCATGGCATAAATCTTGGCAAGACTCGGTGTCCTTCGACAACCGATGAGCGAGATCGCATGAGTAAGATTCCATATGCTTCGCCATTGGATCTATCATGTATGCTATGATATGTACTCGCCAGATGTTTCCTATGCTCTAAGTATTACAAGCAGATACCAGTCGATCGGTGAGAGTCATGGACAGCGGTTAAAAACATCCTCAAGTATTTGAGAAGAACTAAGGATGTGTTCCTAGTCTACGGAGGTGAGGAAGAGCTCGTTGTAAATGGTTACACCGATGCAAGCTTCCAAACCGACAAAGACGATACAAATCGCAATCGGGTTTTGTGTTCATTTTGAAAGGTGGTGCGGTCGGTTGGAAGAGTTCCAAGCAGAGATCGTTGTCGACTCTACAACGGAGGCCGAGTACATTGCGGCTTCAAGCAAAGGAAGGTGTTTGGATAAGGAAGTTCATTTCTGAACTAGGTGTGGTTCCTAGTGCGTGCAGTCCTCTGGATCTTTATCGTGATAACAAGTGGGGCCATTATGCAAGCCAAGGAGCCAAGGAATCACCAAAAGAACAAACACATATGCGGCGGTTTCATCTCATTCGAGAGATCCTCAATCGAGGAGATTTAAAGATATGCAAAATACATACGGATTTGAATATTTCAGATCCTTTGTGAAGCCTCTCCCACACCCTAAGCATGAGGCGCACACAAGAGCTATGGGTATTAGATATCTTCTAGATTGACTCTAGTGCAAGTGGGAGATCATGGAAATATGCCCTAGAGGCAATCATAGAGATGATGATATTTCGTTGTATCCATGATTTAATAAATGTTCCTTGAATATTGCCTTTGTATTGATTAACAAGTATGTGACTTGTTTGTGAAACTCTTTACTTGTATGGTTATTCTAAAGTTGTCCCTAGTCGGTTCATGTGTGGACACACGTGAATAATGGATTAGCACATGTATCGGTTGATGACCATGTTTCATGTGTCATAGACATGGAGATGTCAAACCAATAATGTGGACACATGTTTAGAACATGGGGTTGGACCGACCCAACATGAGACATAACAATTATACTTATGGTTCTCTCTCTACACAATGTGTACGCCTTGTCCTTAGACCCGAGATTGTCGCATGTACTTGAGATGTGAATCGACCTACTTAGGGGCTATCAAACGCCGCTCGTGAATCGGTAGTTATAAAGGTAGCTGGTTTGTCATGAAGCATGCTGCGAGGCATGGTCATCGAGATGGGATTTGCCCTCTCTACCGAGAGATATCTCGGCCCTCGAGTGATCGGATCCGAAATGCATGGCCATTCTACTTAAGGTTAAGAGTTAACCTAGTAAGGGATTCGGATCACAGATCGAGAAAGAGTGGTCAGCTTGGAGCTCACCAAATATCGTGAGGCAAAGGGATTGGCATGTACATAAAGTTGTGATGGTTCGCTCGATATGATCTTTATGTATGTTTAGGAGTTGGCACGCCTTGCTAGAGGTCGCTACCAACTATTGACCGAGTAGGTAAACTCGTGTCATGTCTAAACATACGTGAACCCATAGGGTCACACACTTAAGGGCTGAAGCCTAATTCGGATTGGATCCGGTTGGACTGGTATTGAGTCCTAATGGGCCTCCATTCGCTGAAGCCCATTATAAGGACGCCTATAAAAGGAGGGCTAGGCGCACGGGGTAGAAGGTGGATTTCGTGACCTCCTCAAACCCCGGCCGCCACCCTCCCACGCCTCGGCGCCGCGCGATCTAGTAATCCGCGCGTCGCTTCCTCCCGCACGTGTGGATACCTTTTGGCGGCGCTGCATCCGTAGCGCTTGGACGAACCGCAAGAGAGGAGTTGTACGTTGGACGCCGCGACGAGGACGAGGAAGTAGTACGACTACTCGCCCCGACGTCGTGCATCGACGTAGTACGACTACTCGCCCCGACGCGTGCTGCATCAATTCCGCACCTGCGCGTCTAGTGGTAATTCCGTGATCTATAACTGCAGTGATCTTGGTTTATGGGCATAATTTTTATTAATTTGCGCTAGCGTAGCCTACCCGTAGTCCTTCAGGTGCCACGAGGCTCGTTTGGCATGTAGGTAACGAGGGTTATGGTTATGTCGTATTTTAGTTCATGTATGTGTTGAATTAAATTGTTGGGTGTACTACTTTCCATAAATTCTGTATGTGCAATGTATGTGTTGTTTCGTGTTGTAAGTGCGTGACGCCTTCATTTTCTGTGACCTTCATATTCTGTGGCCTCTTTCCATAACGATGTAATGTGCAACGTTGTTAAGCATGTGATGGATTGGTTGTTATCTTCGTAGAGTTGTTATCACAAGCCACAAAAAATGCAATACTGAGCAAAGATGCCCCGTTTTGTCATCCCACTGGGCAAAGGTGGCCTCTTTTGTCATGTCACTGCGGAAAGCTGGCTCGTTTTGTCTAGTCACTGGGCAAAGCTGCCTCGTTTTGACATGTAACCTAGCAAAGCTGCCCTCTTTTGTCATGTCGCTGAGCAAAGCTCCCCCTTTTTCTGAGGTCACTACGCAAAGCTGGCATGTTTTGTCTCCGCACTGAGCATGGTGTGGGGTCCAGACTTGTGTTCTCTTTCAATATTTTGTGTACGCCCAATGTATGTGCTTGTTCGTGCTGCCATTGCTCGATGCATTCTTATTCTGTGGTCTTTGTGCGTGAGGCTGCCCCCACTGTGCTATAAAGGAGCCATTCCTCACCTAGTCCCTTGCCTTGTTATCACTCACCTTGTGAATTAGTTGTTCCCAATCTGTGTAGTTTTGTTTTGTGCACACTCCCCCGGACTAGGCAATGAGTCACCTGAGCACCTCTTCATCGGCACCCACTGTGATGTGCCCAAATTGCAACACGGTGGTTAGACGTAGGACATCACAGACGGCCGCGAATCCTGGGCGACACTACTACAAGTGCCCTCATCACTCGGTGAGTCAGATTGTTTCGGGTTCATTCAAATCGTGGTGGTATGTTTAAAAATCTTCTGGTCATGGAATCGCAGGAAGCTCCTGGTGGTTGCCGATTCTGGGTGTGGGAGAATGAAATGGGAAATCCGTGTGCGCACGTCTCGGTCTCTCCCTGGCCCACCTCAACTGACCATGCGTCCAACGTGTACCCATTGTGGGCGCATCAACGGGGTTGTCGCCATCATCGAGGCCGTACAACTGCGGGATGAGGTCATAAGGGTGCACAGCACGACCAAAGGAAGGCCTGCCAACGGGGAAGTGTTCCCATGACCACAACTGAAGGAGAAGGTAGCAGGCGGCTAGGACCGGCTCGCCGGCCGCGCTACGCTGCGAGGCATCACACAAGCCTCGGTATGTGGCGCTAAGAACTGCTGATCCCCAGCTATACTGTGGCTACTGACCAGGCCAGCCATCCGCCAAGGACTCGCTAGTCAGATGTAGCTAGGCCGCACGGAGTCTCGGTCGTGCTAGGGAACAAGATCCACCCGAACAGATATAGCAGGTATGCAACGAAGTGTGTCCGCACCACATCCTCATCTGCGTCTGCAGGACAGGTCATGTAGCGACGAAGCCATCCATGTGGCACCCCAGCTGCATTGTCTCGGATCGGATGACCGAACTGGTGACCCAGACAGACCTTCCAATCTGCTGCCTTTAGGGGTGGCACCATAGCAGCACCACGGACGGGTAGACCTGTAATCATCGTGACATCCTGCAGAGTAACCATCATCTCCCCCCACCGGAAGTGGAAGGTGTGAGTCTCCGGCCTCCATCGATCAACAAGAGCGGACATCAGTGGCGCATCATACTGGAACCCATGCGGTAGATCCAACATGCGGGCAATGGGCGCAGACCGTGTCCCGCAAAGAGGGATGTACCGCCGTCGAGACGCCAGATTCTCTGGGGCCCCTAAGGACGAAGCAAGGAGGCCCGTGTGCGTCTCGCACAACCACACATGGCATCGGTGGTGCTCGCTCCAACGGGGTCTAAATACCAACGCCATGTCCCGCCAAATAAGGATAACAAGTTAGTGTACATTATAATAAAATGTGCAACAAATAACAACATAATTAACAACAAATATAATGACAGCGAAACGTACGGAATGTACCAAAACATACATAAAATGTGCACACGAATATGACCCACACGACAAGGAAACATATGGAATGTGCGAAACATACATAACATGGTAATGTGCAAGACATAGCTACATCGAGCCAACAATTCAGCGTACACCTCCTGAATAATACATTACATATGGATTGTGGTTGGTACTACGGAGCGTTGCTTGATGCCGGCTGTTTGGGCACCGACCGAGGAGTGGCCAATCGTCTTGCATAGCCTACACTTCGCGCGCCAACACGATCCCCTCATCGGCTCTCATCCATGTCGCTGCGGATGCGACGCTTTGTCGCCTTCCACGACCGACATGCTTGATGCATCGTTGGACACCCACTTTATCTCCCCGCCATAATTCCTCGTAGTGCATGTCTACCCCGTAGGAATGGAACTCGCACTCCTGTGTTGCATACAAGTGCTGCATGTCGTAGTACTTGGAGATGTACTATGTCGACGCTGTTCCATACAAGCGCAGCCGCGCACACATGGGAGCATGGCTTATGCGAAGTCGGGCTTGTTGCGGTGCAAGATGCTTCATCACCAATCGTGCATACCGCTGCGCCCCTCTAATGTGACCCATGACATACTTCTGCCTTAGGCGGACCTCAAACTTCCTCCTTAAGCCATCAATGGGGTGAGCAATGTGGGATCGAGCCTTCTCCATCTTCCTGTCCATGAAGGCCTGCATGACCTCAGAGTATTGCTTGTTTTCCTCAAGGTGCTTCTGCGCCATCATGGCTCTATTCACAAAGTACCCGACGGTATGGTTCCAAGTCTCGGCCACGATTGCCGTGATCGGCAGGGATCTGACACCCTTCAAGACACCATTGTAAACCTCGGACATGTTGGTTGTCATGATCCCATACCTTGCCCCACCGGTGTCGTGCAACAAAGACCACATTTCCAAGTCGTGCATTGACTGAACCCATTGTGAGAATACCCGACTCTTGTGGAGCCCTCCACGGCCCTCGCTCAGATGCACATGCTTCGTAGCCTCCGATCGAGCCGCCTCCACAAGGTGTCGAACTTCCGCTTCGTTCTGCATGCATAGCTTCTTGAACATCTTCATTAGGTCCTTGCTACGGAACCTTCGTGGAAGTTCGCCGCAATATGCCTCATGCACCGCCGTTCTTCACATTAGTCCACCGGAATGGGGCTGCGTCCCATTTCGCAACGTCGCAACGCAGCATAAAGAAGCTTGCATTGCGGTCGGAGATAAGGCACACTTCAGGCGTTCTTGCACTACGCATGCTTCAAATTGCAAAGGAACCAAAGCCGCCTATCTGTATTCTCGTTCTCCACAATTGCAAATGCCATCGAGTAATCGGTCATTTGCATCGCTGCAATCGCGTGAGAATTGTACCCTTGTACTTGCCGGATAGGAACGCCCCATCTACGGTTAGCACCGGACGGCACCACCGAACCCTTGTATCGCTCGATGGAAGGCCCGTAACACCTGTCAAGAATGAAACGATTCGGGCCTCCGTAGGATGAACCTCTCACGCTCGCTTATGTATGTGCCTAGGTTTGATTGTGAAATTTGATGCGGCATTCTTGGGACCAGGTCGTACGCCTCCTCGTACGTCCCATACATACCGTGCAACACCTTTCGCTTCGCCCGCCATACCTTCTTGTAGCTCACTTCGTAGCCCGCCGTGTTCGCTACTTCTGCCATTAGAACCTTCGGGGTAATTGACACATCCGCCTGGACGAGGTGCGTGACCAGCTCCACAACATACGATGATGTCATGTTGCCGTGTCTATGTACTGGCCCCGCAAGCTCGTAATTGTGATCTTGCAGCACCGTTATCCGGAACTCAGTGCCAACGCCCTTGTACCGTTGTGCACGGACTTTGCCACCACATGACCCGTCGACACACTTCACAATGTACGTGTCCGGCTTTGACTTGTGGACCCGACACGTCCGCTTATGTTGACAAAGATGTCTAGCAATAGCTCTTTGGACAAGACTCTTATTACGGAAGCACCGCCCCAAAAGAGTGCGCCTCCTCGAACCCCATTTCTCCTCCTCCGCTGGTGGCAGAACTAGGCTGCTGCTGCGATGTCGCCCGCCTGACGACACGTGACGCACTGGCCCGTCGTCACAACACGACCTACCACCCTTTAGTTGCACCTTTGCCATCCTCGTCCTCTCCGGAATCGCTGCTTCACCTCCTCATCCTCCTCGCTGCCTCTTCTTCCACTGGTCCCCAAGATACTCATGATGATCAATACGGGCGGCCCACCACCTCTCGCCCACACCTTCGTTGGGCTGGAAATTGTCCGCACGCCTCCGCCGCCTTCATCACCCACTTCCTCGCCCACATGTTCTCCCGCAAGCGTCTTCATGACCGCCGAGATGAACCTGTGCATCGCATCTCCACCGGCGGATCCGAACCAACCATGGCCGATGATTCGCCTCTCCACGAACTCGACATACACCATTGGCTCGCCATATATCGCAAAGATCGTGGTTGCACACGACCTCCATGTAGTTCGCCCATGACGCATCATTGGTCACCTTCAGAGGTTGTCATATGCTCTCCCTTCCATCATCCACCATTAAGGCATAGACTGCCTCGATCCGTAACTTCTTCCTTGCGATCTGTCGATCGAACGCTGAACGGACACACCTCCGTAGCTCAGACAAGCTCATGGTGCTCAGACCGGGTGCCCGGATCACGGTCCGCTCGCAATTTGACAGGTCCGCCCCATACGGCCCATCACGTACGAGACCACTCCCATAAAACATGAACAATTGTTCAATGCCAGCCATTGCGTACCTAACATAAGTGCATAATCAACCATTTTAGTACACAGCATGTAACAATCGTATCATGTAATTAACACTTTCGATTAGTATATGTTTTGTATTTCTAAATCTACGATTTATTTGTAACTATTTTACTTTCAAATTGTACCATACATCAAATTAAATATACATATCATTTTTATTTCCATCAAATGACCTTCATACTACGGTCATTCACTAAGCATACTAATTATACAAATTGTCTCTAATCTAACTACTACAAATTTACCACCTACAAATGCTCCAACATAAATATTTACTTTTTCAACACATACACATTATTTACACTGCAATCTTTTCTAACTTTTACTTAATATAGTCTTTTCTAACTTTTTAATTCTAATCTACCAAATTTATTTCTAATTTATTTTAATCCTAGTACTATTGTTATCACCTACAATTGCTCTAACATAAATATGTGTTTTCTCAACGTCTACACACTACAACTTCATATTTTCCACCTAACTGAAACTACTTTACAGTACGTATGTTTACAAAAAAATGAAACCCTACATACACTACAATACATCATGCTAAACATATGCAAGATTTGCTATACATACATAGCGTATAAAAAATTGACATAAAATAACAGTAACACAAGATGGTTTCGTTAATTAAGGCCTAATGACATACATAAAATTATAGTTGCATGGGCAAAAAACTTACCTCTTGTTGATGCTCACGAGACGATCTACAACTTTTGTACTTGCCAAACCACGATTCCAAACGAAACAACTCAACTCTTCCCGCGCTCCTCACTTTTCTTCAGCAAAACTAACTACATTACAATACGTAACTTCAACATAAAATACGACATTATCTACACTACAATAAAGCATGCATCATATGTGGATTTTACCTACACATACACAATGTATGACACATTGGCTTATAATACATATGTTCACATAAAGAATACCTACAAATACATAACCTACCAAATATTGACATGGCGTATCACACATAATCATAAAATAACATTACCAAACGATGGTTTGTGCTAATTGACTAATTATGGACTAATCACATACATAAAAATTTAGTTTCGCGGGCACAAGACTTACCTCTTCTTGAAGCTCACGACACGATCTACAACTTTTATACTTGTAAAATCCGCTGATTCCAAACAAAAACTACTCAAATCTCCGTGTTTTCACTCATCTCTTCCCTTCGCTTTCTCCCTCGCTCTATCTTCACTTCAGCTGCAAATGAGTGTTCTGCCTTCGACAACAGTTTTTCTCCCTCCCTTGCGCTGTGGTTCCGAGTTTTTAAGTGTGCATTCAGCACTCATGGAGAGGGGGCCGTTCCTGCCCTAAAGACACGTGTGCGAGCGGACAGGAGAAAGCAGTGCGCGCTGGGGGCTTTTCCTTCTTTCGGCGGACGGACGGGACGTGGCAGAGCGATTCCCGCGGTCGGCAAATATTCGCGCGCTGGGGGACGGAAGTCGCGCGGTCGGGAAATGAATCGCGCGGTCGGCGGGGCAGACGTGCGCTCGGGCGCCAAAACGCGCGGTCAGCGGGGCATACGCGCGCTCGGGGACGGGAGGTCGCGCACGGGCGCTGGCGGCAGCGGCGGGTCGTGGCGGTCCGTACCGCACGACCCGGTGAACAAAGGCGGATCGCGGCGGTACTGCATCGCACGATCGGCACGGGCGCAGCTGGAGCAACGCGCGGTCGGGAGGGGTCCTGTTTTGGAATTTTTTCCGTCGGAGGGCCAAAAGTGGAATTTCGATTGCACAGGGGTCCAACAGTGTCCAAAATTCTCCAGTTGCTCCTCCATGAAGATTCCTAAGCCATACATGACAAGTACGAGCATGAGGACCCTATCCTACCAACTAGGTCATGGCAAGTACACAGGAGATCCATCTGACAAATTTCGGTGTATGTTTTAGCATTTCTCTTCTGACTTCTTGAGAATTTTGAGCGAAGAATAAAATAGATGAATCTGACCAAGTATATATGAGGGTCTACACTTGGGTTGAAAATTGCTGTGAGCTTAAGCCTTGCTAATAATGTTTTATTGGAAGGCTTACAGATAAGCTTAATCCCCATTTGTGTCTATCTATTAATCTACATCATGAAGATAAAGAATTTTTCCCACCAACTTATTTACAACCTTATATGACTAATGCATTGCTTCAAACCCACATTACCAGCATTCTGGATAATGGTATACAAGAACCACTTGTATCTCTCAGTAAATAATCCAGTTGAGACCAAAATGATTATTTTCCAGAAGTGACTCATTGTACAACTTTTAAGGTAAATATAGGGCTTAATTGATTTGTAATTCCCCACTACTTCAGTCCTAAACCGCTAAGCATATAATTTCTAGAAATGTGCAGCTTAGTCTTTTTTAGGGTCCCCAACTACTGTTTTCCATTTTTTTAGGAAAGATAAAAGGCATGGAGACTCTAGTTATAATTTGTCTAACACAAAGTATAATAACCGCATCGCTATAGTGCCAATTGATCTGCTAAATACATTTAAAAACTTTTTTTGTAGAAGAGCTCTATGTTTTTATGGTCAAAAATATTTTCTTATTTTCATTACCTTTGGCTCTTTTGTAGAGCTTCAATGCTAGACCTCAACTTGATGTGGTCATAATAGTCCATGCTCCCCTGCCCAGTACAAATCAGATTCCTCAGTAAGGTAAAGAGCACAGCAATAGACAAGTACAATGTTAGAATATATATATTGATCATTACAGAATATAGAGTGATAATCATAGCTTCAGAGGATTATACAATATATGTTGCAATAAACTTTCCACCTTCCTACCTCCTGCTCAGGGTACTCTTCAATCACATTTCCTTCAGAAAACAAATATCTCCCATATCGTTCAAGGATTCTCTCCATGCTGTAATGAAATAAGAAAATTGATTCGACAAAATATATGTGCAAATTTAGTTATAAACAATTCAACATGAAAAGGCTTATATATTTTCATCCGACATGACCAACGTAAAGATCTCTATCGTCTGCATTAAGACCACTGGCCCACATATCATATAGACACGAACATATATGAGAGTAAAGGGAACAATCAAGTCTTCCCAAGGAAGGGTGGGATCCATCATCCTTCAAACAGTTCTCCTTTTTTTCTCAATGTACATTTCATGCATTCAGTACTAGTAGCAGGCACAGCAACAGTTATAAATACTAAGCAGTAACAGTAACGAAAATAGTGCGTGGCCAGACAGGCCAGTGTCCTTGCAGCTCTAATAATGTCTAAGATCAAACACTTTTCAAAGTAGTATGTGTCTTTGTTTCCAAATTCGAAGTTGCAACACTAAAAATAGGTTAGTTAATTTGTGTTAGATACTCCGTACAGTATGGTCAGTTTGTCACTGTTTATGTAGTCACGAGACAAAAAAAAAACTTGGGTCTTATCACACCTTGAAAGGCCATCAGTGCTTCCATACATGCCTAACTAATTAAGCCCCATAAAATCGAAAATGCTACAGAGAAAATTGTACGAAGTAATAGAAAATTCCTACTCACGTATGAAGTTACTGGCAAACGGTCCCTCCTGACTTGCACTCATCGGTAGGACCCACCTGTCAGTGGTTCTACCTACCGGTTACATATACAGTTGTATCATTAAAACATGGAACTAGTCTATTTTTAGCTCTTGAACTATGGTCAAAATCTAATTTTCATCTCGAACTCGAAAACCGGTTACTTTTACCACCCCCAAAACTTTCAAATCTACACAAATAACCTGTCGATCCAATTCCACCCCGGTTAGGTGAAAATAACCGGTTTTTTAGTTCAAGATGAAAATTAGACTCACTCTGACCAAAGTTCATAAATTAATTAAAGAATTAATTTGCTAATAGGTACTAGTTTTTATCCATACACCTTTTGGATCGTTGATCGACTCCAAAAATTTTGCATTCTCCACTTTAAGGTTTCACCCGGGCGTAACTCTATATTTTTTTTGGATGATAGTGGCTGATAGCTATACAGTGAAGCAGCAATGGTGTTACTAAGGAGTGGTGGCGGCAGGCTATGTGATTGTGAGAGATATGTGAGTAGAATGATAAGGAGAGTTTTGATTTCGGAAGATACGAATCTGGAGGTGATCGAGACTGATCTTAGCACTACAACCGATCGATCATATAGGCACTTCTAGTTGGACTTATATTTATATTATTTAAATATAAATAATTGGGCCCAAATGAAGCCTTGGAGTGGAGAATGCAAAAAATTGAAGTAGATCAACAATACAAAAGGTGCATGGGTGAAAACTGATACCTGTTAGCAAATTAATGCATTAATTAATTTATTAGAAAAGGTACATTTTTGCCATTGAACTTTGCTTGAGTTCAATTTTCACCCTGAACTTGAAAAGCAGTTGTTTTTCACCCCTAAGCGGGTGGAATTGAGTCAGAGGGTTATTTATCCAGATTTAAAAGTCAGAGATAAAAAAATAATCGGTTTTTAAGTTCAGATGAAAATTAAACTTCTACCGGAGTTTAAGGGTTAAAATTGGACTTTCCTTAAAACGTCTGCCTTGTGATTTTAGTTCTCATCACATATGCATACGCACACAAACAATGAAACATAATGTAGAGGCACAAAACGTCCAATTCATATATAGTCAACAAAAGTAAAAAAGTTGGTCGACCTACAAAGAAAAGAAAAGTACGTGTCAGCATGTTCCATGTGTACATGTGTGTGCATGCACACTGCCCACACATGCACTGCATAGCAACAGTAGACACTTTATATATTATTTATTTTATGTGATTGAGTAGAAGGGTAGAGGAGTACTACAGCTCCAACATGCAGCAGCACACTGTGCCAGTTAGGGGTGGAAAACGGTAATGGATAATTCGTTTTATCCGATATTCGTATCCGAGAAAAATCCGAATATGGTAAGCAAAATCCGTATTCGAGAATATTCGTATCCGTATTTGAGAGTATTCGTATTCGAGAATATTCGTATCCGTATCCGTATTCGAGACTATTCAATTCGTATTCGATCCGTTTCTAGAGCCCATGAAAAATCCGTACAAATTTTGTGATTCAAAACTTGAATTTAGGCGGTTTAAAATCGTAATCGTCAAAACCGATGAAAAATTGGCAAAACCGTTAGGAATCCGCTTTATCCGATATTCGTATCCGAGAAAATCCGATTCGAAAATATATGTATTCGTATTCGAGAATATTCGTATCCGTATTTGAAAATATTCGAATTCGTATTCGTATTCGTTTTAAAAATATGGATTCGTATTCGTATTTGAGACTATTCGACCGTACCCGATCCGTTTCCACCCCTAGTGCCAGTACAGTGCCGTACAAGGCCATGCTGGTCCGCCATCAGGACACGGAATCCATCCACAAAGGGCCCGCTAGCTATTTTTTTTTTCAAATCTGACACTCCACTTATGAAAATCTAGTCTCTTCTGTAACCATGACAGCCACAAAGACATATATCATCGCTATCTCACCGTATCAAGTTATGGCACTACGGCATCTTAACCCAACTCGGAAAGTGATAAACAAGCGCAACAGGCGATGAACAAGCGAAGCAGGTGGTGGGACCCACCACCCTGCCGCGCTGGGTTAACTCGCCACCAAATCCTACCGAGTTGGTATTATGCAAGAGGTTCCTATTGAGCTCTACTAGCTCACAGCACCCCAATGCCATCCACCGCCTGCCGCCCTCCTTCCTCTCCTATGAGTGGGTGCTTCCGCGGTGGGACAGTGTGATAGGTGATACGTATCACCTGCCACTGCTACTGCGGTTATGAATGAGATTAGATTTGAAATTTTGTTCGTACGCACAGGTGCCAGAGTTACAAACAAATTTTGCTAGAGGGCCATACATACGATGGCTTCTCCAGGCATGTACCAAAATAATGTACCTTATGTACAGTATAATAGTTCCATATCAAGAAATAAGGCAAAAGGTGGCCACTATTGCCACCCTCCAAATTATTGGCTTGTACTGCTGCCACTAGCCAGGAAAAGTAGTGTGGCATTATCTTGCATGCACTAGCAAATATAGGGGAAAAAAGTGAATGTAGGGGGGCACTTATGGATGAAAAGGAATAGGAGGATCTTTAGAAGAGTATTGGAGTCGAGAAATAGATATTTAAACAGTAGTTTTACGAGGCTTTTGGGTAGCCACTCAGTTGCCGTCGTTCTGCGCCAAGGCGTTGGTCGTCAGCTGGCGCTTGTCTGTTCTGCGAGCGCTCCAGCTCCTTTCCTTTCCTTACTTTGTTTTATTTATATGATGATATTGGCAGCCAGGGGCGAAGAGAGGGGGCGCGCAAGGGCCTGGCCCCCCCCAATGGTCCACCAGATGCATTAATAGGACCCCTTAATCACAGTCAATTAGTCAATTAGGCCCCTGCCAAAACCCAGCAGGGATAGTAATCCTGGCCCGCTGGCCCACGCAAAGAGGAAATGAAGAGTCACATTTATTCCGTGAATGCGAATCGACTACTCTGTGTGGCGTGCTGGCTGCTGGGTGTTGCGATTGTCGACTCGTCTCCCATCTCCATCTCCCATCTCGCCGTACAGAGGCAAGCCGGCAAAGCTGAGCAAAGGCAGAGCGCGAGCACCGAGCGGGCAGGCGGCCGGCTGAGCAGAAAGATCCAAAGCGGCAAAGCCAGAAGCTACAGACGGCCAGGCAAAAGCAAGCCTGCAAGCAAGGATGCAATCACGCAAGGTGCCAAGGTACAGTACGTCTCCACTGTCCACAGTCCACTACGTTTAGTAGTTTATTTATTTATTCCTTTCACTGTTTCACAATCACAGATCACAAATCGCTGTTAATTCTATGGTTAATTTCCTTTTCAATTTTTACCTTCAATTTAGGCATTTAGCATTTGATCAAGAATTCAAGATGAAGAGATTAATAACGATCGATAGTTTTTTTAAGCCGAGATCAAGCTCTGGCAATGGCAACGATGAAAACACTAATGCAATCAATAACAATGATCGGCATATAGAACCGACTGATGAGCAAACTCCCAATCAAGGTACTTCTGCTCCATCCCTAGCCGAACCAAAACCAGAACCAGCAAGAGTTGTAACTACGACATTTGAGAGGGATCCGGGCAAGCGTGCTCAAATAAAGAATTTCCCACCTGCAGAACAAGATGAAGCTCTACGGTTTTATATATCCGAGGGTCCGTATTAGCCAATATTGACAGAGTATCCATTTAAGGGTCCTTTAGAGCACCGTCGTCGATTTAATAGTGGTTGGTTCAAAGAGTTTTGGTGGCTTGAGTATTCACCACACACAGATCGTGCATATTGCCTGCCATGTTTTCTCTTTTCAAAAAAACCAACAGGGAGGAGTGGCTCTGACACATTTACAGTTAGGGGATTTCAAAATTGGAAGAAGGTTCATGATGGAGATAATTGTGCTTTTCTCACTCACATGGGCCGCGATGCTAGTTCAGCTCATAACTATTCAGTTCAGTGTTTTAATAACCTCGTAAATAGTATGGCTCATATTGACAAGGTGATTGTTAAACAAAATGAGAAAATTGTCGCAGATGCAAGACTCAAAGCTTACTACTACAATTGATTGCATTAGGTAATAACACTTTCTATGTATGCCATGTTTTCCTTACAAATAAAAATTTATATGCACTCAATATACAATCTAACGATTGTTTATGCTTTTTTTATGTCATCGTGTGGTTGACATTTCAAGCATGCCCATTTAGAGGTCATGATGAGTCTCGATTCTATCAATCGGGCAATTTTCTTGAACTGATGAAATCGTTGGCCTCTTATAACAAGGATGTGAAAGTTGTGTTAGAAAATGCACCAAGAAATGCAAAGTATACTTCCCTGATGTCCGTAAGGAAATTCTAAGCATATATGCTAGAAAAGTGCATCGCAGATTAGAGAAGAAATTGGGAATAGCAAGTTTTGTATAATGGTTGATGAAGCTCGGGATGAATCTAAAAGGAACAGATGGCTATAGTTATTCGTTTTGTCAAGAAAGAAGGACTTATAATGGAGCGCTTCCTTGACCTTATTCATGTAAAAGACACAGCTACAATGATGCTTAAGGAGTCAATTTGTGCTGTTCTAGCAGATAATAACTTGAGTGTGAATGATATTAGAGGTCAAGGCTATGATGGGGCAAGCAACATGAGAGGAGAGTGGAATGGGTTGAAGACTCTAATTCTTGGTGATTGCCCATATGCATATTACATTCACCGCATGGCCCATCAACTCCGGTGGCTCTTGTTGCAAAGATCACGTGAGGTACATGAGGTGCACAACTTTTCCAAAGATGCTAATTTTATCATAAATGTTGTTAGCGCTTCTACTAAGCGTAACGATGAGTTACTAGC
Organism: Dendrocalamus sinicus; assembly: GCA_036346575.1. Taxonomy (NCBI): domain Eukaryota; kingdom Viridiplantae; phylum Streptophyta; class Magnoliopsida; order Poales; family Poaceae; genus Dendrocalamus; species Dendrocalamus sinicus. The sequence continues at coordinate 7,573,305 of CM070674.1, read as the reverse complement.
AAAGCAAGCTGCAGATATTGCTCATGAAATTGAACTGGGAGAACTTGATACAGGAAGAGGGGAAAATCAGATGGTGTCTCTACAGAGGCCGGGGGATACTAGATGGAGTTCCCATTATAAGTCAATCCAGAGTTTAAAAAAGATGTTTGGTGCCACAGTTAGTGTTTTGCGTAGCATTGCAAATGACCGCTCTGTTACTGTGATATTCTAGAGGGGATCTTGGAGGTGCTCTCTGAATTATTGTCACATTTGATTTTGTGTTTATTCTCCATATGATGGAAAAGATAATGAAGATCACAGATGTGTTGTGCCAAACTCTCCAGAAGAAATCTCTAGATATTGTAAACGCAATTGATTGCGTTTCTAACACAAAATCATTGCTTAGTGACTTGAGAAATGATGGTTGGGAACCACTTCTTGAGGAGGTGAAAGCCTTTTGTGACAAGCACGAGATTGAGATTTCGGATTTAAATCGCAAGTAAGTTATTATCTTACCTTCAGTTTTTTAATATGAGCACAAATACATATTTTTTTATTCTTATGGTACATATCTAACTTGTTTAACTACATGTCACAATTTGTAGGTATGTGGATGTGACCAAATCTCGGAACAAAAATGATAATACCACCACTCTTCACCGTTATAAAATAGATGTGTTTAATGTTGCGGTCGACCAACAGTTGATTGAGTTAGAAGATTGATTCAGTTCTCAAGCAACAGAGCTTCTATCACTTTGTGCCTCACTAGATCCAAGAAAAGATGGCTTTGACATTTCAAAGATAAGTACTCTGGTGGAAAAGTACTATCCCGCTGATTTTTCAAGTCAAGATCAAGCTCAATTGGAGTGTCAACTACCACATTTTCAACTTGATGTATGCAACCATCCAGAGCTAAGTACATTGCCATCACTTGCTGATCTAACAAAGGGACTAGTGAGATTAGGTAAAAAATCTATTTATCCAATGGTCGATAGATTGCTAAGATTAGTCATAACTCTTCCAAAGATCAACAGCGACCATCGAGAGAGTCTTTTCAGCCGTGAAACTTGCCAAGACACGTACTAGGACTAAAATGGGAGATGGCTTTTTGCGAAGCTACATGATAGTTTATATTGAAAAGGATTGGCAGCCAAGATTAGTTCCAATGATATTATCAAATCTTATGATCTAGTTGGTAATCGTCATGCTAAATTCAAGTTAGTGGAGATGTAACAAATTCAAGTTTGTGGAGATGTAATGAAAGTACCTTTCTTTTGTGTTACTAGACGTATGCTACATTATTTTGCCATATGTGTTATGATTGAATTTATATGACAATATATATGCGTATGTTTAATTATATATGTGTATGTTTAATTTTGCCGACACATGGTGCCCAGGGCCCATGACGTCGGCGCCTTGGCGGGTCACCCCCCCCCCCCCTTGTCTGGATCTTGGCTCCGCCCCTATTGGCAGAGCTCATATTTTTGGGTCATATCTAGTATTTAGAGTTTGCCTCGATATGGTACCGCTCGCGTAGCCCGCACCAAAACAGTGCTTTACCCTTAGATGTCCAGTCAACTGTTGCGCCTCAACGCATTTCGGGGAGAACCAGCTAGCTCTGGGTTCGAGTGGCATTTTACCCGTAACCACAACTCATCCGCTGATTCTTCAACATCAGTCGGTTCGGACCTCTGCTTAGTTTCATCCAAGCTTCATCCTACTCACGGATAGATCACCCAGTTTCGGGTTCATGTCCATTCCGTCTTAAGAAACGAAAGGAAAAAGAAGTGCATCGTTTGTGTATACAAAGTTTTTACTGTATTTGCGCACCTGCTGTGCGTGGAGTACTCATGGAGCTTGCCCTTGGCGGAGACAACGACGAGCGCGACGTCGACGTCGCAGAGCATGGCGATCTCGTGCGCCTTTCTTGAGCATCCCCAACCTCCGCTTCGAGAAGGTGGCCTACCGGCTCACGTTGTTCGCGATCGATCCGTTGCAGTTGCACCTTCCCTCTCCCCGTCGCCCGCCGGCCACCGGAGTCACACAGCTCGGCTAGCCTACTTATGCTATTTTTGGCAACTGTGACGAGCTTGGCCGGGGCCTAAAACGCAGTGGCCTATTTGTAAGGCCTGTTTTTTTTCTTCGATTGGTGGTGTTGTGGCTACAGACCAAACAGAGAGAGAGATGGTAGTGGAGAGTGATGAAGATAAGTGTCATGGCCTGGGTCCTCCCCAAGGCTTACTCATATATATATACACATGAGGAGTGCTTTTACAGCTATACCCTTACATCTGGTTATCCCCTCTGGGGGCAGTTATGTCATTACACATGGCCTATTCTGGCCTTATAATCTCCTACCAGGCCTGCTGGGCTTAGGTGGGGGCCACCCCTACGACAGGAGCCTCTCATGGTGAAGGGCTTCACAGGGCCGAAGCCATGTCGTCGAGTCCTTTGGCCCACTCCGTCCCCTACGGCCTGTGAATTCCTCCAAGCTTGTGGTTGGGGAGCCTGAAATCTGGGATGGTGGTAGCGGAAGGTGGCGCCAAGTCGAAGTAGGCGCGCGCGCTCCGTCCCCTACCCTTCGAACGGGTGGCAGCGAAGGTGGCGCCAAGTCGGCAGGGCGCGCGCCCGCCCCTACCCTTCGAACGGGTGGCGCGGCCGGCGCCTAAGTCGGTAGACGCGCGCGCTCCGCCCCTACCTTCGAACGGTGGCGCGGCCGGGCGCCTAGTCGAAGACGCGCGCGCTCCGTCCGCTACCTTCGAACGGGTGGCGTGGCTGGCGCCCAAGTCGAAAGACGCGCGCGCTCCGCCCCTACCCTTCGAACGGGTGGCGCGGCCGGCGCCTAGTCGGGCGAGCGCGCGCGCCGCCCCTACCCTTCGAACGGGTGGCGCGGCCGGCGCCAGGTCAGTGACGCGCCCTCCGCCCCTACCTTCGAACGGGTGGCGCGGCCGGGCGCCTAGTCGGCGTAGGCGCGCGCGCTCCGCCCCTACCTTCGAACGGGTGGCGCGGCCGCGCCAGTCGGTAGACGTCGCGCGCCCGCCCCTACCCTTCGAACGGGTGGCGCGGCCGGGCGCCAGTCGGCGCAGACGCGCGACGCCCGCCCCTACCCTTGAACGGTGGCGCGGGTGGCGGCGAAGAGCGCGCGCGCGTCCTCTACCCTTCGAACGGTGGCGCTGCCGGCGCCAGTCGGCGCAGCGCGCGCTCGGGGCCGTTGTCACCTTGTAGTCTCAGAGTGCGCTTTTAATGGCGGGCCGAATTACGCCGACGCCGCCCGGCAGAGTTAGGCCGCCGCGCGTGCGATCCGCCATGCCGCAGTGGGGCACGTGGCGACTCACGACTGGTGCGTCGTGGGATGTGAGCGGTTGCGAGACCGCGGTCGTTCGCCTCGTCCCCCGAGAAGTTGGACGCGTGTTGAAGAGGTAGGGCGTTGCGCTGCTGGCCACCTACCAGGCGCGGCCTTCTAGGTCCGAGCGGTTCTTCTTTCCAAATCTTGGACAGCCGAATCGCCGAGAATTTGATCCGTCTGTGCATTGAGCGCCAGGGCAGGCGAGCGGCCTTTATAAGGTGTTAGTGTTGAGGTGGAGGCACCGCTCGCTTTGCTTTTTGACCGCCGCCGCTTGCGCCGTGCTAATTGTCACGCCGCTTGCTCCCTTGCTCGCTTCTTCTCCTTCCCTTGTCGCGAGAGCGATGGCGACCACGATGACGCCACGTACCACCCCCGCAGCGGTTCCTTGCCTAGCCAGGGCAAAGTGAACCATCCTTCCCAAGAGTACAAACTGGTGCCGCGGGGGAGCTCGCGCGCCAACAAGCCGTGGAACGCGATGGAGCACTCGGGAGGCTCTCGCCTCCGTGGCCGGGAAGAGCCGCATGACGGAAGGGACGCTACAACGGCTCGTGGATGAGGGGAAGATCGCGGATCGCAATGGGGCTCGCCACCAGCACGGACGAGACGGAGCCGGCCCGGCCCCGAGGCAATTGTTTTCGTCGCGTTCTTCGATGCCAGCCTTCGGATGCCCTGCACGTTGTTTGCGGGCGAAGTCCTGCGGGCCTACCAGTTGGAGCTAGCCCAGCTGACGCCCCACGCGCTACTCCGCCTCGCTGTCTTCGCGTGGGAGATGCGGACAGAGGGGTGGCGCCCCAGCGCCAGCTTATTCGCCACCCTGCACGATGCACACTGTCGACCCAGAAAGGTTGGCGGGGCGGTGTCCAACTTTGGCGGTGTGGACTTCGTGCTCCGGGCGTCCTGCGCGACGTTGTTTCCTGTGTCCGCCTCGTCAGGGCAGTGGGCGTCCGGCTGGACGCGGTGGTGGTTCTATTACACCGTGACCGACAAGAGCAGAATGCAGTGCCGAGGCGGGCCGATCTCGTTTAATAGCACGCCGAGTCAAGGCGGAGATTGACGACACGCGAAAGCTACGAGCCTCGTCGGTGTCGCCGCCGAATGAACGCGGCGCGACCTAGCCGAGGAGTTCACGATGCATGGGCGGCGCCACTCTCTCCCGGGAAGTATGTTGTGCCGAATGGCCTCGCGAGGACGGGTTCGAACCATGTGTGTCTCGGGTGCTTCGCCCTCGCCCTTGTAAGTCGCCCATCGTGTTATTGTATCCGTTTGGCTTCCGCCTAATCGACGTGATCTCCGCGCAGTGACTCGGCTAGAAGATGCGAGCGCGTGGTTGCGCGCCTCGCCCGATACGCTTAAGGAGCACCGGGCTCGCGAGGCCGCGGTGAAGGCGGCTGCGAGGCGGATAAACCGCACCGCGAGGCTGAGGCATTGCCGCGCCCGAGCGCATGGTGCCGAAGAGCTCCTCGCCGACTCCCGCGCGCCGGACGGTGATAGCCCCGCGGTGGCTGTCTTCGCGACGCCGCCCGTTCTCGGCCGCCGATGCGACCCGCAGCCCCGCGCGCTAGCTCACCGAGGCGGAGCGCGGCGGCCGCGGTGGGCCTCGCCACACCTGCCGGAGGGGCGCGCGCGCGATCCCCGACATTTTCTGCCGCGCCCACGAGCCCGTGCTCGCTCGCGCCACCGCCGGGTTGGAACCCGTCAACCGGGGGTGGCGCTGCCCCGCGAGCAAACCACGGGGGACGGTGCGTTATCAACCGTAGCGGCCGACGAGGGCGTGCCCCCCGCGGAGGAAACCGCGGGGGCGGCAATGACCGGAGCTGGTTCTGCCGTGGAAGAATCGCTGCGCCACCAGCGAACGCCTCGACGCAGATCCCCGCCAACGAGGGGTCGATACGCTGTTGCGGGGCCTTGCCGTGGGATTACGGCGGCTGGCGCGGCCGAGAAGACCTTCTCCCCAACCGTCGAGGCGCCCGCGTCCCCCTGGGTGGTCGACCCGGTGCCACTTCCTACCGTGACGAGGGGCGCAGGAGGTAGGTGTGAGTCCCTTTCTTCCCCTGACTTCGCGAGACTTTCTCCGATCTGCTCGCTCATTCTGCCGACATGAGGCGAGACGACGTTTCCCGTACGTGGCGAAGGATCGAGCAGCGGAGGTATGCGCGAAGTCGGGAGCCGCGTGCAGGATGCCCTGCCGGTGTCCATTGCTGCTGACGTGGCCATGGCCACGGTAAATCCTGGCGTGTTGGGGCCGGGACTCGCTCGTTCGGACTTCCTCCCTCGCTCGGAGATATTTTGTGACCTCACCGCCGCCGCCGAGCGTGCCGACAACGGCCTCAATCGAGAGTGCCGCCGTCATGCGCGGGGACCTCTGGCGCTCGCGTTGCGAGCCTCCGAGATGAGGGTACGCACGTGCGCTTCAGCTTGTACGGCATCGCTAGACGCCGCTGATTTGTTGTTCTGCGACGCTGCCCTCACCGGTCCTTTGACGAGGCCCGCTCGGGAGCAGAGGGCTCGAAGCCAACCTTCGCGGCAAACATCGCTATCGCGCGCGAAGGATGAAGAACTTCGCTACCGAGGACGCCTCGGTGGCCGCATTGTTGCGCCACGAGCGCGGACGCCGCGGCCGGGAACGCGCCTCGTGCGCGCAGATCTCCGTCCTAGAAGGGGAGAACGCCAATCGGCGGAGGTGCGCCGAGAACCGCCTTGCCTTGGAAAATGCGTGCGTGTGCCGTGGCGGGCCATGGAGTCTCAACCAGGCCCTTCGAGATCTGTGCGTCCGAGTGCCGGATACTACGCCACAGCGGAGGCCTCGAGCGAGACGCCGCTGATCGAGGAGGGCGGCGTTGCTCTTCGTGGCGCCAGACCTTTGGCGAGCATCGCAGCTATGTTGGTGCGTGCTTCGCCGCGCCGCTTCATACTCGTGGGTGTAGGCATACCCATGAGCTAGCGAACTCAATCGATCTTCCCGACCACTGAGGTTATGTCGGACGCCATCCGCTCCATTGGGGCTAGCTCGCGAACTTCCACCAACGGATCCGAGGCCGCCGGGAAGGTGCGGCAGAGTCGCCGTGCAGCAGACGTTGCATGGGAGGGGACCTCCTCCGGTGGCTTGAAGGGGTCTTCAGCGCGCGCGCGCGATGGTGCGGGCTCGTCCGCACCGCGCCAAGACTGAGCGGTTGGTCGGGTGGTGCAGGGGGATGATGTACTGGTTCTTACGCATGTGACCATGTAACCCCTTTGCTTTTGCAATGGAACCAAGTAGTACTTTATGCTTGGTGTTACCGCCACGGACGCGAGGACAGGTGTACGATCTCGCTTATGCTCCGTGGAGTGGCGCGTGCGGAGGCAAATCTCGACGGTACGATTTCCTTTATAGTCCGGAGACTCGCGCGTGCGGAGGCGAACCTCGACGCTACGTCTTATTTAGAGTCCGTGGACTAGTGCGTGCGGAAGCGGACTTCGACGCTACGTCTTTTTTATAGTCCGGAGACTCGCGCGTGCGGAGCTAGGCTCGACGCTACGTCTTATTTAGAGTCCGTGGACTATTGCGTGCGGAGCTAGGCTCGACGCCACGCCTTCTTTATAGTCCGAGACTTGCGCGTGCGGAGCTAGGCTCGACGCCACGCCTTATTTAGAGTCCGTGGACTATTGCGTGTGGAGCCAGGCTCGACGCCACGCCTTCTTTATAGTCCGAGACTCGCGCGTGCGAGCTAGGCTCGATGCTACGCCTTATTTAGAGTCCGTGGACTATTGCGTGCGGAGCTAGGCTCGACGCCACGTCTTCTTTATAGTCGGAGACTCGCGCGCGGAGCTAGGCTCGACGCCACGCCTTATTTAGAGTCCGTGGATTATTGCGTGCGGAGCTGGGCTCGACGCCACGCCTTCTTTATAGTCCGAGACTCGCGCGTGCGAGCTAGGCTCGACGCCACGTCTTATTTAGAGTCCGTGGACTATTGCGCGCGAGCTAGGCTCGACGCCACGTCTTCTTTATACTCCGTAGAGTGCGCGCGGCGTCCCCGCTGCGTCTTATTTATACTCCAGAGTGCGTGCGGAGCTAGGCTCGACGCCACGCCTTATTTAGAGTCCGTGGACTATTGCGTGCGGAGCTAGGCTCGACGCCACGTCTTCTTTATAGTCCGAGACTCGCGCGTGCGAGCCAGGCTCGACGCCACGCCTTATTTAGAGTCCGTGGACTATTGCGCGCGGAGCCAGGCTCGACGCCACGTCTTCTTTATAGTCGGAGACTCACGCGTGCGAGCTAGGCTCGACGCCACGCCTTATTTAGAGTCCGTGGACTATTGCGTGCGGAGCTAGGCTCGACGCCACGTCTTCTTTATAGTCCGAGACTCGCGCGTGCGAGCCAGGCTCGACGCTCCGCCTTATTTAGAGTCCGTGGACTGTGCGTGTGGAGCTAGGCTCGACGCCACGCCTTCTTTATAGTCAGGAGACTCGCGCGTGTGGAGCCAGGCTCGACGCCACGCCTTATTTAGAGTCCGTGGACTGTGCGTGCGAGCTAGGCTCGACGCCACGCCTTCTTTATAGTCCGAGACTCGCGCGTGCGGAGCTAGGCTCGACGCTACGTCTTATTTAGAGTCCGTGGACTATGTTCTGCTTAGCGCGGACAGGGGATGCTCTTGGAACAGCAACCTTTATTGAACTCCCGTTTGCGCGGGCGAGCATCGCCTAACAACGGGCCGGTGGCTCTACGCCTACCGTGCCGCTTCTAGGCGTAGTACCGCCGCAACCTGTCCGCGTTCCATGTGTGCCGGAAGGCTTGTCCTTCAAGCGTGGCGAGGCGGTACGCCCCCTTTGGTAATGCCTCCGTTACGATGTACGGGCCTTCCCACTTGGATTCCAGCTTGCCAACGGTTTCCGCCTGAAGCGCCACTCTGAGGACGAGATCCCCAGGCTTGAACCCCCGCGGGCATATAGAGCGGTCCCGAGTACGCATTGTCTGCCGCGCGTACTTCTCGACGTGGTGGGCTGCGTCTGCCCGTATCCCGTCGAGGAGGTCCAAGGACACACGGCGCTCCTCTTCGGTGCTTGGACGAGGACCCTTCGCGAGCCGGCCTTAATTTCCTCGGGCGCCACGCCCGTCGCCAAGAGGAGCTTGAACGGCGTGAATCCGTTGGGGCGTTACCACAGCGGCGACCATAGAACGCCGTGAAGCTCATCCGCCACTTGCCCTTCGGTAATCCAACCAGGCGCTTTTTGATGGCGGCAGAAATGGCGCCATTCGCCCGTTCGACCGCCCCGTTGGACTGGAGATGCCCTACCGAGGCGAATCGGAGGGTGATGCCCATCTTTGTCACAATAATCTTTGAAGAGGGCGGTGTCGAATCGCAGCCATTGTCGGCCGTGAGCTCTCGAGGTACCCGAAGCAACATATGATGTTTTGCCATAGGAAGCGCCGTATGGCGCGAAGTTACTTTGGCGAGCGTTGCCCGCCACCGAGAAATACTCGGCCGCGACTACCACGAACCGGAGGTCCCCTGGAGCTCGGGCAAGTGGTCCTACTATATCAAGACCCCAGCGCGCCAGTGGCCACACCGGGGGGATTGGGTTGAGGCTTGTCGGGGGCCTGCGGATGATGTGCGCCATCCATTGGCACCCTTGGCACCGACGGACGAGGTCCTGGGCGTCGGTGACGGCAGTCGGCCAGTAGAAGCCTTGTCTGAACGCCTTGCCGACTAATGACCTCGGCGCCAGGTGGGATCCGCATACGCCCGCGTGGATTTCCGCCAAGAGTTCCTTTCCTTCCTCAGTCGAGAGGCAGCGCAGGAGCGGCGCGCAAACCCCCTTCTTGTAGAGTGTCCCTTCAAACACTGGAAGGACCGTGCGCGGTCGCAATCGCCGCAGCTTCGGCAGATCCTCCGGCTCGGCGAGGCCTTGTAAGAATTTGAAAATGGGCTCCGCCAATCTCCCGCCGATCAATGCGGTGGACAAGTGCCGCGTCGGTTGTCTGCGCGATGGCCGCTTTGCTAACACTCGTAGAATGCCCTCTGGGGCGATTCTTGGTCGCCGCCTTGGCGAGGGCGTCTGCTTGCTCATTCTCCGCCCGGGGGATGGCCTTGACGGTGACACCCAAAAAGTGCCTTTCCCTCGCCCGTACCGCCGCGAGGTACTTGGCCCTTCGTGGTCCTTGGCTTGATATGACTTGTCCACATGGCCGGCCACCAAGCGCGAGTCGGTGCGGACCAACACCCGTCTCACGCCGACTGCCTTGAGCTTCGCCAGGCCAAAGAGCAGCGCCTCGTATTCGGCCGTGTTGTTGGTGGCGGGGAAGGCAAGGCGCGCCGAGTACAGCAAACGCTGTCCCTCGGGCGTGACGATCACCGCCCCTACGCCCGCGCCGGCGACGCTGTAAGCTCCGTCGATTGTAAGCGTCCAGACTGGGTCATCGTGCGTCTGGCCGGGTTGGGCCGGCGGGGTCCATTCGGCGAGGAAATCCGCCAGGACTTGGGATTTAATTGCCGTTCGCGAAGCATACGTCAAGGAGAAGGGAGCGAGCTCGGCGGCCCATTTACCGATACGCCCTGTGGACTCCTTGTTGTGTAGCATCTCTGCCAGGGGGAATGAGGAAGGCACTGTGATCGGGTGAGCCAGAAAATAATGTCGAAGCTTCCTGGAGGCCATGACCAGCGCGTAGGCGAGCTTCTCAAGCTCCGTGTATCTTGTCTTGGCGCCTTGAAGGGCTTCGGAGACAAAGTAGACAGGCCGCTGCATGGCGCCTTCCTCTAAGACGAGGACGGCACTGACCGCGGTAGCTGACGCGGCCAGATAGAGCAGGAGGGGAGCCTCTGGTGCTGGGGCGACCAGAGTGGGGAGGCTTGCAGTCTTTGAGCTCGTTGAAGGCCTTGCGCGATCTCCGTCCCAACGAAACCCATCGCACCGCGAGTGTCTTGAAAACGGCAGCCCCGCCCGCCGCCCGGATAGGAAGCGGCTTAATGCCGCCATGCGGCCCGACCTCTGGACCTCCTCGTTGTCTTGGGCGGCTCCATACCCGTGATAGCGTCTACTTTGTCGGGTTCGCCGATGCCCCGCCTGCACACGAGGAAACCGAGGAGTTTGCCCGCCTGCACTCAAGACACATTTGTCGGGTTGAGCTTGATGCCCGCCTTCCGAGGTTGTCGAAGGTCTCCGGAGGTCCCGTGTAGAGCAAGTTGCCGAAGTTTTGACCACCACGTCATCGACATAGGCTTCGACGTCTCCCGAGTGGCGGCGGGGCAATGGCGACGAGGCGGGTGAAGGTAGCGCCGCGTTCTTCAAGCCAAAGGGCATTCGACGGCGTAACGTCCCAAGTGGTGTGATGAAACCGGTCTTCTCCTCGCCGTCTTCGCCATGTATACCGGTGGTAGCCGGAATAGGCGCCCAGAAACTCATGAGTTCGCACCAGCAGATGGCGTCAACCGGTGATCGATGCGCGGCAAGGGTAGTTGTCCTTCGTGCACGCCTTGTTGAGTGCCGTGAAGTCGATGCACATGCGCCAGCCCCCCGCCTTTTGACTAGCACCGGTTAGCGAGCCATTACGGATGGTGGACCTCGCGATGACCCCGCGCGAAGAAGCTTCGCCACCTCGCTTTGGCGCTGCTGCCGATCCATCGACATACGCGGAGCCTTTGCTTGACCGGCTTGGCATCGGGCGACCGCCAAACGATCTTTGGATTACCGCGCGATCCACGCCCTTGATGTCCTCCGGGGACCATGCGAAGATGTCCACGTTGTTACGAAGCACTCGAGCAGCTCCCGCTCGACCCGGTGGAGCCTCGCCAATGGAGACAAAGCGCCTCCGCTGGAGCGACACCTTCTTGACGCCGCCGGCCGAGGCTTGGGCGCCCACCGGGGCGGAGGGCCCGGCACGGCGCGCGCGGAGAGGGCATGCACCGGCGATGCGAGACGCGCTGCGCGCCGGCACGTCTTGCCAGTCCTCGTCGCGAAGATGGTGATGACACCCTCCGGGCCCGGGAGCTTTACACACAAGAAGGCGTGGTGCGGGATTGCCTCGAAAGAGTTGATGGCGGGTCGCCCCAGTATGGCGTTGTAGGGGTGCGGGATACCTACGACATCAAAGGTGACATGCTCGGTCCGGATGTTACCTTTGTTGCCCTCCTGACGGAAGGTGACAGGAAGGGAAACGTGCCCCAGGGCCTGCAGCGGTTGACCCCCGAAGCCTTGAAGTGGAGCTCCTGGCTGCTCCAGCCGGCTTCGGGGGATTGCCATGCGGTCGAGGGCATCTGCGAATAAGATGTTCGCGGAGCTTCCCCCGTCGACAAGGACGCGCTTGACTTCGCAGCATGCTATGTGGGCCTGAATGACTAGAGGGTCTTGGTGAGGGTACCCACGCCCTGGCGTCGTTCAAGTCGAAGGTGATGTTGCGGGCGGCATCCACAGTGCGCCGCTCCCGGGGCTTTGAGGAAGAGCCTCCGGTGATAGCGTTGACGGTGTGATCTTTGCGCGCCTCCGTTCGGTGGCCCGTATGGGGCTATCCCTTGGGTGCCCACATGGACTTTGGCGGGGCCGAGGAGGCGGAGTCAAGATCGGCCGTCACCCTCCGCGGCTCCATCACCGCGACGCATGCCCTTGTGTAATGATTGCCGTAGCCGTGTACCTCGCACCACTTACCATAGCGCAGAAGCTCCTGCTCTGCGCGGGGTTGGCTGCCGTAGTCAAATCCACCCTCCGATCCCCGGACTCCCCTCCGTGAGGCGGGGTCGGGTCCTTGGCGGGTGCTCTCGGTGGCGAGGACGTGATGGGCCGCCTGCGACCGGCGCTGGCGGCGCCGAGGTTTGGGCCTACACCGTGACGAGCCTTCCTGTACTTCGTCCTCACCGCCTCGGGGAGGGCCTCCTCGGGGCTTTCGGCTACGGCCCGGCTTCGAGGAGAGGCCACCCGCCCCGACCTCGCGCGGGGGCCGCTCCTCATGGGCGAGGCCGAGGGCGGTGATGTTGCGTCTTCGCGCATCCTCCTCCGCCCGCGCATACTCGTCCATTTTGTCGAAGAGCTTGGCCACTGTCGTAATTGGCCTCGCGCGTTGTATTCGCCATCGCCCGGCGAAGCCCTGTATGGCTGCATTGCGATCGTGGTTTCATTAACATCGTGTACCGGCCTCGAATTTTGGCGGCGCTTGAAGTAGTCCGGGCGTCTCCGAGGGTCCTTGCTTCACAGCGAAGAGTTGGTCCGCATCGATTCGCTCGACATGATATCCTTGAAAGTTGGTACGAAGCCGGTCGCGAAGCTGCTCCCACGCATAGATGGAGCCCGGCTCTATGGTAAAAAAACAAGAGAGCGCCACTCCGTGCAGTGCGAGGGGGAGTCCCTTCGCCTTCGTGGTGTCGTCTCCGCCCGCGGCCTCGATCGCGGTTTCGTACACGCGCACGAACTCGCGAGGATCCGTGTCGCCTTCGTACGGGTTGGTGATGCGAGGGAACATGAAGTCTTCGGGCCACGCGGCCTGCTGCAGCCCCGCCGAAAGCGGGGATTCCGGATCTACGCATCTCAGCGGGACACGGCTAGCCGTGGGGGCTTCGCGGCTGTCCACCTTCTCTGGCGTGGGCTCGGCGCGACTCGGCGCGACTGCGGCCCGAGCCTCTTGTATATCTCGGGCGGCCCGCGAAGGTCCCCTAGTTCTCGCTGAGCGCGTTGAGAGCCCCAGCAGGTGCTTTCCATCACCGGTGCGGGCGGGTCGCGGTGCTTCCGACGGCGGATCGGCGCGGGGCGATCGCGTCGCGGTCCCGAACTGCGGTCGCTCCGTCGTGGCTACCTCGGACCGCCGGTCCGCACCGCCGGCGAGGGTTGCGATGGGGGCGGCGAGGTCGGTATCGTCGCGCGTCGGCGGGTCGGTTGTCGCCGCACTGTGTCAACATCTTCGACCGCCGGTCCGCTCTCGCAACGCCGGTGGCGGGTTGGTCGTCATTGTGCCGTGACGGGTTGGTCGTCACCGTGTGGACGTCGACGTCTTCGCCACCGCGCCGCATCGCCACCGCGTCGCGCCGCCGATGCCGGGTTCGGTACTCATACGACGCCCGCCCGCCGCCTTCTTTCCCTTCGCCGCGCCGAGGAAGCTTTTTCGGTGCCATCTTTTCTTGGTCTTGAGCTTGTCTTCGTCCTCCCCACGGACGGCGCCAAGCTGTTGTGGCTCTGCACCAAGCAGAGAGAGATGGTAGTGGAGAGTGATGAAGATAAGTGTCATGGCCTGGTCCTCCCAAGGCTTACTCATATATATACACATGAGGAGTGCTTTTACGGCTATACCCTTACATCAGTTATCCCCTGCAGGGCGGTTATGTCATTACACATGGCCTATTGGGCCTTATAATCTCCTACCGAACTCTTTGGCTTAGGTGGGGCCACCCCTCGACAGTGGCTTTTGGTCAGACATTAGCTTTTGGCTATGGCTGATAAATAGTAATGGCTAGTGCAAAAGCTGTTCTGTTCTTTATGGCTGTTGGCTTTCGGCTTTTTGCTGAATAAGCTGCAATATATCGGAATGTTAAAATAAATATAAAAAATGTACGCACGAAAGAAAAACAAGAGCTTTGTCAACAGAGTCGTTCCTTTTGCACAAGGCCACCGCAATGACGTCCGAAATAAATGAGACAATAAACTACGGGCTAGTGACATTGACATCCATTGCAAGGGAATAGTAATCATATGATGTTACAAATGTGCGTACAAGCTAGCCTACCACCACGGTGTACGTAACCATGTGGGCGTACGTAGTTGTACATGTGGGGGAGCGTACAAGCATATTCGGGCGGCACAATAAATCATGCCACTAAAGTGCCTGCTATTGCCTCGCGTACCTGATTCATTTGTAAATCACTCGTGTCTTCAGTGGCGTGTCTTCTGAGCCGACGGGGGTGTTTGCGTGATCCTTGTCACCCTGCCCACCACCAAGTAGGAAGTTATGCAACACCATGGTGGCAATAATTATCTTCCTCTGCATGGCATGGTCTAAACTGGGAATTCGTTCCAGAATACGCCATTTGTTCTTCCAACCGCGGAACATACACTCGATGACATTGCGCAAAGATGCATGAAGGTAGTTGAAAAGTTCGTAGCGGCCTTCTGGCCGACTGCCATGGGCAAAGTTGGTGACATGGTACCAACTATTCTAGAACGAGGCTAGGAAACCTATCTTGTTAGGATAGCCCGAGTCCACCAAGTAATACTTCCCTGCAATGGAAATAATGGGCCAAGTTAGACATACGTACATATGTTAAAGTTAGGAATGTCGAACCGCATGTAGGGCATTGTGCATTATACCTGGGGGAGGATGTGGAAACATATGGTCGTAACCGTTCAGTGTGTCTAGCAGGATGCATGTGTCATGGGTGCACCTAGGCCATCCTGCAACCACAAATGTGAACCGCATGTCGAAGTCACACATGGCCAATACATTCTAGCTGGTGTCCCCATGCTGGCGACGGGGATGTGGGTACCGTCGATGGCCCCAATAGCTCCTGTGAAGTGAGGGTAAATCTAGGTTCTGTCAAGCTATCATGCATTGTGCTGAATGACGGATCGATCGGCTTAATGTAGTCTTGCGCCATGGTGTACACGCAATCCAGCACATAGTTTTGCTTGTTTTTCTCCTCGAACCATGCGCCCATTGCGTCGATTGAGCCGGTGGCTGCATTCATTCCCAAGCCAGCCGCATTCATCTTCAAGGTCTTCCAAATGTAGTACTCCTCAAGTGAGTCCTAGTGATTCTTGAATTGTTTTCTAGTGTATTCGCGGCTGGTCCGTCCCTTGAATTTCTTCTCTAGGTTGGTGTACCCACGCCTATTTAGGTAGCCCCTATCATGTTCTATGCCTCGAACTCCTCACGGCATATTTCCAACATAGCAATATGGGTGGAGGCGTCCTAGCTAGCATTTCTTGAATTGTTTTCTAGTGTATTCGCGGCTGGTCCGTCCCTTGAATTTCTTCTCTAGGTTGGTGTACCCACGCCTATTTAGGTAGCCCCTATCATGTTCTATGCCTCGAACTCCTCACGGCATATTTCCAACATAGCAATATGGGTGGAGGCGTCCTAGCTAGCATTGCTGGTGTTATCCTTACGAGTCTACCCCTTGGCCATCTGCGGGCATGAGGCAAGCAAAGGTGAATAACATGAGCATGACCAGACACAAATTGCCCCTACGTAGCTCACAATTGGCCCCGACAACATATCAGAAAATTGTTCAATTGTTTAATATAGACACTAAGAAACTATCTGCAACAAATAATCAAACCCTCCAAGCTGGGTTGCATGTACGAACCTAGAGTCATATTGTCAGGAAATCGTTGGAGTTGAGTTTATTTTATTGCAATTACCTTAGATGCCAGCAATAGGAGGTCGGAGACGTGCACTTTGCCACACATCGAGAACTCGACGGGGCGTTCGGCTGGGCTCTTGCCTCCACACAGCGTCAAAGGAGTAGAAAGATGGCGAGGGGACGATTGCACAAGACAAGGGGAGGACAGCGCATTCGATGCTGACTCAAAATGTACGGGAGAGGTGGCGTCGAACGTTGAGGCAGAGGGCGATGAGTCGACAATCGCTGGTGGAGGCACGGCCGCCGACACCGACATCGGCTGGGAGGGGGAAGCCAGGGCCGGGGACCTACTAGGGGGATGGCTAGGGCACACTAACCCACGTCACGCACGATGGAGGGTGTTGGATCAAAAATGGCAACAAAGGGGGGTGAATGGTGCCCTTAAAAACGCCCCCGAGTATTCGCACGATTTCTTCTCCGATAGCTAAAAAGCTATGAAGAAGGAAAAAGTTTGCTCACTTGGCAGAGAACTGAAACGATTAGATGATATCAAAAAATAAGTTAATCCGACAATGCATGAAAGCTCTAAGGAGTGATTTAGCCGATCAAGATCACAACGAATAGCCATCCACTTCCATGAAGAGAAGAACCAAGTTAACAGAGCTTTGAATGGCAGGGACAAAGGATAGAGTAAAACCGAAAGAGATGAGATGCCCAACAGGAGATCAAAGACAAAAGATTAGTAACTGAAAATCATATCTCTGGCCAAGAAACCACACTAAAGTAAAAAAGAAAAAGATAACAAAGACAAAAGAAAAGATAGTAGGTGGCAATAGATAGTGGTAGGTAATCCTGAAGTAGCTGACAAAAACTCACAACACAGGGTGTTGCAGCCTATCACAAATCTGAAATAAAAGCAGCCGAAACCAGTGAGAACAGAGGGACATGAGTGCAGAAACTTGTCCAGCCGAGTACAGACTAAAAAGGCCACAAAAGTCATACAAATATGCTGTTGTTCAAGGCTCTTAACTGATGACCGAAAAGAGTGCTAACTCCTGATTTTCAGGCTGCATAGCCGCAGGAAAAGCAAACTGCTGCCTCCCACTACTGCTGGCCGAAAGCACTTAAGAGAGGAGCAATGCAGCTGGAAACAAAATTGAACCAAAAAACAGAAGATACTAGCAGCAGCCGAACACATACACTGAAACCAAAAATCAGTTTTTGCTGCATGCCGAGAGCAGCTTTTGCTAGCTGAAATAGGAAGGACAGAAAAAGGCCAAGTAGACGTTACCATCGGCCATTGAACAGCAAATGAACTAAAAGAAAATCAGCCGAATGGTAACCAAAAACTGCAGCTCTCTTTCAAGTTGAAGAATAAGAACTATAATCCACATAACACGGTTGAATTGAGAAGAGAACATTTAGACCAAACAACTGATTCGGCAACAGGTACTAAATTAGAGAAATCAAACTTGTAGCTTCAAAAAGGGAACGGTCAACAGATAACGAACAGAAATAAACCATCAAGACATAACAAAGAGAAGAACAAAAACAGCACAGCTCTGAAATGAGAAATTTGAAATCTATACAGAGACATGACACGATTGTATTAGAGAGGAATGATTACATAGTCTTGATACCATCAACTCAATCCATCTCTCACAATCTAAAGACACCCAAGAACACAAGTGCTGCCCTAAAAACCCTTTACAACTCAAGTATGGAGAGAGCCAAATAAAATCCTAACTTTCACACACCTCTCTCAAGCCATCTCTCAAAATCAAACTCTCATTTTCATGAAAGCTACTAGAGAACACCTCTCTATTTATAGCCTCCACTAATGGGTTTATAACCCACTTTACCCATTAGCTCTCAACAACTCATGGCGCTTTATCCACAATCCACTTCCTTTAGTGCAGCTTTGCGTATTCACCAAAACGCCCCTCCTGCACCTTCCGGGAAGCTTCGTCATTTCTTGCCGCCCAAGCTTCGCAACCACTTCGAGTCCTCGCCGTCTTCAGCACACCTCGACCGCTTTGACCTCGGCACCGCCCGCGCCTAGTCCGGTCATCCCGTGCCTCACCACGACTCCTCCTCGACGTCCTGCAGCCATCACAGACAAGAAATAAATCACATAGCACCGCTTGATATATTATAACCATACATTAGTATCAGAAGAAATACTCAAAGCCCAAACCGATCGAAGCGAAAAATAAATGACTTAAACACGTTCGACCTTGTTCGACAAGGTCCGACCGAAACCAAATGCACCGCACAACGACATGGCCCGAACCACTCAAACCAAACTCAAACTTTCTCGAACACGCGTCAATTACTCATCACAAACATGGGGTCATATCCACATGGTCTCTCAGAGGGACAAAGGGGGAGGCGGGTGTAGGGGGTGCGGGGGTTGCAGGGAGGGTGGGGGATGGCGGTCACCGGATCTGCAGGGAGGAGGGTGGGAATGGCGGCCACCGGATCTACTGGGGGTGGCGGGGAAGGGTGGGGGATGGCGGTTGCCGGATCTGCAGGGGGTGGGGGAGGGTGGGGAATGGCAGTCACTGAATCTGCACAAGGGGGCATGGCGGTCACCGAATCTATAGGGAGGGGGTAGGAATGGCGGCCACCAGATCTGCTGGGAGGGTGGCGGGGGAGGGTGGGGGATGGTGGTTGCCGGATCTGTAGGGAGGACGGGGGACGGTGGGGAATGGTGGTCGCTAAATTTGCGAGGGGGATGGCAGTCGCTGGATCTGCAGGGAGGGGTGGGAATGGTGACCATTAGATCTGCGGAGGGGTGGGGAATGGCGGTTACTGGATCTGCAGGGCGGACGGGGAAGGGGGATGGTGGTCACCGAATCTGCGGGGGGAAGGGGGAGGGAGGGGGATGGCGGTCGTTGGATCTACAGGGGAAGGGGGATGGCGGTCACCGAATCTGCAGGGGGACGAGGGGCGGTAGGGGGATGGTGGTCGTCAAATCTGTAGGGGGAGTTGGCGGCGGAGGATAGAGGATCTCGAGGAGCACAGGGGAGGCGGGGGAGGTCGGGGATGGCGGACACTGGATCTGGAGAGGGATTGACCGGCGGATGCCCGATCTAGACAGAGGCGAGGTGGGAACCAGGCTTTGTGGTTCGAGACGAAGGGCCTCACATACCAGTAGCTTTTTTAGCCCCCCCTCCATGGAAGCCCTTCCGTTCACTGCAGCTTTCGGCTTATCTGGGCTGAAGCTGAAGCCGGAAGCTACCCTAGAAGTCATTTCCGAACAGGCCTGTAGTGACCTAGTGGGTGGGGACGCTGTCGTGATCCCACTGGCTGGATGGAGCGAGCAGGACGCGTGGCAATAAGTCATTGCCTAGCTCCTCTGTTGCATGGGGACCCACATGCACAGGGACACGTGGCAGTGGGGCGTGGTGGGTAGCATCCTCACGGGTGCGGCACTGTCCCACGATGGTGGGTGGTACGACGCATATGCGAGGTAGGCCCTGTGGGTCAGAGGAACATTCGAGATTCCCTAGGTTGTGTAGTTGGGATGCGACCGCATGCATAATATCATGGCCATTGGTTGGAGAACCACACGGAAAGGAACTGTTCATAGAAGTAGCGCTCTAGCATTTTCACAAAAAAAGTCCCTCCTTGAGTTTAGAAGATGCAGCAGATGACACTTGTCACCTACCATGTCCCTCTAGCTTAGCAGGCTAGGGCACTCACAGCAACATGGCTAAGCATGGTAGGAGCGAAGGCGACTGGTAGCATGCTGGCGCGCAACGCGACATGTAGGGCTACCAGACACCCCTGGCTAGTAGTCCTGCCAAGCTCCTAGCTCGATAGCTCCTCCTGCTCTGCTGCCCTGCTGTCTAGCCTCCAGTACATAGCCTCTGGTAGTTGTTTACCCTGTTAACCGGCATGGACTCACTAAACATCTGGTTTTGTTAGAACTATATTTACAGAGGTGCAATAGGGGGTTTGAACGAGTCAATGAATTGACTCCACCAACTTCATCTTTTAAGTAGTGCAGATACATTATTGAAAAAATTATCGAAATGGACCATATGTATCCTGACATAGCACTTCACAATGAAGGTGCGAATTACAACAACCCTAGGGCAAAAATGTGGAACCGTACGGCACTCACATGGAATGGCGATCATACATGCGGCGTGGATGTAGCTAGTTGTCATGGTAGTGGTAGGCACAATTGCAGCTCAAGTTGGCATAGCAATAATGCGGGTGGTAGTCGCTATTGAGGTGCATGACCTCCTCATTATTCCTCTCCTTTATCTTCTACCTGCAGAGCTCATCGTTGTTGGTCCTCTCGGTCTAGAGCTCCTCACTCAACGCTTCTAGATAGATGTGCAGTTTGCGCATATAAACCTAGGTGGGTATTGGATATGATGGATCTACCAATTCAGTGAACTTGCAATCCGCTGTCTACAAGCAAGACAAGGTTAGTACAAGCGTTCCATGCGTGCAAGTATATGTAGGTAATGAATCACTTACCATGAATAGAGGCAGTGAAAAAAATTGATGTCCTAGGTGCACGTGGTCATCACAAACTTGCACCACCACGTTGAGGTTGTGCTTGCATTATGGCCAAGGCTTAGGGATGTGTGGGTAGTTGTGGAGGGGATTTCTTAGGGTGTACGACTCCCTGGTTTTGAGCGGTATATTGGGGCTTGGGGGTCGGTGTCTAGGGGACAGTAGATGCTCGTGTCTTCGAGGTAAGGGTCACGACCTCGAAACCCAGCCCGTGACCATCGTCCCCTCTCGTGCCTTGAGCTTCCAGCCCTATCCACCATACTTCTATTAGCATAGTGCGATTCCCTGTGATACAAAAAAGGATGTTTGAGTATCTGTAGTATCAGTGTTCATACAAAATTCACATTGAAAGTAACGAAAAAGAATGTGACAACATTAGGACCGAACTTAATTTGAAACGCACATACTTTGTATTGTCAAACATAAATCCATTGCGAGTTACATTGCAAGAAATGCCAGCCTTATAAAGAATGAATGAGTACACAGGTACAGGTGCTATAAATCGCTAGGTCTACGGGGCGACCGACAAAGTGGGCCTATTTGGGTAGTTCCTCATGAAGCAGCCCGCTATCTTG
This sequence comes from Dendrocalamus sinicus, assembly GCA_036346575.1. Classification (NCBI taxonomy): domain Eukaryota; kingdom Viridiplantae; phylum Streptophyta; class Magnoliopsida; order Poales; family Poaceae; genus Dendrocalamus; species Dendrocalamus sinicus. The sequence continues at coordinate 7,552,612 of CM070674.1, read as the reverse complement.
CATAGCCTGCACTTGCATGTCCTTTGCTGTTGGCCACGTTGACTATATTCCATGTCACTGCGAATGCGGCGGGACTAATGTTTGTCGTACCCATGCTACTTCAGTGCGTCATTCGTCACCCACTTCACTTCTTCAAACAAAGGTCCCTGTAATGCATGTCCACCCCCGTAAGAGTTAAACTCAGCGCCCTAGGCTCGGTACAAATGGTGGATATCATAGTACTCCTAAATGTAATGTACAAAGGACTACCACCACATAGTGCACGCGGTGTAGACATAGAACCAAGGATTGTAAAACAGCATCGGCTTTTTGCACATGCAAGTCACGACTTCGCTGATGGTGCATGCATGTTTGTGATTGCATCTGGCATGGCCCATGACGTATTTCTCCCTCAAATGACTCTCGAATTCTTCCTCACCCCATCCATCTTCAGAGCGACGTGTCAACAAGTCTTCACCATTTTCTGCTCCATGTACACCTACATGACTTTTAAGAGTTTCCTCCTTTCATCCAGGTGCTTCTTTGAAATAATGGCTCTGTTAACAAAATAGCCAACGGTGCAGTTCCAACTCTCATCCACAATTGCAGTGATCGGGAGGGACCACACACCCTTCGACACACCATTGTACACCTCGAACATGTTGTTGGTCATAATCTCGTACATTGCACCTCAGTATCATGAAGTAGGGACCATTTCTCTACGTCTAGGGCATGCAAATTGATCCATTAGGTGAACTCGTCCATTGCTATGGGAGCAGCCTATGTTGTGGCCAATTGTCTCCTCGTCAAGCTCTTGCAATATTATATTGAACTTGTGCCTCTAGTTTTGCACGCACAACTTTTTGAACTTCTTCATCAATTCCTTGTTGCAGAAATAGGTGTGGAAGTTTGTCGTCAGATGCCTCATGCACTAGCGGATGCTCATGTCATTCCATTGAAAGGGTGATTGAGTCTCTTGTTACATGGTGCTCAGCACCAATAGCAACCCAATGTTGCAGTCTATGATAAGGTAGATGATGGGCTAGTCTTGGACTACTACTTGCTTCATATTGGTCAGAAACCATAGCCGGCTATCAGTGTTCTCATTCTTCACAATTACATGGCTATTGGGAGTAGCTGATCATTTGCGTCGACTGCCACCGATGTCAACATTGTGCCCTTGTACCTGCTAGAGAGGAACATGCCATCCATTATGAGCACTGGACGACAGTACTTGAACCCCTCAATTTCCTGACGAAATGCCCAAAACACACGATCAATAATGAAACAATTGGGGCCCTTTGTTGAGTGCACCCTCTCTATCTTGGTTACATATGTCCCGTGATTGGCTTCGGCAATGTGATGCGGCATTCTTGGCACGAAGTCATAGGCATCCTCGTATGTGCTTTACATCCCATGTATGACCTTTCTCCTCGGCCATCACACCTTGCCAGAGCTCGCTGGGAAACCAACCAGGTTCATGGTATCGGCCATCAACAGCTTCAGCGAAACTGTGATGTGCGTAACTACAAGGTGACTTATCAAGCTAGCGATGAGTGACGAGGTCACATTGAGGTGCACATGCAACGACTCTACGAGCTCACAGGTGTGGTCCTTGACCACCGTTATTCAGAAGTCTGTTGCACCGCCTCTAAATCTCTACTCACGGACCTTCTTGGGACAAGAGTCATCAGCACACTTCACCATATACGTGTTGGGGTTTGACGTGTGTACTCGATATGTGTGGCTTATGTGGATGGTATATCTTGCAATGGCTTGCTACGTGGCACTCTTGTTGGATAAGCATTGCCTTTTGCACAAATTGGTCCTTAACTTTCGCTCTATGCGAAATCATCTCGAGGTGGAGGGGTAAAGTTGTGGGCGTACAACCTCATCGAATAGGACACATGCGAGTGCGCTTTAAGCAGAAATTTTATCAGGTCACGGAGTTATCATCCGCCTTCTTTTTTCTAGATATGTGCTAAGAGTGTGCGTGTGTGGTGATGTGTGCGTGTGTATATTCCTTATAATCGCACTTACTTGTGGTGTGCGTATACGGTGGTGTGTGTTCATGCACGTCTATGTTATAATTGCAAAAAAGAAACTGTCACTCCATACTCATTTCATTGATAAGCAATACAGTGTGTGAGACGTGTGGAGGGATCAAGCTAAGATTTTTTTTTAGCAATTCATTAATGCAGTGATAGTTGTAGATGCGATGCGTTATCTGAAATGATATGTGATAAAAGACACCCATACAGCCTAGTGATGAAGCACAACGTTATGGTTGAGGTCATGTGTTTAAGCCTTCATTCCTCATAATCAAAGTTACATAGTTTTTCTTGTGTATCTAATAAAAGGAATTGCTATTTGCTTGCTTTGCGGTGAAACTTGAAAAACGTAAAGTCCAGTTTTTCTTATGATCAGTTTGGTATTTATTGTTGTGTGCTGTGTTGCATAAGCAAATAGAAAGCGAGTTATACGGAATTAGAGGTGCAATCGGGTCAAATTTGGACGGGTATTATTCATACCACATCCTAATCCATATTTTTTCTTAGAGTTGGATACGATAAGGCTAGATACGAATACAAATCTGGAGTATTTGGAGTTTTGGATACGGTACCATTGGAACAGATACATAACGGTTTCAAATCAAAAACGGATAATATAGGCGGATAGTATGTGCATACATAAAGAAGTATACACTGAATTATTCGCTATCACTTCAAGTTTTCAACTAGCAATAAATTCATCTAGATTACCTAAGTGCGATAGCCAATACAACACAAGTTCATCGTAAGCGATAAATTCATATATAAATTTAAAAACTGATAAATTCATGCATAAGTTCGAAAACCGATAAATTCATATGCAAGTTCAACATAAGCGGGGAGGATTGGTGGCGATTGGCTAGAGTAACTAGACTCTAGAGTTATATTAGGATTTAGGTGAAATCTAGGTCGGTTGGTGTCAATAGTGATTGACGGTCGATTGGGGTACTAACTTACTTATCGGATATCTGGCCGGATAGTATCCAGTTTACTGTTTACCGACGCTATTTGGTTGGATTTTATCTCTCCCATTTTTGCTACCATATCTGGCAACAACTGAATAGTATCCAGTTTACCGTTTACCGACACTATTCGGTCAGATTTTATCTCTCCCGTTTTCGCTACCATATCCGGCAGCAACTATCCGGAACCGATTGGATTCAGTACCAGATATTAAATCACCTTCCCACATTCGGTACCAATCGGATTTGGTATCAGATCGGTCGGGATTAACCCGTACCGTTTGCACCCTTATACGGAATCTTTGCCAGTTCTAGTCAAATACTTCTATTATGCTTTAAAAGTTGGTTGCCAGTTGGTCGATATACCAAAATACTTCAATGAAAAAGCTACTCTTAGTGTCACATTTCCTTTTGATGTGTGTTTCTATTAGAATTTGGTTCAAACATATTACTCTGAATTGCACTATTCTTAGTAGTTATCTACATGGTTCCACTTCAACAAACACAACAAATGTGACATGCCATAGGTGTAAGAAGGAGAACATGCCATCAAAATTGCAATACATAGGCAATATAAGTAACTAACATGAGCCAAGCTATTCTACAGCTGTGAAACAATCCCAGATAGAAGGGGCATTCATATTTTCTTTTGCTGATGGCTTTTGGTTGTGGCTTATGGCTGAAAATGAATAGTGGTGGTTGAAAGAAGTGACTTTTAGAAGGAGAAAGCAAGCGGTGAAAAAGTAAGGAGAGATACGTGTGCATGATAGCAGAAAGGAGTGAGGTGCATGATGCACCCTAATCCCTACCTTATCTCCGAAGCGAGACGGTAGCAAAAGAAGTGAAGAAGCCGTTTCAAGAAACCAAATGTTCATATTAATTTTTAATTTTACTAAATGTAAACTAAAAGTAAAAGCCAATACGATCAGGACCGAAACTAGCCTAAATTCTAGAAACAAGTAAAAAAAAAGAGGGGAGGTTTTTCGAGTTCTTCATGTGAACCATCTGCCAAGATGGCCAATCAAAGGTTTTGCATATGGTGACGCATGAACAATATTGCTGTCCCCATGGCGCTGGCATTGTGCCGTCTTTTCGGCAATCTCTGCTACCAAATGCAAGTCGGTACGAAGGCACCAACAAACGATGGTTACTTCCAAAACGAGTAGGCCTAAGTGCCTAACCTCCAGCTATATATGCCGGCACAGCCTCGCCTCATTTCACAATTAGGAGTGGGATAAAATGATGGCCAGCATGAAAGGTTACATATATTGGATAACGCAGACAATCTTGGTGTAAGGATAGAAATAGACCAGATATCATCAGATAGTCTCAAATATGAATATAAATTTATATTTTTAAAATAAATACGAATATAAACTCGAATATTTTCGAATACGAATCAAATGCCGTAATTGATACGAATTCAAATCAAATATGTACTTAATTCGGTCGAATACAAATATCCTTCTACAACTTCTGTAATAAATCTCAATAGAACAAATTTCTAGCAGTTTTGCTAGTTTTTCACCGGTTACCAATGATAAGCATAGAAAGCGTATCGAATACAAATCGAATAGTCTAGAATATAAATACGAATGCGAATATTCTCAAATACGAATATTCTCAAATATAGATACGAATATTCTCGAATATGAATATTTTCGAATACGGATTTTGCTTACCATATTTATATTTTCTCAAATACGAATATCGGATCAAACAGATTATATGTTACTGTTTTCCACCCCTATCTAGGTGATCATGACATTTGAACCCTGTTCTAGGTTAGGAAAATATGCATATTCTGTTATCATGACCTCATTCTTTTGGACTTCAACAGATAACTTTTATCTACACCGACACAAATGGCACACACGTTTTAGTACGTCGAAAAACCGCTTTAAAAAATCATCCAAGCCAAAAGCTCAAAACATCAGGGCCGTAGACTCCGTTTCTCAATATTGGCGAAGTTGACTCATCTACCACTTCAGCAATATAGCAACGACCGACTTCACAAGCCATACAAAGCTTGGGACCTGTAGAAAATACATCATAAAGCAGCAGCCAAGAACAGAAACATTTCTTACTACAACAATTGAGAGCATAGATAACAATCATGTCCAATCAGCGGGTACGACACAACTTGAACAGATTTGTACAATAAAGCATCATCCACAATAAAGTCAACATAAAGACCAATTCCATCAACTGATAGACGACCAGAGATAAAAGTCAGCTCTAAGCACAAGTAGCTGCTGATCAACACACGCATACACGAACACACGGCGCACGCATACACACATACCAGCAATCCCTGTAACATACCATGAGCAGGTCCTTCCGATAATCACACATGGGATACAGTTTTTTTTAGAGCAGGAACCTTTCATCCAACCTCATGGCCAATTCAACAGCGGAGGAGCATCACTTGCCATCCTCGCTGCCGCTGAAAAGATAATTCAGTTGAGAATCACCGCCTGGAGGACCTTGCACCTTCGTGGAAGGACGGTTCTGTGGCACCATGCAATAGCAAATTTCAGCATAAAGTGCATAAGTATTTCGTACGTGGGAACTTTTTATAACTTTCTCTGTAAAATCTTTTGTGCATTCTTGGCCTCAAACTAACAAACAGCCTGTTTGACTATGGGGATATTCGTATTCGCTTCAAAAGCCAGAAGATAAGCTAAGGAGTCACGGGCGCATCACGCAGCTCACTCCTCTCGCTCTAGTCTCGCGTCTAAAAGCTACTTTTTTAAGCCACTATTATTTATTTTCAGCTAAAAGTCATCAGCCGCAACCAATATGAACACCCCCTTAATGCGTACAGAGACTTATTTGAGTATGAACAACCCCTAAAATGCATACAGAGACTTATTTGAGGTTGGATGTCATGGATAAGGTATCTCAGCATCTATTTGATATCTGAGTAACAGAGCATGGACAGTTCAGGAGTTAAATGAATTCAGGGAATAGTCACCCGAATTTCTGAAAAGACAGACAACTCAGTAGATGTATTGCAAGACAGCATGAGACAGTAAATTTACATGGACAGAATTTGAAACTACTGAGCTACTGCAAAAATAGAACAATATGTTTAACCCCAGAAGTTGAACTATTGACCAACTACCAGTCCTCAGTGCATAATAACTGAGATGATTCTCTCTGGTGTTATTGGTATAGTAGGATTTCATGGCAAAATGTTCCAATTATACAGATGCTGTAATTATTAATGGCCAAAACATAAAATAACACGGAAGTTCTGTATAACTGTCGGTGATTTACTGGAATTTCATCTACCAGAGAAAAATGGCCAAAACATCAAATAACACAAAAAGTTCTGTACAACTGTCGATGATTTACTGGAATTTCATCTACCAGAGAAAAATGGCCAAAACATCAAATAACAAGAAAAGATGGGGTTAATAGAGAATTATCCAATCTGGCCATGTTTCATATACATGTAAATACAAAATGCACTTGCAAATAACACTTCAATCATAGGCTAAATGGTGTACTTAATGGAAGAAATCTTACTGAATATTTTGGGTCATAAGCTAAGAACAAATTATGAATTGAGAGAAAGTAAAGAGCTATTCTTGTTCCATTTGTACTCAATTGCTGATCCAAAAAAGCATAACTGAAATATTCATGAGAAATGGATACTACCGTTAGGAAATTTCCACAGTTCTGGCCTTCAGATCTGTAGTAATTGTTTGCTTTACTACTTTGAATACCAGCTGGGATCTCTTTGAGCTTCTCTGCAGAGGACGGAGGAGTTGGCTTTTGAACTGGCTTAGGCTTCTCAGCTGACTTTGGAGGTTCATCGCCACCAAAAAGGTAGCCCAAGGAACTCTGACCACCGCCACTGCTAACACCACGACCCATCTTATGGTAGTTCAAAGGTCAAGTACTCTGCCAAATCAGTTTCAGATAAGAATAGTGTTATCCTCAAAGGGCCAAAAAAGCTCACGCGTCCCAAAAGAATTACAAAAATAGCATACACCATTAAAATAACAAAAAAGTCTCATTGGTGCTAAGTTCACTTGGCCCTACAAACCATAGTTGTAAATTCCATTCCGGAGGCCATTCCGGTTTGCCTCTTGGCATGGAATGCACCGGGACCGGCCCATACCGGTGTTCCGTTTCGGATGATAAAATTTTGGTTACTATTCAAATTCAATTTGAATAGTAATATTCCACTTGTGAACAGTATTGTGAATAGTTTCGTGCATTATGATAGTGGGTATACTATTTAGTTACTATTCTGATTACTATTCACTGAAATGGATGTTTCTTTTACGATGATGATGATTAATTTTGAACAATAATTTTTTCAGGATCTTACGGGTTGGCGAAACCAACAAGACAGCAAGTGCTTTTAGTGCTGTAAAAATCCTACTCGGTACTCACTATACTTCTTACTAATTTTGCTTCAGGAGTAGCTAAACCTTTTCTTGAAATTCAAAGTCAAGATCATATAAGACAATTTTTTATCGTCTCCCCAGGCAGTTCCACCCAAAGGGAACACTTCTCTAAGGCCTCAACATTCTCCTTAGCCAACCTCAGGCTCTGCGGAGAGTTGCCAGAGAGTTTTCTCCTATAAGATCCCTAACATAAAACCTTGTTCCATATGATCAGACTTAGAACTACCAAGGAACTGAAGAAGAACTACTTCATTTCCACAAACTAGCTTACATATGGTTTTCCCTTTCGGGAACCCCGAAAGTTACTACACACAAAGATAGAAAATATACCTTATACAGCTGTATTACAACACACTTCTGATGGATATATTTTACAGTGGATATGCTAGAACTAAAGTTTTACAGAGGTGGAGATTGGAGCTCTCGAAGACTCTGAGGTTTTGTGTTGCTCTCTTCAATTCCTCGATGCCCTTCTTCTGCGGAGTGCCCTTCTTTATATAGCAGCGGGATATGTCCTCTTAATTAAGCCTAGGACCTTAGAGTATACCTTTCTGGCATGCACTTTATCTTCTAAGCACATTTTCCTTTCTTTTTATTGAATACTTCTGGTAAGATTCTTCAACAGACTTCACTCCTTTCATCATGAGTGGCACATATAATTGGCGGACTTTCTTTCCTATGCTGAGGACGCATGCCTTGTCCTTTCTGAATATTCGCGCATATTGAGCTATTTAAACTATCCTTTAGTATATTTTATCTTCTGCACCTCAATAATTGATAGTATTCTATCAATATTAGCATCTTTTATAGGGATACCTTTAGATATTCCTTTACCTTTTTAGGATTCTTTCTATTTGTAAATATGTTGATTCATCATACCTTTTTATTTCATATTTTGCCCATGACCGACAATATCCATTATGTTATCGTCAGATAACGATATTTCAAATTTTTCATCATATTCTTTTTTCATGGCTTCAAACTTGTTATTTATTTCTATTCTTAATTCTTTTAAAACTTCTTCTTTTATATCGTTTTTCCATTGAGGAGTTATGGATTCGAATTCTTCATCTATTTTCCAGTCTATATATGATCCATCTAATGGGTCTACTCCTTTTATTAAGCATTCTTTATAGGTAGGTTCGTTTTGAGTTCCTTCTTCCTTTATATTCGTTGAGGATGATGCTACTGGAGTTTTTTTATTTTTTGCTTTTTAAACTTCTGAATGTATTCTTTTGCTGCTGGTTCCATATAATAATTTATTTCTAGTGTTTTTCTAGCTTGCGTTAAAGCTTCATCTATATTTACATATTTTTTCCAAAATATTCCTCCAGCCAATTTGGAGTCTATTTTTTGAGCTATTATTTCTTCAAATGATAAGTATATTCGTGGCAATTTGCCTTCGAACACCACATATAATGGTTTAGGTTCTATAAATTCAGGATTGTCTGATATAGGCATCAATTGATAAAATATACTAAAGGACAGTTCAAATAGCTCAATATGCTCAAATATTCAGAAAGGACAAGGCATGAGTCCTCAGCACAGGAAAGAAAGTCCGCCAATTATATGTGTCACTCATGATGAAAGGAGTGAAGCCTGCTGAAGAATCTTGCCAGAAGTATTCAATAAAAAGAAAGAAAAATGTGCTTAGAAGATAGAATGCATGCCAGAAAGGCCTACTCTAAAGCCCTAGGCTTAATTAAGAGGACGCATCCCGCTGCTATATAAAGAGGGGCACTCCGCAGAATAAGGGCATCGATGAATTGAAGAGAGCAACACAAAGCCTCAGAGTCTTCAAGAGCTCCAATCCCCATCTCTGTAAAACTTTAATTCTAGCATATCCACTGTAAAATATATCCATCAGAAGTGTGTTGTAATACAGTTGTATAAGTTATATTTTCTATCTTTATGTGTAGCATGCATGCATACATACATACATACATACATACATAATCTCACTTCAAAAGTTCAAATACACAACCATAGGATAAAAATGACGCATAGTTTAATCCATCCAATTACGAAGAAAGTGAACTGAAAACATACCTAAAACACATAGATAAAAATTGGCAAAGCATACTTCAGATTTATCATTTATCACACAACTATCACTTTTGCCAACTGCTGCTGGGCAGGCTTACTTCATACACACGCACGTCATGCACGCACATGCAGCCATGCACGCTGCTGGGCCTTCATGCGGCACTTACTAACTTCATGCTTGGGCTGGCTACTAGGCCTTCACGCACATGCAGCCGTGCACGGGGCACGCGGCACACGCCACCGGGCCGGTACCAGAATTCATGAAATGGGTAATTCCGCCTGGAATGCCCAGAATTGGCTAGTATTGCCAGGTATTGAGGCCGGTACAGAATTGAGGCTTCTGTGTTTTTGGGTGCCGGTATGGCACATTCCGGCCAATACCGGAATGGAATTTACAACTTTGCTACAAACCCTTCACAAAAGAAGGATTTTCAGTTGTTGGCATCTAATATGTCAGTTCATAAGCTCATGAGTTGGGTTGCACTAACACTTTTTTGCACAGCATACCAACAATTAGGCACATAAGTAGTCAAGCACTAGCACATATTACAGGAGCATTTGACTACTGGTCTATCACCAATTTTTAACACTGTTGCTTTTTCCAACATAAATGACACAAGTCACATTGTTCTGAGATAATCTGTAAAAGGGAAACTGTAGTTTATCTGCAGTTTGATTATTTTCTTGCTCTCTTAAAACAAAAAAGGTTGTTGAACTACTTACAACAAACAACCAGTTAATGTTTTTCATTTCCTATATATATCCAAAATATCAATATTGTATCGTACTAGTGTCCACGCAACCTAGCTCACAGGATTTGTTGCAAATATGTCTTTATTCTTATGTGGAGCCACATTCCACCTAAAAATATTCTAGCAACGCAGATCAACTTGGTTTGGTACAGCCTACCGATGCATCCACCTCAACATATTTTTGGTGAGTCATTGTCATGGACGGTAGCAGCAAACATCACATGATCACATTATAAAAATTTTCTATCTGTAGTGATACATTCAAAGCCCAATTGAGCAAAAGACATTGCTGAAACGTACATTCCGCGCTGCTGCTACCTAAACCAAGCGACGTGATTTGCGCTGACAAGCTAAAACCTTCCCAAGATCCTACTTTCGCAAAAACAACAACAACAAACACCTCGATTCAGGACAAAATTAAGCAAATCTCTGCACCAAATCTTCATTTCACAACAGAGAGAGATGAAATCGCAGCAACGCGGAGAACAAAAACAGACTAAACGGTGCTACATCACAACAACAGCAATTCCAAGAAAGATTTAAACACACAGCATGATATTATCCCCAGCAGATGCTCCAAATCACACGGCCCATTAAGCCACAACAGAACGGGGAAAACAACCATAATCAAAGCCTTGAATCACCAAAATCTTCACATCAAAACCTGAATCCGCACAACGAGAGGCCAGATCATAAGCAGGAGGCGACAAAATCGAGCCAGACTTGCACACCGACACATTCCAGAAACCACAAACCCCCCGCAGAATGTACCCCCATTCGTTCAAATCCGCAACAGCAAGATCCCAAACCGCGACTTAATCTCCTAAAACACAGCATAAGTTCGTCCTAATTTGGGGGAAATGGAGCGGAACACTGCACCAAGAATCTTGGGAGAAAGCTCCACCAAACCGCTCGAATATGAGCTCGAAAGGACTGCCGACGGAACGGGAATCGGGATCGGACGGAGCCGCGGCGAGATTAGGGAAATCACGCACCTTTTCTCTCCGGATCCAGGAGGAGGTGGCCGATCCCACAACCACTGTTCGCTGCCCAGAGCCACAGGAGAGGGAGGAGCGTTGCTCCGCTCCTCTCGGCGTTTATATTTTAGTGGGGAGGAAATTTTGCGCTCAAGACCCTGAGTTCATTGGAAATCAAATATCCATTTTGACAAACGCACACGATGGAAATATAGGGGGGGTTTTTTTTAATTCAAGGAACAGAGGTTGTGCATATGCTCTCCACGGCGATTGGTGATCAGTGCGTGATGTTGATTTTCTGGCTAGAATCCAGAGTTACGTTCTACCAATTGTGTGTCAGGGGAACGAGGAAGATCATAACATGTATTCTATAAGAAAATTCTAGAAATTAATGTACGCAAATTCCTTGTTCCGCGTATTCGCTGCATCCTCCGCATGGTATCCTTGGCTCTTGGATGCATGAAACGCTGATATGCTTAAGAGGAGAGGAGATGATCAATCAAGGGTTCTGCACTCCCGCTCCGATCCGAAACCGGGCCTTTGACGTGAAGGAGCTAAGTCAAAGAAGCACAGTAAGAAATACTGTAGCATCAAAGACAGCAATCAGAGAGGGTGAATGATTGTCGCCGCTTTTATGGAGTCTTTCAGCAATCAGAGAAGATTTTGACCACTCGAAACCGAACTACCTAATCAATCGCTCAACTTACAACCGCGTACCCGATCGCTATGTATGATTGCTCGCCTGATCGCTTTGAACATTGTCGTAAGATCTACAATACCTGCAATCACAACTAATCTACAAGCAAAACAAGAACCAGATTGATTCAAGACTTATCTTTATTCCAGGATCTCCATAGAGTTACAAAGTGCTCTCACAAGTACCCCTAAAAACCTTCTCGACAAAAACCCTACCAGAACTACACTAAAACCTTCCTCAAAAGCCATATGTTAACCATTAGCCTCCCCTGCTTTTATAAACTAATGTACAAACCATGTCCGTCTCAAACACGAACACAAAACTCTATCTGTTCCTCAAATCAAGAGACTTGAAACCCTACTTAACATGGGTTTTATTCAAATCTCTATCTCTTCTACGTTACAGACTCTCCGTAACTTTCTTAATCTTCTCAATTACGGACTTCATCCATAACTCTTAACTCAACACATGACAAACCACTATCACAGCACCTCCTATATCTTCATCACACACCATCATCGCTCATGTCGATGCCTTCTGGACCGCACCGCCCATAACTTCATCACGAATCACCACCTTTGATCCCCACGTGCTCCAGCGTGGGCCCGACCACATCGTGTGACATCCACGATTGCCTGGACCTCAGACTTCCCCATCCTATCCTGATCATCCTCGTCACCGACCATGATCGTCTCCACACCAACCTACACATGTAAAGACCAAAGAATATTTTCTCGGCACAAATTTTTCATAACTTGACCGGCATTAGTACACACACTCAAAGCATACCCTTGTCTATCCATAGACAAGAACCAAACTGATGAGGCAATGGGGTCTCGATCTTCCGATATGATGATAACTTTGATTTGGAGAAGAATGACTTTGACGATGCAGGCTTCTAACCGGCCACAACTAAAATACCAAGCAATCGCTAAACTACACTCCAAGTTGTTATCAACCGTACCAAAAATGCGATTGACCTGACCACGAAGGTCTATTCCTGCATGCAATCGAGAACACACAAGAATAAGATAACAAGCAATCTGAATTGCAAAGGTATAAATTGAGTTCAAAAAGGTGGGATTTCGTAGAGGTTCTTTACGGTCGGTCTAGTTGACACAAGTGAAGAACAAGAGTTTTCTCAATGGAAAAACTAAGCAAATGAAATCCAATAAAACTATAAGGGTGCAGCCTCCTTAAATAGGGGAGGAAAAGCTGCGCAAAACTAAGAAATAAGGGATGGTACTATTCACAGTATTGTTCACGTAAACAGTACAACTTTTGGAATTAAGCAAAGTTCAGTTATATAATCAGATTTCAGTCGAGCAATAGCAAATTCATCTTGCACGGGTGAAGAGATTTGTAAGGTCTTCCATAATTCATCATCTTTAATCAGATTGTTCATACTAGATGGTGCAAAAAGAGATGAACACATAGATATTGGATGAATATTAAATTTTACTTTCCTTTCATATTGTACAAGATTCAGTACACAAGAATTATTGTCCAAAATAGTAAGCTTTAATTCATCCATGTAATCACAAGTTATGCATATTCGATATACAAGAAATTAATTTTCTGCACCATAATCTCTAATCAAATTAAACTTATACCCAGAGGTGTAGGCACTAAACAAGGATTTTGAACATATGAGTTCAGAAACTTTCTCTATAGCATGCGACAATTTCATAGGTAGATCCAGCATGATATAGTATAATGAATTAGCAGGAGAAATTCTAATCAAAACTTCTTTATATCTAACCAAAACCACATAATCATTGTATGCAGTTAATTCATCACATGAATCACTCAAAATAGTAGACAATTTATTTATTTTATGATATGGTGTACTCAAGTCAATGTAGTCTGAATTCTCTACTTGAAACATGTGCATGTCAAAATCGTTTTCCACTAAGTTCTGCTCTAAAATAGCATGAACAGTAGATAATTGTAGTCCCTCAGAAGCATACTCACCGTGAGTAATAATAGCACTATGTCCTTTACCATTTTGTCTCTCCTCAGATGATGTAAGTGCATCCATCTCCTCATCTTCATTTTCAAAAAATGGAGTCAATGGTTCAATCAGCTCATACTCCTCTTCAGCATGGTTCTCAACTACTTGTAAGTAGTTAGTCACAGAAAAAGGCACAAACATAGATTTGTTCTCATGTTTCTTATCATCAAGCACCCTCAATATCTCCTCAATCTGACTTTCAACCTTATAAGCAAGTATAAACAAATGAGAGAGAAAAATTATATTCTTCGTGAATAAGGTCCTGAATTTGTTTATTAAGCCCACGTAAGAATCTATTGTCTGTAGCTTCAGCATGTTCCTCTAAGCCACAATGTAATAAACGAGTTTTTAATTCATGATAATATTCCCTTACAGATCTACTTCGTTGTTTTAAACATTGTAATTTAGTTAGCAAATAATCAACATAGTTTTTAGGAATGAATTCTGATGAGGGCATCCCTAACACTTATATATCTTCTCCTATTGGTGGTCACGCACATACAGATGAGGACATCCCCATTACATATACATCTTCCACTCCAAGCATGCATGAGAATAACCAAGAATCAGAGGGCCAATGATGACGGCAAGAGCCAAGCGTTTAAACAAACAGGTGCTTTTGTTTCTTAAGGAGTTTCCTTTAATTGATGATGAACTTGGAATACTACCTCATGCTAATATTTTATGTATTCTTATGTATAACTCATGTGAAGACTTGGGAGAGCAAAAGGGAGGAGACCAAGGACTTAGAATACAAGTTTTGGATAAGATTTTCAAGCCAACTTTGGATTTCCCACGTGCTCAACCCAATTCAAACTCGGATTCAACTCAGGATTCAATTCGGATTCGGTTCGGGACAGCCTGACAGGCAGTTACTAAAAAGACCATAACTTTCACAAACGGAGTCCGATTCAGGTGTTCTTGTACTCGTTGGAAAGATAATTTCAAGGGCTACGCAATGAATCTAGTCACACCTTTAAATTCATCACAGATAAAAAGTTATGACCGAAACAATATAACGGGTGAAAAATATAGTTTCCTTTTTGTGAGAGTTCGTATCCAAAACTATATATGGTTGAGTTGTACTTGGTTTGGGGACCATATGGACATCCCAAGGGGCTATATAAGCCTTGTATGGGCAGCCTTTAGGGGGAGACCAATTTTATGCATAAGATTGAAACATAGCTATTGCTTGTTCTTTCAACACCAGAGTTCATGCGAGGACTTTGAGAGAGAACTAGATGATCCATTGTTTATGAGTTGTTCCCATGTCAGGTCACAAGGAGGATCCACTTAATCCGGAGGCACCGGTTGCGCGAGATGCTACAAAAACAACTTCATGATAGTGACAATGGCGTGCACGATGAGCTCGGGGAAGTTCAGACTAGACTGAACACCCTCGGAGAGGAGGTCACACAATTGTGTACGACCATCAACAATAACTTTCTGGAGCTGCGTACCATGTTCGCACACCACAATCTACGTGGGGGTGCACCAGCTGATGATACAAGTGTGCACGGCCCTCCGGTCGTTCTGCACAATGAGACCGAGGAGGAGCGTGTTATTCGTCTGGATGAGTAGTGACGTCAGCGACAGACACGTCGCATGGCCGTGCCGTCAAACGTTGGGATGGCAGCCGCGGCATGCCCTCAGGCACATGGGCCTGGCCGAGGCAACGATGGCCAGGGTGGAGGTGCACCACAGGGTGCTCACGGAGGAGGTGTGCATCATGCCTCTCGTAGCTGGGCTAACACGGTCGAGCGCTGGGATGACGATTTCCCCATCGACGACTACGATGACCGACAGCGCCACCACCGCAACAACGTGCAGCGTCCTCACCACGACGATGTCGAGAATCTTGTCGCTAAGCCCAAATTTAATCTTCCTATATTTTCAGGTGGTACAGATATGGAACAATACCTCACTTGGGAGCTGAAAGTTGATAAGTTGTTTCGGATGAATAACTATTCCAATGAGAAGAAGTTGTTGCTTGCGTCCAATGGCTTGGATGATTATACCACATATTGGTGGGAGCAATTCATCCGTAAGCGCATGGAGCGCCATGAGTTACCGATTATCACCTGGGAGCAGATGAAGCAGCATTTGCGGGCACACTTTGTGCCTCGCCACTACAAGTGCTCACTATTTGAGAAGTTGACAGGGTTGCGACAAGGTATGAAATCAATTGATGAATATCATAAAGAAATGGAGACTATCATGATACATGCAGATGTCCGCGAGAATGAAGAACAGACCATGGCGAGATTTCTAGCTACCATGAATCATGTTGTCAACCGCATTGTCAATCACCATCCCTATAATGATATGATTGAGTTGTTGCACCAAGCACGCGAAGCCGAGAGACAAGTGATTGAAGACGCATGGTTATTGCCGGTCACGTTCTTGACCGGGCGGGACAGCCATATAACAATAGCCAACCAAACAAGAGCACTTCGCCGCAAGCAATTCGGCGTCTGCGATTCCACAAGTAAGAAGCTAGAGAGTACACCATCACGGTGCGTTGACCTATGGCGCCGCTGCTAGTGCGACCTGCGTCTATGGGGTCAACGGCGTTCACGTGCCATTATTTGCCACAAGTGCAAGGCGTTGGCCATTTTGAGAGGGGCGCCCAAATGTCGAGCTATGCTTATCACAGAGGATGGCGGTTATGTTTCACTAGTGGTGATGAGTCGCCTAATGCGCGAGCGGTCTTGCACACCGATGACATAGAACAATGTGAGTGCGATCACGAGTTCCTAACAACGAGCGGTATTCCATTGTTTGCACGCCCAAGGTCTTGAGTGTGATGCCATCGCCATCACTCGAACAATGGTGCAATTTGTTTTCGACATGGGCAAAGCTTGATAAGGGTAAGGTGTGCAAGGTGATCATTGATGGCGGGAGTTGTCACAATCGGCTAGTAAGGATATGTGTCATAAGTTGGGTTTGAAGTATTTGCCACATCCGCGTCCTTATCATGTGCAATGGTTGAGCGACAAAGAGGAAGTGAAGGTGAACTATATGGTGCGTGTGGCGTTTTCTATTGGGAAGTACACCGATCATCGTGGTGTGATGTTGTGCCTATGACGGTGTGTCATTTGCTCTTGGGGCGACCATGGCAATATGACCATTCCGCTTATTCACGATGGGCGTACAAATCGTTACACATTTCGATGGAACAATATGGATGTCATCTTGAAGCCGCTTACACCGCAACAGATTGTCAATTCCTCCATGCAAAAAATTGATATGCACGTTGAGAGTGCACAAGAGCGAGAGAACCATCTGAGTAGTAACAAGAAACGTGAGGGAGAGAAGAATTTAGTGATGTTAGCCACCAAATTAGAGATGAGAGAATTCAGCGAGGATCCTAATTTGGTGCATGTCGTGCTGCTGTACAAAGACACATTGCTTTCGACTAACGACATAACTTCTCTTCCTAGTGGTGTTGTTTCTGTTTTGCAGGATTTCAGTGACGTCTTTCTAGAGGAGGTACCAGCGGGGTTACCACCAATACGCGGGATAGAACATAAGATCGACTTGATTCCAGGAGCGTCGCTGCCGAACTGACCACCATACCGCATCAATCCCGAGGAAACAAAGGAAATTCAGAAACAAGTACAAGAGCTTCTCTCCAAAGGGTATGTCCGTGAAAGCTTAAGCCCTTGTGTTGTTCCTGTTATTTTAGTTCCTAAGAAAGATGGTTCATGGCGTATGTGCGTAGATTATCGAGCGATTAATAATATCACAATTCGATATCGTCATTCTATACCTCGCTTAGATGATATGCTAGACGAATTGAGTGGTGATGTTATTTTCTCTAAGATAGATTTGCGCAGTGGTTACCATCAAATTAGAATGCATGAAGGGGATGAGTGGAAAGCAGCCTTTAAAACAAAATTTGGATTGTACGAGTGGTTAGTTATGCCTTTTGGTTTAACTAATGCACCTAGTACATTCATGCGCTTAATGAATCATGTTTTAAGGCATTTTATTGGTAAATTTGTGGTTGTGTACTTTGATGATATTCGATTTACTGATCATGCGAATCTGAACACATAGACCATCTTAGACAAGTTCTACACGTTTTGCATGAGAATAGGTTATTTGGTAACTTAGAGAATTGCACTTTTTTGCAGAGATCGTGTCATCTTTTTGGGCTTTGTTGTTTCTGCACAGGGAGTTGAAGTAGATGAGTCTAAAATTGAAGCGATTAAAAATTGGCCAACTCCTGTGAACGTAAGTCAGATTAAGAGCTTTCATGGTCTCGCTGGTTTTATCGGCGTTTCGTGAAGGATTTTAGCACTATCGCTGCCCCTTTGAATGAACTTACTAAAAAGGGTGTTGAATTTGTGTAGGGGTAGCGCAAGAAAATGCTTTTGCTGAACTTAAGAGATGCTTGACTGAAGCACCGTTGCTTGTTTTACCTGATTTCACTAAAAATTTTGAAATTGAGTGTGATGCTAGTGGATTGGATATTGACGGTGTTTTAATGCAAGAGGGTAGACCGGTAGCTTATTTTAGTGAGAAACTGAATGGTGCTCAATTGAATTATCCGGTCTATAACAAAGAGCTTTATGCGTTAGTGCGTGCGTTAGAAACTTGGCAACACTATTTATGGCCTAAAGAGTTTATTATTCATTCTGATCATGAGGCTTTGAAGTATTTAAAGGGCCAAGCAAACCTGAACCGTAGACATGTCAAATGGGTCGAATTCATTGAGTCATTTCCTTACATTGTGAAATATAAGAAGGGAAAGGAAAATGTGGTAGCTGATGCTCTTTCTAGGAAAAGTGTGCTTTTAACTTAATTAGGAGTGCACGTTCCTAGTTTAGCGAGTGTGCTTGATTTATATGCTCATGACCATGATTTTTCTGTCCCTTATGCACGTTGCAAAGAGGGAAAAGGCTGGGATAAATTTCACATCCATGATGGGTTTTTGTTTCGCACTAACAAATTATGCGTTCCAGAATCCTCCGTGTGTTTGCTATTACTGCATGAATCATATGCAGGTAGATTGATGGGACATTTTGGACGTGAGAAGACGTTGTCTATGCTGAGCGATCACTTTTATTGGCCTAAGATGAGGTGAGATGTGGAGAGGTATGTGCAGCGATGCATTACTTGCCACAAAGCGAAATCGAAGTTGCATTCACACGGTTTGTATACCCTTTAACTGTTCTCAATGCCCCATGGGAGGATATTAGTATGGATTTTGTTTTAGAACTGCCTAGAACTAAGAGGGGGAGTGATTCTGTTTTTGTCGTTGTGGATCGTTTTTCGAAGATGGCACACTTTATTCCGTGCCACAAGAGCGACAATGCGTCGCATATTGCTGACTTGTTTTTCAGGGAGATCGTGAGGCTACATGCCGTGCCACGTACTATTGTGTCAAATCACGACGTGAAGTTCATGAGCTACTTCTGGAAGACGCTTTGGGGTAAACTGGGGACGAAGTTGTTATTCAGCACAACTTGTCATCCCCAAACTGATGGTCAAATAGAGGTGATGAACCACACCCTTTCGATGCTACTCCAGACCATGATCAAGAAGAATCTGCGCGAGTGGGAGGATTGTTTGCCGCACGTGGAATTAGCTTATAATCGGGCCGTGCATTCCACTACGCAGATGTGTCCATTTGAGGTAGTTTATGGTTTCAAACCCTTTACACCGCTTGATTTGTTGCCGCTTCCTAGTCAACACCATACTCATATGGAGGCATCCAAGCGAGCTGAATATGTGAAGAAATTGTATCTCAAGACAAAAGAAGCAATAGAGCGCAATGTCAAGTACTATGCTGAGAAGGTAAACAAGAAAAAGAAGAAGATGGTTTTTCAACCAGGTGATTTGGTTTGGGTACACTACCACAAGGACCGTTTTCCAAAACGTCGCAAGTCTAAGTTACTACTACGCGGTGATGGACCTTTCAAGGTGCTTGCAAAGATCAACGACAATGCCTACAAGATAGAGCTTTCCGACGATGACTATGACGTAAGCTCTACGTTCAATGTCGTTGATTTATCACCTTTCTTTGGTGGTGATGATCCAGCGTCGATCCAGCGTCGAGGACGACGCCTTTTCAAGAGGGGGAGGATGATGAGGGTATCCCTAACACTTATACATCTTCTCCTATTGGTGGTCATGCATAAACTGATGAGGACATCCCCATTGCATATACATCTTCCACTCCAAGCATGCATGAGAATAACCAAGAACCAGAAGGCCCAATGACAAGGGCAAAATTCAAGCATTTAAACAAACAGGTGCTTTTGTTTCTTAAGGAGTTTCCTTTAATTCATGAACTTGGAATACCACCTCATGCTAGTATTTTATGTATTCTTAGGTATGACTCATGTGAAGACTTGGGAGAGCAAAAGGGAGGAGACCAAGGACTTAAACTACAAGTTTTGGATAAGATTTTCAAGCCAAATTCGGACTTTCCACGTGCTTAACCCAATTCAAACTCGGATTCAACTCAGGATTCAATTTGGATTCGGTTCGGGACAGCCTGACAGGCAGTTACTAAAAAGACCATAACTTTCACAAACGGAGTCTGATTCAGGTGTTCTTACACTCGTTGGAAAGATAATTTCAAGGGCTAGGCAATGGATCTAGTCATACCTTCAAATTAATCACGGATAAAAAGTTATGACCAAAACAATATGACTGGTGAAAAATATAGTTTCCTTTTTGTGAGAGTTCGTATCCAAAATCATATACGGTTGAGTTGTACTTGGTTTGGGGACCATATGGACATCCCAAGGGGCTATATAAGCCTTGTATTGGTAGCCTTTAGGGGGGGACCGATTTTATGCATAAGATTGAAACATAGCTATTGCTTGTTCTTTCAACACCAGAGTTCATGCGAGGACTTTGAGAGAGAACTAGGCGATCCATTGTTCGTTCTGTAATTCAAGGTCAAGCTGTCGTTCCATTGGGAATTGGAGACTTGGCGTTCATCGTTTGTGGTCTCGCACGAACAATTATCCGGTGTGTTTTGGGCATATTCCGAAGAGTTGAGGGTTCGTGCATTGGCGCGAGTGTTCAACTAGCGACATCGTCTATTTCGCATCAACTATCCACGGTTCCTCACTGAGAAGATCGGGACCCCTCCCCATATCAAATTCATTTCTCATAAGTTTTTTTAATGCATTCTAAGTTTGAGGCACTTAACCATGCCTACCAAAATACTTCCACCAAAGTATTGCATCATCAATAAAAACACTAGTGGCAGCTCTAATCTTTTGCCTATCAAATCAATCATAACATTTAAATTCTTTATCTAGTGATACCTCCCAGTCAATATAGGTATCAAGATCAAATTTACCAGTAAAGGATGGCAAAGTGATTTTAGTTTACTAAACGTACTATCACGATCATATAACTCCCATGGTGAAGAAGCTTGTCTAGAGCTTGCATCTTCCTCGCGAATTTTCTTGAGCTCTCATTCAGTGGCTTGAAGAAGTCGTGGATCTATCTTGTAATCATCCCATAAACCTTATATGGTTAGTAGAAAACAAGGAAACAAATCACAAGAATATGTTCCTATTAACTACTAGGATCCGGAGGCTTAAAGTCGCTTACACTCAAACTCTTACCAAACTTTGGCAAGTTCTTACCAATGCAAATAGGTGGTGCAACTGATGGTTGGTTGGTGATAAACTTGACACAAGTGATGAGTAAAGCGATTGCAAGAGACAGTTCGACATGATCTGCTCAATTAGTATAAGGTGTAGCTTGGAAGGTTCGATATGTAGCAACGGAGAACAATCAGTTAATTTCAGAAATTACATAGAATTGAATTATAGTTCGTATCTAGCTCTTAGCCTATGTTGCTAATCAACCAAGGATGTAACAAGGCTAAAATAAGTGTATGGCAATGTATAGGAGTGGTAAATACAAGATAATTCAACCGAATGCAATCTGGAATTGAACAACACAAGGATTGACCCAAAACTAAAAACTAAAGATTTTCGTCCACTGGACAGCACATTGGTATTTTGCCCGTAACTTCTTTTAATTGCAGTTTTTAAAATGATTCTTTTTTCTCCATTTCCTGATAGCTTTTTCTACAACTTTTGTTTTGGGGCCAAGTTCTAGAAACCGACTAAAAAATGTGCACAAAAATTACAAGTTCAGACTATTGCAGATTCAAACTAGAATTTTAGGTCAATTTTCACCGCAGATATCTCTTAACTGCCTAATTGCAATGATGCTAAATTTTATAGGATGATGGATAATGAAGTTATTAATCTAATGGCGGTGGTCTCACTCAAAAAGGATCATGGAATCAAAAGTTATGGCTTTTTTGGTGGCGACTACAGAGAAAGGAAAAATCAGCCGAATTGGAATTAGGGTTTGGGGTATGGAACATTTTTCTTATTTGGATTTTTATGGAATCAAGGATATGACCAGCAACTAGACAAAGCTAAAACAGACACAAATTCAATTTAGCAAATCAAAAATAACAGATTGAAAAGCACAACGTGGTTTGGACAACGAAAATTAACTCTTTTTGTAGGGCAATTTTTCTAGATTATGGGAAATAAAAACCAATCTACTGAAGCTCTGATACCACCTGATGAAGCAATGGGGTCCCGATCTTCCGATAGGATGATAACTTCGATTTGGAGGAGAACGACTTTGACGATGCAGGCTTCTAACCTGCCATGACCAGAACATCAAGCAATCGCTAAACCACACTACAAGTCGTTATCAACCATGTCAAGAACACGGTTGGCTTCACCATGGAGGTCTATTCCTGCATGCAATCGAAAACACGCAAGAACAAGATAACAAACAATTTGAATTGCAAAGGTATAAATTGAGTTCAAAAAGGTGGGATTCTGCAGAGATTCTTTACAGGTGGTCTAGTTGACACAAGCGAAGAAGAAGAGTTTTCACAATGGAAAAACTATGCAAATGAAATCCAAGAAAACTAGAAGGGTGTAGCCTCCTTAAATAAGGGGAGGGAAAGCTACGCAAAACTAAGAAATAAGGGGTGATACTATTTATGATACTATTCATGTGAACAGTGCGGCTGTGAATAGTATGGGCCAAGAGAGGGGGCGCCTTTCCCTTGGGCCCAAGCATTACAAGGTCCAATTTGACCCAAATAGGTGATGTAGCACCTTCTTTTGATGATTATAGTGCACATAGAAGGAATTTAGAGGTGAGGTTAGATCTGTTGAAAAGAGGATAAGAAAATCTTTCCAACAAAGACTCATATACATCAAAACGGACTCTGTATGTGAAAGTTATGTACATTTAAAGTTGGGCCTATCAGGCTGAATTCGAATTGATCTGGAAGTCGAATTGGATTCCAAAACGTGTCCAACTTGAACTATTGCTCAAATTGGTGCAAAAGAGATGTTGTGCTACAAAATATATTTTTTTAATCATTAGGTAGAATTATATTCTCATTTAAAATATGTTGAAGCAGAAGAAACGAATTCACCTTTAGTTCAATCTTGATATTGGGCGCTATGGTCGTATGTGTTTGTGGCGTGGTCACATAACAAACCATTCACATCCACCAACCAAGTCATCCACGGCCACACCTTTTATCGCTATCCAGAAAATAGCCTTAGAGCACTCATTATGACCGCTAGTTCAACGAGTACTCGAAAACAACAAGTACTTAGGAATTACCATCACTGTGCTCAAAATACTCAGGAAATCATCCGCATTGCTACCGACCACAGAGCCACCGAGTATCGAGTATCGAATATTGATTAGTCCACGACTATCGATCTCTAACCATTCGTTGCACCATTGGTCACCAAGTACCAGACAGACTATAGTACCAAAGCACCAACCACAAATCTTCGACAACCGATCGCTGATCACGATCGCGGAAACCATGACTATCAAGTGCCGAGTCCTTTTAACTACTGAGTACTACGACCATCTGCCCCAGCCAGTCATACCGCTGACCAAACACGAGTACTCAAGGTACTCGAAGATAGGAAGAATTAAAGCACTCGTACTAACCGTGAAGTCTATGAGTACAGACCGTGAAGCTTATGACAATCGAGCACAAAGTCTTCGACTTCTGATCACAAGTCTATGACTACCAATCACAAGTCTAAGACCACTGACCAGTAAAGTCTACGACTACCGACCAGTAAAATTTATGACTATCAAATACCATTAGTAAAGTTTATGAGTGTCGAGTAACGAGTATCGACCAGAAAAGTTAACGAGTATTGACACTATAGCTACGACCATCGAAAAGTACTGTAACTTACCATATTCAACTAGGTATGATTATTCTACCATAGACAATGTTCTGTAATCAAAATGTCATGGTCTAAAAATGATGAGGTCGAAATACCAAGGTTGGATTGCCGTGGTCGAAGTCGAATGTGGTTGTTGTCAACGTGGTCAAAGACAGTTAATCGGACAAAGTCGTTCGGACCATTGACTACCAAACGTGGTTGTTTTGCCACCTTGAAAACTCACCCACAGAAGCGCATTGACTATAACTTTCATAAAAACAAATTTCAATAAAATCAAATATCAATTATTCCTCATCAACAGCATGCATGACCATCACATGGTCTCACAAATAGTGTGCAATAGTGCACAGAAACTGTAATTCACTATAGTGACGATGTGCGAGAATCACTTAGGAAGGGATTGCATCATTTGCTTGGTAAAGGTTAGCTGTTGCAAGCAAATAAGATCAGCTGCTTCTTAGGTTCCACTAGACCCCTCTAGCAGCTGTGGAGGTTCTACAGTTACAATTTAGGTTAGGTGGAGGAATTAAGGGCTTGTTATTGTTGACAGATGGACAATTATGCATAGCTATAATAACAGGAGGAAAACATATCATTGCAAATGTTCATCTTACTCTTAGGATGTTCAATCGTGTTGAAACAATTTACGATCATCTGACTACTGAAGGGCTTACAAGAAAAATGAGAAATACATCAGAGATACTTGAACATGAAATCCTCAATGGAAAACCTAATTCTCCCACCGTATGGTAATTATTCGCTGGATTCACCAACATCTTTGTTACTCAGGGTTTGTATTATTGCCTTTAACACCTTTATATCACTATCTTTCTATGCAATCTCCTCATGTTTTGCCTGCAACTCTTCCATATGCAACTTGAACAATTCTGCAAGATAGAATATTAACCAAGATGGTATTCAGTTCAGGAACACACTCAATGAGTCAAAGTTTAGTGTGGCAACAAGACAATACATACTTGCAGTGTTTTCCAACTCCTTCGTGACTTCTTTTGCACATAACTCCACAACTTGTTGAGTGGGAGAAGTGCTTATATGCTTTCTTCTCTAACAAGAGTATTACTAACCTCAAAGCACATGAAGGAATAAGTAATATTTATCTATCATTCATCGTGCTTTAAAAATTACGCAAATCACTATTGAGAAAAGCATAGAAGCACCTTCCTAACCTTTATATTAACTACATACAAGCAAGCATGATTTACATCAAAACCAATTGGCATCCATGTGTTGAGCCTCTTTAAAGATGCATATAACTCGATCAATTCATTGTCATAGTTGGGGCAACCCAGCTTAAGCTTGTAAATACAAACATGCCTTAGGCGCTGTTTGGTTTGGCCCAAATCCTGGTCCATCCACGTGGATGCGCTTGGATTTTAGTTCAAATTTCTAGCCCATCCATGTGGATCCCAGTTGGGAATGGGCCTCCCAAACAAGCCCTTAAGCTTTATCCAAATAATTTGAAGTACACCACCCCACAGGACCAATAGCATATAAGCAACAATGTTGAAAAAATAAAAACTTAGAAGTAAAGTATGAACTTCCTTTGGATACCCATTTATCTTTACATGGAATTCCACATAAAACTCATCTTTTTATTGTATTCGAACAAGGCAATCAGCCATAATAAACTATGTAAACACTCTAGATTGTATCAAATCTTCCGCCACATGCCTGACATGCCTCCAAAATAGTGAAAAAGTTCGAGACATCCCAACCGCGATAATGCAATACCAAATACCATCTTTTGCATATACTTTACCAATCAAAGTTGACATTACACTACACGAATGATTAATCAATTCTGTTTGACAGGAGTTGGCACCAATGTTGCCTAGCTTTGTCAAAACCATGCCAAAGAATCACAAGCTAAATTGATTGAACCATCAAATTAGCCCAACTCAAGATCCCTCTTGCCCACAAACAACAATTATGCATCCTATGCTCGCTAGATTGAATCCACACTAGAGAAGGCGAACACATGATCCAAGACCCTGTAGCCGAGGCATGGGTGGGAGGAGAGGGTTGGGAGCTGGAAGTAGTGTCGAAGTAAGATGTACCTTGATGGTGTTGGCTTGGTTAGCAGTGAGGGAGGCCTTGGAGAAGATGTCTTCATTAGCCAAAACGGCCTTGCACGCTAACAGCTTCTGCAGTGACTCCACGTTGGCTCCAAGTTCCCCTAGGTTCCTGATTGCTGCCCGCCACCGCTCGCTCGAGGCCGCCCCACCCCCACCACCAGAGCGTCCGATGGAGACGACAAGGAGGAGGGGGACCACCGCTGCAGAGGCGGGGGCGGCCGCGATGGCGGACTTCTCCTTCTACACCATCGTCATTGGCGATCTCGAATGCGTTTGGCTACTTTGGGCCCTATTTATTCTGACTTTTTTTAGCAGTTTCTGGTGTCCGAT
Source organism: Dendrocalamus sinicus (assembly GCA_036346575.1). Lineage (NCBI taxonomy): Eukaryota > Viridiplantae > Streptophyta > Magnoliopsida > Poales > Poaceae > Dendrocalamus > Dendrocalamus sinicus. The sequence continues at coordinate 7,526,043 of CM070674.1, read as the reverse complement.
TGTTAGCTTTTGGTTGAAATTTCACTATAGCAGATGTTATCTTTTTTGAGTCATTTAGTTAGAGAAAATAAAAATATTGTTATACCTTTACAAACAATGTAAAGGAAAAGGGAAAAAAAGAAAAAGGGAGAAAACGAAATTAAGAAGGGAAGCTCCCCTTCTCTTTTTGCGATTTGATACCTGGACTCCTCTGCACACCTCCAACTGACACACGGGACCACCAAACTAGGTCCCACCTGTCATGCCAGCTACGCACACCCACCCTTGAGATGTCAAAGCGTCCATCCAACGGCCGCGCCATTCCCATCCAACGGTCGGGATAGCTCCCCCGAACGCTATATCTCTCGTCGCTCCGTTCCGCCGTTTCCGCCTCCACTCGCTCGCTGCCGCCGCCTCCCCTCCTCCTAAACCCTTCCTCCTCCGGTGCGCCCTTAAACCCTAGCTGCTATTTTTTTTCTTCTAACCTTTGATCTGATCTCTCGCGTGGAATGGTTCGCGGGGTTCGTCTCGCGCGGTGGTGCTCTTGGTCTCTCTTTTCTCGGTGGGGAGTGGGGTGGGCTAGGGTTTGAGCTCTGTGCTGTTTCTTGTAGAGTAGAGGCTTGTAGAGTAGAGGCTATCTGTCCATTTAGGTTTTGGTGGTTCGTGTGAGGGGTGGGTGTTTGGTTTAGGCTGGATATGGAGGTGGTGGGGAGAGGTCGCATGGTGAATTGGTGATCTCAGCAAGTCGCGTGCGCGCAGGCAAGGTGTGTGTGACCCGGGGTGTGATCCATGCGAGGTTTTGGTTGGTATGTCTGGAGTTTTGAATTCGTGCTAAGATCATGTTTTGCTGCTAGAGATTTGGTTTTTTTTTCCCTCTGGAGGTGATTATTTTAGCTGTACACCTTGCGCGTTTTGTTTTCCTTTGATCGTCATGTTTCGCTGTAAGAAATGGTATTGATTGATTGGCTGTTAACAGTCAAGCTCTGTGTCAATTGGTGATGACGGTATCATATGGCTGCTTTTCTCATGTTTAGCGTTGAAAATATGCTCCAGGTTCAGCTTGTGTCTTCAATTCCCTTTGAATATTTAACCTGCAAGTGATTTTTTTGTGTAAATTGTTCCATCATTCTTGTGTAAAACTGTTAGATGACAGGCATTCGTTTCTCGTGTAAACTGTACAACTGACCGAACAGCAGTCAGAATTAGCGATGCGTGATAACTGACGTAAAAAAACGGATTCTAATAATTCATTTTGTTGGTGTTTCATTTCTTCTAGCTGTTGTTTCTTTCTTGCGCACCTGATGAGGACTTATTTGGTCTTCGACTTAGGACAGCATTACCTGGAACCATCAGCTGTCTTGTGATTCATGGTTATATATTTACCTGTTTCTGTGTTTCACCATCTCTTCTCATTGCAGTTTGGAACGATGGCGTTGGCTAATAAGCTTGGTGGTCTGCTCAAGAAAGCAACGAGCTCGAATCCAACTCTCTATCAAACAATCAGATGCATGTCATCCTCAAAGCTCTTTGTTGGAGGTCCGGGCCTACTTATAATTTTTATCTTTGATCATCTGTCCAGAAATCAGTTGTTCTGTTGCTATACAATTCTCTGACACCTGCAAATCATTGTTGTAGGCATTTCCTACAGCACAGATGATCACAGTCTCAGAGATGCCTTTGCCAATTATGGTCAAGTCATTGAAGGTATGTTGTCCTTCATTTTTCACTGCACTCATCTTGTCACTACTGTTTGGTTAACATCATGACCTTTTGCTCTGTCCAGCTAGGATTATCCAAGATCGTGAAACTGGGAGGTCTAGAGGTTTTGGTTTTGTAACTTACACATCAAGTGAAGAGGCTGCAGCTGCCATCACAGCCTTGGATGGAAAGGTATAATCGGGATGATTTTTATCTGCTTTCTGGTTATTATGCTTTATGATGCTGGTAATAACTTCCTGTTTGGGTGAGGAGGATTGGGCTAGGAATAGTATTTTAATCTAAATCCACCCAAATCTCCATCATTCTTCCAAACTTAGCTTTTTAACTTGTTTGCATTCTATTAGAATAGAAGGTATACTAGATTTATGGTGGTGAAATTCATGGTGATTGCTTGTCAAATGTCAGTGTCTTCCGTGTTTGTAGAAGTCTGTACTGTTTATCAAAGAATAAGGCCTGTAGGTATATCACTAATCACTGCAATCCGACTCATGTGGGATGTCAACACTGGCATGTGATCCAAGCATTGAAAACCATGTCATTCAACCTTCACACATGATGTTGTCCTTATTACGGTGATATTTTGCTTGAATTCTGCTAGTCTTGATGCCTGAGCAGCCTGTATATAATGTGATGCTTCAATTTATACTGCTAGTGGGTGAAAGAATTGGAGCAATGTCAAGCGCCATCATTGAGCTTATTATTTGCTCTGCAATATAACATTGATGTTCTGGTCAGCTGCACTTGAATCAAGTTTACCATTGGATTTCTAGTTCCAAGAACATGCAGCGATCAATCTCTCTTAAATTTCAAATTGTATGCATCTTATGTTATCCAGCAACTTATTCTATTCCCTACTGGTGCCAGGATCTCCACGGGCGGAACATACGGGTTAACTATGCCACCGAGAGGACAAGTGGCTTCCGTAGTGGTGGTGGTGGTTATGGAGGTGGTGGCTATGGCAGTGGTGGTGGCTATGGAGGAGGCGGTTATGGTGGCGGGTATGGTGGCGGTGGTGGCGGGTATGGTGGCAGTTATGGCAATCAGGGTGGTGGCTATGGTGGCAGCGGCGGCGGCGGTGGTTATGGAGTTGCAGAAGGATCTGGGGGCAATGACGCCTTCTCTGGAAGCAACTTTGCTGGTGGAGGTGGCAATAACTTTACTGCTGGTGGTGACAGTGGATTCGGTGGAAACCCTGCTGGAAACTTTGGTGCTGCTGGAGGTTCCACTGGCGGTGATGACTTCTCTAGTGGTGCCCCTGGAGACAACTTTGAAAGCGGCAAGAATGATGATCTCATGGGCGACCTCTTCAAGGACGACGAGCCCGACAACTATGCCAACAAGAGGGGCTAGTCTGTGCCCTTCACGCCACCTTTTGTGTCTCTCTAGTAATGAACCCCGGAAAAGTGTGAGGTGAATGATTTTCCAGATTAGATCAGATCAGATTTCAGAACAATTTGCAATTGTTGGTTTCGGTCTATGTTTATTTTCTTGATAGTTGTCCACTGCCTACAGATCTTTAAAATAACGGAACATTATGCAAGCTACTCTGTTGAGGTGACGATGAGAATGTTATTTTGATTTGTCTGATGTTGCATGTTTTTCATCACTTTGCTATTTCTCTTCCAGTTGTGATGAATCTTTAGCAAGTGTTTATTTTGCACCTGGGCACAATCAATCTGCAAACGAATACATCTGATTATCACAAAGTATGCAGTTATAGTTGGAATGCTTCCATTTCAATAATTGTGGCAGTGGCACCATCCGAGTAGTGTCAATCTACCACACCGAAGATCCCCCATGCGATTCACCTTACAATATTTTTAAAAGGGCCGTAGGGTAGAGTTTTGTGATGTAATTTTTCAACTATTCAGTCTTACCTTCTTCCTTACAATTTGGAATGTGTCGTATAGCTACAAGTATGTGTTTCTACTACCGAAAAGAAAAAAACTGCACGGGATTCTTGACAGCATTTGTCCTAGACCTGGCCGTGACGGCCGGACTAACCTGAGGCACAGTGCTGTTGGCAGAGGCACAGAACGACCCATGACTAGGGGCGGGCCCAGCGGGTAGTCCATATAAGCCCAGGACTACCCTGTAATTTGGCCCAGCCCAAAAACTCCCGGTGCCCTAAGCCTCCGCTTTGTCCCCCCCCCGACCCGGCCGCGCCTCGCCTCCGCTGACCGCTGCGCGCCGCCCCCCGCCTCGCCTCCACCTCCGCCAGCGCCAGGCTCCCCTCGCCTCGCCGGCTCCCTCGCCTCGGCGCCTCGCCGGCTCCCTCCACCTCCGTCTCGCCTCGGCGCCTCGCCGGCTCCCTCGCCTCGCGCCGGCTCCTCGTCTCGCCTCGCCGCTCCCTCGCCTCGGCGCCTCCGCGGCTCCCTCGCCTCGCCTCCGCCTCGCCTCGGCGCCTCCGCCCGCTCCCTCGCCTCCGCCCGCTCCCTCGCCCGAGCGCGCGGCGCGAGGCGGCGCGGCACCGGCGCTGCCTGGCCACCGAGATCGAGTCGGCCGCCAAGGCGCGTTGTGCCGCCCGGTGAGCTCCAGTGCTCCACTAGTAGCTGTCTTTGATGATTTTTGATGGGAAGTAAATTGTTGCAGAATTTGTTATCCTAGATGGTAATCCAATAAAATGGGAAGAGCAGAGACGGCTCTGTTTGACTTGTAAGGAGTTAATTGAAGTTTGTTGGAACCAGTTCTCATGCAGCTACCTTGCTAGTGAATTTGATATGTTTATGAAGTTTCTAAGAAAAGAGTAAATTGTGCGAAATTATGCGATTGCTAGATGGATTGGGGCATATGCGAATGCCGATGCACCTTTTTTGCTTGTTTTGTGTATGTGTTGGCATCGCTGAATTGAGAGGCATGAAGAAGAACGAAAGCATTGCATTGCTTTTTCAGAACATGAAGCAAAAAAGATTGCATCTTGTGCTCCACCACCACCAATTTAAGGTATTATGAGATCTTTTAGATATATTATGTTTTTTGCCGAACCGTTTACTGAATTTTTTGCATTAGATTATACCACATTGGATAATAATTTTTTAGTTAGGCATACCCTGGATTCAAATCCTGGGTCCGCCACTGCCCATGACCTAGACCCGTCGTACCGTGTTTGGGTCAGCACTGCAGCCAAAGGATTGTGCCGGCACGGCGCACACAGTGGCGTGCTCGGGCACATGAGATGTGATGTATTTTTTCAACTATTCAGTCTTACCTTCTTCCTTACAATTTGGAATGTGTCGTATACTCGTATAGCTACAAGTTTGTGTTTCTACTCCCTAAAAGAAAAAAACTGCAAGGGATTCTTGACAGCATTTTTCCTAGACCTGGCCGTGACGGCCGGACCAACCTGAAGCACAGTGCTGTTGGCACAACTCAGGCACAGTACGACCCACGACCTAGACCGGCCATGCCATCTTTGGATCAGCACTGCAGCCAGAGGGTCGTGCCGTTCAGTGGCGTGCTCGGGCACATGACACGGTATGGGCACAACCCGTTTAGACCATTTAGGCATGGTACCGCTGTTTAGCCTGTTTAGGCATGGTAACATTGATTTTTTTAATTTAATAGTCATTGGGAAGCTTTAAAAATTTCACAATAATTAAAAAAATCTCGAATTTTTCTATAGACAGGAAACAATCTCCCAACCCATCATTCATCCACCATCCAACCCTCATTCTCTTCTCTTCATTTTGATACGAAGATTTAGGTCCACTTTGTGATAATATGGCAAATTTGAAATATTTTTGCCAAATATTTAAATTTTCAAAATCCAGCTGCAGTCAGGAAAATAGGTAACAATGCTAATTTTCGCATATTTTTGTTGTGCTTATTTTTTTACTAAGGTGAAATAAATAATAATGTACTTTTCAACTTGCAGTTTTCTCGATGGCAATTGAAAATTATGAAAATTTTGCTATTAATGATTTCGGAATTTCACCAGAAGACCTAGCATCCTTCAAGAATCTTGCATCTCAACTTCAAACGAGAGAGCAACCAATACCATCATCAGGCTCTACAAGTGTCTCTACATTTGCAAGCACCGAAGCAAAGACATCTAAGTCCAGTACATCGAAAGTCTAGACCAATTTCGATAACAAATTCAAACAAGGCGAAAATGAAGTCCAGGTAAGATTTGTTGTTTGTAAAATATATGGTCATGAATTATCTGTAAAGTCTTCAGGTGGAAAGGAGCACTTGTTCAAACATGTCGCAAGATGTAAAGCAGAACAAGGAGTAGACATGAGGTAGATGCAGCAGCAGTACAACCTCAACAATTCGATACGTAAATGGGAATACAGTCCCGATATAGCTCAAGAATCTCTTTGTCATTCAATTACTTTGCAAGATCTAGCTTTAAACTTTGGTGAGTTCACTGTGTTTAAAAAGTATATTAGGACTACGCATAATCTTAAATTTTCTATAGTTTCTAGACAGACAACCAGAAATCTAGTTAAATACTATAATAACCATCATGCTAAATTAAAAGAACTCTTCAATATTTACACATTTTCAATGGCTTTGATCTCGGACATATGGAATGATCGGGCTAGAGAGGCTTACCTTAGTGTAGTTGCTTATTATGTTAATAGCAACTTGGAATTGGAAAAAAGAATTATAGGGTTCAAAATAATTAATGTAACACATACGCGTGAGAATGTCGCAGAGTGTATTATCAAAGTTATGGAAGATTTTGTTCGTAGTAATAAAATTTTTGTAATAACTTTAGATAGTGCCGCTGCAAACTCTAGGGCAACGGATATTCTCACTCTATTATTTAGTACATACTCCGAATCCTTCTTGCTACATCGACGATATGCATGTTATATTATTAATCTTAAGTTAAATGTGGTTTAAATATGTTGGATCTGCATATTAGAGCTTTTCATGATGCAATATCTTTTCTAAATAATTCTAACCAATGAATAATAACATATAAGAACTTTTGCATTGCAATGAATGTATGTCCAAGAAAGTTTGTTTTGTACATGCCAGTAAGGTGAAACTCTACTTCCATGATACTTAATGTTGAGATTGGATTTCTAAATTTGAGCCCTTTATGTATTACCTCACTAGTCCCAGATCAAAGGTAGTGCGCACAATCAAATAGTGATGATTATATAACCAAAGATAATTTATTATAGTAATAGAGTATTGGCATTAAAACCAATTAGTACCAAAGAGGCTACAAAACCTCACTGAAAATACAAACTCAAAGCGAAAGCAATTAAAATAAACTCCAAAGGCAATTGACTGGAGAAACGCAACCTACACCTCCAGAAAGCCTTCATCAAATCTACACACAAAGTAGTCGAATTATCCTTCTGTGTCTTCATACTCCTCTGAGATGATATGTAGATTGCAAGGTGAGTACATAGAGTACTCCGCAAGTATTGGAAAAAATTACAATTATATGCAAGGCTTAACAAAGGAAGGATAATATGGTTATTTTGCACAAAGCAGCATTTTATTTCAATTACCATTATAGATTTTCAAAGCATCAATTTAACAAATTTATTGCAATAACTAAAACTAGATCTCTAACCACCAAGGTTCAATAAATCTGGTTCTATCTACCTGACTGGCGCTATAGATGTTCACACTAACCATTCCCAGATTCCCAAAAGCTCATTTAAAAATAAAACCATAAATCTACCATTTGAAAGTGCACATTGCCCACCCTTGACCGTGAGCACGGTTATTTTAATAGTTTTACACTCTGCAGAAGTTATACAGTTTACCCATAAGATATGACCATCTCATATTGCCACGTGTTACCACACTCCTTGGATGTGTGGCGGAGAGATCACGATAAGGCCTTTACAATGCACCAACATAACTAGAATTCACCCACTAAGGTTTCATCGTTGAATGGGTTCAATCTACCCAAGTCAGAAGCCCCTCTTGTGTTGTGTGGCAATATCACTGTTTGACACACCATATTTAGCCATCTAGCAGAATCTAAGCCAAGCTGTTGCAAATTAGTTTGCAAGGTCATACCCATTTAGATTTGTAGTTGTACGGTGGTGCTCAATTTGGACAATAACAAGTGTCAGTCCTTAATTGACTAGGATGGTACTTTCATGCTAGAAGTTCCCGTGCTCAATCTGCACCAACCCAAACTTACCATCCACCCAAGTCTAAGTTATTTTTATCATTTTATTTTACTTCAAAAACAATAGCAATACCTATTGCCACAAGGATACTAAAATGAAATCATTAAGGCATATGATAATAATTTTCCACCCATGGGGTTATAATGATCAAGTAGCTTGTCTAAGCAGTTCTACCATTTCTAGAATTATCAAATAATATTTTAATATCAATAGTAAGACAAAGGGAACCTAAGGTGACAAAGGTATAGGGATATCAACATCAAATGAGGGTGTAACAATGTCAGAATAACTAACGACTTTAAGGCAAGTTATCATTTTATGTGAAATAGCAATACGTGTAAATTTAAAATAATAAATAACTTTGATAAAACTTGGATTAACATGGTAAAGAAAGACTTGCCTTCTGTGGATAGGGTCTCTTCTTGCTAATCGGAAACTTTTTCGATGACATAAGGTTCTGCATGCAAAATGAGAACATAAATAAATACAAATACAATCACAAAAATATAAAATCTATATTAGAAGGAAGATTAAGATTTTATATGAATTTAGAAACACTAATCATTGGATTCAAAGTTAGGATGACGGAGAACAAGCGATCAAAAGATCGATTGGAAAAGGCAATCCTGAAATTAGAAAATGAGGGAATATTCCTCAGCATCTTCTTTTTGCTGGATTTTTTTTTAATTTTGGAGAGTATGACTTATGGGGCCCACTCTTCATTGACTTAAGGCAAACTCAATTGAAGAACTAACAAAGTGCTATCTCTGGATAACAAAGACCAGCACACCGAGCATTCATGGCGGCTTCTCTGGCCATGGCAGCTTGCTGGCAAGGGGTCGCCAAGGTGACACAACCAAAGGGCAAAATGGGTTCGCGAATCGTCGGAGGATGGTCAACCGACGACAACTCTGATTAGCGGGATCCACGACGGCGGTGGCGGCACCAAGAACGACAAGCGGCGTGGGTTAGCAAAGGAAACTAAGCACAGGTAGGGCATGGCCTCGACCCAAAGAACGTGATGACATGATCGGTTTGGGCGAGGGATGGACGGATTGGGCTAGCCACGACGACGTCCAAAGAAACAAAGGGGGTGCTCCGGTGCAGGACTTCCTCAGTGATACAAATAGGGAACCAAGATATAGAATATATAGAGTAGATGATAGTGATCATGTTGTAGCAAATAATTAGGTTTTGGCTCACCGGAGGTGACGAATCAACGACGGAGGACATAGTAGATCAGTTTCAAAAAAAACTCGATTCTCATCAAACGGCTACACAAAAATTAAATTAACTTCACATGACGATGCAAGATACTCAATAACACGAAGTGACACAAAAGGAATTTAAAGAACATCACTAGAGTGCTCAGAACGTGAGTTGGAGTGATGAGTAATTTTGGGAATGTCGAGCTCTTGGTTGTGGCAGTGTTCTAGGGTTTGAGGAGGCTTTAAGAAGATTGGAAAGGGTTGAGAGGGGTCACGGAGTCGTATATAAGGGCTCAAAAGAGATAGAAATAGACTCGGATTCGTATGATTTTGGTTTGAGTCGGTTTGGGAATGGATGAGATAAAAGGCAAATGGATGAATGAAACGCAAAAGAACTAGAGCGAATAGATTCCTTGCGTGATTTGGAGTACTTTTATTTTGGCACGACGTTGAGATAATGCTTAGTTGAAGAGTTGGGTTAGGGAGAAAAGGAGGCGCCATGCTCTCTGTTTCTGCTCAGTCTGCTGCTGATCAGTTCGGGAAGGTAACAGTAGCTGCAGATGAACAGTATTGAGTAAGAGAGAGAAAGAAAGGAAGGGAAAAAGGAAAAAGAGAAAAAGGACAGGATGGAAAATAAAAGAAAAGACAGACCAAGAAAAATATGTTGGACCTAGAAAAATAGAACGTATATTTTTCTAGACATTTGGATTTTTATATTTGAATTTGAGTTTTTGGAATTTGAATTTTGATATTTCCTTCCAGAATCACACATAAAATCTAAATAAAATCCAAACAATTTTAATTAATTAATTTGGAATTAAATTTTTAAAGAAGACAAATTTGGGATATTACACTTAAGAACCTTTTACCCTATAAGTCAACATTGATTTGTTCCTAAAAAGTTACTATCAATTTAGAATTTTTTTCATGATTCCACTATTGCATTATCTAGTATGTATTATCTGAAATGTCATTTAATTGCACATCATATTCTTGAAATTACTACTCACTTGCATGCTAATGAAAATGAAATAGTGTTAAGACAGACTGTCAGTGATATAAAAACTAAATATTTAAAATATTGAAAAGATATTCCATATTTAGGGTGGAACCAACCTAAGCCCCGGGCTGGGGCAGCTACTCTTGGGCTAACTCTGTTTTTTTGTGTTTTTCATGAATTTTGCATGGGCTTTGGTTGCCAGACCTCGGGCTACAGCCTAGGTAGCCCGAGGTTTGGTTCCACCACTATCATATTTATATGCTTTTGCATTTATGTTAGATCCCAGAGCTAAACTTAGAGGATTCGATAATGTTCTCCAACTTTTGAGTGATGCTACAGGGATATATTATTCTACCTATTTTTCAATGTTCATACTAAATTGGCCGATGTTTATCAAAAGTACAAGCTAAAGTTTCAAGGAATTCGCTTGTGATGACCTCCACTACCACCCACCATAGGTAAGAAGAAAAATACATGGGGGCAAGATCTGGGGTACAGGTTCCTCTACGACATCAATCACTGAAGCAAGACAAAACCACCATAGGATTGGAGAGCTATTCGCATATCTGGACATCGATATGGTGCCGTGCCACAAGGACTTCAACATTTTGCAATGGTGGCACGAGCACAAGATAACATATATGGTGCTATTCATATTAGCACGGGATATGTTAGCTATTCCTATCTCGATGGTTTTTTCGAGACTGTTTGTAGTTTTTCTAGAAGAATAATAGATGAGAGAAGAACAAATTTGATGAGTGAGATGGTGAAAATACTTTTAATAGTCAATGATTGGCAATAAGCTTATGCACGAGATCAACACTCCATAGAAAATACACAGTTGAAAAATCTAGACCCACCATTATGAGTTATCACATCTCTAAGTGCGCCAAAATTAATTAAGTGCTAGTATTATTTTCAAAATTGAGCCATTTAGCCAAAAGTCAAAATTTTGAAATTATTAGTATATCTTTCAAAGACTTGTTAAACAATATATACAAATGCATTTTAAAGGTTTTCCAAAGATTTAGTTTTAGAAAAACTTATTTTAACTAAAATTGAGTTTCTAACCCAAAATTACAAATCTAGTATTTTGTTTTGACTTTAAACTAAAAAATTGGCCAAAATCAATCCTAAAAGGATTTTGAAAAAGTATTCCATTTTAAACATTGTTGGTATTCAAAAGTTTTTTAAAAGGCCAATCAATCAAAAGTTATTTGGTTTTAAAATTCATTCAAAATCTTGAGTTGACCTAAGTGGTCACAATTTAGCACTTATGTGAGCTTTGCCATTTGAACCAAAGTTATAGACTTATATTGGCTCACAAGAGTTTTTACAACTCATACATGCAATTGGATGCTTATATACCCTCTAATGCTCATTTTTACAATCTTGAAGACTTTATTGAAAATGAGTTTGTTTTTGAAATATAAAAGTTTAGTTTGTTAAAAACTATATTTAAAAGATTTTTTTAATCTTGGCATATAGTTAGAAATACTCCACAAGTGGTTTATGTTTCTTTGTGAAAAACTTTAGAGTAAGTTACAACATTATGTCTATCCTGTACTCAAAATTCCAAATCTTTGCATGCTTTTTGTTTCAGAGCGGTACTACCGCAGTGTGCATAATAGTACTACCGCAAAGCGGCCCGACCATTTCCGTAACGGCGGTATGATCAATTTTTCTAGAAAATGGCTAATTTGATTCAAAATTTATTAGTTTCCTTTTTCCCCAGCCACTCTTTTTACTTCTCAAAGTTAAGTTGATCCTTATTATCCTTGCTAGCTACCCTTAAGTATCTTTTGACTCCATGTGCCATTTTGATCATATTGTGATGCTTTTATCATAACATGGCATTCTCTCTAAGAGTGGTAGATTTTTGATCATCTTGACCTTGGCATGAGTTTTATCTCTGTCTTTACAGGTGATATCCTTTTCTTATCTTGCCGAGCAAAACCTTTTCTTAACCAAGCTCTCTCATATAATATCTCTCTTTTATAATATCCACTCTTTCAAGAGATATCTCTCCTATATAATATCATCCTCTTCTTACAAGTGGTATTTCAAGTGGTATCTTCCAACAAGTGGTATCCCCTTCGAATAACATTAAGTGAAAATCATTGGAGATGTCTCTAGGTTATTTCAAGTGGTTTATAAGCAGGCCCGGCCCTGAGGGGGGGCGAGCGGGGCGGCCGCACCGGGTCCCCAATCCCCCATATACATAGTATATATACTATGTATACTATCCGTCTATGAGTCTATCCGTCTTCCGAATTCCCAGCCGGGCCGACTTCTCGTCTTCGGTCTTCTTTCTGAAATCTGACTTTCCGACTTCTTAGTTCTTCCGTGATTCCGTCTAGCCGTCTAGGGCACGCCGCACGCCGCGCCAAGCCGCAGAGGGTGGTCGTCTCTCTCTCCGCCCGTCCGCCGCGCTAGTGCCGTCTCGACGGTGAACGGTCTCGTCTGCGAGGCGACACCGCGACAGGCGAGCCGAGTGGAGCGAGCGATCAGCCGCGGAATTCCCAAACCAGCAGGTCCACATCTACATCACTTTGTCATTGCTTCTTGTAGTTTGCATATTAGGAATTTTTTAATCAATAATTGGTGCTTTGTAGTTACTAATTATACTATTGTTCTTTAAATTTTCAGTACCACGTCATCTAGAAAATATGCATCCGGCAGTGAAAAAGGAAAAAAGAGGAAACGAATAGATGAGTTGATAGAATCACAGAGAGGATCCATTGACAAATTTTTTAAAAGTAATACGAGCAGTTCAAGAAATCTCGATGAATTGGCGATAGTTCTTTGTGGAGGAAGATGCTAATGTGAATCTAGAAGATGAGGGCCCTACGGAAGACCATGTCAACATCAACACGATGATAACAATGTGAGTGATCATGAGCACATATTTAATTCATCTCACAGAATCTGCTAGTTTTGATGAACCAAGATTTACTACAAATATTTATGATCCGATAAATTGGGGTAATCTTGATAACAAAGCAAGAGACATATTAGTGGAGAAGGGGCCTATAAGAGAAGAAAATATTGAATTTCCTTTGGATGACAACTCAAGACATTTTTAAATGCAGTCATTACTCTAGAAAAATGAGCAATGGAGAGGTACATGATAGAAAATGGTTAGTTTATTCAAAACACGTTGATAAGGTGTTTTGCTTTTGTTGCAAGCTTTTCAATTCTGATAATTGCAAGAGTTCATTGGGGCATGATGGGTTTAGAGATTGGAGGCATATCAATGAGAGGCTGAAAGAACATGAAGCTAGTGTCGAGCATATTTCCAACATGAATTATTGGAATGAACTAAGAGTTAGATTGAGCAAACATGAAACGATCGATAAAGAGCTACAACAGCAAATTACAAAGGAGAAAGAACGTATAAGGCATGTTCTATTAAGAATAGTTGCCATTGTGAAATTTCTTGGCAAATGTAATTTGGCTTTTAATGAGTTCAACAACATTGAAGTCATTGGATCGAACTGAATTAAAAGAATGTTGTATAAAATTTGCAGAAATTTTCTCTCTAGATGGTTCATCTGATGTTGAGTTAAATGATCTAATTTCTGAGTTAAGTGTTATGCAATTGACTTTATCAGATAAACCAATGTCTGCTATGGAGATCTTTGAGTTTGTCAGAGAAGCGGATTGTTATCCTAATATTTCTATTGCTTATCGGATTTTATTTACTATGCCTGTGACTGTGGCATCAGCTGAAAGAAGCTTTTCAAAGTTGAAATTGTTGAAGAATCATTTAAGGTCAACAATGTCTCAAGAGAGGTTAAACGGTTTGGCAACTTTATGTATTGAGAAGAAATTATTGGATGAGATTGATATCAATACCATCATCAATGACTTCGCATCTAGAAATGTTAGAAGAAATTTTGAAGGTAATATCTATAAACTCTTTGATATGAATTTTTCTTTAATACATAACACATTTTAAGTGTTTGTTGGTAAAATTAGATACATATATATGTGTGTATGTAGATTTATATTTAGATATTTATACTAGGCCCCCTATTTCTAGTTTCGCCCCGGATCCCTAAAATCTCAGGACCGGCCCTGTTTATAAGTGATCTACAAGTGATACCTTATTTATTCAAAAATAATTTAAATTGGTATTCACAAGTGGATTTCATTTCTTCCAGAGAAGATCAAGTGCCCAAATTGACCTTGTGGGATACAAGTCGATCATACCAGTGGTATCAAAATTTATAAATAGAACCAATCACACTTGGTATCATGTATGCTCTCAAGTGGCATCAAGTCTTTACAAATAGATTGAATTATATTTGATATCGTTCAAGCTCATAAGTGGTATCAAGTTTTTACAATTGAAATTAATTATACTTGGTGTCATTTATTTTTACAAATGGTGTTTTTTCACAAGTGGTATATAATATCATTACAAGTAGTATAAATATCAAAGTGATGAATACTTTTATGGAAAGGACAAAAGAACCACAAAAGGTTAAAAACACCTGTTTTGGAGAAATAAAGAGATCATTAATTCTTGGTGTTAGATTACATAAGGAGAGAAAGTTTAAATAAAATGAAAGAGATGTGAAAAGAGAAGAAAAACAAGAAAGAGGAGAATCCTTTGTGTGTCAAAAGAGGAACAAAATGCAAGAGTAACCTTTGTCTAAGGGGGGTTTTTCTTTGTGACAAACGTATATAGTATTTTGGGCTTAGTTAAACAATAGGGTAAACTATAAATATTGGAAAAACTATTTTACCTATTTGCCAAAAAATATTTTATAGAACTTATAAATGAATGTGTTTCATTCTCATTTGTTTCATTTTGATATGAAAAAGGTTATGTCCTTTTCTCTCTTTGCTCAAATGCTGAAAATTTAGAGTTTTGCATGGTTTTGAATAGATTTGTGATTTTTTGTTTTTAAGTGGGCTCATAATCTGAGGAAGTTACAATTATTGCTTTTGATCATCTATTGTTGATCTATATTGATAAAGTTTCTCAGATTTATTGGACATTTATAAGTTAGTTTTTAGCTAGCTTTTGAAACTCCATCAACATATCGAAGTCTGAAAATCTATAACTTCAATTGAAATGTCAAAAGCCTTCAAGGAGGTCACAAAAGTACAACTATTTGAATGTGTTTCAAGTATCTTCTCTAAATTATATATCTATTTTCATAATCTTTATGATCAAATTTAAGATAGATTAATTATCAAGCTCATTGTGTTAAAGACTCCATTTTGGCTTAACCCTCTTCCTTGCTTTTTGGGGATCAATGCCAAAAGAGAGAGAATTATGTATAATAGTCTTGTTAAAATTAAATTTAAATTTGAATAATGCCAAATGGGGAGTTAAATTTGAAAAGTGCCAAAAAGGGGGAGAATAGTGTATAAGAGAAGAATAATTTGCCAAAAAGAAAATTAAATTATTCAGACTTGTCACATAGTGATTTCACCTTAGTTTAATTTTCTATCACATGTTCATTTTCATCCAAATACTATTATAGTTAATGAATTTGTCATCAATCACCAAAAAGGAGGAGACTGTAAGTTTAAGCTCTATTAAATTGGTTTTGGTGATAATGATAAATTCAATTGTGAGACTAATTTGTTTATAAGTTATGATATTGCTTAGTCTTACTTAGATGTGATAAATGACAAATGCCATTGTGAAACTAATGTGTTTGTTGATTATAATATCTCTTAGTCTCATTTGGATGAAAAGGTAAAAATCATAGAGATATGCATTCGACATCACATTATTATATCTTAGTGCATTCCTTAGATCTAAAATATAGATTGTACTCCATAAATAGTCAAACTTGAATATATGCATATATCTTTATTATATATTCTTGTATGCATACATTTAGGGGGAATTCACTTTTTATTTTGTGGTTTCATTAATATTGATCCATGTTCCTTCTTCCAAATATTAAGGATCTTTACTTTAAAACATATCCTTGAGTATATATATAGCTTATGTAGGTCATATATACTCATGATCGGTTGTCATCTAGTTCGTCCATTATGTGTTAATAGTTGGATGATTAATGATAATCGGATGTGTAAGTTTTGCTAGCAATTAATCTCAAAGATAAACACCCACATTCAAATGAGTTAATTGCTTAGGAAGTTTATTCTAGAGTATATAATTATTGTGTACATGTTGTATACTCGAAAATCATTTTTCTATCTCATTATTTATTGAAATTGTCTTGAATTACTGAAAGGAAGATTGTAGAATTTAGTCCCTCTACTATGAGTTAATGGTGAAGTTTTGGTATTTGATGGCAATTGATTTGTGGATTAACATTTTTCATGAGTTGAATGAATAGGTTAGGTTCTACAAATGAGGATGATTTAGAATGATTTCATGTGTTAAAGACCATCATGTCAAGATACGAGATGGAAGTTGGCTTCATGAGTTAAATGCCATCAAGAAGAAGATGCATGATAAGTATTTGACGCAAGAAATTGCTTGCGGATTTCTTGCCCTGGGGTACAAGGTGCGAGCGTGCTAGTGAACTAAAGTACACAAAAATAGATAAACACAACAAAAGTAGGGAAAACATGTATTTATTCATTCATTTGAGAAGAACAAAACTGCAAGTTCGTTTATATATATGTGCTCTGTAGCCAACTTTGTGTAGCAAATCTAACATAGACGATGTGGTGTCTTGGTTTCCAGGGCCTCAGGAGGCTCCTAGTTAATTACATCCACCGTGTAAACCCACATAATACCTCCGATTAAGTTGCACATTGGTCATCATCTTCGGTCTTTACTTTATGTTCTCCATGCATGTGATGAATGATTGGTATAAATGTGGGCATTGGCATTATCCATAGCTTCGTCAGTCTATGGGGCCATTGATAACGTAGCCCTTGCATTGGCCACGCTCGCCTATGCCGCTCGATCTCGTCGGTATCAAATCACACATAAAATTAAAGGTGGCTAAAAGTGTGCATGATTCACGTCGAACATAACTATTCTGATGATAATAGCAGTAGAATCAGTGTAGTAGACGTACTTAATTTGGACGGTAGGGTTCTAACAGAGCAGAACGACCCAATCCAGTACCAATACGGTCAAAAGTGATCGCTGGGGAAGACCCCTCGAAAGCCAGAAAGCCATCGGTACTCGGGAGTGGCTGATAGTTGAAAGCTAGGAACCATCAGCAGCTATCGCATTAGTCAGTAGTCAAAGGCTGGGAACCATCACAGTAGATAGTCAAAAGCTGGAAACCCTCAGCAATTGAACATAGTCGGTGGTCAAAAATTGGAAGCCATCGACAATTACAAGTAGTCAAAGGTCGAAAGCTGAAAACCCTCAACGATCGAACGTAATTGGCAGTCGAAAGCCGCAAGCCATCAGTATTAGTTGGTCGAAGCAGTCGTGGTCAAAAACCATCAGCAGGCATCCGTGGTCGAAAGCCGTCGTGGTCAAAACCCATCGGAAGATGTCCGTGGTCGAAAGCCACAGTGGCTGAAACCCACCATGGTCGAAGTCGAAGTCATAGAAACACTATAGTAGCATGGTCAAACAACACACTCATTGGAGTATTGTAACGTCGTGGCCGAACGGGTACCTGTTGGTGTATTGTAGTATCATAGCCGAATGAAGCACTCATAGAGTGCTCTAGCACCGTGGTCGAAACCCATCGAATATGGTTCCTGGTCAAACTTGAAGTCATAGAAACACTATAGCACCCCAGCTAAAGAGAGTCGGTAGCACCATGCTCGTAGTCGTACTCAAAGGAGTACTGTACCACACGGGCGTAATCACCATAGCACCCATGCTCAAAGTCATGCTCGTAAAAGTATGGTAGCACACTGGCTAAAGATTATGTCTGGGGAGTACAGGAGCACACCGATCAAGAATGTATTGTAGCACACCGGTTGAAGACCGCGTAGCACTATGGTTGATGGGGGGTACTCGTTGGAGTATTGGAGCTATCGACCACCAATCGTGATGGTAAGGAGTACTTGTAAAAGTATGTAGCACACTAGTCGAGAGGAGTACTTGTTGGAGTACTGGAGCTATCTATCATGGTCATAAGACAGGTCGACCATTACTATATTACTGTGGTTGTAAAAGTACCTGCAACATCATGGTTGAACATCACGGTATCGCTATGGTCGTAGGGCGTACTCGTAGAAGTACTGTAGCACACTGAGTCGAACGGGGCACTTATAGAGCCTAGTCATAGGGGAGTACTCGTAAATGTACTGCAGCCCTGTAGTCGAAAGGAGTACTCGTAAAATTACTGTAGCTATCGACCATTGCTCATGGTCGTAGGTCGGGAGCCATCGACCATCGCTCATAGCCGACAGTCAAAAGCCATCGACCATTAGTCATAATAGTGGTTGGAGGTAGTCATTGACCTTGCTTGTAACCAGTAGCTAGAGTACCAAATACCAAAGACGATTGATGATGCTCAAGTGCAATGAGCAGTTAGGAACATCTGAGTGTCAAATGCAGTCGATGAGGCCTGAGTACGATGATCGATCAGAGGCATACAAGTGTCGAAGATGGTCATGCGCGTCAAAGTATGAAGGACTCTTGACGACGCCTGAGCACGACACGCGGTTGTAGGCTGCCGTGTGTTGAAGGTGGATGGAAGTGTACATGTCTGATAAGCTATCGGAGGCACTCACGTGTGGTATGCAGTCAAAGGCACTTGAGCTTGAGAATCAGTCAGGGACGTCTAAGTTTCCAAGGTGTTCGGAGACACTCGAGCACAATGAGCGGTCATGGATGATCGAGTATTGAAGTCATTCGGGGATGTCCAATTATGACAAGTAGTTAGAGGTGTAAGAGTGCCAAAGGCTGTCGTGAATGTCCGAGTATGAAAGACGATCGACGATGCTCGAGTACGGTGAGCGATCGTAAGCGAATGAGTATTGAAGGTGGTCAAAGGTGCCTGTCTTTGACAAGCGGTCAAAGGTGCTAGTGTACGACAAGCAATCAGAGGCATCCAAGTTCAAGAAGTTATCAGAGACGCT
Organism: Dendrocalamus sinicus; assembly: GCA_036346575.1. Taxonomy (NCBI): domain Eukaryota; kingdom Viridiplantae; phylum Streptophyta; class Magnoliopsida; order Poales; family Poaceae; genus Dendrocalamus; species Dendrocalamus sinicus. The sequence continues at coordinate 7,507,027 of CM070674.1, read as the reverse complement.
AGTGTTTGAGCAGTGGTTAGAGATGCCCATTTTCGACAAGCAGTCGGAGGCACTCGTGTTTGAGCAGCGGGCGGAGATGTCTGACTTCGTGAAGCAACTAGAGTTGTCTGAGTTTGAGTAGCGGTCAAAGGTGTTCAACTTCGATAATCGGTCAGAGGTCTTTGTCCTTGACAATAGTCAGAGAAAGATGGTCGATGATGCTTGAGTACGACGAGCAGTCATAAGCAACCGAGTATTGAAGGCGATAAGAGGTGTTCAACTTTGACAATCGATTGGGGGTGCTCAACTTCGATGATAGGTCGGAGGTCTCCGTCTTCGACAAGCGGTCAGAGGTATTTACCTTTGACAACCGATTGGGAGGCATCTTGGTACATCGTCCAGTCGTAAATAACCGAGTATGACCGGCGGTCGTAAGCGACCGAGTACGGTGAGCGGTTAACAGCACCTAAGGAGGACAACGGTGCTTGATTACATAGGCAGCCGATGGCGACCAGGTGCTGTGGGCCGTTGATGGTGCCTGAGTGTAGCGAATGGTTGAGGATGTCTGAGTACTAATGATGCTCGAGTACTGTGGGCGGTTGATGGCCCCAGGTGTTGAAAGCGATCGAAAACGTCTGTGCCCCGAAGGTTGTCAAAAGCACCTGTGCCCTAAAGGCAGTCGAAGAAGTCTTGAATATCGAAGGTGGTTGTAGGCAATCAAGCTCAACCGATGATTGGGACAAGTCCAGTACAAGGAGAAATCACACTTAGAAATTGCTTGTCTTGGGCAATGAGAGGGACTTATGAGGAGTGCCATCTACCTCACCCTACTAACATCAGATCAGCGGTACGAGCGGGACAACTTGGTACATGGCAAATCATTGCGACCGCATGGGTTGGCCGAGGCGTGTACCACGTGGGGAGGATGTCAACCTGATGCAATGACGACGATCTTGCCAGCCCGTCATTGTGGCAATAGACTGCCCAACGATGAGCTCCAAAGCACTTCCTCGATGGCATCACCAGCAACGACCGTAGGTGTTGGCAACCATCCCGCTACTGCCACCCTCTATTCACCTCCTCTATTTAGCTCCAGCTGCCCCTTCGTGCATCCTCCATCCTTCCTCCTGATGAGCGAATGTGCTTCCCCTTTTATAGGCATGAGCAAGGGCCGTAGGCCTTATGCGCGGCTCCCATGTGGTGTCGATTATGTCATTTAAATTGATATAAGATTCTTGATCAACTACGGATTAGTTACCTTCTAGAACTCTGCTTTCCATATCAAGAGATTTGTTAAGAATTATTTCCATCGGATGAGGACATGGTGCAATCATCTTTCCATCGTGACGACGATACACCCAGAATCAATCTTTGCCTTCCATCCCAGTGCATAGGTTGCCATAACTCAGCCATACACCCTGCAATTGGTCGAATCATGAGGTCGTGTGAGGCATGGCATCGCAACTAATCGAAACATGGTCGTATGAGGTGTGGTGCCACGGTACTCATGAGCTTACAGCACCGTGATCGAAAGACCAATAGGGAGGTGATGTGGTCAGAGCAATGGTTGACACAAGATGGTCATAATAACCAGTCAACACAGTGTAGTCGATATGACGTGGTTGTAACAGTCAGTCGACATAGTGCAGTCAATACAACGTGATCGAAGACTGTGATTGACACCCCATGTGATCGAAGGCGTGGTCACAAAATGTGATAGTATCGGCCTGATCGACACAACGTAGTCGTAACGGCCAGTCGACACAATGTGGTCGTAGATCGGAGAACGTGCTCGACACACATGGTTGCAAAATGTGGTCATATCAGCACGATCATCACAACAATACGGTTGACACAACGTGGTCAATGACCCACGAACTTGGGATGATCTTGGTACATATGTTTCCTGGTCGGTGGTCGGCCCTGGACTCGCAGCCATATGAGGCGCAATGTGTCGATCGTGTACTGACAACTTGGGGACCAGCTCGCCTGCCGTTTCATGACCTGGACTTAAGTAATTTGAATCTTGGATAACATGTGCACGTATAGAAGCTTCTTTCTTAACATACACCTCGGTACTTGTTTTAACTTAAAAATATTTGTACAAAAACTTATCAAATAATAAGTTGATGCATTTCCAAGAGCAGATGATCATGAGTTGATCATCACGGGTTGATGGAGTGAAGACCCATCATATGTTGATGGAGTTCAAGTGAAGGATGCATCACGGGTTGATGCATATCAAGACAATAACTCGAAGCAAAGGTATGACTAGCTACGGCTAAGGATGTATTCCTTGTCTTTTACTGGTCTTGTTGTTTGTTTGGAAGACCGAATTTCTAGTATAGATTGCCATACTATTAAGAGTGGTCTTGTCTAGTAGCTTGAGTCTCATCATGTATTGATAGCTCGACCTCATTTGCTATAGCTCTCTATAGTATGATGCTTATATTTGTGAATGTGTTTTACAAATAGTTGTGGCTTATGTGTTGAATTCTTGTAACATGGGATTATACATTGTAAATATGTTTTACAAGTATTTGAAGTTCATGTTTCCTACTCCTTGTGGTATGAGGCTTATGTTTGCAAATGTGTTTTGCAAATAGTTGAAGCTCATATATAATCTTTGTGTGCATGATACTTTGCAAATATGTTTTGCGAAATCTGTTGAAGTATATACACTTCTCAGGAAAATTGAAACTACCTCAGTATGTCAAGCGGTACTACCGCTGGGCGAAACTACCAGTGTTGTGATCATAGACTACCGTGTTCATTGGTGGTCGAAAGGCCAGAGCGGTTGAACCAACGTGATCGGAGACCAATATGGTCAAAGACCTATGTCGTTGAAGACCAGAGTGGTTGAACCAACATGGTCGGAGACCAGTGTGGTTAAACTAAGGTGGTCGAAGACCTATGTAGTCGAAGGCCAGAGTGGTCGAATCAACGTGGTTGAAGACCTTTGTGGTCGAACTAGTGTGATCTAATCGACGTGGTTGATAACATGTGTGGTCGAAGATTAACGTGGTCAAACTAGTGTGGTCGAACCGACATGATCAAAACAGCACGGTTGAAGATCGATGTTGTGGTCGGAGATCTGTGTGATCGAAGATTAACGTGGTCAAAGATCGACATAGTCGACATGGTCAAAACTTGGGTGATTGAAACCAACGTGGTCGAAGATCGGCATAGTCAGTAACCTATGTGGTCGTACCAAATAACATGGTCGAGGACCAGTTGGGTCGACGGTCGGTAGTTCCGGCTCTGTCTGAGTAGTTTGACCGACGAGCGGTACTACCGGCTTTGTTTGAGCATTACTACCGAATTGCAGAACGACCGCTTGTGTAGCGGTACATTTTTCTAAAGAGACACCTTTGTGGGAGTCTTCTGCCTAGTGAGAACGGTAGTTTCACATGTATGGAGTGGTACTACCGCAGAATGGTAGTACCGGACTTTGTGTGGCAGAATTACCAATTTTGCTGAATAATGGCTAGTTTTCTAACTGTTGCAATGGGAGCGATAGTACTGGACTTATAATGGCGGTACTGCCAGAATTCCTAATTTTTAGAGGTTTTGCTTCCAACGACTAGTTTTTGTGGTGTGGGCTATATATACCCCCTTGGCCGGTTGGGAGATAATCTTTTGATACTCTATTTAGCTAGTGTGAGCTTCTCCTCTCAATTGTGCATGTGTTGCACCTTGTGAGCAAGGAGAAGGGCTCTAGATTGCATGTGTTGCATCTAGAGGTGGATTTTGTATCCACTTGAGTTTGTGCATTCGTTGCATGTGGTGAGAAGCAGGGGCTTGACTTATTACTCTCAGAGATTGCCAACTCCTAGATGGCGTTAGAGGCGTCGTGTGCGGTGATCCTATGAAAGAAGGTTGTGAGAAGACCCGGTAAATTGTGAAGGTTGGAGCTCACCTACCCGAAGCGGGAAAGAGCTACCACTAGTGGGTTAAGGTGTTTAGCTTAATTCGTATAGTCAGTCCAATTTATTTGGGTTTACCTCAACATAGACTAGGGGAGACCATCAAGTCTCCGAATACCATGGTAAATGGAATCATGTCAATTGTGATTTGTTCTCTTGTACTAAATTTGTTTTTAAGCAATTTACATTCATAGAATTAAATTAATTACTTGTCATCCTAAGATTGCAAACTTTGACACAGACTTAGGTTGTTGGTGCACTTAGGTGAACCTAATACATTTAGGCTTTATTTGTGTAAAACCAAATTGAGTTAAGATTCCACATTATATACTTGGTTTAGCCAAATATTTGATAGAAAAGAAAGATTTTTAAACTGCCTATTCACCCCCTCTAGGCGGCCTCCTTGATCTTACAAAGGGATCGGAAGTCGTCAAAGGACACTGCCTTTAACACTTGGTGGGCTGGGAATTCTTGACCTCAAGATAATGGGCTATGCATTGCGTCTACATTGGTTGTGGGAAAAAACAAACCAATCGCGCGCGTGGGCAAACCTACAAGTTTCTCATGAGCCGACCATCAATGCAATGTTCAAGGCCATGATAGAGGTTCAAATTAGAGACAACAACCGAACTCTATTCTGGCTCAATAATTGGATTGGGGGGGGGATCGGCAGAGGACATAGTGCTGTCCATATGTAAACTGGTCCATAGAAATACCAAGAGAATCACCACGGTTGCACAAGGTTGCCTACTAAATTCTTGGATTCAAGGAATTCAGGGAGCCATGACAGTTCAGGTGATCACCAAATTCCTAACTCTTTGGCACAAGGTCGCCTCAGTTCCTACCCAACCCCACACAGAAGATTAGATCATTTGTTTTGTAGCTCACAAGCTAATTTGGAAATGCAAGGCTCTACTAAAATGCAAGTTCTTTGCTTGGCTGGCTATTCAAGATTGTTGATGGACTGCATATCGCCTAGCCAGATGTGGTGTGTTGTCACACACTCTTTGCCCACTTTGTGAACTAAACCCAGAATTAATTGATCATCTTCTTGTCCTTTGCCCTTGGGTTTGCCAAGTCTGGCCACAGTTCTCATGTCTCCTCAGCAAACCTCGCCCACCTCCAGTAGGACAGACCCAATTGCTAGACTGGTTGACCTCATTGTGCAAACAAGTGCCCAAGGTTCAAAGGAAAAATTTTGACTCAATTGTCATCCTCTTTCTTTGGACGATTTGGCGTGAACGCAACGGCCGACTCTTCGATAAAAGAAAGATGACTATTGAAGCTCTCCTGAACAACCTAAAGCAAGAGATAATTTGTTGGCGCTGGGCGGGGGTGGATGTACAACTGACCCTCTTATGACAGGCATAATTTTCTTTTCGTAGCCCTAATTTCTCTCCTTCTCAAGTTCTTCCTGCTTTCTTTTTCTCTGTTCTCAAAACACTAGGCTTCATAGTGAATGTACCTTTTGCTTCTCTTAATGAAATGATGTGCAATTCTTTTGTATGTTCCTCAAAAATTTGTTAATTGGATCTGCCCCCAATGTATACAGTACATGGTATAACCGTAACACATCATTTCTTGTCAGAAAGAGAAGGTATTCATGACATATAAGGAAGAGCCTTAGCTAGTTATTAATTTGCAGGGACAAAATAGGTGCAATTGATGCCTAATACTGCATATATGACTTACTTTGTTGTTTTCAGTCATGGAGAAAAAGGAGGAATTAAATTATTTATTGTGTTGCTTGAATGCAGATGAGTTAAAACGTAGCCAAATTAAGAAGGTACCTGGATAGGCAACGAGCCATGAACTTGCCGGGTACCATCTAAATCGCTACGGGTTGTGAGCAAGGCTAGCAGTGGTAGCCATAGCTATTGCACATGGCGGTGGACCTCAGCCACCAGTAGAGCGTTTGCTGGCTCATCCAGGACAACAGTTGTATTGTTGGATTCAGTGTGAGGAGGGGCAGCTGCTTCCGGCCCCACTGATCCCTACTAAATAAATCAAGTCCCAAATCAATTAGCTAAATGCTCAGAGTTTTATGAATAGGTAATCAACTAATTTAGAAGACACAGAACAATCGATCTGTATTTCGTTTTCTTCGGAGAAAATGACATGATTCATGGAAATAAAAGAAAAAAGAGGATGAGGTGAGTACCTCTATCGCAGCCTTCGCTTCCTCATTCTTGCCATCGCCGGGAGCGATGATGAGCTCCATCGCCTTTCGTCGTGATCTGGTGACGTCAAGGGGCTCCTTGTGGAGTTCTCTAGTGTGCAGCTGTCGCTTGTAGCGGAGCTGAGGTGGCGAAGCTCGGCTGGGAAGGTAGGAACTCGACTGAATAAACTCGGTGGGCATGCGAGACAACGAAAAGGTTTGGCATTGTAATACAGAGAAAATGTTCGACATTGTAACTGTTCGAACGAAATTAATTCTCTGCCTATTTCGCTCAGCACCATCTGGTATCGGAGGTGTTAAGATCATAAGAACCATTGGAATAACTATATTGGACGGCTGAGAACAAGCAGATGTTCCATAGGCTCGGTGGTAAGCGGCAAGCGGGTTATGAAATCCAACGGCGAGGAATAGCATCGGCTGTCCCGATCTAACGGTCAAAATTCTGACACGTGTAATACGCCAGACGGGCACCGCTACGCGCACCCGCACGAGTGTACCAAGAGGAGTCCCTGTCTTCTTCCCCCCAGTCCCCACCTCGCATGGCCTTGGCCTCCTTCGCAGCCTCGCTCCCGATCGCCGCCGCCGCGAGGTCCCGCGTCGCCCCGCTCCTCCGCCGCGCCATGGCATCCTCCTCCGTCTCTTCGGCGTCGCCGGCGAGGGTGGGCGTGGTGCAGATGACCTCCGTGGGCGACCTCGAGGCCAACTACGCCACCTGCTCCCGCCTCACCAAGGCAAGCGCTCCCCTGCCCCTCCCCCCTAACCCTAATCCTAGACCGCGAGCTTCCACCCTGACCTGCAGGTCGGATGGATCGCCGTGTCGTGGCGAGCGCGGGTGTGGTCAACTGCTGCGAGTTGGAAGTGGCTTCTTGTTATTTCTAATTGCTGCGAGATTTATAATTAACCCACCGATTAGGAATAGGTTTAATGATGCAAATATGTTGTAGTGACCCAGCAATGTGTTATGATTATGGAATTGGAGAAATATTTGTCTCAAAGAAAACTAGAAAAAGGAAGAAATGCTGCGTTTGATATGCTCGTGTGGGATGTGCGGATTGATGAATTAAGCAGAATTAAGTAAAATTTTCAAAACTGAACTGTATGCTATGTGGTTGTACCCATCTTAGTATCTTGAAAGCCTTACTGTATCATTCAAATACATCGATCTTCATTGGTTTTATACTACTTTTTTAGATACTTCTATGTTGTTCCTTGTATTTTTGCCTACTTTATTGTTAGATAATGCTGAGTAGGCTAACGTGGGATCATCTTTTTTAGGAAGCAGCTGCAGCTGGAGTCAAGTTTCTTTGCTTCCCTGAGGTCTTCTCGTTCATCGGATCCAAGGATGGCGAGTCTGTTAAGATAGCTGAACCATTAGATGGCCCGATAATGCAGAGATATTGCTCACTTGCAAAGTCAGTAAGAACGCATTTGCTGAATTTCTTTTTGCCATTTCACAGCAGTGCCTTTTCATTTGTATTGACTGTATCGTTTGATTCCCCAATCTAATTCGACTACTAGCGTTTATATGCTATCAAGTCTTATATTTAGGCATTTAGTGTTTTTGCATTGTGTAACTTGAATTCTCTACCTTACAAATGAATCTTCTAACTGTATGTTCAGTATGTGATTTGCACTTTTGTCCTTCTGTGATCTGTGAGCTTACAAATATCTTTTAGCTTATAGATAATACTGCAAGTGTATTTAATGCCCCTTCATTTTCCTTTAACTATGTCTTGACACAAAATCCCTTGTGATTTTAAGGATTTTTTTATTAGTGCATTAGCACCTTGAGTCCTTGACTTATCATACCTTCATTCTGCAGTGAATCAAGCATGTGGTTATCCCTTGGAGGGTTTCAAGAAAAGGGGCCTGATGATTCGCACCAGTACAATACTCATGTATTAATCGATGATTTGGGAAAAGTTAGGAGTTCATATCGAAAAATACATTTGTACGTGCTTCTTTAACAGCTCTAGGGAGAAACTTGCTTTCAGAAATATTTGCGAACATTTCATTTTGGATGCCTATTTTATGGCCGTCATAGAATTTTAAACAGTAGGTTTTCAAATTACATCTGTAAGGGCGAATGATGCTGTGCATTTAAGTTGCTTATAATTGTCACTTTCCAATAAGAGAAACATTTACCATGATTACATTTTAGCCTGCCATGGATGTTAATAGATTTCTGAGCATCATAGCATAGCCCAGAGCCACATAATTATATGTATGTACTTCTGTATAAATGGTAACAAGATGACTTGTCATGACCGGCCAGCCAGCCGTATGGTCCAAGGATAAGCCTCGAACCAGCAACAACAGCATTAGGCGCAGCGGTATTAGGTGCATTAGATCATTTTGCATCATTTGTTAGTTCCTTGGTTTCAGCAGATTGCTATTCCTTTAAGTTAACTTTATCTTATCAGATCATATCATTAGTTGGTTAGTTAGATGAGTTTGTTGGGGACAACTCTACTTAAGGGCATCGGCAGCATGATCAAACATTAAGCAATGAATAACCAGAACTTATATCTCTCTGTCTCCCTCTCCCTGTATGTCACCTCCCTCTCTGCCTTCTTGCTGTTTCCCATCTTTCTGTTGCTGTTTTCTTCCATCCCTACCCCCGCTATCCTTCCCCTATCCAAAGCACATAACAACTTGGTATCAGAGCCACTTGCCATGGCTTCCGGTGTTGGACAAGATGAGATCATGGCCATGGTTGCCAAGATCGTGCAGAAGCAAGACGAGCAAGCGGCACAGATGGCTGCCTGGTGCATTGAGATGATGACTCAGGTGGTGGTGCAAGAGGCGCGCATCGCTGCGCTGGAAGCAGCTGGTGTGAATGCTAAGCTAACAGCACAAGCAGCAAGGATCACCGTCCTAGAGGAGGGAACCGGTACCCCACCACGATGATCCATCCGTGGTGAATGTTGAGGCAGAGCAGATCAAGCGGCAATGGAGGCAATGCACAACGCGGTAGTTTCGCGAATTGCAGATCAAGCGGCAATGGAGGCAATCCATCCGTTCAATGAAGTCTCTTCTTTCTGTCCTTGAGTAGGTGGAAGAGTATTTATACCCTCATGAACCAAAACTACCCGTTACAGGGCAATCCCTGAAAAAATCAGGGCAAGCAGAAGTACCGCCATTCATTGGCTGGTACTACCGCATCTGTTCTGACACAGCAGTAACGGCTATTTCAGAGTTTCTAAACTAGCCGTTGGAAGTCGGTGCAGAACTACCGCCGTTGTAATCTCGGTAGCTCGATATTCGGAAGTTCCAAAATTTTGGCGCGGTACTTTCGTTTGCTTCGAGGCCAAGAGTTGACGCTCTCTGGAAAAAAAATATTACGCTCGAATTTTCGGAGCTTCTGTGCTCCGGAAGTACTGTTTAAGGTTGCGGTACTACCTCTCTACGGTAGTTTCGCCGTTGAAACTCCGATACTTCCGTTTGCCGCAGAGACAAAGTGACTCCGGGGGTGCTCTCTGGAAAAAAAATGTTCCGCTCGATTTGACGGAACTTCCGGAAAGTGGAAGTACCGCCGTTTGCACTCGGGTACTTCTGATTATCTAGACAGAGTACAGATTGGCTATCAATTTTAGTTTTAAGAGAATGATGATCCTAAATTGATCCAAATGACACAAGAATATGCTATCAAGTTATTAGCCATGATCTCTCTTAATAGTACGGTATTTATTCTATAATCCTGTTTTCCACATTTTCTCCTAAGACCAGTAAAAATGAAAAAGGGATCCTAGTCTATATACCCCTTTGTCTTGAGCCATTTTGATCTTCATGTTGACCCTTAGTATGCGTCTCACCATTATTTTAGAGACTAAACATTTTAAATACTCAATAAACATGTTAGTTATTCATTAATTATCAAAACCATTTTTAAGGGTCTAGATGCTTTCATCATGGCGGGGTTGTTAGACCTCATCCACATCAATGTGGAATTGCAGAAGCTGGCAGGACCCATAGGTGGCCATGAGTCTAGCCAGGGATTCTGAGAAGAGGTACCAGTTGCTGCACAATCCTACCTGAATTATAGCTTGAGGATGAGCTGTCTTTTGAGGAAGGGAGAAATGTCATGGCCTCAAAACAGCAACAACAGCATTTGGCGCAGCAGTATTAGGTGCGTTAGATCGTCTCGTATCATTTGTTAGTTACTTCGTTTCAGCAGATTGCTATTCCTTTAAGGTAGCTTTATCTTATCAGATCATATCATTAGTTGGTTGGTTAGATGAGTTTGTTAGGGCCGATTCTACTTAAGGGCATCGGCAGCATGATCAAACATTAAGCAATGAATAACCAGAACTTATATCTCTAAGTCTCTCTTTCCCTGTACGTCTCCTTCCTCTCTGCCTTCTTGCTGTTTCTCATCTATCTGTTGCTACTTTCTTCCATCCCTACCCCAACTATCCTTCCTCTATCCAAGCACATAACATGGCTGTTGCTTCTTTCTTCCTTTTTCTTTTTTTTCTTTCTTGTTGTGGTACATTTGCAACATTGTAAGTTAATAAGTTTGGATGTTCACCTTGACATTGTTATGCTGAAGGTTTGATGTGGATGTACCTGGCAATATGGTGTACAAGGAAAGTCGTTTCACAACAGCAGGTGCTGATATATTTCCCAATCTTTTAATTTGCCTTGCTGAGTTTTATTTGTTAATTGAAATATATGTAACTCTGGTAGAGTTGGTTCTAAAAAACCACTTTATCGGTTGGATTCTTGTTTTTGAAATCTTGTATATTGGATGTGTGTGTGTCATATAAATTTAGTCTCACATTAAAATTAATTTGTAATTTCTAACTCATTAACACTTTTCTTAATGTCTTCTAGTTGAACAACTTAAAATATTTCACATGCTAGAGATCATGCTACAAGTACAATAGTATATATACCGGTCAATTTTCAATATTCTTTGCTGTGTTTATCCTGAATAGTGAATACATTAACTTTAATCAAAATTTTATATGGTGTATTTAGTTTGCATTTTGCATTGTACTTTTTTTTGTCTCAGTAGTTTCTGGAAGGCTATTTTTTGTAGATCTCTGATTATGTTAATATTTTTTTGAAAATCAATTATGTTAGTATTTTCTGCCCTCTAAAGCTAAGTATTAGATAAATGTTCAATTCATGTGCTCCTTTCAGACCAATCCGTATCTTCTGCCAACTATCCAAATGATATGCAAATGACACTCGACAGGATCCTTGTATGAGCATAAGATGGAAGGCTACCTCATGCTTCTCTATAAAATGATCTTTCCAGTAGGCATTATAGTTGTTTGGGTCATTAGGCGTAAGTTACAGATTGTACTTTATGAGGAAATTTATACACTGTGTTGCACGTGCAACCAACAAAGTTGCTAAATGGAAGCTTTTCTTCTTGTGGCAAGCCAAATATAAATTAACTTTACTGCAAAAGTGATTGGAGATACTACTGTAATAGTACCTGCTGTTATTATATTGAGTTGTAATTGACTTCTTATATGTGATTTTTAATGATGTGTTTACTCATTTATCAGGTGATACTGTTGTTGCGGTGGATAGCCCTTTTGGACGACTGGGACTTACTGTTTGCTATGATTTGAGATTTCCAGAACTTTATCAATGTTTGTGTTTTAAGCATCAAGCACAGGTGGGTTGTGTATGCCATCAGTACTGTAAATAAGCTTTAAGATTGCCTTATATTTTGTTCTTATTTATCATACTCCTTAGGATAGCTCAGGGAAATTGCATATTTTCCAGTCTTGTCATAATGTGTGAATGATTTTTTCAGGTCTTACTAGTACCATCCGCATTCACGAAGGTAACCGGGGAGGCACACTGGGAAATTCTTCTCCGTGCTCGTGCAATTGAGACACAATGTTATGTATGTAAATATATCCCTTCTAGTTGCTCCTTCACTTTTGCATATAGTATTCAGTTGTTTCATAAAGTTGTCACTTGGCAACATGAGATCGATGATATAAAAGTTAATGCTGGACTAATTATACAACACCTGCTGTATTGGTAATTTTACACCATGGAGCACATGTGCAAACCACATCAGTGGAAGTGAATAATTGCTAGGTAATCTATTTGAAATGTACCATATACATGCCTGCGATTGCAAATTCAGGACAAGTGAACTATGCTATTTCAAAAGCCTTTGCTTTATTTGGAATTCGGTGAAATATCAAATTCGTTCGTTTGGTCTTCTTTGAAATTTGGCAAGCTAAAAAAAATCTTTTAAATCTTTTATAGGTTATTGCTGCAGCTCAAGCTGGGAAGCACAATGAGAAAAGAGAAAGCTATGGTGATTCTACAATTATTGACCCATGGGGAGCAGTTATAGCTCGACTACCAGGTATGGATTTTCATTTTGTTACAGTCTTAAGTCAGGATTTTTCTGTTGAGATTTTGAAGATTATATTGGATTATACTGGATGAGGAAAGATAAACAATTCACTTATACTTCAACACCCCCCCTCATGTGTAGGCTTCCTTAGGCCTAATACGTGGAATAGAAGTGGACTGCAATTAAGTTTTTTAATTACGTCAGCCAGGTCTTGAACTCGAGACCTCTTGGCTCTGATACCATATTGAGTTTCATGCACCAACCAATTCACCTAAAAGCTTAAGTTTATGAGGAAAGATGGGCAATTCACTTATACTTTAACACTCTCCCTCACGTGTAGGCTCCCTTAGGCTTAATACGTGGAATAGAAGTGGACTGCAATTAATTTTTTTTAATTGCGTCAGCCAGGTCTTGAACTCGAGACCTCTTGTCTCTGCTACTATATTAAATTTCATGCATCAATCAGTTCACCCAAAAACTTAAGCTGATGAGGAAAAATAGGCAATTCACTTATACTTCAACAGTTTCATCACCTTGTTCCTTAACAACCATCAAGAGTGCCTTCCTGTTGAACTCCTTATCAATATTTGTTACTTTGAAATACTTGTCCTGGAAAATAGAGTTGTCAGCTATCATCATACTGATTTTTTGTGTTTTATTCTTTTATTCAAAATTTCAAATGCAGTATTCTAACAATATGTGGAACAAGTGTTACAAAATATTGGCACTTGCACATCCTTCTGATTGCTAGATAATTTGGTTTTTCGCTACAGATCGACTGTCCACAGGATTTGCTGTAGCAGATATTGACTTGTCAAAAGTTGAGGCAGTGCGAACTAAAATGCCAATCTCCGAGGTAATACTGTCTCATGGACCAACTGTTTGCTTCTTTCAAAGAACTCCAGAAGTTGTTTTTTTAAGGATCTATTACCTTATGTTTTGCAGCACCGGAAGTTCGACAGCACCTGGAAATCCTCATCACTGTAATAATAGTTGAGAGCTGGTCTTGCGCCACTCATATTTTTACATGTAATAGATTCGTCTTTTTTTGTATAATTGCTATTTTGCACACAAGATGATCCTATAGTTTGGTTGATTGGGAGCTCCAGTGGGAAGAGATGTTTTAGAACAAAATAAGCTGCAATTGCAGTAGCAAGGAGCACAAGTGAAGTTTGCAAATGCTTGGGTGTTGGAATGTTTCTTGGATCAGAGAAGACAGCGTTTTGGTCGTTCATAACGGCATGTGCATTCCCAGATCCCAAATTCCCAATGAGCTTATGTGTGATATATTCGTAGTACAAAGTGCTCAGGAGAGTGCTTGAAATAAAAATCTTGAATTTACAGTCGGATAGGCTATATTACCATGCCTAGAAGTTGGTTGAGCTTACCTCCGATGCCAGATTGCCAGTCGACTAGAATATAAATACCAAAATTAATATTCGTACATTGACAAATCACTCTTAGGCAATCATCCAGGAGCATGAAGCAATTTTCCAGTTATATGAACCAAATGCAAATTTCTTTCTTTTTAGATGGAAAATGCCAAAATTCCAATGAGCATGTAGTGGGATTTACATTCTAATAAACCGGCCTTATCGGGTAGACCACCAACAGTCAGCTGATGTACCGAAACATTTTATAAGGGAACATCTAATGTAAATATAGCTCTTAATGGGAGTTTGGATATACAGGTTCTTTTCTTTTCAGTTTTTTGACTAACTTTTTATTTCTACTCTTTTTAGTAATCACTATTTATTAAACTAAATAAATCGTAGTAAAAATCATAAGTCATAGTCATGAGCTATAGATGCTACCACCCATCGATAAGTTTGCTTGTCTCGCCCCACCCTCCCACCATTACTCCGTGGTTCCTACCCGGAGCTATGGTTGGATGGATGTTCTTGGTGAACCAAACTCCCTAATCCTAACTCGATATCCGCCGCCAGTCACCTGTATGCTGTCATCAGAAAAGAAGGGTACGACAGAGAGGAAGCTGTCTCCGGCCGGGGACGATAGAGAGGAAGCTGTGTCCGGCCGGGGACGACAGAGAGGAAGCTGTCTCCGGGCGGTGATCACTTTATTTTCTCTTTTTTTCTTGGTTTGGATGTGTACATTTGATATCTAAAAAGTTGGCGTGCATTGGATATCATTCTACTTTTTCTCTCTGACATAGGAAAAAGTTACTACCTCATGTTCTGATTACTTGTGGTTTTATCTCCATCCACACAAAACATGTTCTCTCTAGACTCTATTCATAGAAGAGTGCCGTTTTATATATTGACAAGCTCTTCCAAAACACAATTTTAAGCACTAATTTCAATTATAGTATACTTTATAAAACCTAGTAAAATTATAATATTATAAAAATACTTTTTGATTATGTCAAATCTAAATATTAATAGAGATATCCATAGCCAAAGTTAAAAAAATCCATTTTTACACATATCAAAATGACACTCTCTTTTACTTCAGTATTTTTTAAACAATTAGTAGACATTTAGTGCAAAATATTATCTCAAAAAACCTAAACTCACATCACTGAAATAAGGCTTATTGTGCAACCCATGCAACACGCAAGATGATCTGTCCTAATTGCCCTCGATGGGCAGGATTGAGGTGAGATGGTACATGTCTCACTTATGTACTCCCAAAAGTTACCCACTAAGGCCTCTGGATTCCCTCACATCTCTAACCCTAATCCCCATCCTCCATTCCTCCTCCTCCTGAGTTGGCCACTGGTCTGCAAAAACCACCCGGCCGTCGCTCCTCAAAGTTGCACCTTTGAGTGCAAATCCTGTAATACTTTGGCCTAAAATTCAATCAATGTCCCACCCACCGTTGGGTAAGATCATGCATATATAGCACCCCCATTTACACTTTTATTCCTGTTTTGTGTAAAAGGGTTAACTCAAAGATGATACGTTTGCACCCAATAACCATTATATGCTATTATAACTCATTTTAGACAAGCAATATGGAACTAATCTCATAATAACTCCACATAGACCACTACACTAACTGGTTAGGGTATTATAGATTAGATTCACTGGAATCTCATAATAACTCCACATAGACCACTACACTAACTGGTTGGGGTATTATAGATTAGATTCACTGGCATAGGGCGCAACTCTAAGGAAGAAGGCCGCATGAACTCGCTCGACATCGTTGGGCAAAAGGCGCATGGGCTCGCTCGCCGTCGCTAGAGGAGGTCGACTATGAGACGAAGTGATGGTGTCCACATCTGGACAAGTTGCATGCCGTGATGCTGTCGGCCTCCTCTACTCGGCTATCGGTCCCTCCTCCACTTGCCGGACGTCGAGCCCATCATGCCGTTTCCACCGCTCACACGTGGTAGCTCAACTCACTGTCGCCACCTCACGAGGAGTGGTTGAGACTATGGAGAAAGTTGGGGGAGGAAGGTTTTTTTTAACATGCAGCTAGGTACAAGGGTTTTATGTAAAAAAGTTAAAAATGGGTTATATTCTATCTTATCTTAATTCTAGTAGTTAAGGATAGATTTGACAAACTATTTTACGTGTTTCACAATAAATCATAAACTAATATTTTGTAAAACATAGTGATCAGTTTGGACTCGGCTTGTTTCACCGAAGTCGTGTAAAATCAATCTACCGAGTCTACAAAAACACTGAATACGAGTCTACGGCAACGCTGGTTAGATCCACCGTTACACGGCAACGCCTCCCCCTCCACCCGAGTCTGAAACACCTCGAAACCCTAGAGCGGCGGCGGCGGCCATGGCGTCCGCGACGGCGCCGAATCGGTGCTACTATGAGGTCCTGGGCCTCCCCCGGGACTGCTCTCCGACCGACATCAAGCTCGCCTTCCGCCGCCTCGCGCTCTCCCTCCACCCCGACAAGCAGCCCCCGGGCTCCGACCTCGCTGCCGCCACCGCTGCCTTCCAGGAGATCCAGCACGCGCACTCCGTCCTCTCCGACCCCCAGGAGCGCGCCTACTACGACTCCCACCGCTCCCAGATCCTCTTCTCCAACCCCTCCTCCTCCGGCTCCGGCGCCGCCTCCGGCTCCCTCGTCCCCGACCTCTTCGCCTTCTTCTCCTCCTCCGCCTTCTCCGGCTTCTCGGACTCCGGTCGTGGCTTCTACAAGGTCTATGGCGACGTCTTCGACAAGGTCTACGCGCAGGAGCTCGCCTACGCCCGCCGCATGGGCGTCCCCGCTGACTCCGTCCCCACGCCACCGGTCATCGGCAACCTTGAATCCCTCTACACCCAGGTCACCGCGTTCTACAACTACTGGCTCGGGTTCGTCACGGTCATGGACTTCGGGTGGGCGGCGGAGTGGGACGCCGCGCGTGGAGAGAACCGCCGGGTCAGGAGGCTCATGGAGGAGGACAACAAGAAGGCGATGCGCAAGGCACGCCGGGAGTATAACGACGCTGTCAGAGGGCTGGCTGCGTTCTGCAAGAAGAGGGATAAGAGGGTGGTGGACATGGCACTGAAGAAGAAGGCTCAGGAGGAGGAGAAGAAGGCTGAGGAGATGAAGCGGAAGAAGGAGGAGGAGAGGAGGAAGAAGGAACGTGCGATGGCATACCAGGACCCCGACTGGGCAAGGGTGGAGGAGGATGAGGGAGTGTTTGAGGACGAGGATGAAGAGGAGATGAGGGCGAAGAGGAAGGAAGAGCTGTACTGCGTGGTGTGTAATAAGAAGTTCAAGTCGGAGAAGCAGTGGAAGAACCATGAGCAGTCAAAGAAGCATAGGGATAAGGTATCTGAACTGAGGATGGCATTTAAGGAGGAGGAAGAGGTTTTAAAAGAGGCCGAGGAGGAGGCTGGAGGTGAGTGGGAGGAAGTTGATGTGGGGTTCGATTTTAAACCTGCACAGGAGTCAGAGGGGAGTGATTTTTCAGATGCTGCGGAAGAGTTGGCTGAAGAGTTGGGTGAGGGCTTGGAAGTGCAGGATGAAGAGAATGGTGATAAGGACTTCGATAATGGGGAGCAGGAGGTTGGTTCATATGATGAGACGAGTGTGTTGGAGGCAATGCTGTTGAGCCGGAAGAACAAGAAGAGTGGTTATGTGGTTTCTCAAGAGGAAGCTTCGTTAGGTGGTGCAGAGGACGACAGCAATGATGATAAAAGTTCTGAAGTTAATAATGTTAAAAGACAAGGACGCCGTAGGCGGGCATCAAAGAAGGGACAAGACGAAGGCACTTATGCTGATAACGGGCAAGGTGTGAAGAGTGAGGTTCGGCCTGAGGAATCTGTGCATGATAATGATGTAAATGATGCTGATGATAAGATGGAAGGTCCATCCTCTTCTAATGATGATAGTGCTTCGGCAATAAAAGGAGATCAACAGAAAGGAGACAATCCTAAAAAGAACAAGAAAGGTGCAGAAAAGAAAACAACTGTTTCTTCTGACCAAAAGAGTAAATCAAAGGGAAAGAAGCAAAAGGTACATTTACAGTCCTATGTTCCTTGTAAAGCTAAGACTTATCCTGTTATCCATATTTCTTTTCTTGTATAGATGCCAGCAAGCTTGTTGTGAGTTGTGACTAGTACCCTGCATATTGTTTCGGTCCAGCAGCAAAAACTATTTGCCTTGTTGGCACTGTTTTATATGCAGCCGCTTAAATGCTTAAAAGAACCACCTAACTTCCCAAACCACTTTTCCAAATGCTTATATAAAAGCTGTGCAGAGAGGGGACATTTAGCTTCTTAAGATCTACTTTTTAGAACACACTGTAGATTGAATAATTACATGTTTTGACTTTTGAGGAGTACATCATTGGAGAGTTAGGTGTCAAAGAGTTGAAATGTACTGGTAATGATATTTCCTAGGCTCCTAGTTTCGTATTATTAGTTCCTGGGTTGTTTCAGGGAGTTACTTTAATGAGCTTCTAGCAAGCTTGTGACAGTCATACCATTTTTTTTATCTTTATGTGGACTTCAAACATCTTATTTTAGGAAATACCGAAATAGGGAATGAATGATAGCCTTCATGACAATTGTGGATGGTGATCCAGCATATTGTGTGCTGATGGCATTGAGCTAGGCTCTATAATCCTAGTGTTGCATATTAGTTCGCTCTACCTTTCTGCAGTTGCTTGCTTTCTTAGTAAATAAAACCTTGTGAAGTTCTACAACTCTGATGATATTTGTAATTTGTGTAACCAATTATTGAAGATGACTCTTTCTCTTTCACACACCCTCGCATGTTGGATTGCTGTTTTTTGTAAAATACAATTTGGCCGCAAAATGCTTCTAAGTGATACTTGTCCAGATACAAATGTGGATCCAGTCCATATGTGCTACTCTAAAATTACAAGTTCGCTATTGATCTTACTCTGCTTTTCACTTTCGAGAAAATAAAGTTGAGGATGATCAAGCTTAGGTGTTTTGGTCAACATAATGGATATGGAGTAAACTGAGGGTAGACAGAACTTTGTCTTGGTTACGTGTGAATTATCATATTATGCTTCCCTGTGATGTCTGTTTTACTTGGTCTTGATTGGCTGTGCCAATTCCAGCTTAATGTGTATTCTTGTTATGTTTGAAATTTGGTCATGAGCAAGGATAAACAAACCGGTACCGGAGCAAATCCCGGCCGCCGGGCGGTACCGGTAACCGGCTGGTAACCGGAAATCCCGGAAAAAAACCGGTTAAATTTTGTCAAATGAATTTTTTGGGCGGGGCGGGAGGAGGCCGGTTACCGGAAAAACCAGTGGAAAAACCGGATAAACCGGTGGAAAGAAGAGCTTTGCTTAATTCTAAGTTCATATATCAATCAAAAGCTGCTCAAAACATCACATTTCTTCCCCTTATATAGATGGGAAGGGGATTACACTTGATTACTAAGACTCTTAGGAAGCAATCTTCATTCAAATGACCATGAACCCTCCTTGAAAGTCCAAATGGCACATATTACTGAATTTGATGTTGGCATAGCCGCATAATGTAAAAGTTAGTGTTAAACAATATAAATATCATTAGGAAAACTAACTTTTACATTCAAAATTTGAAAATTCCTAGTACATTCATGGAAAAAAGTTTGAAATCAAGCATGGAAAGTGCATGCATCTTCCTAATACCTTTTCTTAGTGCTAAATAATGAAAATATCATTAGATAAAGTAATTTTTACATTCAAAAGTTTAAATTTGAATTAAATAAAAAACCGGCGTTTTTTCCCTCCCGGTCGGCACCGGTAAAACCGGTTACCGGCGGTAACCGGCCGGTTACCGCCGGTATTTGGAACACTGGTCATGAGTCCCTTGTTTTCACTGTTGACTGTAGTTGTTTGTACATGCATGCACGTACACATAAAGCTTGGATAGTCGAGTCCCTTTGTTTTCACTATTGTGGTGGTTTGTGTCTTGTAAATTCTAATGATAAACCTCTGAAAGGCGTGTTAGAAACAACCTGGGATTAAGGGCAGTTGGTTGTGCTGATATATTTAGAAATTGATCATGTAAACGTCTAGGAAACTTCAGTAAACATGCTAACAGAAGTTCCGTATGTTGAAAATTTACATGCATACCAGTTCACTAGCTCCTGATATTTAGTGCAGTACGATAACCTTAACATTGTGCTATATTTAGAAATTGATCATGTAAACGTCCAGGAAACTTCAGTAAACATGCTAATAGAAGTTCCGTATGTTGAAAATTTACATGCATACTAGTTCACTAGCTACTGATATTTAGTGCAGTACGATAACCTTAACACCAGATTCTGCTACATGTGGAGTTCTGTAACATATTTTGGATATATTTCATGAGGATAATATTAAGGCAATACACATTAACTGTAGATAAAATTCTACATATCCATTTTCAATAATAACGTTTTATGCCACATTGTACCAGGAGGTCTCGAAGGCACCCAGTAATGATTGTGATACGTGTGGAGGAACTTTTGAGTCAAGGTACACTTGAGCTCAGCCTTCAGTTCCGCCCCTTTTCCTTTCTCTGTCGCTATCATACCTTGGAATTTGAAAGACATTTATGGTTAAGCTCAAATAACTTTCCGTTGCAGGAACAAGTTGTTTTCTCACTTGGAAGAAACCGGTCACGCCATGCTGAAGACACGAAAGAAAAATCGTTAAAAGGGCAATAATTAGGTTTTTTGAGCTTTTTGTCTCCCAGTTGATGCTGCTAGATTAGCACATCGACAACAAAGTGTCCTGTTCGTTGCCCAATTTTGACATTGTAGCAGAGCCAATTTATCTTCCCTTCTCTTTAGGTAGTGTGGGGGTGTTGTGTTTTATTGCAATCCTTTGTGGTACAGTGAAAAACAACTGATTATTACAATAAAATTCTTTAATTTACATGGCATTATTGTAATTTTGTTCGTTTTGGTGCCTTCAGATAGCTTGTTTTGCCTACAAATGATTTAATGTGAAGTTATGTTTTACTGATACGATAATGGATATCTCTTAGGCGTATCAAGTTCATGAATGGAATGCCAATTTGTTCAGAACAGATGTCACTTTGCATTCTCACTTTCCAGTATGCGTTTGAGCCTATTGTGGCTGGTGCCCAACTTTTGTCTTTGTGCAGTTCAAACGGGATCAAATCAACCAATTTGCCATATTCAAACACTGAAGTCCACGCTGAGCTTCACAATTCACATCGACTCAAAATTCGAACATAACTTTCTAACGATCTTTCATAACATTCTGGTAAAACGTCAGCTCCTATACTTTCTGCAAATGATCTTTAGAAAGAATAACACAATACTTTTATATAGTTCGACACGCTAACTTGAAATACAAAAACCACCAACTTCACTTTTTTGTTATTATATGTACAGTTCCATTCAAATGGGAATTTCATGAATGGAATTCACTTTGTGCTGGCATGGTTTGCCTTCTGACAGCAACAGCGGTTTGCGCTTGCAAACACGAAAGAACAGATGAAAGGATGAGGTGATCATCCATCACTTTGTGCTCCTGTGACCGGATGAAGCCATGAGCACTGCGACCGCCATGACGAACATGAACAGCATGAACCCAAGCAGAACGTATGTCTTCCTGGATGATTTACGGTACTCCCCGAATAGCAGTATGCCCCAGAATGTGCTCACAAGTGGCAATGCCTGATCAACAGCAACGCTGAAGAAGTTAGAATCATAGTCTAGAAAGTTGCATCTCTTCTCTGAAGATATTGTAAGCTGCTAAACGTAAAATTATATGTGTCTGATGCCACCTATTTTTGAAGATTCAGTAATTTGTATAGCATCTTGAATCACAGATCGCAGGCATAGTGGTTCTCATCTGACGTGAAAAAAAAAAGATAAGAATAGAGTCATAACAAACCTGGACAGCATCAGCAGCAGCATAGCCAGCAGCCTGACCACCCATGAACTGGAAGCCATTGCCGAAACCGCAGAGGAAGCCGGCAAGAAGAGCCCATTGCCTGCCATTCCAGTCATTCAGGTAGGCCTTGAAGGATGACTTCGGCACACCAGCCATTGGACGGTAGAGGAACAGGATGTTCAGGCCGATGCCGACGACGAAACACGAAATGGAGAAGTAGAAGAAGGCGGTGTAGACCACCAGGTGTGGGACACTGTCTTTCAGGGTGTGCCACTGGTCGTTGGTGGCGAGGTTGAATGCCGGGGAGAAGAGCGAGAAGCAGACGCCTGAGAAGAACACTATTCCAAGCCCTATGAAGGTGCTTGATCCAAATACCTGTGCAAAGAAAAGAGAGTTTGTCAGAGTAATCCAGTGCATTGCAGTAAGCATATTTATCATCTGAGCAAAATGTTCAGAGCATAGACTAAATGCTATCTGTAGTTTTGTATTGTTTTTCGATTTCGACTAGGATGATGAAGGTGATCAAATGATAGAATAACGAGCTACCTTAATTGAACGCCGCTCTTCGAGCTCAATAAGGTATTCTGCAGTTCCTGCTTCTGCTTTGGTAGGATATTTGGTTGCAGAAGCTCCATTTTCCAAGTCCTCGGGAGCATCTGAAATAGGCAAATTTAAGAACTAGGATCTGCAATGCAACAACAGTACTAACAGCTATTTAAGCACGTAGCATGTATGATACCTTTGTCTACGATTT
Source organism: Dendrocalamus sinicus (assembly GCA_036346575.1). Classification (NCBI taxonomy): domain Eukaryota; kingdom Viridiplantae; phylum Streptophyta; class Magnoliopsida; order Poales; family Poaceae; genus Dendrocalamus; species Dendrocalamus sinicus. The sequence continues at coordinate 7,484,558 of CM070674.1, read as the reverse complement.
CTTTGCTTGGCTCCACACCTCCATTTGTGCTGTAAAATTACACGTTATTTTGATCAGATTAATCAATAGAAGATACAAAAAGTTTATGCAAAGTGGCACGGGCACCTAATGTTTGGTATAGTTTCTAACAGAAGTAGCTTAACCAGTGAATAATGCAGTACATCTAAAAAAGGTGAATTATGCAGTAGAACTAGCTTGGTCTGGTGAAATTGTTAAATGAAGTGAAAAGGAAAAAAATTACCCAAGTTTATAGCTATTTTTAGAGCCACTTAGTTTCTCTTCATTATCAGCTGCATTGGAGGCATGGACAGCAGAACCAAGAATGACAGCAACAAGGAAACATGCCACTCCAGGGAAAAGAACCTCTGCTCTGTTGATGCGGCTGTCCAGGAAGTAATTCAGTGTTGTGCCTGAAAACACAAGGGACAGAACATGCCATTTATGAAATAATATATCCAAAATGTAAGGAGACAACTCAGAATCTTGTCAAATTCCACGATTGGATTACAGTAGAATCAATAGTTAGTTTTGTATAAATTGGAGAGATTTGTCCCACACACTATCCGGTTAATCCAAAGATGTTCTTTCAGAGGCAAACTATGTGTAGTACTTATACTTTAATACTATTATTGACATTTGGGGTTGACATTTGGAATTAACAGACCAATTTTCTCAAGAAACCTAAACTGCCAGATAATCACCGCATGATACGCTTGCATCTCAACACAAATTGTGTCAAACTGTCAACAATTTCCTCCTAAGCAAGAACATCTTTTACAAAAATATATCTAGTTTCTAAACCAAGCCAATTTCATTATGGAAAAAAAAGAAACTAATTGTAACAACTAGTTCCAACCTAATCATTGGGTATAATGCTAGCTTAATAAAGATGCAATGTGATCAAGAATGAGCTGTGCTTCATTTGTATCATCAAAAGCACAACCAAATACTTGCTGCACTCTTACAGAGAGGATTACATACCAATTACAACAACCATACTTGAGCTGATAACCTCAGTGACTGAGAGACCCACATATGCCCAAGCATACTGAGTAGAAAGGTTCCCAATACTGAGTACAACACCCCCTGCCATTGCAAACAGCACTGAAGGCCAGTTGTCCTCCATTACAAGTTCATTCAGAGTCAGCCAACCACAGACGAACAATCGATAATTTCATTGGGGAGTTCTCACTTAAATTTGCTAAGATGCTAACCTGACTGAGTTGAGTGAAGAAATTGGGCATATTGGGCTTGCTCTCCCCAAGCTGACCAAATGTAAGTGCAATGAGGACTGCGGCGAGGAGGTTCGTTATCGAGTAGTCAAGGTATGTGTGCTGCGGCAGCCGTCCTCGGCGCTCCAAGAGGGTGAGGACTGCAGGCCAGGTGCCCAAGAACAGGAGGGAGGCCAGCATGAGAGCAATGGCACCCCCTTTGTCTTCTATGATATACATCTTGAGGCCTTTGATTGAGAACAAGGAATTCAGCAAGGGGCCTTCAAGCAACTGGAACATTCACCATGTAAGAGATTTAAGTTATTAATTTGGGTTGAAATTAACAAGAAACTGAAGATTTTGGAGTTGATCTGTGCAAAGCTTTTAAATGCAGACATTTGCTAAAACTGAAGAATTCAAAGTTCCTCTTAGAAACCCATTTTATTTCCTATTCTTCCCTCCCCAAACCTTCTCCTTTCTTCTTACTTGTTATAAGAAGCAAAAATTCACCACCAAAAAGAGAGAACATCAAGAAATCCATTCCAATACCCACAGAAAAGACTCCAATTATTGAGGACCTAACTTCAACATGAAAGACTCCAGTTCTTGAAACCCTTAATCCCCTCAAGATCAGATTTCACTGCAGCACGAGAAAATCAACTCCCAAATGAACAGATGACAGAAGGAAAGGAAAGGAAGCATCCATGGAAAGGAGGAAGAACATCAAGGAGTAGTACCTTTTGGCATGGAACAACAGAAGAAGCACATGCAAGAACATGGTTCATGGCCATTTATAGCGACAAATACCGAGTCCCAAAAACAATTCAATAATATCTTTTTGGGTAAAAGTCCAACTTGATTTGCACAAGTTTGACTCGCATAGCAATTGCAAGTTTGCGGCACCTGCTCACATGGAGATCAACAATGGAGTTGGATCCGGGAGAAGAAGAAAAGAATGCAGCAAAAAGAAGTGAAGAAAGCGACAGCTGACAAACTCGTCAGCAGTGGAAAATAATTGAATGGTCCCAATGACCTCTGGCCCTCCTCCTCCAAGCAATACAAATGATGGAAAAATATATAGCTAAGCTTGTCATGTGTGCACACTACACACATTTCTGAACATATAGCAAGCAGCACCTTCCACCTCTAATGATTTGCAAATCAAGGCTTTTCTCTTGGATTTTGCACCCAACTAGGGATAAGATGCGAATTAAGACACTGAATTGGTCCAAGAAAGTATAAATGAAAAATAATGGAATTAGAGAATTGTACTCATTAGCTAGAGATAAAGAATCGAACACCTCTCTTTCACTGATGTTGTCAAACAAAAGGAACATTAAGACAATGCATGCAAGCAAGGAAAGAAGAGTGATGATCCCACCAAGAAATAGCTTTGCTGACTCTTAATTACCTTTTCTCCCACGTGAAAGAATCCATCATTTTTTAGCAAGATAAAGAAAAGAGAGATCTGGGTTTACACGGATCCAAGAACTCAAAACGAACACAACGAAAACCCACGTGAATGATCAACCAAGAACATCTTCTAAAAAAAAGGCAGACAAACAAACAGCCAAAATTTCCCAATTTACATCAGCGGCGACGATGGCACATTTGCCTAGTGAATGCGAAAAGATAAAATGATGTTGTTAAAATAAGATAAAAAGAAACAGAACAGATCACAGCAGATATACAGGCCAAAGTTCATCATAATTAAGTACATGACAAAAGGAGGACAAGAACAGACATACCTAAGAGATGCAGAGGACCAGATGAACAGCCCCTCTCTTCCTTCAAAGAACTCAAGAACTGATATGCCTGTCTTTCACTCTTCAGATTAGCTATGGTTGTTGGTATGTCTTCTACTGCAGCTGATACACGAGGAATTAATTAATTAATCGGGTGTTTGTACTATTATATCATGTCCTGGTTTTACTAATAAAATGGCGATGATTTCTTTAAGTACATGTGTCCAAAGATTCTTAAAATATTTTGACTCCGGATCCGGAGTGCAGTTGGACAGATTCTCCTGCTCACTTAATTCTCAAGATTCCCATGCGTTTCGGTTCTGTTTGTTGCCACTTTCTCTCTTGACTTCCTGGAGCGGATGTGGTTGTTTTGCGTGCCACAAATTCGGCGTACTTTCTTTGCTCTGGAATTATATATCTGTCTCTTTTAAGTAGAACAATATGCAAATTATGGGACCAGTTGAAATATTCTAGCTTTTTCTCAAGTAAAATTATGCAAACTGTTGGGCCAGTTGAAGTATTTTATTCGAGATTTTTCATTTTGTTTGAATAGAATATTCATCTAGTTTGTCCTGGTTGATTTTATTCTATATGTTGATGGAATCTTGTGATAGACGTTCATGTGGCCGAGGTGGATTTGGCTGGTTGAGCACTTGAGCTGCGCTGTCCAGCAATGGGTGCCACGACTACGGCACCTATTCTATATATATATATATATATATATATATATATATATATATATATATATATATATATATATATATATATATATATATATATATATATATATATATATATATATATATATATATATATATATATATATATATATATATATATATATATATATATATATATATATATATATATACGTGTATGATTGATAATTTTTTGAGTTTGGGTATGAAAATATTTTATATCCTTGATATATTTATGGTAAGTAAGTTTTGAACTCAGTTCAAATTAGTTTGAACTACTTTTGAGTTCAATGCAACTACAAATGAGTATATACCATAAAAATAGTTCAAACTAATTAAACTGAAGTTGAATTTAAATTTTTCGAGTTTGACATCTCAAATATACTTTTTATGGGTATATGAAGATACCCACATCAAACGTTGCGAATCTCAAGCAAATCAACGGGTATTGATATGCCTGGCACCATGGTGCATGAAACACTCGTCCATATATATATACCATGGTGCATGACACACATATATATATATATATATATATATATATATATATATATATATATATATATATATATATATATATATATATATATATATATATAGTTTCTGTGTTGCATTTGTCATAGAACTATGTTTTCTATTGCCCATCTGCTTTTAATTATCTGTTTGGATAACAGTAAGTTCCTAGGAATTTCGAAATTCATACTAAATTTGTACCAGCTTTGAGAAACAATTCCATAATTTCTATAACATTTCTGCGTCCCAAAAGGCTTTAAGTACACTAGATTTGCTCGGGCACAAGAAATCTTCTAAAAAATGTCGGTTACACCGACTGACGAAGCAGAGAACCAAATTAAGGAACACCATCTAGCCCAATGGGACGAACAAAGGCAGAGGAGCACAGTGCAATCTCAATTCAAACAACAAAAATACTGCAGCAGACCGTACCATCTATTGTATCAGAATTGCACTAGTGAATATATTGCAGCGGCCAATTCGGTGCCTAGTTTCTAAATCACATGACGAAGAATTGCTCAAATAAGAAGAAGAGAAAATCAAGTTGGAATCCTTCTCATGTACGGTGGTGCTCAAGTTGGCTTAAGATTTTAGCATTTGGGTTTTTTAACCGTTTATCATTGTTGATGTTTTATTGCACTGTAACTGCTGTAAGTTTTTCGATATAATTAAATTTAAAAAATTCAAAACTAGAAAAAACAGGTTCTCTTGTCACGGACAATACAAAAGAATATATAAAAAAGAAAAGGTAAAAATGCTAAAAAGTCAAAAATCCAAAAAAAGATGAAATTAAAAAGCTAAAAACTGAAGTTCAATTGAGTAGTGCCTAGTGTGAGCAAAGCACGAGTGTGAAAGCACGTGCCTCTTTTCTCCAATAAGCCGCTGTGGCACATGCGTATCATTGAGTCAAGTTTCAACTGAAAATTGCTGTCACATCTGTTGAGACTTATTCCCCTCCTTTTTGAGTTTTGTATGTCAACTTATGAAGTAAGTCAAATGTATCTAGTCAGGCATGCTGCATGCAGTAGTGGTATGTTGTACGTTTCTCTTTGTTTCCTTCCTAGACGTATCTTGTGATGTGGACAAGTTAGAGGAATGTAGAGTATACGTTACATGTGTACAAGCCCCTATTGTACAGGTCGCATGTCCATGCACAGTTATGTATGGCTTGTTTTTCGTTTGAATATTTTGATCTTAAATTTATCTGGAGTAAAATATATTGTAGATTTCTAAACTTATTGTGTTGAATTATTTATGTTCCAAAACTTTAAAACTGCAGATTTATGTACCTAAACTTGCTTAAGCGGGTCACTGCAAATCCTAAGGACGATTCACTGGCTTGACCGTTGACGTGTAGGCATGATCAATGCCAACGTAGCGTGGGGGTCACGTGTGTCTCCACCATTCGCTCTCTCTGTCTCCTCCACCACCATGCACACCTTCCCCCTTGAGCTTCCTCTCATACCACCAGCTCTGCCTCCTACCCCCAGCTGCTCTAACTCCATTACGAGTTCAAGTCGCTGCCGCATCCCTCACATTGTTGTCCTCACCGGCCTACATACTGCCTCCAAACTGCGACAACGATGACCCAGAGCGCTGACAACGATGACCGGATCCAGTGGATCTCCTTGCTCGTCAGCAGTTGCATGCGAGAAAGATGATTGGATTTGGTGTAAGATCGAGGAGGCCTACTAGAAAGGGGTGAAAAGGAGGTTTTAAAATTCCTTTGGATAAACCAAGTTTATAATGTAGAAGTATAAATCAATTCGGTTTTACATACATAAAGCCTAAAATAACTAGATTCACCTAAGTCTATGTCAAAGATTTGTAATTGTAGGGTAACAAGCAATCAATTTAACTCTATGAATGTAAATTGCTTGAATGTAGATTGAGTACAAGAGAACAAACCACAATTAATACGGTTTCCTTTTACCGTTGTGTTCGGAGACTTGCTGGTCTCCTCTAATCCACATTGAGGTAAGTCTAAACGAATTGGATCGCCTCCACGAATTAAGCCAAACGCCTTAATTCCACTAGTGGCAGCTTTTTTCCCGCTCCAAGTAGGTGAGCTCTAACATTCACAACACGCTACGCCTTCTCACAAACTTCTTTGAGAAGATCACTAGGCACAACACCTCCAACGCTATCTAGGAGTCGGCAACCACCAAGAGTAATACCACGTGCAATGAATTCACAAGCTCAAGTGGACACAAAATCCACCTCTAGATGCAACACATGTAACTAGAGACCTCTTTCCTTGCTCACAAGGTACAACACATGTACAATTGAGAGAAGCTCACATTAGCTAAAGAGAGTAAAATGGAGTGCCAAAGATTGTCTCCCAACCGGCCAAGGGGTATTTACAGCCTACATCATAAAAACTAGCCGTTCGAAGCAAAAACCCCTAAAAATTAGTATTTACGGTACTACCGCTATTGTAGGAGCTCTACTACCACTCCTATTGTTCAGTGGCTATTTAAGATGAAAAAACTAGCTGTTGGAGGTTGGTGCGCTACTACTGCACTCACAGGCGCCGGTACTGCGGTGGTACCACTCAAAAAATGCGGTACTACTATTTTCCAGATTTTAGCACAAGCGACACTCAGAAAAACAGTCATAACTTTCGACTCCAATGTCAGAATTGAGTGATACTGGACTCATGGATAGCTTATTTAGAGGGCTATACAACTCACCTATTTGCATGATCTCAAATATATTAGATTAATGCAGAAATCATAAGAGATCCCGAGAGTCACTACTATGGTCTAACTTCAAAAAATAGCAACAAACAATCTTAAACCATGCCAAGGGATAATGCATGACCTCCAATATTTTATAAAACACATTTACAAACTTAGATCATGTCACAAGGAGTAGGTGTATGGACTTCAATCATTCGTAAAATATATTTGCAAAGTATAGTCACATGTTACAAGGATTAGATGTACGAGCCTCAGCTATTTGCAAAACACATTCGCAAATAATGGTATCATGCCATAGAGAGCAATCAACACATGATGAGACAAAAGTTATTAGATAAGGCCCTCTTAATAGTATGATAATCCTATACTAGCAATCTAGTCTTTCAACCAAACACTAATACTGGTAAAATACTAGGAGCACATCCTTATACCTAGCTAGTTATACCTTTCCCTTGAGTATCCTCTTGAAGTTTAATGATGTACATCTTACCTTCAAGTTCGAGTCATTGTCTTAATATGCATCAACCCATGATGCATCCTTCATGTGCCCTCTATCAACATATGATGGGTCTTCAATTGACTTCATGATCAATTCATGATCATCTCTTCCTTGGAATCTTGATCAACATATAATCACCTCTTCTTAGAAATCTTGATGTGCATCAACACATGATGCATCCTCTTCTTGATGACCTTCAACTCATGAAGCCATCTAAAGTCTTCATCATCATGAGACCTAAACTATTCATCCAACTCATGGAAAATGTTAGTCTCACAAATTGATTGTTATTAATTGCCAAAACCCACCATTAACTTATAATGGAGGGGCTAAATTCTCAATCTTTCCCTTTTTGGTAATTGATAACAATCTCAATAAATAATGACATAATAAATTGAATATAAAACCATTTATACTTAAAGTACGGTACTTCCATCATCTAAGGTCATGGTACTACCAGGGTGTGGTAGTTACGCATTATATTTGCAGTCATACGATGATGCGATAGTACTGCCAATGGTACTTCGATACTACAACTTTTCCGGTGAGCAAACATGCTCCAAAACATATCTTTTTGGAAATTACATACCGCCAACTAAAGTTCAGTCCTACCGAGGTGCAATACTACCGTACATACTGTCTGGTCATAACGCATTGTGATAGTACCACCAATTACTCACCGGTATGTTGATTTTCCTGACAATGCATAGATAACTTTAGAATTCAAATCCAAATGCATGCATGACCTTTATCTTGAGCCATGTCGATCTTCTTATCAACCTTAGCATGTATCTCCAAGTCGTCAAGCAAAATTCAGGACAACCTTTCAAACACTTGATAAACATGTTAGTCCCAAACATAAATAATTGAATATAAATCAATATGAGTATATATGAACTACACAAGTTTTATATACCCAAAGGGCATGTTTCAAAGTAGAGATTCACAATACATGTGGAAAAAGAAACATAGATCAATACTAGTAAAACCATAAAATATAGAGTGAACTCCCCCTAAATGTGTTCATACAAGAATGTGTAATAAAAATAGATGCACATATTCAAGTTAGACTTTTGGTGGAGTTCAAACTATATTTTGGATCCGAGGAATGCAACAAGAAATAACAATATGACATCGAACTCATACCTCTATAATTTTTCACTTTTTAATTCAAATGAGACTAAGCAATGACATACTCAACAAAAGAGTTAGTCTCACATTTAGATTTATCATTAATGAGTTAAGCTCACATTTAGATTTCATTAATCGAATTAGTCTCACATTTAGATTTATCATTAATCACCAAAACCAATCTAATTAGAGTTTGAACTTACAATCTCTTCCTTTTTGGTGATTGATAACAAATCCATTGTTAATGGTAATATTTGGATATAAATTAATATATGATAGGAATTAGAATGGCTGAGAGAATTAGAAATCAATAATTTGGATAAATCAACCAAGTCTCTCTTGGTCCGGTCAGACCAGAAGCAAAGATGCAGTCAGACCACTAGATACTAGTCATACCATTGAGGAGAAGCGGTCGTACCGGGGTGCAACAGACTGCACACTGAGGATTGAAGTTTTGAAGAGAAGTTAGAAACCATGTTGTAATTTGCTCCAAAGTTGCTCCAAAGTTTTTCACAAAGAAACATAAACCATTTTAGAGCATTTCCAACTGTATGCCAAAGTTAAAACTCTTTTGAAGATAGTTTTTAACAAATTATGCTTTTATTTTTCAAAATAAGCTTATTTTAAATAAATTTCTTCAAGATTATCAAAATTAGCATGTGACAGTGTTTTTAGCACACATTTGCATGTATGAGTTTGAAATACCCTTATGAGTCAATATATGTTAATAATTTTGGCTCAATTAGCAAAACTTACTTAAGTGCTAGATTATGACCATTTAGGTCAACTTAAGATTTTGGATGAGTTTTAAAATTGTATAACTTTTGTTTGGTTGTCCTTTTGGAAAACCTTTGAATATCAATAATATTTGAAATAGCCAACTCTAGGTTTTTGGTATTGAGCATTTTTTCAAATTCCTTTTAGAATTGATTTTGGTTAATTTTTTAGTTTAAATCCAAAACAAGATACTAGATTGCTAGTTTTGGGTTAGAAACTTAATTTTACTTAAAATAAGTTTTCTAAAGTCAAAACCTTTGAAAAACCATTTAAATGCATTTGTATACATTTTCTAACTAGTTTTTCAAAAAAATACTAATAATTTCAAAATTTTTAACTTTTGGCTAAATGACTCAATTTTAAAAATTAATACTAGAACTTAATAAATTTGGGAACACCTAGGGATGTGATATATATTATATGATTTAGCACTCACCCTTAATGTGCCACCTACCCATTTTGCTCAAGATTACAATATTGAAGTTTTGAACATGAGCAACAACACAAAATTTTTCTTTTAAATGATTTTATGAATGCAATGCAACCTACACAAGGCTAGAGGCTAACTACTTCAATGTAAATACTTGTTACCGAGATGTCATTGATGCTTGATGTGGTTAGATCATCCGCATACTTGGCTCTATTTTTGCATATAGTAGAGTTCACTTCTTCATAAATGAGCTAAACCTTCAATGCCTCTCCAAGTATCTATTAAGCATTTAAGCATATTTTGCCACCCAAAACTTGGTTGGGTCCATGAAGGTTAGTCACAATAGATTTGGGCACCCAAATGACCCTAGTAATAGTCTTAGGCGAACTAACACGTCTAGCAATCACACTACCATATCTAGCATTTCTAAGCAAATAATGATCTTTATAAATAATAGGCTTAGAAGTGATATTTTGGGATAATCCTTACTAAAATGTCCCTTTTCATGACAATTGTAGTAAGTTTGGCATTTGCTACCTCTTCTTGTCTTGTTATCTTGCTCATTGCCGATTTGCCTCATTCTTGATGATCTCAACTTGTTATCCACTTGATTTGGGCACACCGAGGCAAAGTGACTATTCTCATTGCAACCAAGACACTTGATAAATTTCTTCGTGTGTCTTGCATTATGCCGTTTCTTGCTATTCTTCTTCTTGGAGATGAAACCAATACCTCTCTTATCATTCAAGATTCATTGCTTGCTCAAGATATCATCAAGAGAGGCTTTCCCTTTGTTGTTGTTCTCCAAGTCATTTCTCAACTTGGTGATTTGGGCCTTGAGCTATTTATTTTTCTCTACAAGGTCAGTCTCAATAAGTATAGAGAAAGTAGAAGTATCTATTGAGAGCAATAAGGCATATCAAGCAAGTCATCACAAGAGGTCGATATGCTAACCTTAGATGAAATGCAAGGATTAGGAGCTATACATGGCATATCATCTAGTAAATCACATGTAATGCCTATATCCAACTTGGACTTATTGAGATCCTTGAGAAGGAGAGTACCATGAGATTCCTTTAGCTCATCATAAAAATCCTTGAGAGAAAGAAATTCTTTCTTCAAGACTTTAAATTTTTACTTATCCTTGCCAAGGTACTCATTTGAGTCTTCTAGCATATCTATCAACTCATCACAAGTAGGTTCATCACCACTATTGTCATTATTTACCTTTTTATTACCTTTAGCCATAAAGTAATAAGTTGATGTGGAATGGCTTGTGGATTCTTCGTTGCTGGAGCTAAAGATTGAGCATTCTCTCCGACATCTACTCTTCTATGCAATCATCCATAGTTGAGGTGGACCTTTCATAATTATCTTGAATTTGTGTCCATATCTCACGAGCATTCTTGAGATTGCATATGGCATCAAACACCTCTGTACTCAAAACACTAAATAAAGCGTTAGTTGCTTGAGCGTTGAGATGTGAGCATTTCTCTTCCTTAATAATTGGAGCAAGGGGATCCTTTGGAGGAAAAAACCCACATCTTCAATCCAGCAAATTTTAGGGCTCATGGCCTTAAAATAACAAGACATGCGAATTTTTTAAATATCATAATTTGTGCCATCAAATAGATGTGTCTCACCGAGGTGCACCATATCACTAGTCATCATCATTTACTCTCTAGGCGGTGAAGCCTAATAAAATAAGAGACCAAGTTTTGATATCACTTGTAAGATCAAAGGAGGCCGAGTAGAAGAGGGGGTGTGAATAAGAGGTTTTAAACTTTCTTTGGCTAAAACCAAGTTTATATTACAGAAGTGTAAATCAATTCAGATTTGCACAAATAAGGCCTAATATAACTAGATTCACCTAAGCGCACCAATAATCTAAGTCAGCGTAAAAGGTTTGTAATCCTAGGGTGACAAACAATCAATTTAATTCTATGAATATAAATTGCTTGAATGTAGATTGAGCACAAGAGAATAAACCATAATTGACATGGTTTCTTTTTACCATGGTGTTCGAAGACTTGTCGGTCTCCCTAGTCCATGTTGAGGTAAGCACAAATGAATTAAACCAACTCTACGAATTAAGCCAAACACCTCAATTCTACTAGTGGTAGCTTTTTTCCGCTTTGGGTAGGTGTGCTCCAACCTTCACAACACATCTGACCTTCTCACAAGCTTTTTGAGAAGGTCACTAGGCATGACGCCTCTAACACCGTCTGGGAATCGGCAACCTCTAAGAGTAACACCATGTGCAATGAATTAACAAGCTCAAGTGGACACAAAATCCACCTCTAAATGCAACACATGCAACTAGAGACCTCTCTCCTTGCACATAAGGTGTAATACATGCACAATTGAGAGGAGAAGCTCACACTGGCTCAAGAGAGTGAAATAGAATGCCAAATATTGTCTCCCAACCGACCAAGGGGGTATTTATAGCCCACACCACAAAAACTAGCTGTTGGAAGTACAAACCCATAAAAATCAGTATTTATGGTACTATCGCCATTCTAAGAGCAGTAATACCGCTCCTACTATTCAACGGATATTTTGGATGCAAACACTAGCCATTGGAGGTTGGTGTAGTACTACCGCACCACTCAAAACATGTGATACTACCATTTTCCAGATTTCAGCATATGCGATACTCGAAAAAATGATTATAACTTTTGACTTCGATATCAGAATTGAGTGATCTTAGACTCCATGGAAAGATTATTCGAAGAACTATACAACTCATCTATTTGTATGATCTCAAATATATTAGATTAATGCAGAAATTATAAGAGATCTAAAGAGTCACTACCATAGTCTAACTTCATGGAAATAGCAACAAATAATCTTAGACCATGCCAGGGATAGTGCATGACCTCCAACATTTTGCAAAACACATTTTCGATAAAAGACTAGAAACAAATTATTAGACCTAACTAGTTATACATTTGCCTTGAGCATCCTCTTGAATTTTGATGACGTACATCTTCACTTCAAGTCCGAGTCATTGTCTTGATATAAATCAACCCATAATGCATCCTTCAAGTGCCCTCCATCAACACATGATGGGTCTTATCTTGATTTGATGATCAACTCATGATCATCTCTTCCTGGGGATCTTGACAAATGTATGATCACCTCCTCTTGGAATCTTGATGTGCATCAACACATGATGCATCCTCTTCTTGATAACCTTCAACTCATGAAGTCATCTAAAGTCTTCATCATTATGGGACCTAACCTATTCATCCAAATTATATAAAATGTTAGTCCAACAAATCGATTATTATTAATTGCCAAAACTCACCATTAACTCATAATGGAGGGTTAGATTCTCAATCTTTTCCTTTTTGGTAATTGATGATAATCTCAACAATAATGACATAATAAATTGAATATAAAATTGTTTAAACTTAAAGCGTGATACTTCCACCATCTAAGGTCTAGTACTACTAGGTGCGATAAGTTCCACATCATATTTGCGGTCATACCATGATTTGGTAGTATCGCCAATGGTACTCTGGTGCTACTGCTTTTCTAGGGAGTAAACATGCTCCAAAACATACCTTTCTAGAAATTACATACCGCCAACTAAAGTTCAATCCTACCAAGTTGCGATACTAGCGCACATACTGTCTGGTCATATCGCACTGCGGTAGTACCGCCAATTTGACACCGGTACTATCGATTTTCCTAACAATGCATAGTTGGCTTTATAATTCAAATTTAAATGTATGCATGACCTTTGTCTTGAGCCATGTTGATCTTCTTGTCAACCTTAGCATGTATCTCCAAGTCGTCAAGCAAAATCCAGGACTAAACCTTTCAAACACTTGATAAACATGTAAGTCTCAAACACAAATAATTGAATATAAAGCAATATGAGTATATATGAACTACACAAGTTTTATATACTCAAAGGGCATGTTTCAAAGTAGAGATCCAAAATACATATGGAAAAAGAAACATATATCAATACTAATAAAACCACAAAATGTAAAGTGAACTCCTCTAAATGTGTCCATACAAGAATGTGTAATAAAAATAGATGCACATATTCAAGTTAGAGTTTTGGTGGAGTTCAACCTATATTTTGGATCCGAGGAATGTAAAAAGAAATAAGAATATGACATCAAATGCATACCTCCATGACTTTCACCTTTTCATTCAAATGAGGCTAAGCAATGACATACTTAACAAAAGAGTTAGTCTCACATTTTGATTTCTTATTAGTAAGTTAAGCTTACATTTAGATTTATCATTAATCATCAAAACCAATCTAATTGGAGTTTGAACTTACATCTGGTCAGTGGCGACGACGTGCTCCATATCTGGCGGTTGGAGGTGCGGGATCCAACGGTTGAACTTTCACTATATAGCTCAAATTGGGTCAGCCACCGGGGAGGAGAAAGTTGGTGGCGGAGGGGTCAGGGATGGGCGGATACGGTGATAACAACGATGGGGATTCTACAATATATGAAGATGATCGTCGTCGGGGAGGAGGAAGACGGTGGTGGAGGGGTTGGGGACAACCAAATTCAATGATAATGGCAACATGGATGCTGACGTGGAGGAACGCAAGGTAAGGGAATGTAAAAGATCACAACTACTGGGGGTTAAATGCCAATTTTATCAACCACTCGGCTAGTCACGTGAGCCGCACATGACCTCTATGCCATGCTATCATCGATTAAGGCTACATGTCGGTGGTTAAGCCAACAATTATTCTTGAGACCTACAGTGACCCACTTAAAGTTTAGGTACATGGGTATGCAATTTAAAGTTTAACGACCTAAGTGATCCAACTTGACAAGTTTAGGGACCCATAATGTATTTTACTCTTATATCTAAGAGCATAGTATAAGACACAACCACTTCAATGCATTATCTCTTAAGTTGTCCTAAAAAACATTTAATTCTTGCATTTAACATCTACTTTGCTGAACATAGGAATATTACTCAAATTAATGCATGTCAAGGTATGTCTTAGCCCCTTATTCCATGGAATCTAAGACACTATCCCTTTAATGAGATATGATATTACTCTCTCCACTCACCCTCTCTCCTCCACCTTAGTTAAAATCTAACATGTAGGGGATTTAAACATGGCTGAGGTGTGGCAATGCCTTGATATAGCCATCTTCACATTAACTAAGCAACTCATATACAACTCATATGATTTATTAATTAGATCACAGTAGAAATAGTTGGTCCAAAGAAAAGAAGTAAGTAGTGTATTAGGTGCAAACCCATCAGTTGGTGCAAGTATGGAAACTTATACAACTCATACCTTATATGAATCCTGCGAATTTCCTACGTTTCAGTTAGGGCCATGAATTTTTTCACATAAAAGTCCATAACAAATCTTACTAAGGTAGTTTGCAAATTGGGGGAATTCATAGCCAATGGGGTTGAGAAGGTGTCAATAAAACTAGACTTTCTCTCACGGACATGACCATATTAAATAAAGAAAAATATTCCCCTTCAAAATTACATGATAGGGAATGGCCGTTTGATGGTGTCACTATAACATAAATCATAAAGCAGGCTTTCAATTGGCTCATGAGCGATCCCTAATTTCCCATTCTTCCTTTGCACTTGCTCTCTCCTCTCAGGCTTTTAATGCAAGTTCAGTGACCAGCGTGGAAAGCACTGTGAGCAAGGTGCCCTCCTCCGTGTTGCTCCTCCTACCTGATGGCGCCATCCCCGACAACTCTCCTCCCTGATCCCCCATCCCTGGTGCTGGGTGTAACATCCCAAAAGCCTGATGTATGAAAAATGTATAAAATTTAAAACTTTTGCTTGCATTTCTTTGGCATTTGGTGTTTTCTGGCTTTTGATTGAATTTCTTTTTGGAAGTCAATATATGAACATTAGTTGAGAAAAGAGTATGCAAATGGTAGAATCAATATTGAACTAAAATTTTGAATATAAAAAGATGATCTAGAAAGTAAGCAGGAGAATTTGCAGTAAAACTTGGTTAAAAGAAAACTAGATGAGAAACTAGAATTTAAATTGAATAATGCATGTTATTAAAATAAATCCTAAGCTCAATTCTAAAATAAATCTTTTGGACTGAAAAATAGAGTTGAAGTTCCAAATTTTGGAACTATTCTCAAATTCAAGTCCAACCAAAACTCAATTAGGAGTTCATTTCAAAATTTGAGAATCTATAATTCAATTGCCATCCAAATGCCTTAATTAGTGTTTTAGAAAACCTAAGTCTTAATGCAAATTCAAATTTTGATTCAAACATAATTCAAAATCAAATTGAAGTTTAAATTTAAATTCAGATTTTGAATAAGAAAAATCTAGAAAATAGGAAATTCTATTTTGAGCTTGGCCCATTTGGCCCCTGGCCCATTTCCTATTCTCCTTTTCCCTTGGCTTGGCTCAGCTGGCACTAGATTGCGCCTGGTGTGTTCTATTTGTGTTCTGGACGTGCTTGCGCCGTGTCTGGCTATGCCACCACCATGTGATCTTTCCATCCCGACTGCACCACATCTGTGCGTTGATCACCATGCATGCACCTAAACCTTGCCAACCTAGTTGTACCATGCTTTGCCCTAGGTGTTACCCAGTGGACCGTGTTGTGCATTGCCCTATACCGGCCGTGTCACACTAGACCCCACCACAAGTTTTGACTAGGGCACCGCCACCTTTGTGGGCATTCAAACCATGATCACCTTGTCACCACCACATTGATGCATGTCGTGATGCTGACCGCGGCACTGGCTGCCCTCTGCCATGCCATCTAACCGAATTGACCTCCTGCTTCGACAATCGATTGTCAAAGCTGACCCACCACGCACGCTGCCACGTCTTACCTGCCCACCTCGTCACGTGTGCACTGTCACGTCAACTTCCCTACGATTGTGCCCACAATGACACCAGCCATTAAAAGCCACCATGTCCTCTCACTGCCACTGCAATGCCTCGCCTACCCTGTCGAGCCCTTCCTAGCCATCTCATGCTCCCCTCTCCTGCGCTCTCCATGCAATCGCCCTCTTCTGCCCCATAGCTCACTGGAGCTACTTTCTTCTCCAACTCCAACTATCTCGGCAATCAGCCGATTAGGAGTTTCATCGATCGATTCCTTCCAGCTAGAGTTCTGGTCGAGGTAGGCGTGCAAGTGCTCAGTCCCTACCCCGAGTGGTGGTAGCGGTGCGCGCCTGAGTCGAGTGAGCCGCGCGGCGCTCCGTCCCCTACCATTGAGTGGTGGCGGCAGAGTGGCGCCTGGTCGAGGCAGACGCGCGAGCGCTCCGTCCCCTACCCTTCGAAGTGGTGGCAGCGGAGCTGGCGCCTAGTCAAGGTAGACGTGCGAGTGCTCCGTCCCCTACCCTTCGAAGTGGTGGCAGCAGAGCTGGCGCCTAGTTGTTGCATGCATGGGAACCTCGAGTGCGCACAAGGGGCGTGCCTGCGCGTGCTTGGGAGTATCCACGCCGCGGTTGTACTCCGTAGAGTGCGCGAGGATAGCGTCCGTGTTGGGTTTTTTTTATACTCCGGAGAGCGCGTGGGATCGACATCCACGCCTTATTTATACTCCGAAGAGTACGCACTGGGGCAATGCCCATGTGTTCGCGAGGTTCGTGTCTTGTTTATACTCCGTAGAGTGCGTAGGGATCGACATCCACGTCTTATTTGTACTCCGAAGAGTACGCACTGGGGCAACGCCCATGCGTGCGCGGGGTTCGCATCTTGTTTATACTCCGTAGAGTGCGCAGGGATAGCATCCGCGTCTCTTTTTATTATACTCCGGAAGAGTGCATGGGATCGACATCTACGTCTTATTTATACTCCGAAGAGTACGCACTGGGGCAACGCCCATGCGTGCGCGGGGTTCGCGTCTTGTTTATACTCCGTAGAGTGCGCAGGGATAGCATCCGTGTCTTTTTTTATACTCCGGAAGAGTGCGTGGGATCGACATCCACGTCTTATTTATACTCGAAAAATGCATGGCCGGGCTGCGCCCATGCGTGCGCGGGGTTCGCGTCTTGTTTATACTCCGTAGAGTGCGCAGGGATAGCATCCGCGTCTTTTTTATACTCCGGAAGAGTGCGTGCGGAGGCGGACCTCGACACTACGTCTTGTTTAGAATCCGTAGACTGCGCGTGGAGGCGAACCTCTGCGTGTTGCGGGCGGTGAAATCATTGGGACTGCCTCGTGGTGAACCCATCGTTGATTTGGACCAGTGCCATCCCTACATCATTGGTGCCATGCTCCAACTATCTACCACTGTGCTTCTTACTGCTGTGTTTCCTCAGCCCACCTCGGACCTCGTCAACCCCCTTAGGTAGTATTGCCTCGCCTCGATGATGTTCTAAGTACCTTCGATTAGCTCACCGTGTCATCGGTGCCACGGTTGCCATGTTGGCTATGCCTCTGTCGTGCTTCTCACTGTCGCGCCACCTCTCCTATGCATCTCTAACAGTGCCATTGCCACCCTTAGGTGCACCTTGGTCCCAGCTTTCCTTTTTTGCCCTCACCGGTGACTGCTTGGACCCCTCGCTGGCGATGAGGTCGGCCATGCTATCCCCCTGCGCGCACACTGTTGCTTCCCTATTTAGTTTAAATCCAAATTTAATTACGTTAAGTAAGGTCATTAACTTAAGCTAAACAATCACTGAACAGTGGGATCATTAGTTTAAGTTAACACCCTATGACATGTGGGCCCAATTTAATTAAGGAAAACATTTTAAAACTGGTTAAAAGGGCATGAGCCACTGACATGTGGGTCCCTTTTTAATGTGCTATAAACTGTGCTAGGCCTCACCTGCTAGCCTTTGATGGTTTTCCTTTAGGAAATTGATTGAAAAAGAAAATAAAATCCCTGATGGCCCCACCAGTCATTCTCTATAGCATTTTTAGTAAATAAATAAATTTAAAATAAATTAAATTAGTGGACCTCACCTATCAGTGAGAGGATTTCTCTCTTTTATGTTTATTTTTGGATTTATTTCAAACTTGAGCTTTGAAAGGTCTCTTCTCATTCATTTTAAATCCAAATTAAGTGAAATTTATTTCTAAATTCATCTAAAATCAAGATCTTTCTAATGAAACTAAGACATGAATTTTAGAGTTTATTTTTATTTATTTCTATTTTGCTGGTATTTATTCAAATTTACACATAATTGTTTAATTGGACTATGAAGCTCAAGAAAAGCAGTAGAGCGAGCAAAAGTAGGATCCTCAAGACCAGTCAGCTAGTGAGCAAGGCGAGTCAATACTTTAATTATATTACACCTATATTTTGAATGCAAGTTATTTTGTTTGAAAGTATTAAATTGCATGCTTTACTTTATTATGCAAATTATATTCACATTAATTCATAGTTAATTCCCTACAGATAAGTGCTTAATTATTCCTCACTCCTTGACTTTGGACATAAAACCTTGTCACCCTACAATTAATGGTAAACATACTAGATATAAGTCCATATCTAAGCGCTATGTTTAGTCTTGCTTAGATACTTGGGGGCATTAATTTGCCTTGATATCATGTCAAACATAAAAATTTAGTTTAGGCAATCACTGGTGGAAAGTGGCTAGTATGTTGAACTCAATCATTTATGCTCCCAAAGACCCTCAACTTGCTTAAATATCTGGGTAAACGGTAAGAGTGGTTGGTGCAGTGGATGCACAAGAATGTGTGGGCTGTGGTAGAATCACCTAGATAACTTTAAGGATCAAATCTTATATGACCTTCCAATGTAAAACAATGCAATCATAAGTCTATAATGAGTATGACTGGCTATCTAATTTGCATCGACCAATGTGCGTTGTGCCATCTGGTGGCACACGGTCAAGTGAGCGAGTGAAAGATCGAACTCCATTTAAGTTGGTTTTGGTGATAATGACAAATACTATTATGTGGTTTTGGTGATAATGACAAATGCATTTGTGAGACTAACCTTGTTTATTGATTATAATATTACTTAATCTCATATAGATGAAAAAGGTGAAATCATTGAGGTATGCATTCGATATCTTTCTTATAATATTTTTATATTTCTCACATCTAAATATATGATTAAATGACAAATCTATATGTGAGACTAATATGTTTGTTAAGTATATTATTGCTTAGTCTCATTTGGATGAAAAGTGAAATCAAAGAGGTATGCATTTGAAATCACATTCTTATATATTAGTGCTTTCTTTGAATCCAAAAAATAGATTGAACTCCACAAATAGTCCAAAATAACTATGTGCATATGTTTTCATTACACATACTTGTATGCATATGTTTAGGGGAAGTTCACTTTATGTTTTGAGGTTTCATAAGTATTGATCCATATTTTCTTTAATACACATATTTAGGATTTTTACTTTGAAACACATTGTTTAATTATATAGAGCTTGTGTAGTTTATATATACTCATTTGCAATCGGGTTGTATCTAACTTCTCCATTATGTGTTAATGGTTGGATAATTAATGACAACCGGATAAGTAAGCTTTGCTTAAAGCTTATACTAGAGTATATAAGTGTTGTGTACATGTTGTATACTCGCAAATACAATCTTTATCTCATTATTTGTTGAGATTGTCATGAATTAACAAAAAGGAAGATTATAGAATCTAGTTTCTCCATTATATGTTAATGGTGAAGTTTGGTAATTGATGGCAATTGATTTGTGGACTAACTTTTTCTATGAGCTAGATGAATAGGTTAAGTTCCACAAATGAGGATGACTTGGGATGACTTCATGTGTTGAAGATCATTAAGTTAGATGGAAGATGGCTTCATGTGTTAAAAGCCATCAAGACGAAGATACATCATGAGTTCATGCATGTCTAAGAGGAGATGATCATGTGTTGATCATCAAGTCAAGCGAAAACCCATCATGTGTTGATGGAGTTCAAGAAGTGGATGTATCTTGTATTGATGTATGTCAAGACAATGACCCGAACTTAAAGTGATGATATATGTTATCAAGTTTAAAGAGGACGCTCAAGGCAAAGGTATGACTAGTTAGGGCTAAGGATGTGTTTGTAGTCTTTTACCGGTTTTGGTGTTTGGTTGGAAGACCGAGTTGCTAGTATAGGTTGTCATACTATTAAGAGGGGGTCATATCTAGTAGCTTGAGTCTCATCATGTGTTGATAGTTCAATCTTACTTGCTCTAGCTCTATTAGGCATAATGCTTATATTTGCGAATGTGTTTTGCAAACAGTTGAAGCTCATGTGTTTGAATCCTTATAACATGGGACTATACGTTGTAAATGTGTTTTGTAGTGTTTGAAATCTATGCTTCCTATTCTTTGTGGTATGAGGTTCATATTTGTGAATGTGTTTTGCAAATGGTTAAAATTCATATATAATCCTTGTAGCATATGACTTTGGTTTATAAATGTGTTTTGCAAATGTGAGGAGTCCATTTACCTATTATTTGTGTCATGATTTCAAAAGTGTGCAAATGTGTTTTGCAACTTATTGGGAATCATGTTTGATCATTGTGTGCATGATGTACATAGCAGTACTACTAGAGGTCGGAAGTACCGGCTCTGTATGAGCGGTACAATTGGGCATTGAAAATACCAGCATATGTTGTGCGGTACTATTGGATGCGAGTGGTCCGATCAGCTCTATGTGAGCGGTTCGTCCGATTGGCAAAAGTACCGGCTCTGTGTGAGCGGTACTACCGGGAGGCAAAATACTAACGTGTGTTCCATGGTACTACCAGACTTCGAAAGTTCTGGATTTTTCGCGATATGTTTTTTCTAGAGAGACACCTGTGAGGTGGTTGTCTCCTCCCTGCGAGAGCGGTAGTTCCGCATTTGTGGAGTGGTACTTCCGATGATCGGAAATACCGGAGAACGAATGGCGGAACGTCTGATTTTAATTGTAACGGCTAGTTTTTCTAACCGTTGTGAGGGTTGCGAAAGTACTGGCCTTATAATGGCGGTACTTTCAATTTCCCTGTTTTTCAGGAATTTGGTTCCAATGGCTAGTTTTCTTGTGTGGGGGTATAAAACCCTTATGGTCGGTTGGAGACATAGTTGCTCGACCTATTTCTATTCTCTTGAGCTAGTATGAGGTCCTCCTCTCTATTATGCATGTGTTGTACCTTGTGAGCAAGGAGAGTGATCTATAGTGCATGTGTTGCATCTAGAGTTAGACATAGTGTCTATTTGAGCTTATGCATTCGTTTCACGTGGTGAGAGTCAAGCGAGGGGCTTGACTTATTAGTCTTGGGGTTTGCCAACTCCTAGACGGTGTTGGAGATTGTAATATCCCAAAAGTCTTTTGGGAAATAATTGTTTAATTGGAGAGGGGGAACCTTAAAGGAAAGAATAAAATAATATTTCGGGGGGTTTTCTGAATTTTCCAGGCAACCTAGGCCTGGACCAAGGCCCAGGGGGGAAACCAGCCAAAGAGGGGGAGAGGCGCCCACCCCACTCCAACCCTAGCCGCCCCTCCCTGCCCCCATTGCGCCACCCCTCCCTGCCCCTTGTGCGCCCCCTCCAGCAGTTCCTCCCCCTCCCCCTCCCCCATTGAAGCTCTTCTACTGGTGGGGAAAATCTTCCTTTGGCTGCCGGTCGAATGGAGAAGAAAGATCAAGCGCAGCGAGGCGATTGGATCCGGAGGAAGGGAAGAGGAAGGGGAAAAGGGGAAAAGGAGAAGAGGAGGAGTTCGTAGGGCGTTCATCATAATCTACAGCGGTTCGTCAAGGGTAATCCCCGTTGTTCCCCAATTAGATGCATTTTTTACTAGTTGTTTCAATATCGGTATTCTGGACTGCTAGGACAGATATCATTGGACGGCTGTTTTGGGGTAGTTTCATGGGAAATCAGATCTGGACTTCTCCTAGAGAGTTGTAGAGGACGTCTTTATCTTTCCATGAAGTGCTAGAACACGTCGTTGGACCTTTGTAACAGAAGTAATGATTTTTCTTGTAAGACTGTTCTGCAGATCGGGAGATTTCTGTCAGATTATGGTAGATTGGATTGGGCGATTAGAAAACGGGAGAATCAGAGGATCTCCATATTACGAAAGTTGTAGATAATTGTCTTAGATTTCCAGAAAGGTCAAGAAATCATGATTCGAACACTCATGCTGGAAGTTATGGCATTTTTAGTGCTCTGTCCAGAGGACCGGACATGAAATTGATGTTTTAGAAAATTGGATGGTGCGGGTGGAAGATAGCCGAATCAGGGAGGCTCACCAACTAGGTTTAGTTAGATAATTTAATTATATTTCCAGCAAGTCAAAGAACACACTATTCGGACTCCTGTACCAATAGATATCATTTTTTGAAGTTGACTGTCCACAGAGGGAGGCGGGATGACATGTAGGATCTGGGAATTGGAACCAAGTTAGACGAATTTATTAGTTCATGATTGTTTTTATTTGGGCAAAGGTCCGCTACTGTTATCTTAGCAAATATTATAATTATTATTCAGGTAGAGGACGGATCCCAGAGGCGGCACCTTCTGCACATCCCCGTTTTTTCGCGGTTAAGGCAAGTTTAATGATGGTTTAAAAATTGATAGTGTGGAATGCCGATGTTTGATCTATAATATGAATATATGTGTTCATGGTTGTGGTAAGGATGTATTGGTGCTGTTTATGGGTGATTGCAATTTACAGTATTCATGAGTATTTCTGGTGCATGGATAATGTGAATGCACGATTTATTTATTTGAGACATTCATGCATATGCATCATGTTGATCTATTGAAGTCTTGGTCACGAGATGACTAAGCGCCGAGGTCCCTGTCATGTTGATGACATGACGGGCTAAAAGTCCCCATACTTGTGGAGTATGTGCAATTGGTCCCTGTACCAGATGGTACAGGCATGGGTGTGCATCGACGGATGCACACTTTGCATTACCGGTAAAATGCAAAAGAGAAAGAGAAAAAGAGATTTTTGATCATCTTGCATAGCATGGCTTATTCATATGGTTGATGGATGAATGTGTGAAGTGATGTTCATGAATGTTCTTGTTACTATCTATTATATTTGCTGAGTCGTTGGACTCACTCTTGTTGTTGTTGTTTTTTTAGGTACCGTTATGAGGTTGGCATGCATGGGGAAAGGAAGGATTAGTTTTGTTGCACTTGCACGTTCCACCCATAATGGAAATAAAGGAAGAAAAATTAAATATAAGACGCAAGGACTATTTAAGTACCATTTGATTATTACCCTTGGATTTTAATTGTAATAAGAGTTTAGAATATTTATGATGCTCATGGTCTTTCTCTAGGTATTATATCCATGAATGGTTTAGTAATCTTTAATCTATTTGCTTAGCATTGAACTTATTACTTGAGGATTGTCTATTATAATCGATCATCGCTTGTGAAATCTCTGATTTAGAAAGATAAACAAAGGAGGCTCTTCAGAAATTTTGTATAACGCAATTAGTTAACATTGCTTTACTTCTAGTTGGGTAGCATTCCAGGTCATTGTTTGGCTGGGGTGTTACAGAGATGTCGTGCACGGTATCTATCCGGAGCAGGAAAGAGTTACCACTAGTGGATTGAGGTGTATTGGCTTAATTTGTGGAGCTGATCTAATTCATTTGGGCTAACCTCAACATGGACTAGAGGAGACTGGCAAGTCTCCGAGCACCACGGTAAAAAGAAATCGTATCAATTGTGGTTTGTTTTCTTATGCTCAATTTACATTCAAGCAATTTGCATTCAAAGAATTAAATTGATTATTTATCTTTCAATTATTGAAAATCTTTGATATAGATTTAAGTTATTGGTGCATTTAGGTGAACCTAGTTGATTTAGATTTTATTTATGCTAAACCAAATTAGTTTAAGCTTCCACATTATACTCTTGGTTGTACAGCTTTACCCACAAGATATGATCATCCCATATTGCCATGCAATTAACACTGCCTTAGATGTGCGGCGAGTAGATTATGACAAGGCCTTTACAATGCAAGCTTTCAATCTGGCCAAGCCAACTCTAAGTTTCACCCCAGTAAGGAATCCACCAGACCGGGACCCCCTCTTGAGCCGAGTGAGACTTCTCATGGCACACGCCACACTCACTTTCAACCTATGACATGACTGTCCCATACCAGCTTGTGGTAGTACGCTAGGGCTTTACAATAGTAGCTCACAGATCGGTCCTTAATAGACTTAGGCCCAAACCACATACCCCTGTGCTCGACAATCAACACTGTGTCTCCGAACAGAAGTGCATCCCTGCACCCACCACCTAACCTTTAGCGTAAGTCTAAACCAGATTTTATATTTTATTTTGAAATATTCCATAATCCTTCTTGACTCACTAAAGTCAAGAATACATTTAAAAGCTCATTATTTCATGTGAAAAGGTTATCCCAACCTAAAGTTATTTTTATGCATGTCAAAGCATTTGCAACAAAAATTCTCTAACCATACTAGTGTACTAACTAGAGTTTTATTCTAGGGTGACAAGGTATCGAGGGATTCAAGGTCAACGGAGGAATTAACAAGTAGGCAATAACTAAATTTAAAACTAAATTGAAATACGTTGAATAAAATTAAGCATGCAATATAATTTAAATTAACATAATTTTATTTGTAAACTAGGTTCAATATGATCAAGGAGTGTGACTTGCCTTACTCCGCGGTTTGGTGTGAATCGTCGTGAAGAATTCTCCTGAATCATCGCAGTCTACACGTGAAAATAAGCCACCAAACTCAAATAAATTGCAAATAAATTAAATGAGGGAAGAAATGGATAGATTGGAATTTTTAATGAATTTAGGAATTTGAACGGGTTCAATCGGAGTTAAGACGAAGGAGAACGGGCTCTCGGAAGTTTAAAAATAAAAGAAAAAGAAAAAGACTGGTTTTTTGGAATTATTTTTCTAAAGGAAAATGGATTTATGACGTCAGCCCTGGGATTTTATTTTCTGCTGAATTATTTTTCTTCTGGAAAATCGGACTTATATTGTCAGCATGACGTCAGCCCTGTTGACTGAGACTGACCAGTGGGCCCAGCTCACGTGGACCGAGTCCATGGACCACTGGAATGGCTGAGGTGGCAGGGAGGGTGATATGGTGCTGACATGGCAGGTGACTGGGCAAATTTGCTGATGTGGCAGCCAGGTGGCACTGATGTGGCTGCCACGTGGGTCGGGGGGTCTCGGGTGCTACGTGGCAATACATGTGGCTACCACGTGGGCTTGAGTGCTGATGTGGTAGGACACGTGGGTTGGATCGAAATTGGCAACAGAAGGGGGTGAATGTTGCTTACAAATTAAATCGCCCCCGGAGTATTCGCACACAAATTTCTCCTCCGATAGCTAAAAAGCTAGGAAGAAGGAATATGCAGTTTCACTGAAATTTTAAGAGAAACTAGAAAAGCCAGACTTATTAACTGCACAAAATAAAGACTAAAAAATTGAGAACAAAACTAGCAACCAAAAACTAGACAAATCAGCTGCAATAACTAAAAATCAGCATGCAGTTTTCAGCATGCAGATTTCAGCAAAAACATGCAGTTTTCAGCATGCAGTTTTGCTGAAAAATAGTGTGCTGATCGCAGCCGCTAGAGACTAGAAAAAGAAGCAGTAAAAATTCAGAGAATGCGAGAAGTGCACTGAAAACTGCTGCCAAAACAGCAGTGAAGAACCACCCAAGTGCAGCAAATAGATGACTCGAATGAAAGAGTAGACCTAATTTTTACTGCTAGTCAAGAGCCATCTTTGCTGCCAATGCAGATGCAGGAAATACTCGGTGAAATCACGGCTGAAGAAGCACAAAAGAGAGCTGTTGCTGCAGCAAAGCTCCACCGAGAAAGACACAAAATGGAGAAGAGTGCAGCAGCATAGCATAAACTGAAATCAACCGAAAATAGCTTCTCTGCAGTAAAAAATTCAGACCACCTTAAAACAAGAGAATTGAAGGAAATTACCTCCTCTCCTCTGGCCAAGAGAATGAGGCTAAAAACCAAATAGCAGAAGGGACCTCAAATGCCAAGGATTTCAACCAAAGAGCAAGAATTTCAGATGATGACAAAAATCTGAAACTTTTGCAAAACTGAACCAAAATCCAAATTACTTAACAATCTCAAGTCCTTTGATCCTGAGATTTTACAAATAACTTAGCAATGATATTAGCATTTGAGAGCCAAAATCTCAAGCCACTTAAAGAAGAGAAAAGGAAAATCCAAAGGAGCTCTGTACCAAAACCCTAGAAATAACAAGAACAGGGCAGATTTGATGAGGGTTCAAGAAGGCACAGAGATTAATGAAACTTCCATTTTATCTTGAAAATGGAATGCCCAAGGGACCTCGAATCACTCCCCATCTCAGAGTTTCCAAGGATCAAACAAGCAAACAGGAGATTCTCTCAAAACCATTCACAAACCGAGAAGAACAGAGAGGAAAAGCAAAGGATAAAAACATCACAGATGAAACCAGAGATGTAAACAGCCATCAAAATCATTCTCATATTGATAGGAGATGACTACAAATGAGTCCCCATACGCATGGACATTCAAGGAAAATGATTACATGGGCATCAACTCATCCTCTCCCTCTCACAAGCTAAAATACTCAAAAACACTACATGCTTCCTGGAGAGGAGAACTCACCCACACGTGGAGGAGACAAAAACCAACAACCTCCTGCTCCCTCAACAACTCTCAACAACTAAAGAGAAAGCAAAAGCACTCAACCCCTCATCCAAGACATGACTACATGCAGGAAACCCTCTCCTTTATATAGCCATCCACTAATGGGTTTGCAATTTCTCTTTACCCGCTAAGCCAAACAACCTGGCGCTTTATCCGTTAACTTGAACCGCATCCGCTTCCACTTGTGCAGCCTCGCGAAATTACCAATTCGCCCCTCCTGCACCTTCCGGGAAGTTTCCTCGTGTCTTGCCATACAAGCATCGCAACCACCTCGAGTCCTCGCCGTCTTCAACACATCCGACCGTTCTGACCTTGGCACCACCTGCGCCTAGTCCGGTCCTCCCGTGTCTCGCCACGACTCCGCCTCGACGTCCTGCAGCCATCACAGATAAGAAACACATCACATAGCACCGCTCGAGATAGTGTAATCAACAAACGCATTAGAGATTACTTAAACACAAAAAAGCCAAAATCTGACGAATCAAAGAGAATAAGCATGCTAATCCCATACGACCAGATTTGACCAAGTTCGACCGAACCGATTGCACCAACGCAACAACATGGTCCGAACCACACAAACCAAACTCAACTTTCCTAAACCGACTCATCACACACACGGGGTCACCTCTACATGGTCCATCAACGTGTCTGCCACATGGGCCAAGGGAGAGATGTGGTTGCTGACTAGGCCGATGGTGCTAGGTGGCGCCTATGTGGCCAAGGTGGCACGCCACTGGGCGCCATGTGGCGTTCACGTCAGTCGGGTGCCGACGTGGCTTCGCCACTGGGAGGGCGCTCGGGACCGAGGCTTGCCGGTGAACGGCGGCATGGTGGCAACCAACGAGGGGCGCAATAGAGAGGGGAGAGTGAGGGGAGTGCGACGGTGCTTGCGGATTTTACCGAGGATGGTCGGAGAGTGGTCGGCGACGAGGAAGGCGGCGATGGCGCTCGGGTCACTGGTGCGGTGGCATCCTGACTCAACGGAGGGGTGGAGGAGGTGTGCACGGTCTCAGTGAAAGTGAAGATGGTGGTAGCGTGGCTCGAGGTAGCCTGAGGTGACCGGAATCGCTCACCGGAGTTGGCGGCGGCGCTCGAAGAGAGGAAGCACGGCGCGGGGGCGATGGGGAACCCGAGAGAGGGAGTGGAGGTGGGGGCGGGATTGAGTGAGGGGTGGCGGTGTTCGTGAGAGGTTTAAATAGGGTCGGGGGGCCGACACGGAAGGATTTCTCACCAGAGATATTGAGGAGGTGGTGACGGTTATGGGCGGATGAGGCCGAGTGGGGGAGTGAGGAGGTGGGCGACGGGCGCAAGAAGTGCGGGAAGCGCGAGAAGGAAGCGTGGCCAGGAAGGGCGGAGCGGCGCAATGGTCATGGCGGAGGCACGGGGGAAGAAGGAGGCGGGCGCGGGAAGAAGACGACTGACAATTAGGCCCCAGTGGCAGAGAGAGAAGGGAGAGGGTGAGAGCGGGAGTAGCTGGATGAGGATCGGATGGCCGGGAGGCACAGAGGAGAGAGGGAAGGCCGGATGAGGAAGATGGGCCGGGGCACGTATGCGCGGCCGATCTCGACCGTCCACGCGTTGGTCCGAGGGGAAGGCGGGGCGGGAGCGCGGTGGCGACATGGATGGATCCTAGCCATCCACGCGTCGCACGAAAGAAAAGGGCTGGAGAATAAATTTTGATTTTTGATTTTGGATTTTCACAAAACCCCGAGAAAATTCAAAAAGGCTTAGAAAAATACCAAATAAATTTCAAAAATTCCAGAAAAATTCACAGAAATTCCTGGAGATGTTTTGGACTTAGATAAAATAGTTTCAACTTAATTTGGTATTATATTTTTATACATGAAATACTTTTTATTTTCAAAATAGATTTTAAAACTCTAGAAAACTCAGAAAATCTAGATAAAAGCCAAATAAATCCAAATAATTAATTTGAATTAGGATTTTTATAGAAAATCAAAATATCATCTTGTTAATAATTTATTTATATTTTTACTCAAATTACTTTTCAAATCCAACCTTATTAAAATAGAAAATCAGGGCAATTCAAAATTTAAAATTTAGGCACCAAAACACTTATTTTTATTTTAAACCAAATTAATTTAATTTAATAGTTTTCACTCAAATATTGAAATAAACACCTAGGCTGTTATACTATGTGTGAACTCTACCCAATATGGAATATTTGAACTTTGATATGTAATATTCATAAATGGTATGGATAATACAATATATGAAATAATTCAGCAATATATTTGTAAGTACTATCTAAAAGAATAGTACGGTAGAATCATAGAGGATTCTGGATTGGCAAAATCTAGGTTTGAGGCTAGGCCTCCCAGTTGCTCGACGGTGAGGCCTCCTTGCCAGAGCTACTGCAAGTTTGTTCAGATCAATTTCTCCTAATCCTTATTGTTCCTTCGCTTGATTTGTGTTGTTGAAATTTAGTGAATTTGTTTATCTAGGGAATGTTTTGTTCCCTAATTCACTTTGTTGTTCAATCAAATTCTAGATTAATCTGTAGTTTATGGTTGTTGTATTGCTCAGTGAAACATTCAATTTATCAGTTGTGGGCACTACTAGATAGGCGTGCTATTTTTGGTTATAATTGCTAGTGGCAAAATTGCATAGCCATTGTCTAATCACTCCATAACTAGCACTACTACTAACGGTTCCCCGAATTCATCAGTGTTGCAGTTATCATAGACGGTTTTATATGCGTAATCGTTTATGTTAGTAGCGATGGATAGAACCATATGTGATATATAATTATCACCGATATTTCGTATTAAGAACCAACTATAAATTATCATAGATGATCCATATTAAGAACCATCTAAATTACCACATATGGTTATTTTGAAAAACCGTCTATGTTGTGACTTATCACAAATGGTTTGAGAGCCATCTATGGTAACCATCTATTATCATAGATACAATAAATCAGATGGTTGAAAAACCATCTGTGATGATGGTTTAGGACCATTTTTGATGACCCTTTGTGTGGTAGTGTAGCATTGCATTGTGAAAGGGTTTCACTTTTTGTGCCAGATAGATGGTTTTATGTTTTTAACATATACTCCATGATTGCCCACGGTTCCTAAACTAAGAAATTTATGTCATGCAACTTGACTTCTAATTGTCCTGGCATGTAGGCAAGAAAAATTCTTGCTAGAAACTTGCTACAGGTAGGAGGTTTCAACTGCATATTTTTCCTTTGTTGGAAAAAATGTCATTGTATGCAGGGAAACCATGGATGGCTTGAAACTTGCTTCCAAAGCGTGGAACTCTGAAATCTTACAACTTTTTCTACTCATTTTTGTATTCTATTGACACCGATTTTGTGTCTATACAACCAAAAAAGACTAAGATCCTCTCCCTGGTTGAGGCTCTAGGATGCATATTCTACATCCACACCTTCTATAGTTGCTTCTCATCTGTTTGGTTATTTCTTTTTCATTACTTGTTGTAACATCTTGATTTTCAGAGCCTTTTTGAAGCTTTTAAAATAAAATTGACCATTTGGATTTTTCTAGAATTAATCAAAACTTAATTGGAATTTTCATTAATTAAAAAGATTTAATATAATTAAAATTAAACATTAATATTTGCCAAAAATATTTTATTTGTGTTCCTTGTGTCACAAAAAAAAATTCTGCATTTTCTTGGATTTTTCGGAGTTTGTTTGAGCTCAATTTTAAATTTCCAAAAAAGAGAGGAGAGAGAATAAACAGATTCATGCGGCACTGCTCACTGTCTTTCATCTCGATCTGCATAGCTTCCTTCCGTTTTTCTCTCTCTTCATAACTTCCAATCCGGACCTTATTTCGATGTCCTCCCAAAAGAAAAGTTGTGCCAAATCACGCAAGGAATCCATCCCAATTAGCCTCTTTCCGTTTCGTTCATCCGTTTACCTTTTATCTCCTATTTTCTGAGACGGACTTTAAACCGAAATTTGCGAATTGGAGTCGGTCTCTATCTCTTCCAAGCCTATAAATACGACCCCTTAACCCCTCTAAACCCATCCCAACCCGTGCCAAGTCCCCTCAAAGCTCAGGACACCGTCGACATCAAGCTATCCGGTGAGTTTTTTTGTGATCTTTTTGCGTCACATTGTGCCTTCATGTCCCATCTACCTTCTGGCCAAATTAATTTGGTTTTGGTGTAGCCAATCTCCCGGAATCGAGTTTTCCCCAATCTAGGTCAAGAGCGCTTCTCGACGTCGATTCGTCGCCTCTGGTAAGCTTTAGCCCTTGCTGTAATTTTTCTTAGACCTCACCGCATTCTACGCCGTGCTTCCTTCCTTTTCCCCAAAAAGCCTCCACAAATTTTCGCCTTCGACACCTCGCCATGGCCGCCAATGGCATCTTGTGTCCCCATCTATCCGGTGGCGTTCTCCCCAATCCGTTCGTGTCACATTGTGCCAAACCATCCCAGGTAGCTACCCTCCAAATGGTTTTAGATTTCGTTCACCGAGCACCAAGATATTAAGTTTTTCTTTTCCCTCCCGATGTCGTTCAAACGTCATTTGCGACATCTCCGGTGGGTCTTTGGCTGAGCCAACAATTTTCCTAGCTTCACCAAGCCGCGTTCTAGCCCGTGCTCACCCTACTTCTTCATGTCCTATGCCCGAGTTTTATTCCTCTCTCTTACCCATGTCGTTATAGCCACCCGTGCTGACACCGTGCTTCGTTTGGCGTGCCGTCGCTTCCTATGTGTGCCTTAGGTCCCTAACAACCCATTTTGCTAGTTAGATTCACCTCCCATGCCTCCTCTCGCTGGCGCTAGCCTTCTCTCCAAAAGTGCTCGGATGAACAGTAACTTTTGCTAATTTCCAGCATTTTCTCGCCCCGGCAAACTTTAGATCGCTCGTTCTCCTTCGTCCGAACTCCGATTAACCCGATTATTTTTCCTAAATTCATCTAAATTTGAGCTCTACCTTTTGGTTCTGGTTTTAAAGTTTTTGGAGTTCATTTGAATTTTGTTTGTATTTATTTGCTTTGTTTGTTTGTCTTTTGCGCGTAGAATCCGACGTCGCCGAAGAGTTTGTCGAGCCGCAGCAAGAGGACCAAACAGTGCACAAGAAGGCAAGTCTCCTTTGATTATTTTGAACCTATTTTTGTGAAATGTTTTAATTATTTTAAATTTATGTGCATCGCTATTTACATAGAACTCTAGATTGGGTCTTAAGGTATTAGTTAAACCAACTTTGTTATGCCCTCAATTGAACTTGAATGCCATGTACCCTTGTAACCCTAGGATCACCTTTGTCTCAATAATGAGATTATTATTAAATCTTTGATAAATATTAGAACGGTAGTATACTGCTTAGTCATGCTATTTAATTCTTTTGTAGTCTTGAAATGGGAAATTATGTTTCATTGCAATAATCTTTGTATTTAGAAATAAGTGGCGATTGGTGTTGCCGCTATTATTTTAAAAATAAATAAAATGTGAAAGTTGGTTTAGACTGGGGCGGATGGTTCGTTTGGATTGGTGCAGTAAGCACGAGATCTTGTAAAGTGTATGTTTCGCCCTAGTCGATTAAGGACCGACGCTTGTGATTGTCCAGACTGAGCACTACCGTACAACCCCTAGTCTATATGGGTATGACCTAACTGATTAACTCATGATAGACTAGTTTAGGTGCCACCAGTGGAAAGTGGGTGCCAGGGATTTACTGATTATTCACAGTGAAGGACAGGAATTTACTGTACTCATATGGCGCAAGAGGGGGCTTCGGACTGGGTGGATTTAACCCTTCTGCGGTGAAACCTCAGCGGGTGGTGTCTAGCTAGACTAGAGTGAGGTAAAAGCTTTGTGATATTTTATCTGAGTCTCATGCCAAAGAAAGCGTGGTGACTGTTAGGATAATTTATCTTTTGGGGGTAAAGTTGTACAACCTCTGCAGAGTGTCAAACTATTCGAATAGCCGTGCCCACGGTCAAGGGTGGGCAAGGAATGCATTCACATGGAAGATCTTTGGCTTTCATTTTAAAAACAAAGTTTTGTATTCCGAGAGTGGAGGGAACTCTCGGATGGTTGTCCTGGCGGTTGGAGCCAGTGTGGGTGGATGTAACCCACAGTTT
The DNA here is from genome assembly GCA_036346575.1 of Dendrocalamus sinicus. NCBI lineage: Eukaryota > Viridiplantae > Streptophyta > Magnoliopsida > Poales > Poaceae > Dendrocalamus > Dendrocalamus sinicus. Next base: position 7,451,171 of record CM070674.1, on the reverse strand, counting down.
TAAACTTTATCGGTTAGAGTTGGTTAACTAGTGTTGGTGGATAGAACCTTCACTATAAAATGCTTATTAGTTTCAGTTAAAACAATTAATTGGTTAAAATGATGCCTTCGAAAATATTTAGTAGTAATTGAAATAAAATATTGCTTTGTGCAAAAGAACCATATAACCCTCCTTTGTTAAGCCCTGCATCTATTGCATTTTTCCCAAGACTTGCGGAATACTTTATGTACTCACATGCTGCACTTAAAATAAACTCAAAAGAATATGAAGCTCAAGAGGGAGACTACGACTACTTCGCTTGCGGATTCGACGAAGGATTCCCGGAGTACTAGGTCACGCTTCGACCAATTGCCTATGGCGATTGATGGGTCTTCGTCGGATTTATCTTTGCTTCCGCTGTGTTAGGTGTGTGAGGTCTTGAAACCTCCTTTGTAATAATGAGACCTTTCAGTGATACTCTCTATTATTGTAATAAAGCGTTGTTGGTTATATAATCATTTCTGTTTGACTGTGTGCACTAGCTTTGATCTGGGACTAGTGCTGTAATACACAGAGAATCCGGGTTCGGAAATCCGGGGTCCCGACACTTGTTCTAATATTTGATTCTTTTAGGGGGAGACAATGTAACTAAAGTAGATGATGTCTGCATGTCAACAACAAAGAGAAGCTCGACAGAGCTTACGCAAAATCGAAGCTCTTTGTTTGCCATTCTTAAGGAGTTGCTCATATTTTGTGCATATACGCAGCCGCTAAACTATGAAAGATGATGCCTTAGGTGTCGCATGTGAACTCACGTAGCGACAATTTAGCATAACAGAGATTACCAACTATGGATGATGAATTCTTTTGTTTGTAATGATGAATTGGATGAAATGTTTCTTGTAGAAAATTGGGATATATTACATGGCTAACTCACAATTGATGTGAAAGAAAATTGGTCCTAATGTGTTTCGTGCACGCATATAGGTGTTGTTTTTAGTCTAACTTAACAACCAATTACTACAAAGTGTTTTAGGGAGTTTCAAAACTGAAGATTGTAGTTTCAAAAAGTTTCATGAGGTTTCAAAATTGAAGCTTATAGTTTTACAATTAAAGTTTCATGAAGTTTAAAAATTGAAACTGAAAGTCATATGAGGTTTCAAAATGAAACTTCAAGTTACATGAGTTTCCAAAACTGAAACTTGTAATTTCAAAAAGTTTCATGATGTTTCAAATAGAAGTCCCAACAAGTATCATCCATGTTTAAAGATGTTTCAATAATAGTTTTACACAATTTCATATAAGCTTCAAGATGTATCAATCTAATTCATGGAACTTGTCAATTTGTGGCAACAAAAAGCTAAGTAACAACTACTTCTACTTGTCATTTGTAAGGAGGCAGATTACAATCCTTGTTTATGACCAAAAACCCCTTCATATAAACCATGTGGAGGAATTAGCAACCATCCACACACCATGCACCGGGAACAGATTCTTTGCAGAAATGAATCTCAATGTTGTTTTTGCTCAAAAATCAACGCGACCATTTCACCACATTATTCCAAAAGCCATTGGAGTGTATACAAAGCCACTGTATAAATAAAAACTTCATGAACAAAATATCCAGGCATTTTGTTGAAACAAATTACATTCATTTATGTGTTTCCTGCACGTATAAAGTTTCATGGAAAAAAGTTGAGGAATTTTAGCCAGGTTTCAGGATGTGATAGATCTAGTTTCACGATGTTTCATTCTAGTTTCATCATTGAGGCCTCAGGTTCTGTAGAGCTCAAGCTTAGATTTCAGATATGAAATATCATGCTTCGCCATAGGAACCTAATGTTTCATAGCTGAAACACTATGAAATTATTTTAAACCTTCTTGAAACTTAGGACCTTGAAACATGAACTTGTTCAAATTTTATGAAACTTTTATGAAACCTTCATGAAATTTTGAACCTTGAACCAAGAAACTTCTAGAAACTTGCTAAAACTTTATAACACTTTCTGAGCCTTTGCTTGAAACTTCCTGGACCCTACTTAAAACTTGCTAAAATATTTTAAACTTACTAAAACTTTTTGTAACTTGCATGAAAGTAGAAACTTTCTAAAGCATGCTAAAACTTCCTTAAAACTCGCTCAAAACTACTTGAAACTTTCTAAAACTTGCTAAAACATCTTTAAACTTTTTGAGACTTGCTCAAACCTACTTGAATTTTTTTGAGACATCTTAAAACTTTTGGAAACTTGCTCATGACTTGTTGAAACACCTTAACAATCAAGTTAGGGAAATACCTTAACAATCCGATAGGATATCATATTGTCGCAATGTTATTCAAACAATTATAACACTGTATTTCAAGCACGTTCCACGGTAAGGTTTTAAGTGTCACTCAAGTTTGACGTAGGTTCCATTTAAAAAGCATCAGATTTTGTACACTTTTTTGAACAAGTTTTATCAAGATAACAATTAAATTGGTACATGAAGCTTAATGGACTGCTTGAAACTAGGGAATTTTTCCTGAATTTGTGAAAATGAGCAGTTTCCAGTGAAATTCTTGCAAAATGATTGTGTTTTGCAAAAAAGAAAATCTTGAGTTTTCTTTTCCAAAGAAACTGGTACAAACACCATAAGCATATTGTTCTCAACCCAACAGGGATTCAAGGTGTATACAAATTACAAAACCAACATATCAATGGAGCTTCAAGAAAAACCAAGCCAGGCATTTCATTGAGAATGTTATATGCAACAACTATGGAACTCCACGCGCATGAAGGAGGATGGCGGTGGCGATGATGAGCTGCGGGAGCGCGAGAGGAGGAGGTCAGTGGCGAGGTTTCGAGGAAGGTGGCGACGAATCCCTCATGTGCGATGGAGAAGGATACGTGGAGTTGGTGCACACAACGGAGGAAGACAGTGGGGAGCTGACCCTCGTGCTCTACATGCTAGATGATGTGGGGAGAGGTGGGCGGTGAAGTTTCATGCTTATGCCATCGGAAGACTGGAGCGACAAGCTGCACGAATCTTGATGATGACGATGAAGAAACAAGGAAATAGCCACGTGGTCGTTTGATTCCAATGGTTAGATGCAATACTGTAGGAAATGCTCCTTGACAACATCCCTAATTGGCGGCCTTCTTTTAGGCTTTTGGCCTTTGATTTTTCCAAAAGTTAAAATAAATAGAGCAGCTTCTTGAAATGAATTCTCCAAATAGCTTCCTGAGTTCAAAATCGTGTGCGCGCCGTTCACATAAGTGTCTCTGTCATCTCTAAAAGTACAGACAAAAGTCATCGGTCACAATCAAAAGCCATCATCCACAGCCCAAAAGAATAGGGCCAATGTATTTTCATCGCTATGGTCTAGAGCCGAGTAAGGACTCCCTGGGTATAACCGTAGAATTTTAGTGGCAGCTAGCCATTCGGTGAAGAGTACGGATTGACAACCCTGTCCAAATGGGCTACTCGTCATGGCTTGGTATAGGTCCGGTTAGGCACCGTTTGTTTGGCCTAGCTAACTAAACATGTCATGTTGAGTTGAGCCACGGGCTAAGCCTAGACCTAGGCATGGCCCGAGGAGGTCACGGGCTATGTGTGGCCAGCCGGGGACAGACCTGCATAGCCCATCTCAACCTGAAATTTTTGAAAAATTGCAAAAAAAATACAAAAAGTATAGCATAAAAATGCAAATTAAACTTTACATAAAAGGATTCTAACCATAAAATTAAAATTTTCTGAAAAATTTTAAGCTTTCAAATGGCTAGAAAATTCAAACATTACCATGCCTAAACGGGCCTTATCGTGGCTAAACAGGCCTTATCGTGGCTAAACAGGCCATACCGAGACGGCATGACACTATGTGTGCCACGTCAGGCTAGCCCGCTGGGCCATGGTGCCGACCCAAGACTAGCAACGACATCTTCTCACGGTCAATCATCATAACATGCATTTTACACGTTCAAAACAACTAAATTCTAGGTCTAATATCCATGGAAAATTAATGAGTAGAAATTGATTAATTTACATCCACTAATATCATATTGATCAACAGCTTAATATTATAAATAATTCATGAAAGAGTATTGTCCCAGAATCCATGCAGGCATTCCATTATAGCTCTACCCATTAATTGTGAATAATTAGAACAAACATGTCAAAGTGCAATGAGTAAGTTCGACATAAAAAAATTCCGTTCATAATGTTACTCTTTTATAAGCTTTCTTTGTAGTAAAATTTCATAGTCAAGGGTGCATCATGTTGACTTCAAAAAGTCCAGAACGCCAAACCTAGGTATTTATCAACTTATGTCGGAAAATCTTAGTGTTGTCTCTTAATTGTCTCTTAACTGTATTAAATGAGTAAAATTCTATGTAGAGGAGAGATGAGGTGAGAAGAAATAATATGTTGTCTCTTATACAAGAGACGATTTGAGCCTGCAAACTAACGCAAACAGTGAGAGAGTGTGAGGCAGGAAGTTATGGTAAAAATGTATAAAATAGTTAGAAGAATGATTTACTGTTGAAGAGATTGTCTCTAGTGCTATTTTTAGGTGAGGTGGGAGCCTTAGAAACAATCTTAAAAGAAAGGCTATTGTACACGCCCTTAGGTATTTGCAAATAATACGTTTAACCCATGTATTTTCCGAGTTTTTGGCACTTTTGGCATGTTTTGAATCCGTATTTGCAATAAAAGCCATAGTCGCGCGATTATTACAAAAATATCACTTCTGCTACACAGTGACCAGGCGGCAACATCATAAAGCTGACACGTGGGCAGCAGTGCCCTGTGGACATGAGGCAGGGGCCTGTCGCTCGGCCACCGTGCGGCTCCCTCTATGCCGCCTTTGTGAGCCGGTGAGACCGGTCGACCACTCTGGTCTTGTACCAATGTGGTCGAAGTCCTCAGTCTATGGTCGAACTAGATCAGAGTGGTCGAACCGGTTTGACCGGCTCACAAGGGCGACATGGAGGGAGCCACATGGTTGCCATGCGACCTTCACGTGGCCGCACGGTAGTCGGGTGGTAGGCCCCTGTCGCATAGCCACAGGGCACCGCTGCCCACGTGTTAGCTCTATGACGTTGCCATCTGGTCACCGTGTGGTAGTCGGGTGTTAGCTCTATGAACGTACAAGAAGTGCCATAAAGTCTGTATTTTCCACGGAATGTACGCAACAGCCAAGCTTAGTTGTATCCCCGTATTTGTACTGTATCTGACATGCGGCGCCCTTGTACTTTCACACTAAGCTATTCCACAAATATTTATTATTTCCTGCACAAAAACTTCACGTATACAAAATGCTCAGATAGTGTCTGAATCATAAACCATCCATGCAGATTAATTATATCACACTCGTTTAATTACAGCTTGAATTGATACTCTCCCATGGCTACTCATTACATGTTGGATATCTACCAGGAATCAACACGCACACGGCACAAGCAAACAGCAGGGTTTGTGTATTTTCAGAAGTGGAACAGTATTTTCGGTGGGAGATGAAAACAGCGAAGAAGAACGCACAGATGGGGCAATTTTCTGTATCTATCTCACTGAATGCAAAAGGAATACAATGGTTAACCCATTTTACAACTGACTCAACAGAAAACATAAATCTCCTAGCTTCGATCCGATTTTGTCGGACAACTCACGCACTATGCGCATATTGCGCTGCTAACTCTGAACTGACTGCATAAAACTGAAAACGACCTAAACCTGAAACCCGGTTCACCTGACACAAACCTGACTTAGTCAGGATTATTAACTACACACTCCCCCCTAATCCTGACTTTAACTTGAGAACTACTTCACACCCAGCAGCTCTCTCATCTCGGTAAACTTCAATCTCGGCAGTGCTTTTGTCAAGATATCTGCACGCTGCTTCTCGCTGCTCACATGCTCTACTGAAATCCGTTCTTGCTCGACACATTCCCATATGAAATGGAACCGGGTATCTACATGCTTGCTCCTTCTGTGAAAAACCGGATTCTTCATGAGTGCTATAACAGATTTGTTGTCCACTTTTAACACTACCTTTTTCGGTTTTTGTCCTGTCAATTCACTGACCAGGTTTCTCAACCATACTGCTTGACAAGCAGCGGTCGTTGCAGCCATAAACTCCGACTCACATGAGGATAGCGCCACTGTTTTTTGCTTCTGTGAACACCAGGCTACAGGACCTCCTCCGAAATAGAATACTAACCCTGTGGTGCTCTTCCTCTCATCTGAATCACCCGCAAGATCACTATCACTATAGCCCACAACTTCTCCATCTCCTCCTCGGCAATATGCAATACCAAAACCAATTGTTCCTTTGACATACCTTAATATTTGCTCCACTGCTTGGAGATGACTTTGCTTCGGTGACTCCATATAACTGCTGACCATACCCACTGCAAAGCTAATATCAGGTCTTGTATGAGTCAAATACCGTAGACTTCCAATGAGACTCCTGTATTCAGTTGAGTCTACTGAACACCCTTCTTCATCTTTTGTCAGTTTCAGCTTTTCTTCCATCGGATATTTTGTAGGATTACACTCCCACATTCCGGCCTTCTGTAGCAACTTCTTGGCATATCCTTCCTGTTTCAAAATTATGCCGTTGCTATCCTGCAGTACTTGGATTCCGAGGTAGTATGAAAGGACCCCAAGGTCACTCATTTCAAACTCCATCTCCATTTGCTTCTTGAATAGCAGTATGTCTTCTTCACTCGTTCCTGTGACCAGCAGATCATCGAAATACACTCCTACAATGAGAAGATTGCAACTTGAGTGGCGCTTGTACATTCCCTGCTCTTGAGGGCATTTCTGAAAACCAAGATTTTTCAGTGTTTTGTCAAGCCGGATATTCCAGGCCCTCGGCGCCTGCTTCAAACCGTATAAAGCCTTTGTCATTTTGTATACCATCTGCTCCTTGCTGCTGCAATAAACCCTTCTGGCTGTGTCACATAGACGTCTTCAGTTAACTCTCCAATGAGGAATGCAGTTTTAACATCGAGATGGTGAACCTTCCAACCTTCTCAAGTTGACAAAGCAAGTAATGTTCTCACTGTTTCCATCCTGGCTACTGGAGCAAAAACCTCGTCATAATCAACTCCTTTTTGCTGCACAAACCCTCTAGCTACTAGCCTATCTTTGTGCTTAACTACCTTTCCGTCTGCATCCTTCTTCTGCTTAAAGACCCATTTCAATCCAATAGGTCTGTGCCCTGCCGGTAACTCTGTCAAACTCTAGGTCTTGTTCTTCACTATCGACTCAATTTCGCTCTGCATTGCTTCTTCCCACTCTTTTCTTCCTACTGCTTCTCTGAAACTTACCGGTTCATCGGCAATATGCAGTAGCTGCTCGGGCTCTAAGCTTTGCACTTGTGTTTCTTCATAGATGTCGATCAATGATCTGAAGCCTCTAACTGGAGTTTCGTCGTATGCAGAAGGATCTGGCATATAGCTACTCTCTGACACATTACCAGGTGACGGCAGTATTTCCGGTGACACTGAAATATTTGGTGTCATTGGCTCTTCGTCCGACAAGGTTGTGTCAGCCGAATGAGTTGCCGCTGCTCCTTCCACATTTCCACTTCCAAGATTACTTTCTCCGGCAATACCTGCTGGAACATTATCTTCTTGACCATTTGTTTCTCCACACTGAACTTCCTCACTTGCCGGTTCAGCTACAGTGAATTCAGACCAATCTGCAGTCTCAGTGCTGACTGCTATCTGCATTTCTTCCCAACTCCATCTCTTCTTTTCATCAAAACTTAACTTGCTGTCTTGTGGGTCGAATAATCTGTATGCTTTGCTACCAGGCTCAACTCCCAGATACACCATTTTCTTGCTCCTATCTGAGAGCTTGTTCAACTGACCAGTCGGTACTTTTGCATAAGCAGTACAACCGAAAACATTGAGGTGTGCAAGGCTTGGCTTCTTCCCTTTCAGTGCTTCGTAGGGGGTTGCATCTTTCATAGCTTTTGTGGGCACTCTATTCAGTATGTAGACCGAGTGACGCACAGCTTCTCCCCACATTCGCCCTGGAAGTGACATAGCTTTGAGTAAGCTCCTGGTGGTTGCAAGCACTATGTAGTTGCGTCGTTCCACCACTCCATTTTGTTGTGGTGTATATGGCGCGGTGAGATGTCTCTGAACCCCCTTCAATTCACAATACTCCCTGAAACTATGAGACACAAATTCTCCACCCCGGTCTGTCCTCAAACATTTTACTTTCAGTTGCAATTCTCCCTCTGCCTGTGCCTGAAACTTCTTGAAGGCCATAAAAGCTTCATTTTTTGTCTTGAGAATGTATACCCACATAAATCTGCTGTACTGTAGTCATCCACCAGCAAGAAGAAATACCGATTTCCTCCAATCGTTTGTGGGGTTATAGGTCCACACAAGTCAGCATGTATCAACTCCAGTGGGCTACTAGCTCTGTACTCAACTTGTAAAGGAAATAGCAATCTGCATTGCTTGGCCACAAGGCATCCTTCACAGACCTAGGTTGGATGCTCTATTTTCGGCACACCTCGGACCAAGTCTTTTGACACCATTTGCTTCATTGCTTGAAAATTGAGATGCCCTAACCTTGTGTGCCATAACCAAGATTCTTCATCCAAGCTGATTGCTAAACATACTGGAGCTACCGTTGCAGATTCTTTTTGTACAATCTGTTAGCTGACTTTTGAACCTTCGTGAGTAACTGGTTCTTCCTGTCATACATCCACAAATAGTCACTGAACATCACAATTCTGCAGCCATCCTCAGTAAGCTGCCCCAAATTCAGGATGTTTGTGTGTAGACTAGGAATGTAGTAGACTCCCGTGATCATACGCTGCTCGCCATTTCTGCATTCTAACAAGACTGTACCTCTCCCCTTAATTGGCACAGAAGACCCATCACCGAATCGAACTCTGCCAACTATACTCTCATCTAGTTCTGCAAAATGTTTTCTCTGACCTGTCATGTGATTTGTGGCCCCATTGTCCAAAAACCATGTCTCTTCCTCAATCTTGGTCTTTGCTGCATACTTCTCTAACAGCAGTTCACCTTCATTCAGCAATACTGTCTCTTCTGGGTGTTGTGTGCAAACCGACAACAGAAGGGCTGGTTGATCCTCCTATGTGCATGTGAGGTTTACTTCTTCCTCCTTGCGCTTCCCGCTACGGCATTCAGAGGCATAATGCTCGTAATTTTCACAGGAATAACACTTGATATGACTCTTGTCTTTTCCTGATGATGTATTACCTGCTCCTTCTCGGCGAGATGAGTTTGAACCACCACGGTCAGTTCTGCCTCGGCCACGCCCTTGGCTTCTTCCTCTTCCACGGCCTCGCCATTCCTGTTTCCCACTTCCACGGCCTCTGTTGCCTGATGAAGAGTCACCAATCTTGCTTTTTTGCCTTGCTTCCCATTCTGCCTGAGTCAGAAGAAGGTGACCATCTCCATTTGCCCGGAGACGAAGGCGCTCTTCATAGGCTTTCAATCTTCCAATTGCTTCCTCAAACAACATTGTCTCAAGATCCAAGTATTGTTCTATTGAAGCAACTAATTGAAGGAACTTATCTGGCACTGAATCGAGGATTTTCTTGACTAGGGTTGACTCCTTCAGAGGTTCACCGAGAGAGCTGAACTTACTGCCCATTGCACTGAGTTTGCCTGTGAAATCATCCACCGTCTCTCCTTCTTTCATCTGCAAAGCCTAGAACTCGTTCTGCAAGGTCTGGATCCGTGCCTTCTGCACTCGATCTGCGCCCAGTTACCTCGTCTTCAACGCATCCCAGATCTCTTTTGCAGTCTTCTTCTTCGCAACTTGCAGTAGAACGTCTTCGGGCAACGCCTGGAAGATAAACGCCCTTGCAGTCTTGTCTTTCTTTTGATCCGCAGCCACGCCGGCCTGCGGTTCCACGGCTTCCCAGATGCCCTGAGCGTCCATCAACGCTTCCATCCGAATCGCCCATGAGGTGTAATTCACCCCGTCAACACTGGGCACTGAAATGGCACACTGCCGCCTTCCCGATTCGCTTGCTGCGTAGAGAGGGCCATGGATTCGTTCTGCAGGTGCTTGGACGTGTGTAGCTCTGATACCAAGTGTTGGATATCTACCAGGAATCAACACGCACAAGCAAACAGCAGGGTTTGTGTATTTTCAGAAGTGGAACAGTATTTTCGGTTGGAGATGAAAACAGCGAAGAAGAACGCACAGATGGGGCAATTTTCTGTATCTATCTCACTGAATGCAAAAGGAATAGAATGGTTAACCCATTTTACAACTGACTCAACAGAAAACATAAATCTCCTAGCTTCGATCCGATTTTGTCGGACAACTCACGCACGATGCGCATACTGCGCTGCTAACTCTGAACTGACTGCATAAAACTGAAAACGACCTAAACCTGAAACCCGGTTCACCTGACACAAACCTGACTTAGTCAGGATTATTAACTACATTACAGAACTAATACAGCCATGCCTTGCCATTGCAACCAAGGTAGGAGGAACACTGGAGCTTCTGCTTCTGATGCTCCTTGATCCAGGCCATGAGGATGGGTACGTAGGAGATGAACTCAGCCTGTCAAAGCGGCTTCCTGTGTGCCGACGACGCCATGAGGACTACCATGGCGACGACGAACATGAGGAGCATGCTCCCCAGCAGCGTGTACGTCCTCCGCGACGATCTCCGGTACTCGCCGAACAGCACGATCCCCCAGAACGTGCTCACCAGCGGCAACGCCTGCAGATCGATCGACATGACAACAGTAGCATCAACAATGTAGCTAGAGATCAAAATGTCCAGAGTTCAGACATGTTCAGGATTCAGAAATGTAGCAACTATCAAGTGTTCTGTCATTGCATGATCAATTCATGATCAGCTAGCTAGAGATCATCAATGTCTCAAGCCATGCATCGATTGTTTCAAGAAGTGCAGGTTAATCTGCGAAGATGAGAGGAAGATATGGTTACCTGCACAGAATCGGCAGCAGCATACCCCGCAGCCTGCCCGGCCATGAACTGAAACGCATTGCCGAGCCCGCACACCATGCCCGCGAGTAGCGCGAGCTCCCTGCCCTTCCAGTCATTCAGGTACGCCCTGAAGCAGGACTTCGGCACGCCGACCATCGGGCGGTAGAGGAACCAGACGTTGAGGCCGATGCCGATCACGAAGCACGAGACGGAGAAGTAGAAGAAGGCGGTGTAGACCACCATGTGGGGGACGCCCTCCCTGAGCGTGTGCCACTGGTCGTTGGTGGCCAGGTTGAACGCCGGGGAGAAGAGCGAGAAGCAGATGCCCGCGAAGGTGACGATCCCGAGGCCGAGGAACGTGTTGGATCCAAGAACCTGAAGTTGACAAGATCTTGTGTCAGGAAAGCCTGAATTGGTGATTGACAGGAGCAAGAATTGTGAATGCTGATGCACCGAATGTCTGAATATTAAATTGGAGCATGGCTTGATCAAATTAATCGTATTGTGTGCAAAGAAAGTTGCGCCGCCACGTTTTCTTGGGACTGATAGGAGAAATTGTCTTTTTCCCCCCTGAAAATGTGTGCCCAAGCCTGTATAGTAACTGACAATCTGATCAAATTGTACAGCAGAAATACATGAACTGTCAATTTGTGCGATCATACAAGTAGTAATTACCCCATTAAAAGTAGTAATTGCCCGATTAAAACGAGAATACCTGGGAGGAACTAGGTATTTTTTCATGGAGAAGAAGAAATTCTGCTGTTGAATTACGGTATTCTAGATTTTAACTTTGATTGATATCTGTGTGAGTAGCATAATCACCTACTTTAATTGACCTCTTCCCCTCCAGCTCAACCAGGAAATCTGCTGTTCCGGCCTCTATTTTCTCCATAGCCCGGGTAGCCTGTGGTACATCAGGCTTTGCTTCTTCACAATTCTTTGGTTTCTCTGTCAATTAAAAGATCAAGACACACATCTCTATGCTAGATCATTTTCAGATTAATGACAAAAAAAGCTAGTTCATCGATCTGTCTATGCTAGATCATTTTCAGATTAATGACAAAAGCTGGTTCATCAATCTGACTAGTACCTTTCTCAAGGAGGTGTTTGGTGAGCTCTTCGTTTGCAGTGTTCCTGTGGAGAATTGAAGAAGTCAATACTGTTTGTTCAGATGAAATTTACTGCAATGGCACAATGTCATGGTATCTACGTGAATAAAACGTGCGGCGCAACTCGCAACAATTGTACATATTCCAATTATAAGCAGATTAGCTAAAATACTAGATCTTCAAACTATTCAGATTTCCATAAGTAAAATCTAGGCAGAAACGCAGAAGATCATTCGCCACGAGTGAATGGGGAATAAGGAGAGAATACTACCCAGTAGTGTTCCTGTGGTTCACCATGCACCTAGATAGCTTCTCCTGGTTGTCAGCAGCATTGGAAGAGTGAACAAGAGAGCCAAGGCAGGCTGCAATGAGAAAGCATCCGACGCCAGGGAAAAGAATCTCCGCCTTGTTGATCCGACCGTCGAGGAAATAGTTCAGTGTAGTTCCTGGAAGAGAAGTTTCAGTCATATCATCTTCAGATTCTGAACAATTCAGGCTACAATAGCAGCAGCAAAATTGCTGCATCAAACATCATTTCCATATTTGGAGAGTATAGGACTGTCAGTATATGTACCTATAACAACCTTCAGACTTGAGGCCATGACCTCGGTGACTGAAAGTCCGACGAATGCCCAGCCGTACTGCGTGGCCAGGGTTCCGAGGCTGAAGACGACACCGCCTCCCATCGCGAACATGATCGAAGGCCAGTTATCCTGCATTGTTCAATTGAGAGTTGAAACATTTGCACTGAAAAAAAATTCTGAACACAAGCCTGATGCACCAACTGAAGTTCTTGCTGACAGACCGAAGTATTCAGACATGTTAAACTTCACGTCTACATATTGACAAGTGCTTGAGTTTCAGTCAACATACTGCTTGAGTTTCAGTCCTACATATTGACAATTTCAACTTTTCATGATTGGATAATTGAGTACAGTGGCTGGCTGGTGACCTGAGTGAGCTGGGTGAGAAAATTGGGCGTCTCCGGCGTCTCGTCGCCGATCTGGCCGAAGGTGAAGGCGATCAGCAAGGCGGCCAGGAAGTTGGTAATGGAGTAGTCGAGGTACGTGTGCTGCGGCAGGCGCCCCCGGCGCTCTAGCACGGCGAGGACGACCGGCCAGGTGCCCAGGAGCACCAGGGCCGCGGCCATCAGGCCAATGGCGCCGCCGATGTCCTTCACCAGATACATCTCGGCGTGCTCGTTGGAGCCGGAGAACCGTGGACAGAGAGTGGCAGAACTAACTGATTCAAGAAAGGAACTTTATCAGAACGAACAAATGCATTCAATCGATATATGGAAAATTCATAGGGCTATATATACTCTGTTTAACACATCATAAAACACTAATCTTTAGTTGTTCAGAAGACAGCTTATGAATTAGATTAGCTTGTGTTGTGATAATTAACAAAGAAGCCACTGCATGTAGCTAATTAAGTGCAACATGGCGTTCAATAGATCCAAAACCCCATGAACTACGTAAGAACAAAGAAATTGAGTTAACGTTTCAATGAAGGATTGAAAGACTACTCTGAAACTGATTGCTTTCGTTTAACAAAGAAACTCTGAAACTGATTGCTTTCGTTTAACAAAGAAACCATGAAACCGCTGGACAAGTGAAAAGAAAGTATTGCTGAATCCATGGACTGAACTTTGAAAGATGCATAAGACAAATATACATTCACAGTTACAGGATTACAGCTGAAGAATTGTTCAATAAACAACAGAAACAGTAAGAGTTTTAGACAAAAGTAACTGAAATGATATTTTTTCAGACATGGTAAATGGTATAGTCCGGAATTGTTCAAGAAATCCATACAAACCAGGCTTCTCCTTCACAAAGTGAACTCTAAAAAGTTTGTTTCAATCCAAGAACCGAACTTCTATCTACAACATCTGATCTCCAATACTGTAACATGAAGCCAAAGGGCTAAAGAACAGCTTTAGATGGAACGGTTCAAGAAGTAGTTTAGATCTCAGTCTTGGGACTTTGAAAACGACGGCAAGATGACGAAAACTTAATCCAAGAACATTACTTCTGTAGATCTGAGCTCTCTAAAAGCACATCCTTTTTTATAAATAACCCAAGTCGACATGCGAGATGCACTTGGAGCAAAACAAAATAGAAAGGCAGCTCTAGAATTTGTTCAGGGGACAATTCTCAAAGGAAAAAATTTTTGCTGAAGCAACTTGTTCTTTGTAATAACAACAAAGAAGACAATGCACATTCATTTTCATTTTTCAAACACAACATTTACGTGCTTCACAGATCTAATGAACAAAGAAAACAAGTTAATGTCTCTGCATAAGAAGCAAGAACACAGCTCTAGGATTGCACAAGAAGCCAAAAGAAAGCACTTTGAGTCAAAGAACAGAATCTCAGCAGAGGTAACAGTCTTCAAAGCAGCTAACAGCTCAACAATTGCTCAAGAAACAGCAGAAATAGTGATAAAACCAATCAAAACCCAAGTAAACATTAACAGCCAACAACTTCAGTATTGCTCAAGAAAACAGAAGAAATAGCAATACCAAAGTTAGCTTTTCAGTCAAAGGGAAGAGCATGTCAGATGCAACATACCAATCGAACAGGGAACAGATTAGAGTAATCCTTGCTAGTTCCTGAGCCCTGTCAGTGTGTGTGTGTGTATATGCAATATGTGTGTGTCTCTAAATGTTTGTGTTATTTCTGGAAGCTCCATCATCAGTGAGCAATGGATATGTGATGAGGAGAATGGAGATTGGGAGAGGCTGGCATGGGGCCCACCGAGCCTAGTTTAACAAACAGATGACGAGAAGGTGAACTGTTAGGCTCACCCCGTATGAGGACCATTTTTTTCCTTGTCAGATGTCTCTCTCATCGCTTTGTACTAAGATAAATCATTCACTATTTTACTTTGCTCAATGTTGTTTTCTTTCGATCGGATGGCTATAATGTGAAGAAATAGCATGGTATTGTTACTAGACCATACGTATATATACCATTGTCGTGGAGTATATGAATCACAGTTAATATGAAACAGCCTAATTCAATGGACAAACATATAATAATTGCAAAGCAGACAAATAATTGCAAATCAAACGGTGCTGCCATATGCCATTATTGTCGATTGAAAAAAAAATTCTAATGTACTTGCTAAATACAAAATTGTGAAAGTGACTGATTTGAAAGTTGTACAACTTAGAGCAAGTCCAATAATAGAGTCAAGTGTTTGGCTATAAGTCAAGTTATAAGAGCCAAGTTATACAATAATTTGTCTTCTATTTGTCTACAAAAGGTTTTTTATTATTATGTGGTACCATGTCTCACATTCTCTTTCCTATTCCTCCTCACATACATTTATTATCTAGGCCCACCACTGCATAGGCTCCCGTGCCCAGCTTGTTGCTTGCATGAGAGCTTGAGCCAAGCTCTCATCTCTTTCCTCTCTTCTCTCCTCCACATCAGCAAAAATGCTGACTAGCTTGGCTATAAGACCATTATTGTACTTGCTCTTACTGTTGTAACTCTGTACTATAACTGCTGCCAAATATACGATATTCCTGCTCCGTCCATGTTAAAAGACAATCAAGAAAATAATTAGGGAAAATTGGATTCATACCATCAAAAGAACAGATTGTTAGATATATACCATCAAAAGAATCTACTTTAGATATGTACCAGCAAAAGATGAAGATACTATAGAAATCTACCATTCCGTCTACTACTTCATTAGTACGATCGTTAGTTCTATTTTTAACCGATCAAGATGTAAAAGTTCCAATTTTGCCCTTCTCCTAAACAACCCTACTGCAGCGACAGATCCAAAATCCCGACCGGCAACCCTGCTGCACCGACTCGTGAAGAGGATCCAAAATCCGCGAGAGAGAAAGGGAAGCCCGCGGCCGCCGGCCGCGGCGCCTCTCCTGGCGGCCTTCTGGCGCGCCCCACCACCGCGCTCCGCCGCCGCCCGCCTGAAGGCTCCTCTCTCCTGCACCGGTGCCGCGTCTCCTCGGGCCTCCTCGACGCCGTGGTGTCCGGCATCCCTAACCCCGCCCTCCCCGGCGAGAAGAGAAAGGGGAAGCCCGCGACCGCCGACCGGCGGCGCCTCTCCTTGGCGGCCTCCCTGGCTCGCTCCCAACCAGTGCGCTCCGCCACTGCCCGCGCTGAAGGCTCCGCTCTCCCCTGCACTGGTGTCGCGTCTCCTCGGGCCTCCTCGACGCCGTGGTGTCCGGCATCCCTAACCCCGCCCTCCCCGACGGCGTGCCCCCCACCGGCGCACCTCTCTCAGGTAACCACTTTGTGTGCCCTACCTTCTTCGTTTCTCATCTTTCTTTTTTTGTATTAAATCCTAGGTTTTCCTTTTTACCAGTGCTGATTAATCAACCTCGAATTGATATCAGTGCTGATTAATCAACCTCGAATTGAGCTATATGGATCCTTCTGAGACGCCAGATGGGTAAGAACCTTTTCCTTTCTTCTGAACCTCTGTAATTTCTTACAATTTCTACCTATTTTGCTAGTATGATGGATGTGGGGGCAGACACATGGCTTTGCAAAAGGGAATTAATGAGTGGATGAGGACCTGGAATTGTTGTTGATTGGCATCACATTTGTTCTCTCTTCTATGTGTGCCATTGTTATCGCAGGAGTACATGTAGAGTACAAATCACAGTCAATGCTTACTTTACTATGCGGGATGGTAGAAAGGAGTACAATCGGGGTAGGACAGTAAGCTGGCTTGTTCATTCAGAAGAGTACTCAATCATCGATTTAGAGAAAGATATTGATCCATATTTTAAATGGGGTAGCGATCAAGTGGCAGAGAAAGATATTGATCCATATTTTAAATGGGGTAGCGATCAAGTGGCAGAGAAAGATATTGATCCATATTTTAAATGGGGTAGCGATCAAGTGGCAAATTTTTGGGTTATAACAGGGGATAATGTGACGTGCAAGTTGGTTTCAGATGCTCATCTTCTTGATTTGTTAAGGGCATCTAGACTAGTAAAGTTGTTCATGGTAGTGGGTGGACGTGAGCAGAACGAAAGAGAGGAGATGATGCCCCGCTGAAGTGAACATGGGAGAGGAGATGCTTGCTGCAGTGAACATGGGAGAGGAGGAGATGCCTGCTGCAGTGAACAGTGCAGTGAACATAGGAGAGGAGGTGATGCATGTTGCAATGGACAATGATTTGGATGTGCCGAATGGAGGATTTGCATGGGCGTACACTGAATATGGGGAAACAACTGCAGGGCTACCAATGGCTAATGAGGAAGAGACAGAGCACTTTATGACTGTTGGGTGTGATCCTTATGGAGATGAGCCAACTGGAACAAATGAAGAGTGGAGGTACTTCAAAATTGTTGATCATTTAGTGACTGATCCAGTTGAGGCTAGGTCTATTCCAGAAATAAGAGACTTTGATACTGAAACTGTTCCTGATGATGAGGCCACTATGCTTGATGATTTTATTGTGCCTCACACATCACATGATAAAGAGAATCCAATCATTAAGGAGGGAGACACATTTGTAGACAAGAGTGCGTTTGTCCAGACTATTAGGCAGTATGCCATCAAAAATGAGTTTGAGAGTAGGATTGAACATAGTGACACAAAAAGGTACAGGGCAAGGTGTGCAGATGAAAATTGCAATTGGAGAGTATTTGCAAAGAAACTACATGGTAGCAACACATTCATGATTGTCAAACTCTCAGAATTGGATGTTCACACGTGTTCCAGTACAAGCAAGATGAAGGGTCGAGAGGCTTCTGTAGCTTGGATATCAAAAAAGGTGAAAGATGTTGTAAAGGAGGATCCCAGTTTGAGTGCAAAGAAGTTACAGAAAAGATTGGAGAAACACTACAACATTGAATTGTCATATTTCAAAGTGTGGTCTGGAAAGAAGTCTGCAATGGAGGATCTTCATGGTACTTGGGAGGAGAGTTTTGAAATGCTGTGGAGATTCAAAGCAGCACTAGAAGAGTGTTGTCCAGGAAGCATTGTTGAGATTGATTGCAAGAAGATTAATGGAAAAATGCACTTCTCAGGGATGTTTGTGGCAATTAGAGCATGTGTTGATGGATTTCTGGCTGGGTGCAGGCCTTATCTTGGGGTTGATTCTACTCATCTAACTGGGAAGTATAAAGGCCAGCTAGCAACGACAACTGCAGTTGATGGACACAACTGGATGTATCCAGTTGCATATGTGATATTTGGCAAAGAGACAAATTCCAACTGGGCATGGTGCATGGCGCAACTAAAAAGAGCAGTTGGGACTCCCCCTGGATTAACAATTCACACTGATGCTTGTAAGGGATTAGCATATGCTGTCAATAAGGTCTTCAAAGGTTATGTTGAGCACCGTGAGTGTTTTAGGCACCTCATGGCTAATTTCAGGAAAAAAATTTCAAGGGTGATGTGCTGAAGTATATGTGGTCTTGTGCATGGGCATGTACAGATCATAGGTATGACACACTAATGGAGAAAATTGTAGCAGCTAGTCCTAAAGCAATTCCCTTTTTAAATAGGCATCACAAGCTGAAATGGAGCAGATCTAAATTCTCCAAAGAATGCAAGGTTGATTATGTGAACAACAACATCTCAGAATGCTTCAACAATTGGATAAAATATTACAAAGACCTTCCAATTGCTGATCTGATGGATAAGATTAGGGAGAAGATCATGGAGAAGATTTACACAAGGCAAGTGATAGCCAATAGAATGGAATGGCGTATCCTGCCAAGTGTGTTACATGAGTTGAACATGAAGAGTCGAGGGCTGCACTATGAAATCCAAAAGAGTGATGCAATGTCAAAGAGATATCGGGAATAACAAAAGAAGGGAAGAATTGGAGAGTTCTTTGTTGACATTGAAAAGAACTTGTGGATGTGGTCAATGGCGATTCTGAAAACCATGCACTCATGCAATAGCTCTATTTGGGAAAGTTAGACAACTTAACATTGAGAACTTTGTGGATGACTACTACTCAGTAGAGAGGTTCAAGACAGCTTATCAGTTTGTGGTCACTCCAATGGGTGACAAGACTCAATGGCCAAAAATTGACCCTGGGTTTAAAATGATTCCTCCAAAGCTAGAACGGCTCTTTGGTAGACCAAGGAAGAAAAGAATCAAGGCTAGTGGAGAGGCGGGGAAAAGAGGCCCGTATCAATGCAAAAGGTGCTTTCAGTTTGGACATATAGAGAAGGGTTGTACTGCCACTCAAGCTGAATTAGAACAAGAGCTTCCACCACCTCATCCAAAAAAACAAAAAAGCAAAGGTACTGTAATAGGGATCCCACTGTAATAATATGCTTGATGTTTAATGCATTATGTTCCCTATCTAACTTATGTTGTACCTCCTAGGAAATCCAAATCTGAAGTTGTTGAAGTCTCCATGGTTGATGTTGAACCATCCCAAATTGTGGTTGATCCAAAGGTGATGTCCAGTCCAGGTGTAACAACAAGAAGCATGTCTTCTCTTTCTCCAACTAGCCCAGGTCCTACAACCAGAAGGATGGCATCTATCTCATCTGGAGGAATTAATCGAAGGCTCATTATTAGCTAGAAACATTAACTTTCTTACTCTATTTTGTGTGTGAGCATGGCTGGTCAACTGTGGTCTTTTGTGCAACTCTATATGTGTAACTAGGGATCCTGTGTAACTATGGTGCTGCTATGCAGTATTATCTCAGATTATGGTGAACTTGCAAAAATTAGTTGTACCCTGCTATTATGGTATTGAAATGGCAGCAAAATTGGGGCAAAATTGTGTTATATAATTCTCAAATGTTTGTGTTATATTTTGCTGAGAGGTTGTGTCATATCCTACTAAAATATTGTTTTATATGACCTCTTATATCCTGTTATAATGCTGCTGAAATGGAAGCTGGAGCGCAGCTACTTTGCTGCTGGAATGGGAGTTGGAGTGGGAGCTGGACTTTACTTTACTTTGACTTACAAACCTGTTATAATGTGATGCCAATGGGAGTTGGAATGGGAGCTGTTATATCTATGTCAGGCCCTAACCAGTAGATTTGACTACATATCAATACCATATGTTCTGCAGTGTTATGATTGTAGAAAGTGCTTTTGTGACAGTTTTCTTGTACCTTTCTTCCAGATAACCTTTTCTATTTTTCATTTTGAAGGCCATGACTGATTAACTTTTCCTATATTTCCTTTTGAAGGCCATGGCTGATCAAATTGAGCAGATGACTGCTTCATTGGAAGCATACCAGAAGGTTCGAAAGTATTCTTTGTGCAGGAAGCTCTTCAAAATGTTGTGCTCCTACATAAAGCAAACACAAATTCTACATTGGAGGATATATCATCCCTGTCTGCTGCAAGTTGTTGCAGTCTTGATCAGGCAAGTAATTTGCCTGCTTGTTCAACCAACACAGTTTGATGCACTTTTGTCTTTGTGCCTACCTTTGCTTCAATTATTCTCATTGCAATGTTCTTGGTGACAGCTTCTAGCTTGTGAAGATATTTAGTGATATCCAGAATTTGTTAGCTGACCAACGAAGCGAAATGGTGCACTTCACTAAAGAATTGCGGGATGTGAGTTACTTGATCTGACTGTGCCACTGCACATTTTCCGCATGTCGTAGCTATGATCATCTCTATGATTGAATTTTGCTCCTGTTGTTGTGCAGAGTTTCTGCATTAGCTTGGATAGGACAAAGGACATGTCTACCTTCATTCTTGGGCTCTTTGAGAAGTATGTGGAGGAAACATCCAGGTTGCGAGAACCACTCAAATCACACTCATGAAGCATGTGTCAAAAGCCTTGAAGATTTTCGGAAGGCTTACGAGGTGATTCATCCCCTTTGTTCGAACATCTTTGGAATGGGAGTTGGAATGGGAGCTGGAGCGTTCTTCGCTGGAATGGGAGTTGGAGGATCTAGCAAGGGTACAATGGTCGCAGTAACGTTCAGTTCACGTAGTGGTAAGTCGCTAAGAAGTGATATCTTTTCCTGGTACATATCTAAAGTAGATTCTTTTGATGGTATATATCTAACAATCTGTTCTTTTGATGGTATGAATCCAATTTTCCCAAATAATTATGTCACTTCTATATTTATAATTTTTTTCAATAATATATATTTTGTCTCTTAAATAAATATCTTTTATATTGATCAACAAGTATGTGACTTATTTGTGAAATTCTTTATTTATATTTTGATGTTATTTAAATTATCCCTGATCCTATATCATTATGTGAGACAATTATGATTTAAAGATCAACACATATATTGACTAATGATCATATTTCACGGATCATGGATATGGGTATATCAAATCAATAATGTAGACATATGCTAGAGAACATAGTGTTGGATTAACCCATTATGAGACACTGTGAAAATGTTTATTCTTAAGTGTCATCAGTTGGTTTCATAAATAGTGTATAAAGAATCGTTAAATCTAATATCGTCATAGTTTCCTACATATGCAATAGTTTACTTAAGAATTGCCAAACACTACTCCATAATTAGGTGGTCATAAAAGTAGCTTTTGGGTTTACTATGAAACATACGGAGAAATGTGAGCAATCAAGATGTAACTTGGCCCTCCTATATAAAGGGAGAGATATTTCTAGGCCTCTCAATATGGTTGGACTAAGAAAGTGCATGACCATGCCGAATATAGTTGATGAGTCAATCACAACTAAGTAATCCACTATAGGTTCAAGTGAATGATCGAGCTATCATAGGATGACACGCTTCTCGTCTTGAGTTCGATCTGGTATCATGAGGCAAAGCATCAGTACGTAAGTAATATATGGATTCGTTCGATATGATCTTTATGTATATTTGGAAGTCGATATGTTTTGCTAGGAACCTTACCAACTTATAGACCAGAAAGGAGTTTTTAGCTATGGATCACACACTTAACGGGTCGGAATGATAAGGGTCCGGATGATAGACTCTGAGTGGTATATAATCTCTACTCGTATTAGATATGATTAGAGGCGTTCTGAGTGGGATACGATCTCGATTTGTATTGGATAAAGATCCATCATAAGGCTTTTTGACTTGGATACAATATCTGATCGTATTGGATAAGGATCCGATTAGAGGCTATATAAAGGGAGATGCGGGGCCTAAGGGAGAGATCCCGAGACATACCCATCGAAACCCTAACCACTACCTCTCATAACCCTTACCGTGTGCACTGGTGCTAGCGCACCGATGCACGGCATTCCATCCCTAGATGTGTGTATTTTGGTAGAGGCGCTACTATGACTGCGGTGTAGATCAGGACGATAGTGAGGAGGAGACGATTGGCTAGAGGACAATCGACTACTTCCACTACACCGACGCATGCTTCGTTAAACTGGCCGCTTCAATTCTACTTCCGTTGCACTGTGCATTTAGTGGTAACGATCTATGATCTTTTACTTGCATGACTTCCTAGTTTATGTGGTAGAAAATTTTAATATGCACTAGTATAGCCTACCCATATCCCAACAACTACATTTATTGTATGTCCTCGATAAGAGATCGGACAGTAAACTTGTAGGCACACTCAGTCGGATCCAAAGGAGGGACTTAATGAGAATCACACACAAGCGACCATATAATGTATTGCATATGAGTGTGTTACAAGTGGCCTCTCTCTCCCTATTTACAAGGGGTCCTATTTATAGAGAGAGTAGGAAAGCACCCGAAGTTACATTGCTGCCCTTGGACCTTAGCTCGCATCGAGGCTTGCTTTCGTCCATCGTGCCTAGTGGGTCCCACCATGCCCGAGAGACCTCATCCAGGTTGGTTTGCAGACCTTGTCTGAGGATGGTCTACGAACCTCGTCCAGGATGGACTCCAGACCTCATCTGGGGTGGACTTTGAGCCATGTATGGGGTGGATCCTCTAATGTGTGATGTCATGCCGAAGTTGTCGTGGCATACTCTAGCGCACCTTGCCTTGCTGAAGTCATCGTTGGCCTGAGGTAGCACGGGGACCCTCCCACAATAGTAGCCCCTCATTGTTTCGGGTGGTCGTCAACCACCCACCTGGGCGGTGCACCAACTTGTAAAAGGGATTGACGCGTAGCCTTGAGTCAATGATTCCACTTGTAACCAGCCGTGCACTCTAGCAACATCTTAAAATACCTTAGTCATCACATAAACTTCAAGCGATAGGTCATGCATACGCCCCCAAGTTGGTTCCCTTGGTTTTCATCAAAGGGTCGTTGCTCCGCTAGGCCAATTTTAGGTCATATCGGGGAGTTCATCATCACACAAAAGGGCACGGAGTCACTGACAGCTATGGAATCAAGCATCTACCACCTAGATGTCGAAGTTACGTGGAGGCATGGAGTTAGAACCTAGCCCAAAGAAGTGCCTCGTGAAGTGAGTTCTTGACTCATAGCCTTTGAGAGGTGAAGGTATGCATAAAAATGCCAAGCTTGACTTGCATAGGCATGGCCGAGGCTTAGCTGTCGAAGAATGATAGAACCCCAAGGTGCAAAAGTTGACTCACTTCAACACATAGAAATGAGTGTGCCCAACTTGTTAGTCCAAGATGCGTGCAACACCCCGGCCCATCCCGTGAGCCTGGAATGCTACCACCACTATAAACTGTACCATTTACCCACTATTAAGCAGAAAGGCATAGGCCACACAATATGAAGCAGTTCTAATAAGACACAATCTTATTGCTAACTGTCAAAGCCTGACATTAAAGTCTGATCATGATATATAGAGGCGATATATGAATTATTGTTGCATGTGGGAATATATGTATGCTACTCTCACCCATGCATGTCGCCT
This sequence comes from Dendrocalamus sinicus, assembly GCA_036346575.1. Taxonomy (NCBI): domain Eukaryota; kingdom Viridiplantae; phylum Streptophyta; class Magnoliopsida; order Poales; family Poaceae; genus Dendrocalamus; species Dendrocalamus sinicus. Next base: position 7,427,389 of record CM070674.1, on the reverse strand, counting down.
TCATAATACACCTAAAAACATAACAAAGTAAGGGTGAGTCTAAAGACTCAGCAAGCACATAATAAAACAGCGACATCAATTTTATCAATTCCATGACTATGAACTATAAATCATAAATATCTATAGTTGTATCACTTTCTCTGTCACTTTCATACAATGCAATGCAGTGTGATGTGTCTCTAATTGTAGCTCATACTGGTATAGCGTATGTGCTTCATGCATGTGTCAGCCTGATCATGCACATAAGCCACCCAGTGGGGGCACCATGCTCACTCGCCAGGTCATCGTGACCTAGCGAGTCCGACCAGCCATCGCAATCTATTGAGTCTTCCTAGCATCATAGAACTAGCCACCAATCATCCATGCGCCGTACCAACGAGGAGGTAACTTACGTATGAACCTACATTTTGTTTTCCTATTAGACCTTGCATTCCACTAACATCATAGTGTTCTCCCGCCACAGGTCCGTCGTCGAGATGCATCACTTTTGGCGCCCGCACCACTTGCACAAACTACCACTCCCTGTTGTTCATCTTCACTGCATATTCGGGAGGTATGAGATTCACATTGTACATCCGGAATATTTATTGTGATTAATATTGTTTTATCTTGCAGCCTCTAATTCAATGTGGGGGTGACAATAAGTCCACCGATAATGATACGGGCCACCCAAATGCTTCCAAAGATCACTACACGATGCCAGGGTTTGCAGCGTACGCAGGGCAGAGCTCAGTGTTCACAGCATACCCAGGGTTTGGACACTTCGGTGGGTAGAGCTCCTCCGACTTCACTGCCATGTCATATGGTCCAGGCGAGAGCTCCTTTGCACCATGAGGGAGATTTCTAAAGTCCTTTATTCATGAAATTATTATGGGCGGCTCGTAGTTTGGCATGTCTTAACTAGAGGACATCAACGCTTACCAGACCCAGCCTACTGTATCTGAGCCTACTGGATCACCGCCGGCTACTAAGAAAATAGAATAGTCTCCATACCTCCTCTGACCTAAGACGCAACCTCCAGACCGACTGACATACCCCACAGGACATACTCTACTCAATGGAAGACAAGGCCACATACAGGGAGGCAGACACGGTGAGGAGGTAGCAGTGGCTCAGATGGGTGAGCCATATCGCATCTAGTGTGATGCATTTCTTTACTACTACAATTACTTTTACTTGTACAAGTATTCTTAATGTATAAAATTGTAAAAAAAATCATGAAATATTCGTAAATTCATGATTAAATTAACCCCAATAAATGTGGTAAATTCAGATAACATAAAATTTTTAAAAAATTACACAATAACTATGACTATGTCAGTAGGTTTCATATAAAATTTTGTAATTTTTTAAGCTCATTTGCTATATGTAAAAACACATACAAATATCGAAATTGTATGAATTTTTTAGCAACATTCACAATGGATAAAATTATCCAAAAATTACACTATGAGGTACGTTGTGTCATGAGGTCATACATAAATTTTGTAATTTTTTGGGCTCATTTGTTATATTTTAAAATTTAAACAAATATTAAACATAAAAAATAGGGCAGGTAATTAAACCGGCAGGCCTGCCTAACATCCCCTCACCGAACGGCAGGCCTGCCTAACATCCCCCCACCGTGTAGCAGGCTGCCTGTCGTCTATTGGTGGGGCGGCAGGCGCCTATCGCCGGCGGCCTCGCCATGTGTCACTTTGTCAGCACTGTCGCCCACCCACTGGACGGCAGAAGTGCCATTTTTACAAATACAGTGCGCATACAGCTAGTTTTGTAAGTACCGTATGCAACAGTGCCAAATCTGGCTTTGTCTCGTGTCTAATTACCGATCTCCACGTATGTACAAGTACGTAGCCACTATGGTATAATTTGGAGATGAAACTAAGTCTAGTTTCCATACATGAAGCATGCAATTGTTAGTGATATGTTTTAGAGGCAATAATAAAAATTACTGTATCACTTAAATGTTTATGATCATTTAAATAAATAATATTATATTCCTTAAATGAGTTATTATTTATAAAGATTAGCAAATATGTGACTTGTTGGTGAAACTCTTTATTTGTTATATGAAATCATTTTAAAAGGATCGTTGATCGGATATCACAGATCAGAACAACAATGACTTATAGACCAACATATGTATTAATTGATGACCATATTTTACCGGTCATAGATATAGAGATATCAAATCAATAATATGGACACATGTCAGAGAACATAGTGTTGGATTAACACACCTTGAGACACTGTTGAGATTATTATGTTTTATGTGTTATCGGTCGATCTCAAGCAATGATGATGTATAATCTTTACATCTAAGATCAGTATAGTTTCCTACATATATTATTACACTTAAGGATTGTTAAACGCTACATCGTAACTAAGTAGTTATAAAGATAACTTTTGGGTATATTATGAAACATGCAGAAAAAAGTGATTAGACAGATTTGGGATTTACCCCTCCATATAACAGGAGAGATATCTTTTGGCTCCTCAATGTGGTCGGATAAAAAAGTGCATAGCCATGCCATGAGTGGTCGAAGAGTCGACCACATAAAGTTATCCATCACTAGATCGGGAAAAGATTGAACAGTTCATAAACGACACATTTCTCACCTAGAGTTTTGATTGGATATCATGAGGCAAAGGGAGAATACATAAACAGGTTGATAGATCCGACCGGATGCAATACGATCATACGGAGATTCTAACTGGTCATGAGTTGGTCGGGCATATCATAGACTAATATGTGATCTGGTTGTATGGGGATGCGAATTGGTTGTGACCGTATATGACCTACTCGTAAGGAGTTATGAGCTGATCGTGAGTGATTAGGATCTGGTTACAAATCATATTGCATAAGGTTCATCTAGACTGATCTTTGTGTATGTTTGAGGGTCGATATGTCCTACTAGAGACCGATTCTGACCAGTGATCAGAATAGTATTTTTGAGTTACAACTAAATGTACATGAATCTACTTGGTCACACATTTAATAAGTTGGAATAGTAAGGATCTGAATAATAGACTCCGAGTGAGATATGATCTTGACTCGTATTGGATAAGAATCTAGTCAATAGCTTCCCGAGTAAGATACAATCTCTACTCGTATTAGCATGGATCCAATCGAAGACTTTATATAAAGGGATACATGGGCTGAGGGCTGTGTGTGATTAATACACCCACTGAAACCCTATCCGCCACCTCTCACAGGCTCTACCGTGTGCGTTGATGCTAGCACATCGATGCACAATATTCTATTCCTAGACGTGTGGACTTCGGTAGACACCTGCTGCAACTGCAATACTGATCGGGACGATCACAAGGAGACAGTTGGTTCCTAGGGATCGGCTACTGCTCAAGGATGATCGTCTTCCAAGGACACTGATTGGAATGTTAGACGATCGACTATTTCCACTGCATAGACGTGTACTACGTAGGATCGAGTTGCTTTAATTCTTCTTCCGTTATATTGTACGTCTAATGATAATGATCTATGATATTTTACTCATATGACTTTCTTATTTACGTAGTAGAAAATTTTAATTTATGATAGTATAATCTATCCTTATCTTAGCAGTAATGAATGTAGACGAGTTTTCGGGCGATGTGCACGTAGCACCTGATAATAAAACAATAAGGGTCAGTTGCGTGTCGTCGTCACATTTTGGAGCGAGCATAACATAACCAGGCCGTCGCCATCAGCATTATTCAAATCTTGGAACGACCTCGACGGCTCTATCTGTACGTTTGGACTCGGGCATGACGACATCCGATGCCATGTATTCCAATGGTCAATAATGTAAGGAGCACCGCTAAATGAAGCTAGCTAATCTTGCCGGAGATGCGTCCGACAATGCATGGCAAATTTACAGGGAAGTTCCGGCGAAAAAGATTTGTATATGGGTGCTCAAAATGCTTTTTTTTTAAGTAGCTTATAGCTGAAAATCAGAATGGTATTAAAATCAGATCAGAAATTGATAATGGCTTATTTGACGTAATTAAATTTAAAAAAATTAAAAATAGAAAAAACAGGTTAGCCCAAACGAATATAGGAAAAAATGAACCAACAAAAAAGCTAAAAAAACCAAAATAGTAGAAAAAAGACAAAATTGTTGAATAGTGAAAAATAAGTTAAAAACTAGAAGTCTAAGCTGTTTTGAGCGGAGCTTGAGTTTTAAAAGGTCGCGATTCGGGGCACGCTAAATGCCCGTGGAGAAAACAGAATGTAAATGCCCGTCCAACAGATGCTACAATCTCAGTTCTGCCCTTCTTTCGGGACAATGTGTGGGTGAGCTAGGAGAACTGCTTCTGATTTGGCCTCTGTAATTAGATGGTATAGCGAAGGATTTCTCAATGTATTTTGCTGCTGAAAAGAAGCCACGGCCTAAATCACAGTCGGGGCTGGAAGCCTCCTGCACGAGAAAATCTGAAGATTTATATTGGTGGTGCTTACCAACAGCAATCGGGATCAGGTGGATGGGCTTTGTAATACGGAACAGCATGGGGGATTGCTGGACACTGTCCTGTTTTGTTTGATGCTCTTAATGCTGAAACTGTAGCGTGTTTGAAGGACCTTGAAGATGTCCTGGATCTTGGAATGGGACATATCACAATTGAGATTGATTCTCTTATGCTGAAGCATGCGTTAGATCTTTTTGTTTTTGACCTGTGGACTGATGCTTATTAATTTAACTAGCTGAATGCCCGTGCGTTGCTACGGATTTTAAAACTTTATCATACTACATGTTCTAAAACTAACGAGTGGTAAAATTTGTTGGAACATGCATACAAATATGTTCTAATTTGGGGCAGAGGAAGGAGGAGGCGCGGCTGCGGCGGGGGAGAGGAAGGAGGCGACGGCGGGGGCGGCGCCGGCCCGACGACCGAGCGACGACAAGCGGATCTGTTGTTCGACGCCTCCTCTCGCCGGAGGAGGAGTTTCAGAATGGCTCCTCCTCCGTTTCCACCTTCCGATCGAAGCCCAACCTAGCTCCGGCCCGTGCCCTGCTCCCGCCTGCCTCGCGGCATCGCGAAGCGTGATCGCAGAGGCGGTGGCGTGGCTGTCCTCACCGAGGACAACCGCCTCGTGGTCACTACCGACATCGAGGCCGCCGACCCGCCGTGGGATCTCGCCGACCCGGCGTCGGCGCGGACGCAGCAGTGCTTTGTATGGCGTGGTTGAGCGCGATTTGTCATGTCTGGTAGTCCGGAGGTGCTGCTGCGGTTGGCGGCCGGGTAGTGGCGGTCGATGAGGATGGTGTGCGATGCTTGGAGAGGTGGAGATTGGACCCGCGAAGATGGAGGTGTCACCCAATGGGAAGTCGCTGCGGCGTTTGCACACGATGGGCGCCGCTCGTAATCCCCACGGATTTCTCGGGATCATCTTCGAGCACGAGTGCGATGTAAGTTATTTTGGTGCACTGCACCATTTATCTTTGCAATCTGTATCTTGGTTCTCGACTAAATTGGTGCATTCATTCGTGGTATAGAAATGAGTTGGCGGTGTAGCTTTGGAAAAAAATCATCAAGCAATGTAGATTGATTTGCATTGCAGCTAACTTTCGATGAATAGTGAGGTTAATATTGATACATTTCTCTGTATTGAAATGGCATTGAATGTGTTTAATTTGTTTGCTAGTGATGTTGTCTTGCTTTGTGTCCGAGAAGTATATTAGTTGTTGTTGAGTGGATAGCTGTGTCGCATGATCAATAGTCCATTGGTTTGACCTCAAAATACATTTATGCAAGTACTATAATTTTTTTGGGTGTATGCATCGTAAAGTTGGAATGTTGAACTAAGATATATTTATTGAGAAAATGTACTATTTTAACTGTGTCGACCATCATGCTGATCGGTAACGTTCTAGATATGTTCTTGCTAGTTTTGCCTATTTTCAATGAGAATGACAATCTTGGCAGTAGTTGTAATAGTTATTTTCAGATAGTTATTGATTCTATTGTTTGAAGCAATCATAAGCAGAGAGCATAGCATGCAAAATGTACTATTTTAACTGTGTCGACCATCATGCTGATGGTAACGTTCTAGCTATGTTCTTGCTAGCTTTGCCTATTTTCAATGAGAATGACAATCTTGGCGGTAGTTGTAATAGTTATTTTCAGATTGTTATTGATTCTATTGTCTTGAAGCAATCATAAGCAGAGAGCATAGCATGCGAAGCAAAGCAATTTCTGAGTAATATCTATTGGCTGTTGCCAAGTGATGTTTTTGGTCAATAGCTCTATTGGCTTGGTTCTTGAGGATTGTTGCTTGGGTCATAGTAGTGTGTTTGGTCTGTACAAACTATAAACTGGTTTTGTCAACCTGTTTGAAGCTTGCTTGCATGCATGCATGTTCTTCTTCCTTGCACTGCAAAAGCCTCGCTTGCATGCAAGTTCTTCTTCCGTTTGCCAACAAGTGTAACCCGACTTTGTACATCCCTTATGTGCATAGTGGCGATAAAACAAATTAGGTGAAAATAGATTAACTTTGTTTAATGGATTGGAGTTTTGTAATATCCTGGTTTTTGAGTCTTTTGAAGCTTTTAAAATAAAATTAACCATTTAGATTTTCTTGAATTAATTAAAGCTCAATTTGAATTTTAGAAATTAAAAGATTTAATGTGATTAAAATAAACTTCAATTAATTCAAAATCTATCTTAATTGGATACCTCTTCCATTTTGCACATTGTTTTTGGAAATTTTGTGCAATGATAAGGTGAATCATGTTTATTGATTGCTTTTTGATGCAAGCAAGTGAGAGATAATCTAAACATTACTACGCTACTTCAATAGTGCTGATCATTCTATATACATTTGAGACTATAGTCATGCATAACATGTAGAAAGAGTTCAAAATCGACTATCTTGGAGATTACCCGAAGGGAAGTTATGCACCACATCGATGTAGCTCTTTTCAACACACAAAGTAGTCTTACAATAACTGGTGGCTGATCCAAAATGATCTTTTACTTCTCGCCTTCCATATTTCCCATGGTAGTACTCTCCTTCAAATAATAATTGCTCCAAAATTATTTTCACTTTCCACTATCTAATATTCGGTGTTCCAAGAGGTAAGCGATGTGGAACCGCTACTTCAACGCATTTTGTTCTTGAAAGTGTTTAGTGTTTGATCGCGGTATTAACAAGTGTAGCTTTTGTTATGGTCCTCTGCGTTTGAGAAAAGTAGTGTGCATTTGCATTTGATCTTGTGTGAGACCGGCATTTGAGTAAACGACAAATTCGGCATTCCAGATCGCTCCATACCGATGTACGTGTTTCTATGAACATGTAGGATCTTTTCAAGAAAACGGAGCTCGGAGGTCTAAATCGAAGAAATCACAATGGGAAGGACCTAATTGTAAACCCTAGATTATTTGGAGGGCTAATTCGCAAATTACCGAAATCCCACACCAGCCTACATGCCCTAGCCGCCAAAGAAACGCTGAGCCCGTGATTGCTTCTCCTTCTCCTCCGTTGCTTTCCTCCCATTTCTCGCCTCGGCGCCGCGAGTCCGGCCATCTCGCGGCGTGCCGCCCGCCTACTCCGTCTGCATCTACCGCGCCGCCCCTTCCTTCTCCCCTTCTACTCTCCTTCCCAGCGCCATCATCCTCCACCACCGCTTCCCACCCACGCCCGCCGCTCCTCTTGCCCAGCCTCGGCGCGCCGCCTGAGATCCACCGCCGCCACTTGCTCTCTTCCGCTGCCCCCTTCTCGTCTGCTCCTCTCACCCCCTCCTCTTCTTCTCCATCCACGGTGCCGGCGAGGCCGGGCCATACCTCGTCGGCGGCCACGCCCTCACCCCGCCACAGCTCTCCCGCAGCTCCTCCGCCTCTCTCCTCCCTCCTAAACTCCCTCCGGCCGCTCCTTCTCCACATCCTCACTTCCCCGCCTTCCTCTTCCTCTCCCACATCAGCGCCGCCGCCGTCTTGCTCTCCCTCCGCCGCCTCCCTTCTCAACTCTCTCCGGCCACCTCCACAAGGCGCCGCCCCTCTATTCCACCTCCATCAACACCGACCGCCACCCTCTGTTCCGTCTCCTCTTGGATACATCACCGTCCTTCCTCCTCCCCACTGCTTCTCCTTTCTTCCACCGCGCCGTCCACTTCCACCACTAGCCGCCGCACCCTCATTAGCGCCACTCTTCGGCTACCACCGGCGAGCGCCACCACTCTCCACCATCCATCGCCGCACTCCACCGCCTCTCTCCTTGGCCCTTGTGCTTCCTCTTCACCGCTTTTTAGAGCGGGGGCGGGAGGAGGAGGCGGCGGAGCGGGGAGTGGGGAGGAGGAGGCGGTGGCGGTGCGGGGGGGGGGGAGGAGGAGGCGAGGCGGAGCGGGGAGGATACTGGCGGAGCGGAGGAGTAGGGAGAGGAGGAGGCAGCGGCTGGCGCTGGGTGGAGAGGAGGAGGCGAGGCCGAAGCGGAGGAGTGGGGGGAGGAAGCGGCGGCGGCGCGGGGTGGAGAGGAGGCGAGGCCGGAGCGGCGGAGGAGGGAGGGGAGGAGGCGAGGGCGGCACGGCGGAAGTGTCGGTCCGTCTTTAGCTTGTGCTGCTACCCTTTCCCGCCTTCTTTCACTCCGGCGCCGGCGCCACGTTCGGCCTCCAACCCCGGCCGCTTTCGCCGCCGCCTCAATTGGCTCCCCCTCTCCTCACTCCCTCCATTTCACTCCGTGACGTCGGCTCTTCGGTCCTCCTTCCTCCGCCCCCAACCGGCGCCGCCCCCGCCGTCGCCTCCTTCCTCTCCCCCACCGGTCCCCGCAAGGTCGCACTGAGCCGCCGCCTCCCTCAGTCCATCGGTTGTTTTCTTTAGAAAAAAGCAGGTCGGTGGGTGGGAGAGAGAGGGGTAATAGGTGAGGACAGCTAAAAAAATATGGCCCCACATGTCAGTGAAAAAGGAAGGAGTGTAGAATGCACCATCACCTTGAACTCATCCTTTTAAGGAGTAGAGATGAATAGTGATTGCTAAGAGAAATCAAAAGCTATTGAAAAGCCGAAAAAAACAAGATTGTTAGAAGACAAAGCTTTAAACCTTTCTGTCTGTTTCGTTGTTTTTGGAGATTAAGCAGTATCTAGTCCTGAACTTCATTAGTTATCGGGTTGACTTCAGTCCTAGAAACTATAATCAGGTGGCGCACGCGTTAGTGACCCACAGTAGAAATCTTGTTCAGGGTGATCCCCCATTGCTTATCTTTGAGGCCCCTGACGTTGTACTTGACTTAGTGGCCAGTGTTTTAGCTGTGCCCTTGGCTTAATGGGATGGCTGTATTCCGTCTAAGAAACGTTTTGCCCTTCTTTCGGAACTAGCGTTTAATGGGCTTTCTTCTATCAAGTGACTAGCTGAGGCCCGCTTTAGGGCCCCTAACTTTCGGACATGATCAGACCATGGCCCATACGAAGCCCATCCCTGTCCAACATGCGAGCTGACCATGTACGCCTTTTCGTCAATTGTATAAGTTTTTCGGTACATGGCTAGATGGGGAAGTATGAGCGGTTTCTTTGCAAACATGGTAAAACAGTGTTACCTAGGCAATTTGTCTTCTCTATGTAAGAGGTTGAACGATAGCAGGGTAAGGAATCTCTTTTTAATTAATGCCCTATTCTAAAGTGCAATAACTTTTGGTTTTTAGTTGAAGTAGCACTATAGCGGCGATTAGTTTTTTAGATATTCAATTAAAAAAGAAAAAAACTTCGTTATATCTCCATAAACGATGCAAAGGCAAAAAGAGGAAAAGAAAAAAGCTACGTTAAGAAGCTAAACGTGTTTCAAACAATTTTTTATTTCTGAAAGTCAGATGTTATCGCTGTTTAGAATAGCACCTAAGATGATGATACACATGTGCTATGCACACATACACCATCCTATCAGAAGTCTAGAGTTGTAAAAACCAACGGTAAATCCACCACCCTATGAGCACATGTTTCGTACTAAAATACACTTATTTGTTGGCTTGATAAGCATCATTTGATATCGGGCCTATTCTTTTAGGCTACGACTTATGTCTATTATAAGTTTTTGCTGTTCATGAGAGAGAGTATGGAGTAAGAGAAATTTGTGTGTAATTTTGGCCGATATAAATGAAGTCACTACAGTATGTACTACAATCAATTTGTAAACCTTATCTTCAAAAGACACTACGTTTGAAAAATTAGTTATAATAGAAAAGTACTTTACTGTAGAAAAACCAAACACAAAAGCCGAAAAGAAGAGGCTCGATTCACATCTCGTAAACCTGTGTGTGTCGGAATCAGACTAGAGCGGTTTCGTGCGAAGGTTGTGTTTTACATTGGTTTTGATAGTTATGGTATGTAAAGTAAACGGTTTCAAAGTTGAAGGTTGAAAATTGAACTGAGGCCAAGAGGGCTGTAAAGTGGACTGTTGAGGCTAAACCACCGCCACATTGGATCAAACCAGAGCGGTTTTATATGAAGGTTGTGTTATGAACGGTTTTAATAGTTCAAAAGTGAAAAGTAAACGGTTTTGAAGTTGGAGGTTGAATATTAGATCGATGCCATAGTTACGGGTTGTGAAATGGACTTGTTCCTAAAAATAAAGTAGATGTAGATTCACACATGTATCAACGCATGCAAACAACATACGGGATTTGTAAAATACATGACCCTAGGCACAGCCTAGCTTGCTGCTACATGCAAAAGAAAAAACTTCACCTCATTTTGTAAAACAATTAATATTTGTGGCATAAGATTGAGCCATTGAAGACATTCAAGTAACATGGCATACAACTGAATGTCATTTCAGTACTGTAATGCTGTCTTAGTACTTGTATAGTTAAGAAAATAACCGTGGGCAAGTGAAAACCCCATCTATACAACCCCATAAGCCAACGTCCACTCTATTCACAAAGGCATCTATTAAGTGATCCCTTAGTTGTTGATAGCAATGACATAGTATATGTATGTATATGTGAGTAGAAACCAATAAATGTAAATGTCCATGATCACTTGATTCAGCTAGTTTAAAATATGCAAAAGCGTGGTTCCTATAATGGGAGAAATATTGAGCCTTATAATCACTTATTAGTTATTATTAGCCATAATTGGAAAATCTAATAAATTGTAAGAGCACATGAGGGCCCTGTTTGTTTAGGCTTTTTATATGGTTTAAAAGCTAGAGGTTAAAGCCTAAACAAAGAAGTGGCTTTTTTAGCTGGCTTATAAAAAATTTAAGTCATCTTAAGCCTATAAGACAAAAGCCATGTGAGAGGTGCTTTTTTTTTTCTTTTGCAGAATAGAATAACCCTTTGCCACTAAATTTCGTTAAAATTACCCTCAAAATGCCATTCATATATAAGTGCAACCCTTTCATTTTTTCCTCTCGCTTTCTCCTCTCCACCCGTTCTTTTCCTCTCCCTCCCTACCCCAACGTCGCCGCCTCCCTGCCTCGACGCCGCCTCCCGACGCCACCGCCTCCACACCCCTTCCCTCCCCCCCACCGACGTCGCCTCCCCTCTTCTCCCCCAACATTGTCGCCTTGCCTCCCTCCCCTTCCCATACCCAATGCCGCCGCCTCCCTGCCCTGATGTCGCCTCCCCTCTCCTCCCCAACGCCGCCACCTCCCCTCCCTTCTCCATCCCCAACGCTGCCGCCGCCCTGCCCCAACGCCGCCTCCCCTCTCCTCCCCCAATGCTGCTGCCTCCCCTCCCTCTCCACCCCATCCCCAACGCCACCGCCTCCCTGACCTGACGCTGCCTCCCGACGCCTCCACACCCCTCCTGTCCCCCTACCGACACCGCCTCCCCTGCCCCAACGCCGCTGCCTCCCCCCACCGACGCCGCCTCCCCTGCCCTAACACCGCTGCATCCCTCTTCCCTGTGCCCTCCGCTGCAGGCATCCCTCATCCCCGCACCCCCTGCCACCGTCCTTCCTCAGCCCCAACACCCTCGCCGTCCTATTCCAATAGGTGCCGTTTGTGAATTTGTTATGTGTTCATGCATGATCAGTTGCATATTCACGTGTGATTCTCAAACTGTGATATGTGAATTTGATATCGTCTTAGCTCATTTGTGAAAGTGTATTTCAGACATTCATTATTGAAGACAATAAGCCAACCTACGGAAAAGCCTAAACAAATAGGACATGTGATTGGTTTTGCTTAAAAGTTAGGTGCTTCTAAACTGATTAAGACAAAAAGCTAGCTTTAAGCTATAAGCTAAAAAAAATCTAAGCCTAAACAAACAGGACTGTAGTTATCAGATGTGTTTGATTGTTGTAGTAGCGTTAATTGCATATGACATTATAATGTTTTTAGTTTCCAGCACATCTTTTTGAAAAGAACTAGGTTTGATATTTACTTTTCTAGTCATAGCAATAAAACTTTCTGAAATCTAAAGAAGCATATTCAACTGCTTGTGGACATCTAGAATTTGCTCATCAGTGGTGCCTTTATGTGCTATCTGGAACTACAGGAGTACTTGGTAGTTGCCCCCTATTGAACTAATTGAACTGGGCTGCTGTGCTGCTGACACCATAAGCATCAATTGTGGGACATTGAGTTGTATGATTGAGTAGTCCAAAAACCCTATTCATGCCTACCCTTCACTCGTACTCCTAAGTCCTAACCGCTAAAATCTAATACATCAAACAGATCCCTTAGTTGTGATTTGCATGTTATATGGATATGTTTGTGAGTAGAAAATAATAAATGTAAATGTCCACGAAAGTGCAATTTTTTTATAACGATAAACACAAACGTTGAGCATTACTAATACTTACGAGTTATGATTTGCAATAGTTGGAACTCCAAATCTCTTGCAAAGTAAGTGCACGTGCAGTTAGCACCTGCAATTAATAGATACAACACTCAAGATCAACTAAATATGATTTTTATGCGTTAGTTTTGTGAGGTGAATGCAGTCCTGTCCCAAGCCCTTACTCCTTGATGTCAAGGTGCCTCTTATCTTAGTCCTCATACATATATATGTGCTTTGATACCATCTATAACCATTATTAGAAATATACTCTAGAGACAATCATAGAGATAATTATATTTCGTTATGTTCCTGATTTATTAGATAATATGATATCTTGTTCCTCGAATGATATCATTAATATTTATTATCAAGTATGTGACTTGATTGTGAAACTTTATATTTCTGCGATGATTATTCTTAAACGATCCCTAGTCGGAAACATATGAGGACATATATGAATAGAGTAGCATATGTATTGGCTGATGATCATATTTTACAGGTCATAGTTATGGAGATATTAAATCAATAATACGGATACATATTAGCGAACATAGGTTTGGATCGATCCACCATGAGACACTGCGAGAACGTTGCATCCTTACATGTTATCAGTTGGTCTGATTTACAATACATATGCTATGTTTTAAGACTTGAGATTATCGCACGTACTTGAGATGCATAATGACTAAGTTAGGGGTTGCCAAACGCTACTCTGTAACTAGATTGTCATAAAGATAGCTTTTGAGTTTTGTCATAATGCATGCATCGAGGCATAGTCGATCAAGATAGGATTTGCCTATCCATGCAATGGGAGAGATATCTCTAGACTTCTTAAGTGATTCGATTTTAAAAATACATGGCTATGCTACTCATGGTAAAAGATTTAACCATAGTAGGGGAATTCACGTAATTGAGAAAGAATGGCTGAGCTAACCAATAAGGATGGCATGTACTCACCTTAAGCTTGACCGATATTGTGAGGTAAAGGAAAATGTGTATGAGTTTTGTTGAGATTTGTCCGATATAATCTTTATATATACTTAGGGTTGGCATGTCTTGCTAGGGGTCGCTACCGATTAGTGGATGAGTAGAAGTACTCGGATCATGTCCAAGTGTACGTGAACCTATAGGGTCACAAGTTTAAAGGGTTATGATATAATTTGGATAGTGATATGAATTCATGTGGGCCATGAGTTCCTAATGGGGTTCAAGTTCGAGACCCATTATGAATGCCTATATATAGAGAGGCGGTGGTATAGGGTTTTATAGAGAGAATTCAGAATTTTTAAAACCCTAATCGCCACACCTTCTTCATCTAATACCACATAGCTGGTGCTAGCACTTCAGTGCGTGGTGTTCCTACCCCGTACATATGGATACCTTAGAGGTATTAATGCAAAGCTTTAGCATTAGGACGATACGCAACTTGTGACGATCAAAAGGAGCTGGAGGAGGAGACGTGTGGCTAGTACGACTACAACTGCACCAATACGCTACATCGACTCTATTTCCGCTACGAACTTGCACATCTAGTGGTAATCCTATGATCTGTTACAATTGGAGGTTCCTTATTTATGCGGTAGATTTTTAAAATTGTACTAGCATAGCCTACCTGTGGTTCTTCAACCATCAGATTGTACAGACCTGCCATTGGCGTTACATTTATGGATTGTACTGCCATTGGCGTTACATTTATCGATTGTACGTGTACAGGTTGTGTCATCTGATGGATATAGTTGGCATTAGTTCTTAGGTTCTCTGTGTAGGGCTAAATTTTGAAAGACCTAGACATGTAGGAATGAGGATTTGAGATACGACTTTGTTTGAACACCGCATAAACACTTGCACTTGTAACCCCTTCCTAACTGAATTTTGGGTGGAACTTATTATTAAGTCCTCTTGCTGGCATTTTTTATAGTTCTTGAAGTTCTTGAAGAATTGTGTGCTTTGTTCGTTTCAGGTTTTGAATTTTGGTTGGGATGTGGCAACACAATGTTAAAATTTTGATACTGAATTCACAATAATCGCTGGGTGTTCTTACTAATGTATCACCACCTCTATTCCGCCAGGGCGTATATAATCATCACAAGGAGCTTAGGGCTGCACAGGGCGTAAAAATTGTGGCACAGGTGGGTACCCCAATTTGTGTCTGTGTTCCGAGTAAGGATAGAAGTGGAGACTCAGTTCATGGCCTAAGGATCTCTTCGATCAAAACATCCAATGGCAATCAGATTTGTTCAGCCAGGAAAGGAGTATTGTCCATACAGGTACTTGTAGTATTGGAAATGGACAGGAAAGGAGTACTGTCCATAAAGGTACGAGTAGTATTGGAAATGGAAAAAAAAAACTAACAAATTTCATCTCCACCAACAGATAATTGGGGACAACCCTCAGGAGAAGTCCCGATCGTATGGAGGCCATTTTGTTGAGAGCAACGAGCTGCTCAGCCAAATCACCAGGAGATCTATGGATGTTCTCAAAGAGTACCATCGGGTAAAGACACACACAATGCTGCTATTCATTTGACATGGAGCAACCTTTTACCCATATGCATCTAATGCTTGTGAATCACCTTGTTGCAGGATGAAATGAGTGATGAAAATTGGCTGCTTAGTGCTTACCCGCAAGCTGAAGAAACAACTCAAGATAGCCTGAAGCGTTGGAAGATTTCTTTACCATCTTCTCGTCGTGTTGCAAATCTCGAGATCATATTCCCTCTTTCTTTCTTTTTTTGTTTTGTGCCTGGAGACACTCGAGAAGATATTCACTTATATTTGCTAAGCTCGGAATGATGAACAAATCTAGAGATGTTTGAAACGGTGCAACTGCTGTTAAACTGTGTTCAGTTGATGTCGTGTCTGTAACCTTCACAGAGTGGATTTCTGCAATCTTGTTACCGTGAACTTAGCGTTGACATCAGATGTCTTCCTATGCCCCGCTGAAGCCATGAGAACTGCGACAGCGACGACGAACATGGACAGCATGCCAGCAAGCAGCAGGTACGTCTTCCTTGAGGACCTCCGGTACTCGCCAAATAGGACGACACCCCAGAATGTGCTGACGAGCGGCAGGGCCTGATCAAAAGTTGTATAGGGTATTGATAAACAAAATGGAATCAGATAACATATTGCAGAAGCGATATATGAAGCTAGCTGACATTACTGATTACCTGAACAGCATCAACAGCCGCATATCCAGCAGCCTGCCCACCCATGAACTGAAAGCCATTCCCCAACCCACAGAGCAGCCCTGCCAGAAGGGCCCAATGCCTGCCTTTCCAGTCCCTGACATACGCTCTGATGGTCGATCTCGGCACACCGGCCATCGGGTGGTAGAGAAACCAGACGTTGAGGCAGACCCCGAGCGCGAAACACGACATGGAGAAGTAGAAGAAGGCGGTGTAGACCACCAGGTGCGGCACGCCCTTCTTCAGGACGTGCCACTGGTCGTTGGTGGCCAGGTTGATCGCCGGTGAGAAGAGGGAGAAGCAGGTGCCGGCGAAGAACACCAGACCCAGGCCTAGCAACTTGCTGGAACCAAACACCTGCATCACGGTACATGTGAGATACAACTGCAGGCTGCTCTGCTGCTTGAGTTTAAAGCTTCACTATTTTCAGAGTGGGAGACCTTGATTGATCGCCTCTTCTCGACCTGAATGATGAAGTCTGCAGTACCAGGTTTTGCATCAATGATAGCACTGCGATCGTCAGCTTCGCCATCCACTGGTGCTTCGGAATCAGGCAGCAACTTTGCTGAAAAATGGCACCAAGTTTCTTAACATCTGCATTGTGCAGTTTGTTCATCTTTTAGATGGCTAAACGCTACGTACCTTTGTCAGAAATGTGGCTGCTGAGCTCTATGCCTCTACATGTCCTGCAAACAGATTGTATTTCCTGGCATTAAGAAAATGCTTCTCTAATCAGAGCTGAAAAGGAGAAGAATGCAGTAATTGTACTGAAATGGCTTCCTGACATGCTTAGCTTCTCCTCGTTATCCTTCTCATTGGAAGAATGGACAGCAGAGCCGAGGAACACAGCGATGAGGAAGCACGTGACACCGGCGAAAAGAACCTCAGCTCTATTCATTCGCCCGTCGAGGAAATAGTTCATGGTTGTTCCTAGAATATAATTAGTTATCCACAGCAGCAATGTTCAAGAGCCAGAGTTACAGATTGACAAAAGATTCAGAATGTATGTATGTAAGATATTAAGTACCTAAAACAACAGTCAGGCTTGAGCAGATGATGTTTGTCACTGACAGACCGACAAATGCCCACGCGTACTGTGAGACAAGATTGCCTAGACTAAGGGTGAGACCACCAGCCATTGCAAATAGGATTGAAGGCCAGTTATCCTAGATAGATCATGGAGCACTGATTAGGAAAGAAAACACTGAAGATGACAAAATATAAAACTGAATACTCGGAAGCCCATTGTGTGTGTCCAGACTCCAGAGACACTGAAAGGTACCATTTTCAGACAAATTTGAGCTAGTAAAGCAGTAAAGCAAATTTGATTTGTCACAAGAACCAGTAAATCAGTAAAGCTCAGGAACATCAGAATCCTTCTTGATTTGGAGGAATTTATATCCTACTTCCCCAATTTGAGCCAACCGATACCCTTCAATGCCCCGTTATGAATTTCAGACAGTCCATAACTTCCAGCTATCCACTTCAACAACTTATATCATCATCAGATCTATCGCCGACGAATCGATCTCATCAATTAACTACTTGACATTGTTTTCTAACATCACCCACACATTCTTGTTAGCTAGAATGCATCACACCGAGACAGCAAAGGAATCTGGGAAAGACTGACCTGAGTGAGTTGAGTGAAGAAATTTGGCATGCCCGGCCTGCTCCCTCCAATCTGCCCAAATGTGACGGCAATCACAACAGCAGCAAGGAGATTTGTAACAGAGTAGTCAAGGTAGGTGTGCTGAGGCAGCCGGCCTCTACGCTCAAGGAGCGTCAGAAAAGCAGGCCATGTGCCCAGGAAGAAGAGGGACACCAGCATCAAGACGGCGGCGCCGCCTTTATCTTCAACGGCGTACATCTCGACGGCCGGAGAGGGTCAACACCTAGATGTACCCTCCAGAAAGGATTTCAGGCTGTGCTTTTGCGTCCGAAATGGATGAATTGCTTGACTGCTTCATGAAGATAATCTCGTTCTCACCCATCTCCCAAGCATGTTGACCTGATTTACTTCACACGTTACGGCAATAGGTGAACAGGGATTTAAGGATGTATACATTTGTATTATAAATCAAATGCCATTGGATAAACAAAGGATAAAGTTCTTCAGATCTGGGTCACAACCAAAACCTGCACTTATTATCTCCCCTGAAATACAAAACGAAATCTTCATGACCATGACGTGGGACTACTCACAGCAGAAGTATAAACAATTCTGTACCTACTACTCTTCAGTAGAACTAATAGTTTGTACATGACAGAATGACCGATTTAAGTGCTAGCTAATGACAAAAAAAAGGCTATTTAGTTACTTCAAAAAGTGAAAATTGGTGCAATTGGACAAAGTGCAACATCGGACAGGTCAACACAAATGCCAAAATGAAAAAAAGATTTCGGTAAATTGTCTCTACTCTCTAAACCACAGTAATAGTAGTGTCCTACATGGCCATTTTTTTTTGTTAAGTTCTGTTTCGAATTGATCTTGGTAAGGCCTTCAATCTGTGTTCCTGAAGTGCGCTATGGATCCATGAAGTGCTATAACATGTGGAGGTCCTCCATATGGCTTGTGATGAGTATTTAACTTTGATTTGCAAGGTTTGATGAGTATTTGACTTTAATTTGCAAGGTTTGCTGAAGTTTGAGCTTAATTTTGAAAATTTTCAGTTTTCAGAGTTGTTGTCAGATTTTAACCAGTCTAACTAGCCTGGCGACGGTGGTCAAACCGGGCTTGGGCATTTCTTCAAACTTTGTGAAGGGCGGTCCGACCAGCAGCTATGGAGTGGTTAGACCGGCCATATGAGCATTTGGAAATTAGAATACTTGTGTAGGCATGTTTGGAAATATGTTTGCACTAGGTGTCACTAAAAATAGAGTTCTGAGTTGAAACTAGATAGATTTTAACCAAAATTCCAGGAAGAGTGTTTTCTGATGCTATTAAGTGGTTAGACCAGCCAAACCATGGTGGCCAAACCACCAATAGTCTGATTAGCATTGGCCAGTGGTCTGACTGGCATTGGCTAGTGGTCAAACCGGTCCCGTGTTACCAAGCTGAGGTTGAGAAGTGTTGGGCGGTCTGACCAACCGGTGGTTAGCGGTCAGACTGGCCCTGGAGTTTCAGCGTGCTAAGAGTTAGAGCTTTGAGTTGAGCTAAGTTGAGTTCAAGTCATGGCTTAGGAGTCATGAGGTGTTGTGTTGTGTTGCATGGTTTGGCTAACGTGAGTCAAGTGCATAGAACTTATGCACAGTATTGGATTGCTGTCTCTAGATATGCAGGGTTGCTTGGAGAGCAATGACGGTCAACAACTAGACCGGGACTAGGCGAGGAGCTGAGGTCCGTGCAGTCGTGTAAGTCCGGGTGAGGCTATGTGTCCTAAGCATGAAGCACAGAAGAGACGGGGATTGCGATGAGGCGAAGTGATGCATGTAGTGCACCGAGTGATGAGGTAAATGCATGTAGAGACGGTTCGGGGGAGTTCAAATGCGTAAATATGTGATAGCTAGCATTAAGCACTACAGGCTGCATGTTAAAGCATGCAGAGATGCTTTGATAGATTTGATTGGTGTTTTGGGCTATTGGAGCCCTTTTGATGAGCCGCTTTGAAAACCATATGTGTGTGTAAAATCTGATATGGTGTTGAATTAATGGGTTAGCCTATGTAAGTGGATGAAACCTAACTAGAGATGTTGTTAAGGTTTCTTGTAAGCCTCCACTATAGAAAGATCAAGAGGAGTTGGCTTAGGTGCTAAGTCAAGTAGAGGAGAGTTAGGGTCAAGATTTCTTGAGAGAAACTTTATGTGTGTGCTCCATGGAGAGAGAGCTCTATCCTCTAAGAATAGAGTAGTTGTAAACTTTCATCACTAAATAAAATAAAGATCCAAATTTCGCCCAAGTAAGTTTTGCCCTAGTTTCCTCCTTGTGTTTTTGATTTGCTTGGTTTTCTTATTTGGATTTATTCCCTCCTTGATCTTGCTAGTTCCCAAGGATGTGTGGGTGATGGAAGAATCTCCTAGAGGCTAGATCCCATCCATTTAGGAAACCCTATAGCGAGTTCTTGGTGTTTACCTCGGTTTGCCCGGTTTTGATGTAATCTACCTTGTTTTGGGCAAAGCTCAAAACTTGTTGATCCTTGATGAAATATGTTCATAGGACCTTGAGTAAGCTACGCTTGAAGTTTCAAGTAATTTGGTCGAGTAGATTAGAAGTTAAGCCTATTTGAGTTCTTGTGATAGGCATTTTTTTGTTCTAGAATAGCGAGCAATCAGACTACCCAGACCCGGTCAGACTAGCCATTTGATGTTTTGGCCCATTTGTTGCTTTTTTTGTTCTCTTGGGTATTTGGTTTATATTTGATGGTTGTCTCTGCTATGCATATGATCTTCTTAGTTCTCTATAGCTACTGAAGTGAAGAAACTTTTGTATTCAAAGAGGGGGTTGATTTGTTCAAGTTGAAAAAGAGGCAAAGATCATTTACCCCCCTCTAATCTTTATCAACGATCCTACAAGTGGTATCAAAACCCAGTGACTTCTTTATCTATAAGATCTTCACCGGTCTTTGAAGTATGGCATCGAAGAGGTTTTCAAGTAAGCCTCCTAAGTTTGATAGGGTTGACTATCCCTATTGGAAGAATAGGATGGCATGCTATACTTAGAGCCAAGGTCAAGCAATTTGGAAAATAGTTCAAGATCCATTCAAAGTGCCTGAGGTTATTACTCCGAGGAATACCCATTATGTGGAGAACAATGACAAGGCAAGAAATATTCCTTTCTCTGGCTTAGTTTGGAATGAGTATGATAGAGTTTATCATTTGCCTACTGCGCATGAGATCTGGAGGACACTTGAGACCGATAATAAGGGCTCATCCCAGATCAAGGAACAACACCAGAATTTTTACAATCTTGAGTTTAATGCCTTTGAGATGAAACCTAGTGAGTCTATTGATGAGTTATTTGCTACGTTCAATAGGATTGTGAATCACTTGAGGTTCGTGGATATGGATTTGTCTGATTCTGAGAAAGCTAGAGCTATCTTGAGTGCTCTTGACTCTATGGTGTGGGATTCTGTAGGATCGTTGATAGCAATCAGAGGGGGGTGAATGATTGCAGCGCACAGCGAAAACTTTTTTAGATTTTCTACTTTTAATGTGCAAAAATCAGAAATAACAAAAACACGAAAAATAGATTTTTTATTTTACTGTAGCGCCGGAAAAAAATTCCGCTCGATGTGTGCTTCCGATCTCAGCGAGTCAGCGTTACACGTTTTTTATCTAATCTTGAAATTGATTTTTAATCAAAATTAATTCATGTATGTAAGTAAAAAAATACCTAGACATAGATCAATGCATGCAGAATCTATAGGAATAAAAAAACCAAGAAAAAGGATAATAGATGCGAATAAAAAACTCACAAACTTTATTCAAAAACCGCAGACACTATTCATCCAGTTGGTTTCGCTCACGGCCGCTGCATCCTGTTCAAAATGCCTTTTTTTCTATTTCCTCTCGTTGCTCCGTGCCTCCGTACCGCGCCGTCCCCAAAACAACGCGTACTCGTTTTCCCCCCATACACGTAGCCAACCGGCGGCTGCATATATATATATGCAGCCCCCTAAAACACCTATTCAAACTCTACTTAAAATCCTAATCCAACTCCAACTAGGCCTGGGCCTTTTTACCTCAACTAGACTTTTGGCCCACTAATTTTCAAGGGACCCGAAACCCTTCCTAACACGGGTTTTTCACACTCCTGACTTTTCTAACGCGTCACGTGTCGAAGCCTCCAGGACCGCACCTCCTGTAGTTTCTCCACGTATCATCCACCTTTGATCTCCATACGCCCCAAGCATGAGCCCAACCATCTCGTGACCTCCTTAACCGTCCAAACCTCGGATTTCCCCATCCTAGTCCCGGTACACCTCGTCACCGACCATGATCGTCTCCATACTCAACCTGCACATGCAAAGAGCAAAGAATATTTTTTCGGCACAAGTTCGTCCCAACTTGACCAACATCTGTTCATACACGCACCACACACCTCGCATAACATCGCTAAACAAAATCACCAATTATTCATCATAACAAATTAACCATTGTCAATTATTCACCACCAAAATATCCTAAACCTAACCACATGGTCTAACAATCTCCCCCTTGATGAATACATTGACAATATTTCAAGATTGTATGATGAATTAGCTTCAAATAGATATAAGTGAAGAACTGAAAACGAAAATCATTTAAAACCACAAGACCACAAGTCTCAAATCTCTCCCCCTCAACACAAGAGATATAGTTTTAGCAAATTTCTCCAATATCTCACAAAGCACACCAAATCTCTCCACCTTTGTCAATGTTATCATCAAGAAACATCAACGAAGTATTATTCTAAAAAGAAGCAATGAGAATAAAAATCTAGAAGCTTTGTACATTATCCAAGTCACTTTGAATTGAATGAATAATTTAATCAAGCCATATTTTTTAGTCGAGCTATCTAGATCATATAGAGTCATATATCATATAGCAATATCAAAACAAAGCTTTCAATATGATTAAGCAATTTATATCAATGATAGGCATCTCAACAATGACCAAACCAATTATAGAGAGCACAATGAGATATCACAACAAGAAGTCAAAGCCTAAAAATGAAGCAAACCTTAAATCTAGACGGGCTAGCAATCTCATGTAACAACTTATTGCTCCACACTCAATTCTTAGGCATATGGCTTACTTGTAGCATACTTCTTTTTCATAATGACATATATTTTTTTTGTGATGGTGGCATGCTTGAAACATACTTTTTTTCATTTTGCTCACTTTTGTGCCTTTTTTTACCATGGCATGCTTGAAACATACATCTTTTCAATTCTTTCTTTCTTATATACCCTTTTTTTAACAATAACATGCCAAATTGAGTTATCATAAAAATTGTAACATGAAACATATGAGCCTCATAGCCAAGAGTTAAAATAAGACTCACAATCAAGCTCATCCTTTTTGATGGATATCGCAAAGTAATAAATATAATCAATCTAGTCAAAATATTCCGCCATGTCATATTTTAGTTCAAGTATAGCAAATTAATTTTAATCAGTTATGATCAAAGCTACACAATTTATGAGTAAATATGATAAAGAGAGCTCTACAACTCATTTAATTTCAATGGCTTGGACATATTGATTTATTTGACAAGGATAATAAACAAAGCTTCTGAAATTTTTAAACAACAAGCTCCCCCTCAGAGTAATCCCATAAGATGTAATATGCCCAACTCATGTCGCAAATGAGGAAAACGAGAAGTATCAAGCAATTTTGTGTGCATATCAGCAACTTGAGAATTTAACAAGGTGTAAGACAACATCACCTTTTCCACATGGTCTCTCAAAAAGTGAAATCTCTTGAAAGCCATCAAAGAGAGTGAAGAACCATCAAGTGTTCCAATCAATAATGATGTAAAAGACCGGAACCCAATCTAGCTCATGTTCTCTATTCTTGTCAGCTGTTCTTACATCATAGAAAATATCGGTCTCACAGTACTGGGGTTAGTGAAATAAGATCTAGGAATCCAGTACTGAGACACACGACGAACAGGAGCAACAAAACTAGAACCAAAATTACGTGCATATAGATGATCAGAATGCCGAAAAGAACGTGAATTGTTTGAATTACATCCAAAATCAGCACGTGAACCAGATTTAAAGTTATCATAAATGTTCTCTAAAAACTTAGATTTTGCATGAGATCTAGGAATGAAAAAGGTTGCACGTTTTTGTCTTAAAGCATTCAATCTTTCCTTTCTCTCTTTCTTGGCACATCTAAAGCAAAATTCATTCAAGTGTCCATCTCTTCCATAGTAGGTGCAATGAAATTTAACATAACTAGAATTCTTTTGAGATGATGAGCTAGCAACTACATTATTATTTGATGAACTTTGCACAAAGCCAGCAGATTTAAACACAGTTTGATTTGGTTCAAGTTTCACTTCAATTTTTTCAGGTTCAAGAGACTTAATAACCTTAGGAGGATTATTCTTGGCATGCTCAGCAAAATTAAATCCTAAACCACGATTTTTCACACTTGTTTTTGACTTGTCTAGTATCATATTCAAATTTTTCTTACCAAATGAAAATCTCTCTAAAGTGGCCTTCAGATACTCATTCTCTTTAGCTAGAGTGGGATAAGTTGTGCATTTAACAGGTTCATTCACAAAATTCTTAGAAGCACTAGACTGAGCCAATCTTTCTTTTTCAGCGAAATTATTAAGTTGTCTAGTCAATGCTTCTATTTCTGTGTGAAGCTTAGCACAATTAGACCAAGAAGATATCTCATGATAAAGTATATGTTGAATTGTTTGCTGAGATGAGTTAAGTCTAGCTTCTAATAATTCACATTTAGGACAAGTTTTAGAATGAACATTTGAAATACTTGATTCAAAACATGAAGAAGAACTAAACTTGAGCTTTCCAATTTCATCATTAGCACATTTCAATTTTTCATCACAAGAGTCATGTGCTAATCTTAATTCATCAAATTTAGCAGTTATATCTCTAAGTTGATCCATGTTTAAAGCATTAAGTGACCTAGCATTCTCTAACTCAGAATATAAAATTTGACAAGACTCACAAGATTCATCATCAGGAATTAAAACTCTAAGTCTTGCAATTTCAGAATTTAGAGATTCAATCAAAGTATCATATTTCTTAATCTTTTTATCTTTCTTTTCTAGCAAAGTACCAAGTTTAGCAACAGCTTTAGCTAAATCATTATAAGAAGGGTCTACCTCATTGTTGTTGTCGCTGTCAGGATCATTATTGTCGGTGGAGCTTTTGCTACTTGCCATTAGACACAACCCAATTAAATCTTTCTTGCCTTTGGGAGTATCATCCTCCCTGTCCGTGTCCACATCACTCAAATTAATTTGCTCAAGAGCCGAAAAAACACGATGCACCACCTTGCGATTCATATAGCCCTTCTTTTTATTCTTTTTTTTCTTTCTCAATCTCTTCTTCCTTCTCATTCTCTTCCTTTGCAAATCTTGCTAGAAACTTTGGACATTTGGGACGAATATAATTGAGATCACCACACTCATAGCACCTTTGAGGACCAAAATTTCCTCTCTTTCTTGATCTCACATTCTGCAAAACTCTTGTGAAGCGTGTAGAGATGAGTGCCAAATCATCTTCCGGAAGTTGCTCTAGCTGTTCATCGGTTAGTGAAAACAAAGAAGTCAAAGCATAGCTAGTAGAAGAATTATCACCATTAGACTTGCTAGATTGTGAAGCTAAAGTAATTGATTTAGTACCATTATTTTTTCTAGCAAAAACATCTAATTCATGAGTTTTCAACTTAGAATAATGTACATCTAATGTAAGTGTACTCATGACAGTAGATTCTCTAATAGATGTAACATTCATCTAATGCTCCAAGTAATTGACGTGCATTTTCAGCATCAATATAAGTAACATTAACAGCACAAAGGTTACTAAGAATTTTATTAAAGCGAGCAAAGAGATCATCTATTGATTCACCAGGTTTCATCTCAAAACGCATGTAATCCTTTTGTACATATCTTGACGTACATCTTTAATAGTAGATGAACCCCCATGATAATCACATAGTGCTTTCCATACCTCATATGCGGATTTAAGATGCACAACACGATCAAAATCACTCCTTCCTAGTCCTTGAATTATCAGGTTCCTTGCCTTGCTATTTGCCACCACTTGTGCTATATTTGCAGCTGACACAGCATCATTCTCGGGCACTTGATAAGGCTTGTAGACCTTCTCCCATATTGCAAAGCCTTGAGCTTGAATGTATGCCTCCATCTTCGCTTTCCAATACTGAAAATCAACACCATCGAAAACACAAGGTTTTGTGGAATACCTGTCCGTCGACATGTTTTCTAATCATCGGTTAAGATCAATTAGAAAAATAAACTTGCTCTGATACCACTTATAGGATCGTTGATAGCAATCAGAGGGGGTGAATGATTGCAGAGCACAGCGGAAACTTTTTTAGATTTTCTACCTTTTAATGTGCAAAAATCATAAATAACAAAAAACACGAAATAGATTTTTTTCTGATTTTACTGTAGCAATTTACTGTAGCAAAGTACTATAGCATTTACTGTAGCGCCGAAAAAACCGCTCGATGTGTGCTTCCGATCTCAGCGTTACACGTTTTTTTTATCTAATCTTGAAATCAATTTTTAATGAAAATTAATTCATGTATGTAGGTAACAAAAATATCTAGACATAGATCAATGCATGCGGAATCTATAGGAATCAAAAAACCACGAAAAAGGATAATAGATGCGAATTAAAAAACTCACAAACTTTATTCAAAAACCGCAGACACTATTCATCCAGTTGGTTTCGCTCACGGCTGTCGCATCCTGTTCAAAACGCCTTTTTTTGTTTCCTCTCGTCGCTCCGTACCACGCCGTCCCCAAAAAAACGTGTGCTCGTTTTTTCCCCGTACACGCAGCCAACCATGCATATATATATATATATATATATATATATATATATATATATATATATATATATATATATATATATATATATATATATATATATATATATATATATATATATATATATATATATATATATATATATATATATATATATATATATATAAAGCCTCTTTTCTACTCCAGGTGTAATTACACCTATGTCGTATCTCACAACATTGGTAGTATCTCATGAACTGAGAGTATGTACATGTAGTATACGAGTATTTAAGACCATATAGGTGGTATGAACAATTTTTGCAGAGGTGGTATGCATATTTTTTGACATACTCCTTTTTATGTACGTATATAAAGGTATTTATAAAATACGCTAAAAACTATGGACTTCTTTGCAATTTTTTCGTGTGGTTCACATTGGAGTATCTTATAATTAGTATATGAGTATACCTAAAGTGATAAAAGGAGTATTTCAAGTTTGTTTAGGTGGTATATTAGAGGTGGGTGTAATTACACCTATATATATATATATATATATATATATATATATATATATATATATATATATATATATATATATATATATATATATATATATATATATATATATATATATATATATATATATATGTAATATATATTTATATATATATATATATATATATATATATATATATATATATATGGGCATTATATGGGCATTCGCCCCAAGCTCAAGAACAAGGCAGAGGCTAAGAACACCAAGAAGAAGAGCTTCAAGAAGCCCCAATTTGAAGACAAGTACAAGACCAAGCTCAAGAAGGAAGCCATGACCATGCTTGTAGCTCTTGGAGATTGAGACTTGAGCGGCATCGACTCTAGTAGTGATGAGGAGGAGCTGAAGATGAAGAAGAAGAAGGCTATTGACTTCACCAGCTTGTGCTTCATGACTAACAATGAGGATGATTTTGACATCAAGCATAGCGAGGTGACCTACTCCTATGATGAGCTTCTTGCTCGCTATGATCAATCGTTTGATAGTTATCTTAAGCAAGATAAGGCTCTCAGGCATGTCATGAAGAAGTATAAGAAATCTGAGTCTGAAATTAAATTCATGAACATGAAAATTTCTAGGCTTAGATCTCTTATTCCAGATGATAACAGTTGTAGCTCTTGCCTTACTTTACTTTACATACTGAAATTGAAAAATTGATATCATCTAGGTCATCCTTGCTAGAACAATTAGAAAATACTATTGATAAAATTGTTGGCATTAAGTCTAATCCATATTCTAATTGCTTAGGAGCTGGTGATATTGCTAGTGCTAGAGTTTCTTTACCTTGCTTTTAGTGTGAAATACTTGAAAAGAAACTAGCTCTTCAAACTAAAAAACTGTTTCAATTTGGGACTAAATATTCTTATAAAAATTGCCCTAAGCTAACCACAGAAACTGAAGCTCTCTCTAAAACCTTACAAGACAAATGTGATAAGGAAAATCTTGCTTCTGTTCATGCTTTGAAGAAAATTGAGTTAATTAATTCTATTGCTTATGCATTTGGTGTTTAAATAGGGCATAATCTTGATGACATGCATGAGGCTTTTATAGTTAGATTTGAGAAGTAGTTGAATAGGATTAAGGATGTTACTTGTGTGCCTCATGAGACTTTGAGGCTAGAGGTAGTTGTTCATGAGAGGTATGCTAGAGCCACTAGGGATGAGCATTGTGAGAAGTGTTCAAGTCTTGCTAATAAGAATGACTATTTGAAGAAAACCCTCGAGAAGTTCTCTAGTAGCAAAAAGAACTTGAACATGATCCTAGATCAATCTAAAGTTAGTCCATCTCATAGAGGTGTAGGCTTCAACCAACTTACTCATATCAACAATCATCCTCCCAAGATTGTGAGAGCAGTTGAGAGTGGTAGAATAGAGGTTACCCTTATTGAGCCAGCCAAAATAGTGTTTAAGTCAACTGGATTTACCCTCACCACTTCTAGCAACATAGGTGTTTCTAGTTCATCAAATACGACCCCTCAAAAGGTCAAGTATCACTGCACATTTTGCAAGAAGGATGATTACATTGTAGAGTTTTGCTATAGGAGAGCTTCGTTGAGCATTCAGGGATAGCTCGATGCTACTAGTGTCTCTAGAACCAGAGGTAGACCTTCTTTTGTAGAAGGGTTCTATGACACATTTTGGTGGTTTTAGTTCATGTCGTAGTTCTAGATTCCAGGATGTTAGGTTTAGGCCTTGAGTAGCCCCTAGATAGGACTTCAGCCATTTTAGTCCTCGACTGGCTTTACCCGGTTTGACCGACCTGGCAATGGCAGTCAAACCAGGCCTAGGCATTTCTTCAAACTTTGTGAAGGGTGGTCTGACTAGCGGCTATAGAGTGGTCAGACCAGCTATATGGGCTTTTGGAAATTAGACACCAAACACTTGTGTAGGTATTTTTAGGGATGTGTTTACACTAGGTGTCACTAAAAATAGAGTTCTCTAGGTAGAATTTAACTGAAAGTTCTGTCGGAACCCCGGATTTCCGAACCCGGACCCCCTGTGTATTACTGCACTAGTCCCAGATCAAAGCTAGTGCACACAGTTAAACAGAAATGAATACATAACCAGCAACGCTTTATTACAATAGTAAAGAGTACAGACCGAAAGGTCTCATTATTACAATTGAGGTTTCAAGACCTCGCACACACGAAACACAGCGGAAGCAAAAGATAAACTCGGTGAAGACCCATCGATACGCTACAGGCAATTGACTGGGGAAGCGCGACCTAGAACTCCTGGAATCCTTCATCGAAGCCACCGGCGAAGTAGTCGTAGTCACCTTCTTGAGCTTCGTATTCTTCTCGAGATTTATTTTTGAGTGTAGCATGTGAGTACATAAAGTACTCGCAAGTCTTGGGAAAATGCATAGATGCAAGGCTTGACAAAGGAAGGCTATATGGTTCTTTTGCACAAAGCAATGTTTTAAATTCAATTACTACTAATTATTTTCAAGGCATCAATTTAATAAAGTAAAATGTTTTAGCGAAACTATCATTAACTTTCTAATGAAGGTTCCATCTACCAACACTAGCCAACCAATTACAATTGGTCAAGTTTTAAAACTCATGGTTCCATCCACCTCTCTGGCTCCAACCGCCAGATACCCTTCCGAGAGTTCCTCCACTCCCGAATACAAAACTTTGATTTTTAAAACAAAACCAGAAATCTACCATGTGCATGCATTCCTTGCCCGCCCTTGACCGTAGGCACGGCTATTCGAATAGTTTTACACTCTGCAGAGGTTGTACAACTTTACCCACAAGAGATAAATTATCCTAAAAGTCAACACGCTTCCTTTGGCATGAGACCCGGATAAAATATCACAAAGCCTTTACCTTACTCTAATCTAGCTAGATACCACCCGCTGAGATTTCACCGCAGTAGGCTAACCGCCCAACCAAGCCCTCTTGCGCCATATGAGTACAAGAAACTGTCCCTCACTCGTGAGTAACGGTCCATCCTCGGCACCCACTTTCCATCGGTGGCACCTAAACTAGACTATCATAAGTTAGTCGGCTAGGTCGTACCCATATAGACTTGTGGTTGTACGGTTAATGCTCAGTCTGGACAAACACAAGCGTCGGTCCTTAATTGACTAGGGTGGAACATACACTTAACAAGATCTCGTGCTAACTGCACCAAGCCAAACCAACCATCCACCCTAATCAAACCAACTTTCACATTTTATTTTATTTTGAAAGAACAGTGGCAACTCCGATCACCACTAACTTTATAAATACAAGGGTATTTCCATAGATCATAATTTCCCATTTTCAAGATTTTTCCAAAGGTATTAGATAGCATGACTAAGCATTATACTACCATTCTAATATTCACAAAGATTATAATACTCTCATTAAAGAGACAAAGGAAGTGCTAGGGTGACAAAGGTACATGGCAATCAATATCAACAGAGGGCATAACAAAATTGGATTAGCTATTGCCTTAAGATTTGAACTAATGTTTTATGTAAATAGCAATGCACATAATTTAAAATATTTAAAACATTTTAAAATCATAGGTTCAAGATGATCAAAGGAGACTTGCCTTGCTCGGAGACTTGATGTTGCGAACCGCCAAAATCGAACTCTCCGGATTAGTCATAGTCTACACGCGAGGAACCAAACAAAATAAATTCAAATAAAACCCAATTAAAATCCAAAAATTATAAAATATATATTGATGGATAGGTTATGATTTCAGATGAATTTAGGAGAAAGAATCAACGGATTCGGAGTTCGTATGAGGGATATCGAATATCTGAAAGTTTTGGACATCACATGAAATGATAACAACATCCGAGAATTACTTTTTGAATAGTACGGTGTCGATTGGCTACAAGGTGGCTGGCGAATGGGCAAAATAGAATGCTGGCAATGAGACGAAGGTGGTGACACAGGTATGGCGGCGAGGAACGGCGGCAATCACCGGCGGTGAGGGAAACACGACAGTGACGGCGTGGTAGCGACAACGGCAGGTTAGAGACCGTGTACGGCGACAACAGCATAAGGTGTGGAGAGAAGAATAATTTTCGGGAAAGGGACAAGGAGAAGTAAGGTGAGCACGGCCTAGAACGCGCGAGGCGGTTAGGAAAATATCGGCTAAGCGAAAACTCACCGAGGCGACGCAATCGTCGTTTGAACAACGACGGTACGAAACACGAAAAACTCAATATCTTCGTGCTCGGTAGAGCGAATCAAAACCGTCTAAAACGTAGCCACCTGGGATAGTTTGGCACGCTTTGACGCGAACGGATTGTGGAAAGCATTCCCGGACAGGCAGGGATGCGGTGCCATTTGCGGCCATGGCAAGGTGTCGGGTCAAAAATTTAGGAAAGGGTTTTGGACAAATGGAAGAGAGCACGGCGTAGAACGCGCCGAGGCCAACTCAACGGTGCAGACGGCTCGCCAACGGACTAGTGAAACGCGGTGGACAAGCTTTTATGTAGCCGACAGTCGACATCGACATTCGGGCAAACGGAGAGGAATTAATATGCACGACTTGCGCGAAACGAAGAGTAGAGTGTGGGGAACGTGATGCTCACCTTGGTTTTGGTCGGGCATGCACGGACGGCCGATGGCGATGCGAGGAACGACGACGCGCTATGGCCCACGGTGGCGGCGGTGCTCGCGAAGTTCGCGAAGGCGAGGTGAGCACCGTGTAGAACGCGCAAAGCGAAGCCAATGGTGTGGTCAACCGTGGCGGACTCCATCGTAGGCGACGCAAACGGCGAAGAACGCCATTTTGTTGGCGAGAGAAAAATGCCGATTGCGGCGAGGAGAAAGGGAGAGAGGCCTTGAGATTTCAGAGGCTTGGTGAGGATGAGGAGAGGCACCCGGTGCTTCCTTTTATAGGCGTGGAGGTGGACCGGATGGGGAGATCCGCGAGGGAATGTCTTTCGGTGCCATGGCATATTCCCGCGAAATGGACGTATGAAATTGGGGGCTAAGGCTGGGAATGCAAAGGTCTTAATGAGAGGATTCAAATGCATTTTGTGGCGCAAGAAATGGTTGAGAAAATCAAAAGTTATGGAAGTTTTAAGAACTCAACCATGGCGCTCGCGTACGCGCTCGGGAACAGCCATCGTCCGTGACTGTAGCAGGAGAGAGAAAATAATAATAAAATAATAATTATTTTTCCGAAAAAAAATAAATTCCAAAAAAAATTTAGAAAAATTTCACAGATATCCTTGGAACCCGAAAATACCAAATAAAATAATTTCAGATTTAATTGAAGTATTTTTGTACCAATAAAAATATTTTTACTTTCTAAGCTTTAATTTAATCAAAATAAATTCAAAAACTCCAAAAATTTAAAAAGAGGATAGAAATGAATAGATTAGAATTTTAGATGAATTTAGAAATTTGAATAGGCTCAATCGGAATTAAAATGAAGAAATACGATCTTTTGGAAGTTTAAAAGGAGAGAAAAAGAATAAACTGATTTTCTGGAATTATTTTTGAACTGAAATGACAGATTATGACATCATCAAGGAAATGATTTTCAGAGGAATTATATTTCTATGAAAAAAATGGAATTTATGATGTTAGGGTGACGTCAGCAGAGATTTTGATTTTCTGGCCGAATTATTTTTCAACAGGAAAAGGGTTTTATTTACTGACAGGTGGGACCGGCTTTGTGGGTGGGTCCGTTGACCGGGAGAAGGCTGAGGTGGCACGCGGTGGCGTAGCGCTTGCATGGCTCACGCATCGCCGAGGTGGTGCATGGGGACCGAGGGCATCGGTGAATGGCGGCTACGCTTTGGGTCGACGAGAGGTGCGCGAGAGGAGAAGGACACGAGGAGTTAAGTGCACCTTGGCACGACACTCGAAATTCTCGGTGGTAGTGGCGACGAGGATGTAGGGGTGGCGAAGTGAGGCGCGGCAAGGCTCTTGGCGGTGGATTCACTCGGTGGAGGGCGGGGATGTGCGCACAGGTCGCGAAGGTGGAGGCAACGAACGGCTATCGGTTACACCAAAGTTAAGGTTGGCGCAAAGATGAGTAAAGCGGGAGATAAGCAGGGTTTAAAGTGGGTAAATGGTGGAGGTTGAATGCGGGAGTGATTAGGCTTTCAATTTGTAGCAAATGCTCAGGCTAACGAGAAGAAACATCCAAATTCAAGAGCTCAGGCGGGGCATTAATAGTGGCGGTGGAAGGTTGAAGAAGGCAAGAAAAAAAAAGAAGCGACAGTGGGGTTGGGTGTCGGCGAGAGGAAGAGAGAGGAGGAAGAAGTGGGCGGTCGGACAAATGCCACGAGGCGAAAGAGAAATCAGGGCCATCGGATTAAAACGAAGGGGTAAGTGAAGGCGGATGGCTGAGATTAAACCGAGCGAGGATGGATTGAATCAGGGAGCGACACGTGATGGCCGAGTAGAGAGGTTGAGGATTAAATTTGATTTAGATTTTGAAAAAAAAATAGATAAATCCAAATAAAGTTCAAATACTTTAAATTAATTAATTTGAAACTAAATTTTTCAGAGAGCGAAATTTTGGGATGTTACAAGTTCAAAGAGAAAATTTCAGATCAGACAAACCATGGTGGTCAGGCCGACGTTAACTAGCGGTTAGACCGGTCCGCTATTACCAAGTTGAAGTTGAGAAGTGTTGGGTGGTCTGACTGACCTGTGGTTGGCGTTTAGACTGACCCTGGAGTTTCATCATGCTGAGAGTTAGAGTTTTGAGTTGAGCTAAGTTGAGTTCAAGTCATGGCTTGAGAGTCATGAGGTGTTATGTTGTGTTGCATGACACATGATTTGGCTAACATGAGTCAAGTCCATTAAACTTATGCTCGGTATTAGATTGCTTTGTTCTTTGGATGTGCAAGGTTGCTTGGAGAGTGGTGGCAGTCAACGACAAGACTAGGACTAGGTAGGGAGTTGAGGTCCATGCGGTCGTACAAGTCCGGGTGAGGCTACGTGTCTCAAGCGTGAAGCATAGAAAAAACGAGGATTGTGATGAGGTGAGGTAATGCATGTAGTGCACTGAGTGATGAGGCTAATGCAAGTGAGATGGTTCAGGGGAGTTTAAATGCATAAAGATGTGATGGCTAGTCATTAGGCACTATAGACTGCGTGTCAAAGCATACAAAGATGTTTTTATGGATTGGATTGGTGTTTTGGGCTATGGAGCCCTTTGGATGAGCCGCTTTGAAAAGTATACATGTGTGTGTAAACCTCGATATGGTGTTGGGTTAATGGGTTAGCCCACGTAAGTGAATGAAACCTAACTAGAGGTGTTCATTAATGTTTCTTGTAAGCCTCCACTATAAAAAGATGGATAGGAGTTGGCTTAGGTGCTAAATCAAGTAGAGGATAGTTAGGGTTAGGTTTCTTGAGAGAAACTTTGTGTGTGTGCTCCATAGAGAGGGAGCTCTATCCTCCAAGAATGGAGTGGTTGTAAACTTTCATCTCCAAGTGAAATAAATATCTAAATTTTGTTCAAGTAAGTTTTGCCAAGGTTTTCTCCTTGTGCTTTGATTTGCTTGATTTTCTTATTTGGATTTCCTCCCTACTTGATTTTACCGGTTCTCAACCTCCTAGAGGCTAGATCCCATCTATCTAGGCAACCCTACAGCATGTTCTTGGTGTTTGCCTAGGTTTGCTTGGTTATGATGTAATCTATCTTTTTTGGGCAAAGGTTAAAACTTTGTTGATTAGCTTGTTGATTCTTGATGAAATATGTTCATAG
Organism: Dendrocalamus sinicus; assembly: GCA_036346575.1. Classification (NCBI taxonomy): domain Eukaryota; kingdom Viridiplantae; phylum Streptophyta; class Magnoliopsida; order Poales; family Poaceae; genus Dendrocalamus; species Dendrocalamus sinicus. Next base: position 7,392,793 of record CM070674.1, on the reverse strand, counting down.
GACCCTGAGGAAGCTATGTTTCAAGTTTCAAGTCATTTGGTTGAGTAGATTAGAAGTTAGGCCTATTTGATTTCTTAATAGTGGACTATTTTTCTATTCTAGAATGACGAGCAGTCAGTGTAACACCCCAGCCAAGCAATGACCTGGAATGCTACTAAACTAACAACATATTAAAGACGAACCTATAATCACCTTATAAAATTTCGGCAGAACCTCCTTTGTTTAATGAGTAAATCAAAGGTTTCAACATGCATAGACAAATGACCTGAATAATAGTAAACAATAAATATTCAATTCTAAACAAACTGAATTATGTTTGCCAACACACTCGCAACCACAATACTTAAATAAAGAACGGAAGCAATGTAAAAGTTCTAAACCTTTATTACAGTCTAAACTTGATGATCTTTAATCAGTTACCACTTAAGTTATTCAACAAATAATGTTTAATGTTCTTTATTTCTTCCAAGGTGAATGGACCGTGCAAGTGCAACAAAGCTAATCCATCTTTATCCCCATGCATGCCGGTCCCATGTAGGTACCTAAAAAAAACAAACAGCAACCACAACAACAACAAGAGTGAGTCCAACGACTCAGCAAATATAAATAGTGGCAACAAGAGTAAAAGTGAACATCATTCCTCATGTTCAACCATCAATCACATAAATAAATCATGCTATGCAATATGATCAAAAGAATCTCTTTATCTCTTCTCTTTCGCATTTTACCGGTAATGCGGAGTGTGCATCCGTCAATGCACACCCATGCCTGTACCATCAGGTACAGGGACCAATTGCCCATACTCCACAAGTATGGGGACCTAAGCCCACGCTCTTCAAGCATGGGGACCTTTAGCCCGTCATGACATCAACATGGCGGGGACCTCAATGCTTGGTCGTCTCGTGACCAAGACCTCAATAACCAACATGATGCATAAACGTGAATATCTCAATAAATAAATTGCATTCACGATAACTATGCACCATAAATTCTCTCATTCGTTAGCAATCAGCGATAAACAATTTCAACATAGCATTAACATGAACAAGATCAAAAACTCTCATAAGATAGATGAAAAACATCTACAAGCCATCAAACATCCACAATCCATGCTATGAAATTTAGACCACTTTTATACTTGCCTTAACCACGAGAAAACGGGGGATGAGCAGAAGGTGCGGCCCCTAGGATCCGTCCTCCTCCTGAACAATAATTTTAATAATCGCTAAGGCAACAGTAATGAGTCTTTAGATTAAACAAAACAGCCCCAAACTAACCCAACATGCTTAACTTGACTCAAAACCCCAAATCCTTTCGGCCACCCTGTCCCCCTCTACAGACAGTCAACTTCAAAAAATCCTTATCTAATGGTACAGAAGTCCGAACAGGGCGTTCTCAGATTTTCTGGAAAGATAATTAAATTATCTAACTAAACCTAGTTGGTGAGTCTCCCTGATTCGGCCAACTTCTACCCGCACCATCTAACTTTCTAGAACATCAATTCCGTAACGAGTTCTCTGGACAGCGCACTAAAATTGTCATAACTTTCACCCCGAGAGTCGGAATCAGGATTTCTTGACCTTTCTGGAAATCTAAGGAAAATATCTGAAACTTGCATAATATGGAGATCCTCTGATTCTCCTGATTTCTAATCGCCAAAACCCATCTACCGAAACCTGACAGGGATTTCCCCGATCTACTGGACAGTCCGATTAGAAAAATCATAACTTTCTCTACAGAGGTCTGAATGACGCGTTCTAGCACTTCATGGAAAGCTAAGGATGTCCTCTACAAGTCTATAGGAGAAGACCAGACCTGAATCCCCACGGATCTATATCAAAAAAACCGTCTAACAGAGGCTGTCCTGAGCAGATCCGAAAACCGACATTGCTAATCAACTAATTATGCAGCTAGCGGAGAGAATTAGGAGTAATTACCCTTAACCAATCGCCGAAGAACACGAAGAACTCCACACGATCTCTGCCTCCCTTCCTTTTCCCGTCCTAATCTCCACCTTCCGGATCCACAAATCTTCCCGGCGGACGTTGGCTCTCCTCCTCTCGAACCGCAGCGATCGGGATCCTTCACCAATCACCGGGGGCGTCCATGGAGGCGAGGGAGATGCTGCTGGCCAAAGGGGGCGCAAGGAGGGAGAGGGAGGTGCGCCCAGGGAGGTGGAGGGGCGGTTGGGAGAGAGGGCGGCTAGGGTTTGGGGGTGGGGCGCCTCCCCCCTTTTTTCCCTTGGCCGGCCTCCTCTTGGGCCTCGGCCCAAGCCCAGGTTGCCGTTATTTTGCGTAATTCCCCCCCCCCCCTTTTCCCTGATTTAAATACTATTTGACAAATATCGCCCAGGATATTACAGTCAGACCAGTGTAATGCATGTGATTAGACAACCATTTGATGTTCTAGCCTGTTCGTTGCTTCATATGTTCCTTTGACTATTTGGCTTTTGTTTGATGGTTGTTTTGTTGTACATCTGATTTTCTTATCTCTCTATAGCTATTTAACTAAAGAAGCTTTTATATTCAAAGGGGGTTGATTTTGTTGATGTTGAAAAAGAGTCAAAGATCATTCAGCCCCCTCGGATCTCTGCCATCAATCCTACATCATTCTTTTATTTGATGCCCTTCAGATAGTTCGACCTGAATCCTGCCTCACTAGATAAAGGTCTAAGCAAATTTGTCAAGTGCTTAACATTGGCCAGGTCTAATATATTAAGAGTACAATTGCCTTAGCTTTTCCTTGAGTTTCTATAAGAAATAAGTCCATTTTACCCTCTCAACTATCACAAAAGTATATTTTCACCGTCAACTACAAGACTATCCGAATTACACCCTCAACTATCAAAAACCAGATCAAACAACCCCTAGACCAATGCTTGCCTTGATTTATGCTGACATGTGTCCTAATCAGCAAACATGTGCTCACTAGGATCCATGCTTTTTTTGTGATGAAAAAATGCCCACAAATTTCAACTTACACAACATGGCATCCCTTATTCAAACCTCTCTGTATTTAGCGCCCACCTTTGGCCTCATCTCTCTCTAATCCAAGTAACAAATAAAGTCAGGGAGTTATGAGATGGTCGTGGATACACTCTTTGTTGTGAACTCTCAAGGACACGGCCCGGTGTGGAAATGGGGTGAAATAGTCAAATATAGGTGATGTGGACAGCCACATGTGATGTTTTGTGACAATACCTGACTAACTGGGACGCAACATCAACTCAAAACCAAGGCTGGGTACTAGGAGTTATTTGATCCGGTTTGGATAGTTGATGGTGAAAATTTACATTAATGATTGTTGGGGTTAAATAGACTTATTCCTTTTTTTAATAAACACATTAACAACCTATTTTCTATTTGATATAACTATTACAAGTAGACTATTACAAGTAGAATTAAAATTTTGAACAAATGTCTAAACACATTAAAACCCCATTTTATTTGGAAGTTGAAATTTGTAATACAATATTGGCTACTTATTTTCTCAAATATGGCAACCAGTTAAAATGAGTAAAGTGCAGCTCAGCGGGTAGCTACTATGGGAACCTTTATAAATGACGATGATAGGATAGTTTCAGAGAATCAAATCATACAATATGATGTAGTCAGTGTTATGAGTATTGTGTATAGAGAGAGTACAAGGGAATATTATAAGTGAATATGCAATACACATATAATAAAATACAAAGGAATATGCCTATTCTAACACCCCCTCAAACTCATGATGGATCACACACATACTGAGTTTAGAGAGAAAATACAGATGTTGCATCCAAGTATGTGGCTTCGTGAAGAAGTCAACAATCTATTACTCTGAGGGCACAAACTATAAATCAAGCACGCCCTCTTGCACCTGTGAGCAAGTGTATAAATCATCCACACCAATGTGCTTGGTGAGCTCATGCTTCACTGGGTCACAGGCAATACTAATAGCACATATACTGTCAAACAAAAGAGTCATAGGTCCCATCACAAGCACTCCAAATTTACAAGTAACTACCTCAGCCAAGTAACCTCTACTGTCACTGTCATAGCTGTTAACTCAGCCTCTGCACTCGAACGGGAAACTATAGTCTACTTCTTTGTCTTCTAGGTAATCAGGGAGGAACTAAGGAAAACACAGTAAGTAGAAAGAGAACAATAATCAGAAGGATCACTAGCCCATGTCACATCAAAGTATGCCTAAAGCTATAGTGAGTTAGAACTAGGAAAAAACAAACGACGAGAGATAGTCCCACGCAAGTAGCAAAGATCCCCAAGAAGGTCATTGTAATGAAGGTGGGTATGACGAGCTATGAATTGACTCAAGATATGAACATCATGAGCAATATTAGGATGAGTGCTCATAAAATACACTAAACTCTCAATAAGATGGCAATATCGAGGAAGATCCTCACGAAAATCACCATCGATGGCTCAAAGATGAAGAGATAACTCCATAGGAGTCTTAGTAGTGCGAGTATCAGTCAAACTAGAATGATCAAAAAGATCCTAAACATACTTTAGCTGGGAGAGATAGTAGCCCTCAGGCATGGAAGTGACCTCAATTCCAAAGAAGTACGATAAGAAACTGCTCACTGAGATGCTTCTTCATACATGTGATGAACGAGTCATCACTAGTGATGAGTGTGTCATCCATGTATAGAAGAAGCAATATCCTACCCCGAGGTGAAACATGGATAAAAAGAGTAGCATTGTGGGAACTAACAGTGGAACTGATATCGGTAATCACTGAGGTAAAACATGCAAATCAGGCACGACGAGCTTGTTTGAGGCTATAAAGAGCATGACAAAGATGATGGGTGTGCCAGAACACCATTAAGAAAATTATTCTTAATATCCAGTTGAGAGATAGACCACCAGCCAATAAAAGCAACTACAACAAGAGTGCGAGCAGTGGTCATATGGGCAACAGAGGCAAAAGTCTCATTGTAGTCACAACCAAACTCCTGCTGAAGAGCACAAGGACATGCTACGCCAAAGAAATACAGGCCAGTCAGAGGTTTGGATCACGAGACAACACAACCGTCGGTTCAATGAATGGTTGAAGGTACGATTGACTGGGAGGTCATCAAGTGAAATGTTACAATGGTTGGCAAAAGGGACAAAATTTACAATTGTGACATGGCAAGAATATGATATTAATGGTTACACATTTTATACAGCAGATCATGATAGAAAGAGCACAGTGCAGAAATCAGTTGTTCGCATAGATGCATTTTATGCGCACATCAGTACCGCTGGCCCAAGCTCATACTACGAGATTGTAGAGGAGATTTGGGAGCTTGGCTACATAATTTTCAAGATCTTTCTATTTTGGTGCCGTTGGGTCCAACTCTCACGGTGTGTTCTATAATAGACGGTTCTATTATAGAATCATTTGTGATATGCCACATATCACAGATGGTTCTATAATGGAATCGTCTGTGGTAGTATTATCACAGACGGTTCCTATTTCCTCTATAAATATGCCTTGCTAGCTTTTGCGCTCACTCCCCACTCACGCACTCCGTCTCCACCACCTCTGCTAGGTTTTGCTCACTCGCAAAGCCGCCTCTCCTCCCGACGGTGCCTCTCCCTCTTGACACCAGCCGCCTCTCCCTCTCGGCGCCGCCTCTCCTCCCAACGCTGCATCTCCTCCCGATGCTGCCTCTCCCTCCTGATGCCGGCCGCCTCTCCCTCCCGACGCCTCCTCTCCTCCCAATGTCGCCTCTCCTCCCTAAGGTATAAATTCTAAATCCCACTATGGGTTCGGATATTAGCTCGATGATTATACTGGTCTAATACTGAAATTGGATATTCAAGCTTGAGCTCTAAATTATTACTATTATTGTCATTTGTCAATCTTGTGGTCTGTCACTTTTGGAATAGTTGGCTAATTTATTTTTTGATCTTTAATACTTCATGATATATACTCCACTTGTTAGCTAATTCGGTTTGCTATTAAACTTGTTGAATCTGTTATTGTATTGTTGGGAGTATATTAAGTTGACGTACTGTCATGTGATTGTATTCTGATCGTAATTGTACCAAAGTGGAGTAAGGTAATATACCTTGATTCCTTACTTAATAGCAACCACAACTTCACCAGTGTATAACAAGCAATTGATAGGTAAACTCATTTCCTTCGTACATAACTCTATTGTAATCTTCTCTATATTTTGCAATGGCCGAGGCTAACTTTTTGGAATCCGTATGTCGTTCAGCGCTTACGTTGCCCAGGGAGGGAGATACAAGAAATCCAGCGCCACACTGTGACATAAGACGCGATTTCCGGTACTCTCTACAACATAACAATACTATATCACACTTCGTTATAATGCCTCTAGAACTGACAATACCTATGTATGTAATTCTATTTTTGCAGTGCCACCAGTAGCTACAGGGCAACGTATGTGGATCCTATGTTTGCCGCCATATGCTGGAAATCATGGACGCTAAAACGAATGATCCAAATATTTGTCAACCTGCCAATAATTATTTTGTGATTTATCAATACACACACATATATGCTAATAACTTAACGCTACCCCTAGCGACAGTGCATGAAATTTGATAACAGTGCAATCGATCTTAACAAACTCGCCGAAATTCGAAGAAAGCTCTCCCAATTCTTGATAGCGGAGGTTATAAACAACACTGGAGAGTTTCACTCCGGTAATGGTGATTACATGTTGAAACATTAGATACAATTGTAATCTCTCAATTGTGCTTAGTCAAACAATTCATTCAATTGTACTTCATTCAGTTGTTTAATTCATTTGTGAGATCTGTGCAACGATTTTTATTCACTATATATATATATATATATGATCTGCTTGCGTTGTTTAATTTATTTGTGAGATCCCGTGTAATAATTGTCCTGTGCTATATATATGTTATCTTCTTGCTTGTTTTCAGAGGGCATGGCTAGCATTTCCTGATACTAGCCAAAAAAACAGAAAATAATGTAGCTTTTGAAATAGCTATCACATGTGATTTGGTGTTCCAAACCGTCTATGATATATAGATATCACAGACGGTTTTTAAAACAAATCGTCTGTGATATGTACGATATCACAGACGGTTAATATCAAAAACCGTCTATGATATTCTACTATCACAGACAGTTATTAAAAACAATCATCTGTGATATATACGATATCATAGACGGTTAATATCAAAAACTGTCTGTGATAGCAGAATATCACAAACAGTTTTTCAAAAAAAAACTGTTTGTGTTTTAACTATCACAGGCGATTTGGAAGCCGTCTGTCATAACCACCTATTATCACTGACACATAAATGTAGACGATTAAGAAACTGTCTATGATAATGGTTTTAAATCATCTATGATAACACTATCTGTAAGTGATATATGCTTCAAGAACTAAACAGACCCATTCCTAGCTACCCCGATTATTTCAAATGTAATTTGAAGAAGAGCTCAGCTCATCATGCATGCATGTTTCAATTGTTAAGAGATCAATCGACAAAAATCTACAGTCCAGGGAGAGCGATGTGTGTTACAAACAGCTTGTTGAGCTCGCGTTTAGGTTTTGGAGGCATCTGACGTAACCCTCTAGCTTGTAGTACTGTAAAATGAAGTCAATGATGCACATCCTTTATTTCCAGATCTTTACTATCAGCAGATGAAGGCTTTCAACAATCTTTGTGCAGGATCTCAAGCTGCAGATGTCAAGCTTGCTGGATCTGCATTGTATAAGGAAATACATGCATACAGGATCTCAAGCTTAATGAGCACAATTTCATTGGCATTATATATATATATATATATATATATATATATATATATATATATATATATATATATATATATATATATATATATATATATATATATATATATATATATATATATATATATATATATATATATATATATATATATATATATATATATATATATATATATATAATTACTATTATAAAAACAAATTAGTTGTCGTACATCCTTTCTCTTCCAACCGCTCCATTCTCAACTTCTCATCACTATCTACTTTTCAACTGATCAAAGTAGCCATCTTCCATAGCATAATTCTCTATATATCTAATAAATTTCATTACTATTTAAAAAATAATAATTTAGTAGTCGTACGTCCTTTCTCCTCCAATCACCGCATTCTTAACTTCTCATCACTCTCCGTTTTTCAACTGATCAGGGCAGTTTCTTTCATAGCATGATTCTCTATATATCCAACAAATTTCGTTGTAACGTACGAGAAGGTAACTCATCGGCGGATCTACTATAGATCAAAGGTGTTCAGTTGAACACCCAAATTTTTTATAAAATATCAGGTATATAATAGGTATATTAGATGTATATACTATTAGTTGTATTAAAACTATATTTTTATGTCTGCAAATAAATTCAGCCCGCACTCTCTATATCTCACGCGCAGCCCATGTAATATATTAGACCCATTTTTCTTTCCACCTCAGCCCTCCTCACGCCCAAAGAGGTAAAGATATAAACAAAATCCTAACATTTGTTCTATTTCTCATCTTGTGGTTGTCTGTGTGGGAGGTGGCTTCAGCCTTCGAGTGGGTAGCAGGCGGAGGTGCAGCCTAGAGGCGAGTGACGACCGGCAGATGCGGACGTGGTGCCATGATGTGACGACAATCATGCGTGAGGTGACGCGTGGTGCAAGGTGAGAGTGTGGCAGCGCAGGCGAGCAAAGAGGTGTCGCGGGCAAGCGGGCAGTGGCACAACGAACACGGAGGTAGTGAGCGGGCGACAGGAAAGGAGCAGCGCGGTAGCCGGGAGGGAGCATGGTATTGGAAAGTGAGTAGCATCTCCAACTTATTGTCATCATCCTCTCTTCAGATCTTGGTGTGCTCCACCCCTCCACTTATTTTTCTTTCTTGGTCTATTTTGCTCCATGGAAGAAACATACAATTTTCTTTTAGATGGACAGTTCTTACTGATGGAGAAATAGCAAAAAAAAAGGCAAGATCAACAAGATATACAACTCTCATTTATCTCTATAATTTGTTGTTTAATTCATATAATTATGGTTGCCATATGTCGTCCATTTCCTCATAAGAAATCATTAATTTCTGTATTTTTATTATATCTACATACACGTATCGTTGTATCAGTGTTTTGAGGGAGGGGATGGTGTGCTACGGTATCGACGTATTCGAGCAATTTAGCTCTGAAATTCGAACACCCATTCTAAAATTCCTGTGTCCGCCACTGAGGTAACTAGTATATGTGTCTATGTATATGTTTGTGTGGGGGAGGGGGTGGGGGGTCCTAGCTCGCCCGATTAATGCTGCAAAATTAGCTTGCATGTATAGTCCAATTTGAAGGCTCATGCAACCCTATCAATCTGTTGTTGGAGAGCGATTAATGGCACGGTTATCATCATGAGATGGAAGATTTTGACGGGTTCTCTTTTCTCAGTTAACATTTGATTGGAGTTTTCAATTTATTGTATTTTGATGGTTTTCTTGAAAGAAGGTTTGCGAATCTTATTAACATTGTTATATATTGTTACCTTTGTATTGTAGGGGGGGAAGTGAGTAATAAACTAAAAAAATAACTGGCTAACACAACCACATTGAAGCTTAGTTGAAAAAATTTGTAGCGAGCTAAAGCAAGAATTACAATGGTTCATGAAATTCCCTTTTCAAAAGTACTTCAGCGCACTGTTAATTTTATGTAGTTATTCATAATTTGTTTAAGACTTTACCTTTATTCATTTAATGTTATTGGTGGTTATTGCAGGACTTAAATAAAAACCGGAATGCTTACCGAATACCAAGATAATTAGAATTCCATAAAACAATGAAACAACATGGTCATATTCGTATTAGCTTCTAAAAGATGGTTTTTTTAGTAAATAGTTTTTCTATATTATCTAGCTTTTAAACATAGTGTCTTTTTAAGGTGGGTCTACTAATTAATTGTAGTACATATTATAGTGCCTTTATTTATATCGGTTAAAATTGTACGCGAGTGTTTTTCTCTATAAGCTGTTACTGTTCATAAGTCAAAATCAAAAGCTAATATGAATGGACCTTAGTGTATTTGGATTAATATATATTGGTTTGATTTTTGTACAATATGTTAACATTTAGTTGATGAAAGGTATTCCACGAGTGAGGCACATGTGATCTGGAAAGGCTACGAAATAGATCAATAAATTCTGACAAAAGATTGTACTGACTGCTGCACGTGGATTCAGTCCGTGTTTTCTCAAGACACTACTTATGAGTAGTCATGTGCCAAGTAATGGTAAGTAATTGGAGAGCCAAAATCGTTCTCACTTTTGATTAGAGGTATGTGCGTATGGCCCAATCTTACTAGATATTTCTCACAGAGGGATTTCGATTCGTCAATCTTCATCCTCCTTTTATTTGGCAGTTTTGTGGCTGATCGCATGTGTGTTAAGAAAATACCTAATAAGATTGGACCGTACATACCACTAATGAATGGTATACTACAACCATTCAACCTCTTTTACAAAATTAATTAGAGCATGACCATATTGTAGCCAGCAACAACTACACTCTTATAAATTACTCAATAGACTTACAGCGTGAAACGACAATTCCCAAGAAATGGAACTTTTATTGTTAAATGGAGGGTGTATCTTGAAATTAAGGTGCATGCCCCTTTTCTTTTGCCGAAAGTACATGTCTATTCAAACAATGGCTGAGTTTTTTTTTGTTATAACTTGTAGTTTATGGTTAAACAAAAAGGACAGTTTTTCGTCACTGTTTCGAAATAGATTATTAAAACAACCTTTTTAAAGTGGCTTGTAGATATTCGTTCGTTCACACAGACATTCGCGTTATGACAAAAAAACAATAAGCCAAAGCTAAATAGAATCCGCTCAATATTTTTGTAGGGGTGATTTGCTTATTAAAATTCCTAGGTAGTATGCCAGTATTCATGATGCACAATTTGGCTTTTGGCTATACCTTATGGCTTTTAAACTGTTTATGAGAGAGAATATAAAGTAACAGAAATTTGAGTGCGGTTTTGAATAATATAAATAAAGTCACTACAGTATGTACTACAAACTTGTAGACTCTATTTTGAAAAAAAAATTCTACTTGAAAGTTAATTATTATAGCAAAAGTCAAAAATCGTTTTTAGAAGCCGCAAAAAAATCAGACACTTAGAGGGAAATCAAGTGAAGAAGAGTTGATAGCTAAGGTGTATCTGTCAAAGCTTTGGGGGTGTTTTCAACGTATCACCTCGTAGGCCATTATTAATGTCGTTTTGCTGTGATTAATAGATCTGATGAGTAAAATTAGTGATAGAAATAGAAGTCAAAAATCGACTTAAAAGCCTGGAAAAAAGGGGGCAAAAGCCAAACTTTGTCTTTCAGAATCAGACATGGCTCGCGTCAAAACTCCCGGCCATTATTCAGTTTCGAGAAGTCAGAGTGGAATTTTCCTTTCCTGGGAATCGCCGGAGTCCTGAACCCATCAGTGCCCCCTCTGACTGACTCCTCGCATCCATCCACGATCCATCTCCTCTCCTCACCCCCACCTCGCCGCCGCCGCCTCCTCCCCTCCCATCTCCGGCGACGACCACACCATCGAGGTCGGGCGGGCTGGTTCTGGGCGCTCGTCCATCTTGACCGGTTGGGTTGGTTGATTTGAGCGCAGAGGCAGGAGCCGAGGGGAGATCAGTCTGGACTTTCTTGGAGTGGAGCGGCGGCAGCCATGTCTGTGGAGCTCATCCTGTGGCTCTTCTCCTTCGCCTCCGTCATGGTCCTCATCGGCCTCACCGCATACCAGGCAAGCCCAGCCCCTTGTTCCCTTCAAATTTTCACCCTTGAACCGTGAGTTCAGTCAAGATCTGGCGCAGAACCGGCAAAAATTCCTGGCCAATTTGGGCTGCGGCTGGCAAATTTTGTGGGGATTTTAATTTATGCTGGGTTGGGTCAACGGTGCAATTCTCGGCGTCGTTCCTTACCTAATTAGGTGGTCAACAGGATGTGGGAGGATAGGGAGTAGTAAGTCCGGTGAACTGCGAGCAAGATTTTTTTTTTTTTTACATTTGAGTTATGGTGACTCCTAGATTCTGTTGAAACTACAAAAACATTTCATCTTGGTAGAATAAGGCCCAAGGTATTTGGTTAAATTCATCCAAAGTTTCTGTGCTGGGCAATTTTCATTGTTTTCTGCCATATTACATGAAAAGATATTTCTTTCTCTTATGTCTTTTGTGTTACATAGCATTATACTTGTTATGTGCTTTGATGATCGTAAGGGCTAGGTAATGGGGGGAATTGCACATATACCCTATAGTTAGTAGGCACTTGTAAGTTTACCCCACACTTAAGTGACCTTGTAATTTTGCCCCATACTTGACATGCCCCCTTATTATTTTGCCCCATTGCCCATTTAGCTCCTATTTTAATTTCGTTTTTTATTTTTTGGGGGAGGAAAAATGCAGTAAAAAATATTTACAAAGTTGTCCATTAAATGCCTAAAACATTCTTATTTCGTTTTTCATTTTTTACTGCATTTAGCTCCTATTTTAATTTCATTTTTCATTTTTTGGGTAGAAAAAATGCAGTAAAAAATATTTACAAAGTTGTCCATTAAATGCCTAAAATATTTTAATTTCGTTTTTCATTTTTTACTGCATTTTTCCTGCCCCAAAAAATGAAAAACAAAATTAAAATAGGAGCTAAATGGGCAATGGGGCAAAATAATAAGGGGGCATGTCAAGTATGGGGCAAAATTACAAGGCCACTTAAGTGTAGGGTAAACTTACAAGTGCCTACTAACTATGGGGTATATATGCAATTTCCCCGTAATGAGGCTCAGTAACTTGATAAACACATGCTGTTGCCGCACTACTGCAAACAGGTTATCGCTCAAATCGAAAAGTTAGCACAAGCTACTTGGTGCCCATGATCAGTGGTGGACCCAGAAATGAACCCGGGAGGGGGGGGGCTAAGTTATGATAGAATAGAAACATCTCTAGGGTTGCAATTAAACTACATCACAACAAAAGTACATAAGCACTGACACACCATCTGATATCATAGCGAAACAGTCTAATGACATGTAAAAAATGTATTCTAGGTAGGATAAATACCTAATTAAGGAAGAATCCTTCCACCAAACCATCATGACAGATCTCCACATTATATTGGCATCAGCTACAACAACAACAATAAAGTCTTTTGTCCCAAATAAGTTAGGATAGACTAGAAATGAAACCTCCTCAAGATCAAAGAAATGAGAGTCTTGTAATAAAACCTATAAGGCAAAAACCCTAAGTCTGCATCTTGCCATCTGAGCAGAGAGCCTAAACCACTACTTCTAAATCTTCTTCTTATGTCATGGTTTCGGTACATATTAGCACCTTCTACATTGAAATTTAATCAAGCATTATACCAACCTGTACAGACAAAGTAGCATATATTGATATGAATGGTAAATTAAAAAATACAAAACATACCGCTAAGTTCTACCAATGGGTAATTTGTTCCAACATGACTATATATACATTGAAAATGCCGAAAAATGCGTTGTAGGAGCATGTTGAATTACCGATTTTGAAATGGAAGAAAGATCTGATAGCCAAAGGGTTGAAAGGCTCTCCGGAGAGCTTATATTAAGAAAACCAAGACTGCTGCAGCCATCTACATTGAGAACTGAGAGACATCGCTACTCTGAAACTAACCTAGTTAGCTCATCCCTGCGTGGACAAACAAGTGTCAGTTAAAAGATGACTCAACTTGAAATGCTAATTTAGTAATTTAATATCTACCTACAAAACCAAGGTGCAGATAATTTTGAGATGACAGGTATGGTGACAATAAACAGCAAATTAAGACAAAATATTGCAGCATGAAACAGTGCTCTTGAGTAGTATGCATCTTCAAGCAATAACGTTAACAGTTTTGGCAGTGCACAACTGCAAATGGGCATGTACTAAATACTAGTCATAAACCCATGCATTTCCATTCAATGTAAAACAGTAGAAATAGTACAGAATTTGCCAATAAGGTGTCAGTAGACAAAATGTATGGAATGATAGCATTGCATGATAGATTTAATAATAGGAGTGTTCAGTAGGGGTGAAAACGGATCGGATATTTCCCGACCGACCGACCGCCGAATCCGAGTCGGATCGAATTTGGATAGTCATGTCGGATAATTATCGGATTCAGAGTCAGATTCGGATAGTTGTTTTCGGATACGGATTCGGATTCGGAAAAGAACTATCCGGTGGATACGAATACTATCCGGGATTTTATCGGATAATACCCGGATATATTTTTCGGATATCCGGATTCGGATAGTTGGTTGCTTGTCATGTGTTTGCTAGTTTTTGTTGATCCTCTTAGTGCAACAGATTTTCTTGTTCTTTTAGTTTTTGTTGATTCTTCCCTGTGTACATGTGTGTATGTGAGATGGTGCAAAGGAGAGAAGCAGCAGTATTTGGGATCACATAAGAATGTTGAGAAATCCATCACTTTGGTGGTATTGTCCAGTTGGAGAAGCCTTTTGTATATGCCTTTTGTACCAGTCTATATGTGCTTTTTGTTACATTAGATTACATTACATTTTCTACCCGTCTATATATGCCTTTTATATTCCTACGTAATATCCGACGAGATATTCGTTATCGTATTCGCATCCGCTCCGTATTCGTTCCGTATCTGTGACCAATACTATCCGGATTCGTATTCGTATCCGGCACTATTCGTATTCAACTCCGAATCCGAGAAAAATATAGGATAGAATATGGAATAAGCAATATCCGACCGAATTCGACCCGTTTTCACCCCTAGTGTTCAGCATACCCAGTTATCCGGTTGACTATCGGCCATGCGATCTCCAGAGTTTGTAAATTAGGGCAGGAAAAGGCGACTCACGCAAGCATTGTGGCATCAACATTGCTGCATCAATGCAGAACAAAATTAGAACATCCCTCTCACATTCAAGAGATTCAATGAAACATCTATATTTTTTTAAAGATTTGAATTAAACACCCAGGGAACTAGATCTAGATGAACTACCCACTGCAAGCAGATCCATAGTGAGATGGCTCCTCTTGCTCACACTGTAATATAGTAAATAAGGAGGTAGGATATGCATTTGGCTTACAATTGGCCGGGAGCCCAGGACCCAGGGGTAGGGAGGGCAGAGCCGCAGAGGGGGTTGGGAGCCGGGACCCAGAGGCAGGCGGACCAGTGGAGGACAAAGGGGTAGAGGTTGGAGCCGACAGCCGGGATCTGGAGGCCAGAGGGCGAAGCATCGTAGCTGTAGCCATGGATGGGTCGTGCGCCAGGGGGCCCAACGGACTGACGAAGGCGTGGAGCTGCGGAAGGCAGGGCGGAGCCGGAGATCCGGAGGGCACCGGAGATGAGGCGACTGGCACCAGGCAGCGGCAGAATCGGTAGCTAGGGTTGGGAGGGAGGAGGCGCACAGGCGTGACCGCATGAATGCGTCGGTCAGCCAAGGTGCTACAGAAGGGGGGAGCCAGTGGTTTAGACCCTAATGGGCCGACCAATAGTATTGAGGCCCATTGGACTTACTAGGCTAGGACCTTAGGCTAGGACCTGGGCTGCAACCCCCCTAGCCTAGGCCCTAGCCTGTTCCTTTAGTTGGTGTGAAACAAGAATGGTCACAGTGGCACATGCATTATTGTAGCTTTGCTGCCCCAAGGTTGCAACCACCATGATTGTTCAATGATTCTTTAGGCTCACTAAATCTCGATTTATAAATATGTACTGTGGTCATGGTGTGTTGTGTTGCTGCCAAGGATCAAAAAGCCAGATTTTGAAAATTTACCAGAGGTTGGCCAGTACCCTGTTACCGGTCTGTTTCCAGTCTAATACAGCTTGAATTCATTCAAATTAGTATGAAATCACTACTTTTCAGACCAGTATTTATTTTACCAGTCTAGGCTGGTATGACCAGTAACCAGGCGGTTACCGAAGATTTTTTTATCCCTGGCTGCTGCAATGATTATTGGGTGTTATGCATTACCGCATCCAACACTCTTCAAATTCCTAGTATTGAACAAACTTGGGTCTAATAATTATAGATTTGTTGCCGCTCTAGTCTAAGATTTGATCATAATTGATAGACAGATTCAAATCTGTACGAGTGAAATTTACAAACAAATTTACATTCTTTTTAGCTTCTTGCAAAATAGGTTATCCTCTCTTCTTGTTGATTTATTCCACTGATTTTCTCTGTGTTTTTGTACCAGCTTATTTGTTTATCTGATTTGGAGTATGACTATATCAACCCATATGATTCGTCATCTCGCATCAATGCGGTGGTGGTTATAGAATACTTACTCCAAGGAGTTCTGTGTGCTTCTTTCCTCTTGACGCTGCACTGGCTCCCGTTTCTAGTTATGGCACCTGTAACTTACTACCATGTGAAACTGTATGTATCACTTGCTTTCAGTCATGAAGTTTATCCTAGCAAACTAATTCTTTTTCATCATTGGGCATTGGCTACTAATACTATGCTGCCATATTTATTTGTGTGGATTTGATGTCTTAGATTAGTTGTTCATGAATGGAAGGAACATAGTATGTCTCGATGTGATCTTGTGGTTCCTAAAGGTAGTTATTTTTTGTTATTGTTGGCTTGTTGCAATATGATTACATTAACTTTGTAGCTGCTACCTGCACTTTATGTGTGGACATGAATTGTTTTATTCTCACCACTCTTCATTAGAAATGAACCATTAGATAATGTTTTTCTTGCAATGATTCAGAATGAACCTTCACAGATTCCAAACTTGGCCTTAGTGATTTTATGCATAGTCTTGGTTTTGTTCTAGCATGTGGCAGTAATCTGATGAATAGAACATTATTACCAGAAAAGAAGTAATGTTGCCATGTTCTTGGTCTGATTAATGAATACTGCTGGGCATATACAGCTATAATATGCCATAGATCATAGATTTAAGTCTCTCGAACAAGGGCAAGACACCCCTGTTTCCATTATTTACGGATGGAAACAAAACAGCAATCCAATACAATCACACCACCCTTAATCCAGTATATGCATCAGAATTGAAACGCGATTTAAGAAGACACAGAATTGACAGCACACATATTGCGCAATGTGCATATTGCCAGACAAGCAGGGCCCAACCAGCTTGTCCTTTTAGTCTAGCATGATGATGTCTTGCTAATTGGTTTCAGTTCATTCAATTCTAATTCTTCTTTGGATATTTGAATTTTGAACTAGAGGAACAAGAATCTCTTAACTTCAGTATTCTTCTCAGTATCCAGATGCTGAAAATCGGTGTTCTTATTTGCTAAGTTGAAGTTTCAGATAAAGTGCAGCCTTTGCATTGGAGCTAGTTCTGATCATGATCGAACTTCTTTTTGCAAGAGATATTTTGTTGTTTATCTGGTTGAAAAGTGTAGCTTTTCAGCTAGGCTTGCACTTCTATGTATGTCCAAAATGATTATTTCCTTCATGGGCTAGCAACTATTAGTTTGTGTCATAAGTTTGTGCAGGGCAAAACAAAATGAATGTTTAGATTTTCCATTTTAATGCCATAGACAAAGTTACCTACGTAATTAAGACATTTATCTTGTATATTTATGTTCATATTCCTTATTTCTTGTGCCTTCATGTTCTGTTTATGTTATATTATGATAGTTAAAAGAAAAAGGATATGATTTTGTGTTTAATCAGGTATATGGATCAGAAACATCTTGTAGATGTTACTGAGATATTCCGACAAATAAACGGGGAGAAGAAGTACCGGATGATCAAGCTTGCCTTCTACTTCTGCTTATTTATTATAACTATCTACAGGTTTGACTTTAGATTACATTCATTCATTAATCTTTTATACTATCGGAATATGTGTGCTCTGCAAATACATTCATTTGTTAGTCCTAAAGATGGTTCTCACCTAGCTTCTCAGTTAGTCCAAAATGTCCTAGGACGCTATGCAGCCTTGCAAATTGTGTCATCCCAATATTGGCCCTTCCATGTTAAAGTACAGAAATTTCTTTCTTTTGAATATGTTTACATAAGTTGGCTGATTTTCCTCGTCTCACAAATATTCTGAAATTGAAATGCATGTTGGTGGCATGAAGGAATGACCTCTGTCTCTTTGTCCGTCATGTTAGTCCAAATATGTGGTTACCTTTACGCCGTGTTTTCAAATAATGCAAGCAATCATGAGCTTATTGCTTAACTATGTAAAGCTATTCAGCATTGTAGAGGCGAGCGCCTCATGATCTGTCTTCCATATTGCCTCCAACTGCCAATTGTAACTACCTTGTTACTGATTGTGGTGGCTGCATGCGGTCCTAGGTTTTTGCTGAACTGCTGATACTTGGTATTGGCAGATTAATTGCTTTCGAATATATTAACTTAGTTCAGCTTTCGTGCAAGCCTGTAATTCCCTGCCAGTTTGATGCTAAGAATTTTGTTCTGTTACCTAATCTAATTGTTCACATATTCGATCCATTTTGCAGTCTTGTGATGACAGCTGTATTGTTATTTATTGATGAGGATACAAATCTGGTAGACACTAGGACTATCTAGAGTTTGCCATCAACTTGTCACAGGTGGTCAGGTATTTCACTATCACATCTTATCACTGGCACATGGAATGCTATTGTTGTTCAAACCTTCTGATAACCTGCACTGAAACTGGTGTTGGGGCCTGCCTTTGTTTAGTTGCGAAATGTTTGTGATGCTGTGAAGTAAACTTGCGGTGCAGATCTTTGAACAGCAGGCGCCAAACGAACACTATTGGGAATTGGGAGGAATCTGTGAGCCAAGAATTGAGTACAATGCTCTGGCTTTCAGAGACAGAAGATTCATTCATGCTCTTTGGGTGTGCGAATGCCATCTGTCTAAATTTCATTCATGCTCTTTGGGTAGTGCGAATGCCATCTGTCTAAATTTGGTTGACAATGATGCAGCACTACACGATAAACGCCCGTGTTTGGAACACAATTGTGAATCACTGACCTCTTGTACTTGTATCCTGGTATTGTTGTATTTAATTCAGCTCTTCATTGTCTGTAACTGGAACAACATGTAGTATTTTCGGCCAAATTCAGTTGTAGTGGGACCTCGCTATCAAGATGAGCTGAAAATGGTCGTGTTTCTGCTGCATACAGTTCTCTTTTAACCAGATTTTGTCTGTTCATGGCGAAGCTACTAGCAGCCATGCTATTTATAGATGTCTACCTGGATTGCAATTTCAGGCTGGTTAAAAGTTACAACTGCAAGCACAATAGCATTTGATTTGTGCATGAGATCACTTCATTTCTACAAGAAGAACCAACCATTGCAAGAACTGGAGAAGAAAGCATCTGGTGCCAACCAGCGCTATCTTTAATGGCGTGAACTGTGCATGTGCTCAGTGACATAATATTTGCATTTGAAATCCGATTCGACCGCGACCAGTTGTGACACGAAGGCAAGCATCTTTCACCGGTTGTGACACTTGGCAAGGCAAGCGTCTAACAGCCAATCTGGAGGCAGATAAGATGCGTGTCATGATGTTTCAATTTGGTTCTTAAAGTTTCCCTGAAAGATGAACTAATGCCATCACTGAACAGAACTGAAAATAAACATTGAACTGGCTTTTTACACTATCTTAAACAGGATCAATGTATGGCTCCATCAACATAATACTACATCTCTGCACATTGTCTCCATTCCAGCTCTTGACTGATAGATTGAACAAGGAGAAAGTCTTGAAACTCAACATCGGTGATC
The DNA here is from genome assembly GCA_036346575.1 of Dendrocalamus sinicus. Classification (NCBI taxonomy): domain Eukaryota; kingdom Viridiplantae; phylum Streptophyta; class Magnoliopsida; order Poales; family Poaceae; genus Dendrocalamus; species Dendrocalamus sinicus. The sequence goes on along the minus strand of CM070674.1, from coordinate 7,373,078 downwards.
TTTGCTCTAAAATTGTTCAGTCCTAGTTGTTGTCTTCACTTCGGGCTGGAACAAATCTCTAGTAGCATTGATGCATTTGAATTGCCAAAACTTACAATTCCGTCAGGGGTATATACAAAGCAAGCACTCATCCCAGAACAAGAAAAAAAATTATGGCAAACTCTGTAATGTACTACCTATGCCAGCTGAATCCTACTTTCCAATCTTGGAGAAGAGAGTTTCAAAAGCCCCAACCAAGGCCTTCACCCTGCTCTTCCTGGTCTTCGCGAGCTTGCTCGCCGTCTCCTCGATCAGGTTGTTGTACAGCCTCTGGCTCCTCTTCTTCTCCAGCGTCTTCTGATGCTTCAACGTCACCGCCGGTACGACGAAACCGGTGTTTGCGCCACTGGAAACGCCGACACCCCGCCTCCGAAGGCTCCTGATCCTGAGCTGAATGCCACTGCTGGACTCCTCACCTGCTACTCTCCCCTTTCTGAACCTGAGCCGTGTTGGCTTCTCTTCTTCAGACGGCAGAATTGGTGCTTTGCTGCTCCTGGAGCGCAGCTTGAAGGTGGCAGAATTCTTGCTCGCTTGTCGGACAAATGGAAAGCGCACTGATCGGCTGCTGATGCTCATGCTCTTTACCCTTCGGTGCACCGGAATGGGCCTGCTTGATTCAGCAGCAGCATACTCTTCCTGGTCGAGAGGGAGGTGTGTTTTCCTTTCCTTCACATCAGTAGTTTCATCTCCCTGAATTATCTGTTGATCTACAGCCTTCTTTTCGACGGGCAGTGTTGCAGCTTTCTTCGCTTTCCGAGGTTTCATGCTCTTTCTGCCCGTGTTCGTGTTCTCGAGAGCAGGTGAAGAAGCTGCTTTGTTCCCGGCTTGAGGTTCCGTCGAAGCCTTCCCGGTCAGCTTCGATCTGACGGACTTGACCAGCTTCTTGTTCAGCGATTCATTTTTCTTCTTGGCGCCAATCTCTTGCTCAGTGGTCTTGGCCTTGTCATGTGATTTCTTTCCCTTCATCACATCCTCCTCCTTACCATCGCCTGAATCTGTGACTTCGGCAAAGATTTTTTCAGGCCGTGGAGATGATCCATGAGCTGGAACTGCATCATAAGCCACAATGTCCTTCCACTCCACAGGCTCCACTTCCTTCTTCTCGTCGACGACCGACCTGTCGGCCTTCTCAGGCTTGCTGAAATCTCCGACACGCCTCCGGGACACCACCCGCGCCTTGACGAGCGTCCTCTCCTGGCTATCTGAAACCGCTGGCTTCTGTCTAGGTCTTCGTTGTGCCTTGTGTGTGTCACTGTCTTCAAACGTGTGCTTCCCGCCGTACTTGCAGACGTGGTGGCAGGAGCCGGCCGATGGTCTGAGGTAGCTGGGCACGGCCTTCGCGTCGCCGGCACGATGAGGCGGCGTGTTGCTTCCAACCGATTTGGTGCTTTTCCCAGCCATGGCCTCCATTGGAGAGGATTAACCGTGGAGTTCTTGGCTCTGTCGGGCCGAGGAGCGTGTGCAGCTGCAGAAGATCACTAATCTGCAAGACAAGAAATGGGTTGACCTTGGAACGCAGCACTGATTGGCATAATCGACCAGAAAGGACGTGTCACTCGGGAAGAGCATCCTCTGTCTTTGCACAGCAACAAATCACCAACCAGAAGATAGTTAATTAAGCCCCAAAGATCAAGAAACTAAGTCCTGATAGAGATCGCCCCTTTACCCCATAGAAAAACGAGTACGTGATCTGCAAGCACATCCTTAACTTCTGCGAACCCACGCCATGGATCATCTACCAACCAGCCAAGCGACCGTACGCCCACCATATTCAGAACGCACCGGCCCCGGAAGAGATGAAGCAGCAGAGGAACTGCAGAGAACTCACCGGCCCGCCGCCGCGCCGCTTCACTCCGCCGCAAACGGATCCCGGCCAGAGCAGAGGAAAGCGAAGGTGAATTCCGCCAAGAAACCCAAGCAGCTTCGTGTTAGTTTCTGGTTGGACTGGTCTGGCTAGCTTTGTGTGTGAGAGTTGATCAGATCGGTGAGTCATGTATATACTAGAAGGGAAGGTTGGGAGGAATGGGCTCTACCATGTGGTGGTGGTGGTAGGAGGCGATCGGGTCAAGGGAGGGAGACGGAGGTAGCTCAGGCTTTCTTTTGGTATGCGCGCGAGACTTGAAGCTGAAGCTTTGAAGAAGCTTCGTTCAAGTTTGGTGGGTGGGGTCGCGCCATTTTTGACTCGCGACCACTCCACCTGTGATTAGAGTGGGTGTGTTGGTATACGCTCCTGTTTTTGTTTCTGTTTAGAGGGTGAGAATTTTCAAAATGTTTTTCTTACTACGTCTTGCTCAAATAAAACAGAAGTTACGGATATATCACGCACCCACTCCTCTTACTCCTATCTCACACATGCACTTCTTTCGCTCTTATCTCATACATATATCTTTCTCTTACTTTTCCCATCACTCGCTTCTTTTTTCTAAAAACCATTTATTTTAACTACTATTATTTATTTTCAACAAAAAGTCATCAACTATAGGTAAAAACTATCAGTCATAGCTAATATAAAAAGGTAGGCCTACAAGGACGGCGAGGGGGCATACAGCGAATGGCAGGTTTACGCTCTGCTCATTTCGACTTGAGTTTCTGACTTCTGATTTATATTTTATTATTCATAGATTTTATCTTTTTTAACTTTTTAGCTTTTTTTGAGCTTTTTTGCCGGTTCTTTTTTCCGTATTCGTTTGCTTTATCCGTGATAGGCTAATCTGCTTTTTCATTTTTAATTTTTTAAATTTAGTTACGCTAAATAAATCAGTATCAGTTACGGTATAATTTCAATCTGTTACAGTGTAAATTTAGTCATTAGTCTTCGTTTTTTTCTTTAAGAAGGTGTTCCGTAGGATTACTACGGACTTTCGCCGTTCCGTGTTAAATTCTTGCGAAATTGCTCCAAACATACCCCTACGAAGGATCGTACGTAAACCGCATCGAGCGCGCCACAAACCAATCTGTAAGGTTACGTGATCTGCTTGCACTTGGGTCTTTGGGCCAGAATTGACCTGGGCCAGGTGATCGTGGCCTTTTTTCTTGTCTTGAACCTGTCTCCATCCTTCATCGTCTACATAACATAGATAGCATCAGCACGAGCTGCCTGCAGCTCTTGGTATCGGGCCTCTCGAGTTGACTAACTAAGCCAAGCGTAGTAGATTTGCAAGCAGGAGTCAGCAATGGAGAACATGAGCTATTAGCCGTACTAGTCTATGCTAGTGACATCTAATATCCGTACTATTAGCCGTACTAGTCTATGCTATGCCGTCTTGTTGTCAGCATCTGTTGTACTGCTGGTGTCTGGTCTACTACCATATCTCGTCATTTGGCCGTTCGCCAACCAGAGGTAGATGAGGCAACTCAACTTAGAGGGTTTTTTTAATCACTAGAGCCTATAGATTTTAATTGAAATAGATTAGTAATGGCTAAAAGAATTAACAATGATGGTCGTTAGGCCGAGTGCCAACCAAACGAGCGAGCAGAAGAGGCAAATGGAACTGACATTCGTTGTACATATGTACGGCCTTGGGACGTTGAACCATGCTGATGCACGATTTGTAGCTACACACAGAAATATAGAACGGAACGGAACGGAACGCCAGCTCTTCCCGTGCGCCGCCGTGGCGTGCGGCCCCGTCCGACGGCCAGGATCGACCCGCGGACGCGAAGCCCGCGCGCTCCGCGGGATTTGATCGCGCGCCGTGGAGTCCGCCCGCGGGCGTTTGGGCCGTTTGGCCCCGACCCCACGTGATTGCGAGCGGCGACCCATCAGCACCGCTCTTTTTTACCAATCACCCCCTTGAATTGGTGGTAATCATGCTTGGGTTTGGGCTTAAAAGCTCTGGGTTCTGGCTTTTTTTTTTTTTGCACTGTAACAGCTGAAAATATATTATAACTACTGTTGGTATTTTCAGCATAATTAAATTAAAAAATAAAAAGTTATATCATCACTTACAATGCAAAGGAAGAAAAGAAAGAAAGACAAAAAAAACTAAAAAGTCAAAAAGTAAAATATGATAAAATTAAAAAAATTAGAAGTGAGCAACAGACACTCGTTAAGCAATGCCTTAATCATTTTGGTGCATATATTTCTTTTTTTCTTTCATGAGGAACACATTGGTGCATCTCAGCTCCGGCCGATTAGTTTTGGACTTCAGTCTAGTTACTTATGCCATATAGTGTGATTACAAACACAATTAGGACCATTGTACCAACAACTTATATTAATCCTCCTCTGTTTTTATATATGTCGGGTTTACTTATAGGTGCACCAAACATAACTAGTTTTTGTTCATGTTAAACCCATTTTGATCGTACCAACAACTTATATTATTTTTTTAATATGTCGAGTCTACTTATAGGTGCACCAAACATAACTAAGTTTTTATTCATGACCGGTTATCAGTATTTACTTTTATAAATTTATTAGTGAAATGTCTGTGCATTGCTACAAAACATCTAATGTGTATTCTCAAATATTATTCGTCTTCTATGTGTCGCGACTTGGCTCGTCTCACTATTGAAAAAACACATACAATTAGTAGTTTAAATTTATTCTTGGAAAACTTTCTTATACTCCAAAGTTTTTTTTTACCAAATTTGAAAGCATTTCAACATGGTTTGAAAAATTATGACTTTTCTCACTTTGGTCAACGCTGAAAATTCAGGCTTTTACATGGTTTTGTGCTGATTTGTATTTTTTATCTCCAAATGGGTTCATAATTTAAGGAAATTGTTAGTGTAAGATTTGATCCTCTATAGTTTATATTTCATGCTAAATTTTATTAGATTTATTGGAATTATTTTAACCAGGTTTTCAGCTATATTTTGAAGCTCAAATGGAATGTCAAAATCTGAAAACCCAAAAATTTCAATTGTCTGAAACTTTGTGATTTTAATATCTCTTTAGTAGCTGAGATTTTGACCCTGGTGTCTTCATAAAAAATGTCTCTAGGGATAGTTTCTAGCTTCTTTGAAATTTTTCATAAAGTTTGGAGCTCTTTTAGATGTGTTCCTCGTTTAAACTAATGACGCTCTCAAATACTCCTTATATGAGCTCTTTTGCAAATTCAAAAACTATTTAAGGAGATTTCAAGATTGAGCTTATTTAAACGTTTTTAAAATGTTATTTCCTTGTATAACTTAAAATACAACCTTGTTTCAAGTTGTTTACTCTTTAGGCCATAAAGAGGGAGTTTGTGGAATTCTTGTCACTTATTAAAAAAAATTTAAATCAAACTCTCAAATAGGTTATGTGTATCTATTTCATACACTTCATGATCATATTAGGATGAATTCATAGCCAAGCTCATTGTTTTGCAAAGACTATTTTGGCTTAACGTTATTTTGCATTTTTGGTGATTAATACCAAAAAGGGGAGAATTTTTATGTGCTATGACAAATTTCTCACATTTGGGTGATTGAACAATGTGTTTTTCAAATTGATATTCTCTTGTGATTTTGCCTTATTTGGTGTATGTATTATAGGGGAGCATCTTATTAATACACATGGCCTCCTATATGTATCGTGTGCACAAGCATGTCATTCTCAAATGCATAACACTCAAATTGCTTAGTGACATGCATGGATATGTTTCATTTGCTAAAATTCCTATCATATGTTTTTTAATATCCAATGTTCTTATTGATAATGGATTTGTCATCAATCACAAAAGGGGGGATTATAAGTCCAAACTCCATTAAATTGGTTTTAAGGGTTAATAACAAATCTAAATGTAAGACTAACATACTTATTGAAAATGATGTTATTTAGTCTCATTTGGACAAAGACATAGTACACATTTCATATTATGCTTCTATGTCTTATTGCATTTCTTGGAACCAAAATATCGGGTGAATTTCACCAAAGTGTCAAATTGGACATTGCGCATGCTGTGCCATATTGTGTCCAATTAATACACACACACAAAACTAGGGGAGTTCATTCTATATTTTGAGGTTTCACTAGTATCGATCCATGCTCCTATTTCATATATTGAGGATCTTTACTTTAAAATATATCCCTTGAGTATATAAAACTTATGTAGTTTATATGTACTCATATTGAATTAAATTCAATTATTAGCAATCGGATTGTCATCAATCACCAAAAGGGGGAGATTGAAGAATCTAGTCCCTCTATTATGTGTTCATGTAAAGTTTTGGATGATTAATGACAACCGAATATATAACTTTGCTAGTAATTAATTTAAAGTCAAATAGTCATTCAAATGAGTTAATTGCTTGCGAAGCTTATCCTATAGTATACAATTATTGTGTACCTGATGTATACTCAAAAATAAATTTATTATCTCATTATTTGTTGATATTATCATCAATTAGCAAAAAGGAAAAGATTAAAATATCTAAGCCCGCCATTATATGTTAATGGTGACTTTTGATAATTGACACCAATTAGTTTGTGGGGCAAATATTTTCTATGAGTTGGTGAAATAGGTTAAGTCCCATAATGATAAAGATTTTGATGGCGTCATGTGTTGATGATCATCAAGATTTAGGATGATAGATGGCATCATGCATTAATGGTCATCAAGTCAAGATTCGGGATGACGAGTTGTATCATATGTTGATGGTCACCAAGTCAAGATCTCGATATCAAGTGAGTTCATCATATGTTGATGAACAAAGACAAGGACTCGGACATGGAGAGAAGATTATTGTCATCAAGTGAAAGCTCTAAGTAGATATGTAAGGCAAAGTTATAACTAGCATAGGCTAAGGATGTATTCCTAGTCTGCTACCGGTTTCAGTGTTTGGTTGGAAGGCCAAATTGTTAGTGTAAATTACCATACGATTAAGAGGGGTTTTGTCTAATAGCTTGAGTCTCATGATATATTAATAGCTTAATCCCGCTTGCTCTAGCTCTCTATGGCATGATGCTATTATTTACGAATTTGTTTTGCAAATAGTTGTGGTTCATACATCTAATCTTTGTAGCATGTTACTATACTTTGCAAATGGTTGAAGTCTATCTATCGACTCCTTGTGGTATGATCTAAGTTTACAAATGTGGTTTTCAAATTGTTGGAGTTCATGTATATTTCTTTGGCATAGTCTAAGATTGCTTGTTGCTAGTTCCTTGGACTAGGAGCATGGTAGCAACTCTTTAGAGTTCATGTGCTTTCCACATTGATCTAACATGGTTTAGATCATGCAAACAAGTAGGGTATGTAGCCCTCTGAATAAGCTTTCCATAGGGCCCAAGATCACTGAATTTCGACATCAGAGTTAAAAGTTATAACTGTCTTCCCAATTATCGTTTGTGCTAACATTAAGATCTAGTACTACCACCCTTTTACCTATGGTATGATCACCCAAACTGATACTATCACCCTTTTGCCTGTAGTACTATCTCTCGGTACGACCAACCAGTCTGAGCGAGGTCTTCGGTATGACTGAGCTTTATGTGGCTAATGCTTTTTTCAGAGAGTATGTTGTTGACCTGTTCTCGTCCCTTTTGGCTGGTATGACAGCACTTTATGTGACAGTACTACCGCACCCTTTTGTAACAGCTAATTTTGAGCGTTTAATGCTAAAGTTTATAGCTATTGGTATTGTAGCACGATACTATCACCGTGTAAATTACGATACTACTGCTCCAGCTGAAAATTACTTATTTCTTCTCCAACAGCTTGTTTTTGTGGTGGGGGTTTATAAATAACTCCTTGGCTAGTTGTGAGACAATCTTTTGGCACTTTATTTTATTCTCTTGAGCTAGTCTGAGCAGTTTCTCTTAATTGTGTATGTTTTGCACCTTGTAAGCAATGAGAGATATCTCTAGTTGCATATGTTGCTTCTAGAGGTGGATTGAATATTCACTTGAGGTTGTGCATGTATTGCACTTGGTGAGAGTCAAGTAAAGGTCTTGACTTGTTACTTTTGAAGGTTGCTAACTTCTAGATGGCGTGGTGGCATCGTGGTTCGGTGATCTTCTCAAGAAACTTGCAAGAAGGTCCGACATATTGTGAAGGTTATAACTCACCTACTAGGAGTGAAAAAGAGCTACCACTAGTGGGATTGAGGATTTGACTTAATTTATGGAGTCGATCCAATTTGTTTGGGCTTACCCCAACGTGGACTAGGGGAGATATACAAGTCTCAGAATAACATGATAAAAAGATACAGTATCAATTGTGGCTTGCTTTCTTGTGCTCAATTTATATTTATACAATTTATATTTCTAGAATTGAATTGCTCGTTTGTCACCTTAGGACTGCAAACCTTGACATAGACTTAGATTGTTGATGCACTTAGTGGGATTAGTTGATTTAGGTCTAAATTATGCAAAACCAATTTGTTTTATGCTTCTGCATATAAACTCAAATTTAGCCAAAGATAATTTTAAAAATGTCTATTCACCCCTCTAGTCGGCCTCTTCAAGTTTACACTCCTCCGTTGGCCCATCCCTCTCCCTCTCCCCCTTCTCCGTGCCCAACCGCCCCCACCATCCCCACCAGCCGTCTCCTTCTCCCCTCCTCACCTCCTCCCTCCTCACCGCCTCCTCTCGCTAACTTCTCTCTCCCCTTCGGTGACAAGGCAACACCTTCAAGGTGGCTGACGGCCAGCAAGCTAGGAGAAGCCTGTGGTGATGGCGATGTCTTTCGGTGAGCATGGTAGACATGGCAACATAGTGTTCACATGCTTCATCGATGCCGATACACACCACCGGCCAAAATAGTTCGACATCCTCACCATCGGCCAGATCCAGGGCTCACCCTCTTCGGTGTCATTAGGATTTAATCCTAGTCTTTGTCGCCTGCCATATCCAACGCTTAGCCACATTGGGCATCATCCACGCGGGCATGATGAAGTCCTCATCTATGCTGCCAGCAAGTACAAGCCTCTCTATTGTCAGCATCGATGGGATTCGGTCCTCATCTTCCTTGTCGATCAGATTTGGCTTTTATCCGTGCCATCGGTCACGCCGTGTAACATCCCATTGTTGGGAAGATTTTGTGCTAGCTCAAGAATTTCAAAGTCTACTTCTAATTCAAAGATTTCAAATCTAAATTTGCTATTGCCACTCAAAAAAAAGAGAAAAGAAGAAGATCCCTTTTCTTCTCCCCAGCCACTCCTCCTTCTCCCTCTTCCTGTCGCCGGCCATTTCCCCCTTCTCCCTCTTCCTCTCTCTTTCCCCTACAGCTAACGACCAGAGAGGACGATGACTGCCTCATCCTCAACAACTGCGTCCTCATCTTTAGTGCCCTGCCATGGCAGCACCTTGGTTCTGCCTCTCTCATGCGCGCTTAGTGTCGCTGGGGTATGACACCCTAACCGCACGTTCACTCGCCCTCTCCCCCGCTCGGCTGGAGGAAAGCGCTGCCGCCCCATCGCATCCTACATCGTCTCTCGTGCTGCCCCTATTCACGTTGACCCCTCGCGAGGCTGCCACCCCACCCAGACCAGGCTCCGCCTTGGCTCCCCCGCCCCTGCTGCATCGCCGTGGTCCGACCCTGCCACACCTGTGCAGTCATGGCCCCGCAATCCCCGACAACAGGCCCCTTTGCCTCGCTTTTCGCTTCGCCCCCTACAACCACCGAGCCAAGCAACGCACCGCCGGGATGACTTCACTCGCACCGCAATAAGCTGTGGTCCTCGTTGTCTCTCCGCATCATTGTGGAAGAGCTTCGACTACCGCACCTTGGGCTGTAGCCACTCAGAGCTGACGCCACCCGCATGACCGACGCACCGCCGCCCGTGGCTCCTCGGCGCCCACCTCATTCCCCGACCGCCTATAAGAGGATGTCGAGCCTTATCTCCCACTCGATTTCCCCTCTCACCTCCTCCATCTGCCTGAGCTCGCTGCCTCCTCTGCCGCAGGCTCTTCTCTAGCAGTCTCTGCTTCCAGCTCCACTCGGTGGACTTTAGGACCCCCTGAGTCTCTCTTCGAGTTCGATGCTACCCTCTCCCTCTCCTTCCCCACCTAATCGGCTTTTCTCCCCCCTACAGGCCATCGACGAGCTTCTACTTCACCGACTCTGGCGCTTGGACCCTTCGGTGGACCGCCGTGCCTTAGACTAATTGTTGGCGCCTAGAGCATTGCCCAGCCACCACGAAACCAACCCCAGCCTCACTGAGCTCCCTCCCCCCCTCCGGTGAGCCAGCGCTATCACCCACCTCGCCGCCAAGGCCATCCCGTCGCCAGCTTCTTTGGCTCCACCTCGACCGTTGCTCAAGCTCTTGGTAAGCTCATAACATTCCATAGAAGCTCCCATGATGATTGATCGAACGCTAATGCCTCGAGTCGCTAGATTGCGCCTTCCCCTGTTCCGGCCGCCGCCATGCTCGTCGTCGGCCGTCGTCGGGCCAAATCAGGCCGCTCCGCTTCTCCTAGGGGTGCGCGCAAGGCCATGAAGCACATTTTGCTGACGCTGTCGCACCACCGTGGCCCCCCTCGCCGCCGGCTGGCTCTGCCTTCCTCACGGTGGGGGAAGAAATGTAGTTGTGCGATTCATTAGCACCATAATTAAGCCAGTTAATGGGTGTCCTAATCGCCCGTTAGTAGTTAATGACGTTAATGACAGTGGGCCCACATGTCAATCGTTGCAGAACAGTAATAAATCTAAAAACTATTAAAAAAATTTTGGGCCCCACCTGTCAAAGAAACACCCTCTCTCCTCTTTTGTTTTTTTGGATTTTCCTGAGAATAAAACTTTGAGGAGCTCGTTCTCTCTCGTCGTAACTCTGAATTTAATGAAACTTGTTTCTAAATTTTTCTAAAATCAAGATCTACCTATTGGTACTAGTTTGGTTCAATTTTGAGTTTAGTTGAATTTTTATTTGTCATTTACTTATTTTTGCTCGTTTGTGTTTACTTTTTCGGTACGCTCTTCCGAGTAGAGCCCGAAGAGGTGAACGAGCCCCCGATTGAAGCAGCACAAGACCCCCAAACTTTTGATCCAAGCGAGTCAATACTTTGATCATTTGGGCCTATATTTCATGTGAAATTATGTTCATTTAAATTATTGAAATTGTATGCTTTACTTTATATGCAAACGTATGTTACTCATAAGGTAGCTAAGCACCCGCTTGTCGATCTGGTAATATAATACCCCATTCTTGACACTTGAATATCCATGAACCTTGTCACCCTAGGCAATACTATTAATCTCGATAGCTATAGTCAAATTAAATGCCACACAAAAGTTCTTGTCTAGAATCTAGGGCACTAGCTTGCCCTGATCATCACTCTCTCAACATGAAAGCTGGTTTGGGATAGTCACAGGATGTAAGTGACTGGTAATTTGTGATAACTTATTTTATGCTTCTCAAAACCCTAAAAACTTGCTTTGCCTGTCTGGGCGGATTGTAAGAGTGGTTGGTGCGGATGGAGCACGATAATATGTGGTTTGTGGTATGCACCGTCCAGACAAATTAAGGACTTAACCCTATGATAACCTCTCCGTGTACAACAGTGCAGCTACAAGCTGGCAAAATATAGGCTTGGTTGAATAATTTACTAGATCCTTCAATCATCTCACGGAGGTCTTGTGTAGGTGGGTAATAAAATTCCTGCATTGAATGGGACAATGGATAAAGGTGACGTTGTCAATGCTAACGTTTGTGGAGAGTGGAGTCTGACTGCGCTAACCTATGGTGGACATCCCGCACAACCTATAGGAGCAACCCCATAGGGGTAAGGTGCTAGAGGGCGAGATATTGTACAAGCCTTATGATAATCTCTCGATCTGCACGACCAAGGAATCACGTAGACCCATCGGAATGATTGTCTCTTGTGGGTAAAGATGTATGATCTCTGCAGAGTATAAACTATTTGAATAGTCATGTCCACGGCCAAGAGCAGACATGGGAACTTCCTCAAGTTAGCTCTATTTCAAAACCTTTAAGGGTGCGAAGAAAACTGTTAGGCGGATGTAAACCTGACTTTGAAAATTTTCCTAGAGAGACGTACTCCAGAGTTGTTGATAAGATGGAGGTAACCTAATGATCAAAAGCTAGCATAGGTGGATTGAACCATGTAATCGGTGGATGGAACCTACATCGCTATAAATATTGCACCATTTCAAACTCCTTGAAACATGTTTTGTAAAATGCTAAGTCATAGGAATTTTAATTGTGATTATTCCAAATGTCGCTTTAAGCAAATAAAATAACCTGAGATGCACTTGTTTAGTCTTGCATCTATAATTACATGCATTTTGTGTATTGGCTTGTGGGGCACGATTGTTTATGCTCACCCTCGCTCTTAAACCCGCTTCAGAGCCTGTAAACCAAGGGCACTATGTCTACTATGAGGACCAGGGCGATGAAGGCGATGAAGATGGTGGAAACTAGGGTAGGCTTCAGTAGTCTTGCTTCTCACCTCAGTCTAGCCGACCAGGCTAACTTATGGGTGGTTTCAACATTAGTCAGATTTTTGGCTAATATCGGTGGCACCTAAGTTGTCTCAGTCACTTGTCTGTGGCGGGTAGTACCCTACCACGTTTGTATCCGCTTTCGCACTTTATGTAACGTAAACATTTGGCCTGATAGCCCTATTGTAAACTCGACCCGACGCAATCTATTTGAACTCTGGTAATGTAATGGTATGGTATTTTTTGTGTATAAAATGATGCAGCAATGTACCTATGAGCATTATCTACTGATCCATGAAATAGTGCGGTGAAATTACAGAGGATTTTAGTAGGGGTGAAAACGGGTCGGATTCGGACGGATATTACTGTTACCTTTTCTCCGGATTCGGTACCAATCGGATTCGGTACCAATCGGATTCGGTGTCGGATCGGTCGGGATTAACCCATTTCGTTTGCACCCCTACTTGTTTGTAAGGAATGCATACAGTGCAGTAAATGGAGTATGACGCATTGACTTGATGTTACTATTTAATAGCTGATGTGGAAGATTTTATTTTACCATTGCAAAAGAAAATGAAACGTCAAATAGTAGCACTAACCTGAAATCAAACTTGAAGATGTATCGGATTCGGACGGATATTGCTGTTACCATATCCTAACCCATATTTTTTTCTCCGGATTCGGTACTAGTCGGATTCGGTACCAATCGGATTCGGTGCCGGATCGGTCGGGATTAACCCGACCCGTTTTCACCCATAGATTTTAGATCAATAAAACCTAGGGTCCGACACGCCGCCACAGTGCCAGCTATCGATGTCCATGTAGGCTAAATAGAGCAACTATGGCCCATCAAGCTTAACGTGCCTGGATCGACATGACATGGCCCATGACCTCCTCGGGCCATGTCTAGGTTTGAGGTTAAGCTCATAGACTATCACAGTATAGCCCATTTAATTAGCTAGACTAACCAAACTTTGCCTAAATGTGTCGGGCCTAGCTGGGCCCATGCTCCGCCATATTTGGCAGGTCTTAGTATCAATCCAAGCCATATCACGTAATACAACAATACCCCGAGGATCAACATGCATAATAGCCCCGACACCAATATATCTACTTCGTTGCCACTCCCTCCCGTCCTCCCCCCTCGCCGTAGCCGCCGCCGCCTCCCCGTCGAGCTCGCCAACTCCTCTCAAGGTCCCAAACCCTAACCCCCTCTCCCCTTCCTCCCCACCCATATCCATTCTCCCACCCTTCTCCCCTCCGATCAAAGCTTCAAACTTCCAATTCTCTGCGCTCCTACCGATTCGTTCGTTGATTTTTCCCGAATTTTCAGGGAATTTTTGTGTCCTGATCTGAGGAGAGGAGATGTCGGACTCCGAGGAGCACCACTTCGAATCGAAGGCCGACGCCGGCGCCTCCAAGACCTACCCGCAGCAGGCCGGCACCGTCCGCAAGAACGGCTACATCGTCATCAAGAATCGCCCCTGCAAGGTATCCATCCATCCAATCCGTCCGCGACCCGCTCGATTGATGCGCGCGGCTGTTGTCGTCGGTTTAGATTTCGATCTGCTTGCCCTAATCATGTTAGATCTGCGTGCTCGTCTCGCCGTAAATGTGCAATTTTTTTTACTGCGAGCTTGTACGGTCTTCGATGGAGCGGTTTGGATCAGCGTTGGATAAATTTCTGTTTTTTTTGTGTTGTGGTATTGTTCTTGATGCTATTTCGCGGTTATGATTGTGTTGCAAAATTCTTTTTCCTGTTTCAATGTGTGCCGTTGAATGCTAAGGTAGTTGTGGATGTTGCTATGAGATATGTTGTAATTGTTGGCAAAGTTGGCAGATTTTCTTCTGTTTTAATGCTATATGGTTCTTTTCATCTTTGAGTTTGTTTTGATGTCTGCACTTCATCAGATTAGTAGTATAGGTTGGGGTAGATCCAGCACCTAATCTTGTTACTACAGGCCTTTGGAGTTTGAGTAGGCCGAGCTTAGTTTGCCTGATAATGTTGAAGTAATCTAATATATTGCATGTTGTTGGGGAGTGGGGGTGGTCAGTGGCGGACCCAGGACTAAATTTTAGCTATGGCAGCATGGACTAAGCCCCAAGCCGCCTTCTCACTGCAAGACTGCGCCGCCGCCGCCTCGCTGGATGCCTCTCCCCACCACTGCTGTTGTTCTGCATCACCGCTCTGCCGCCCACCACTCGCTAACCACCAGGATTTGGTCCGCATCTTCTAAGTCATATACAAATGGTCAAGTTCTTGTCGTGATTACTGATTACCTTCAAGGACCAGTTAGTTATTACATGTGCACACATGGCTATTGGTAATCTATCTAACCATTGGCAATATGGCATATCATTGAAAGATAGTCTACGTTAGGCATATTTTAAGACTAGCACATAAATCAAGAATGAGCCAACAAAACAAACAAACTGGACATAAACCAGACCAAGAGATACCATACTTGCTTGGCTGCTTCGCTAGCCACTGCTATGGCCTGCGCCAGTGCGCCCCTGCGGTGCATGCCCCGGCCGCCCGCCTTGCCTTGCCGGCTGCTATGGGTTGAGGTTGAGCATCTATGGGTTGTTTATATTAAGAGGAATTACCGATTATGTGCATTATGAACATTGTTGAAGGAGGATTTGGACTTTAGTTAACATATCATGGGTTGCATCACTTATCTATTTAACTTGTGATGTAATTTTGACCAAACATGCCAGCGGTCATAACTTGATTTGCCTGGTGTGCATAGTTGCCTATGAAAGTTTTATTAGTTTCACCACATGTGGTGGCAATGCTGTAGAATTGTGTGCAACATGATACTTTCACAATTTCACATGCTAAGTAAATAGGAAGGGATGGCATGGCAAGTTGGCATATGCATGTTCTGGTGTATATCTTTATGTGGTAATTGCTGTATATTGGTCCATATAATTTTGTTTGTTGGACCACCTGTGGATAATGGCAAGGTTGCAAACTTGTCTGCAACTTGGTATTTTCGCTGTGGGAGGTAAATAGACTAGGATGAATTGGTATGCTTATTTTCGTGTATGTTTTGTGCATGGTTATTAAGTCATAAAGTCGAGTCGAGTTGCCTAGGGTGCACCTTGTCGACTTGGTCGACTAGTTGACCGACTAGTCGTGACTAGTCCCCAAACTCAGGTCTACTGCTTGCTAGTTGCTCTACTAATGAACTAAGGAGTTATTTAGAAGCAGAAGTACATTCCAAACTGACTACTACCAATGGTGGTTGTGGAAATCAGCAAATGAACCACCTTGGACTTCGGTGTCATCACCTCCTTCCCCACCTACAACATCATTGTCTAGCTCGACGGGTTTGTTCCTTTTGTTCTTTTTCAGATACTCATACATCTTTTTCATGATGGTCATTATTGTCTTGGAACATTTTTCCACCTCCAAAAACCCCCAGTAAATGCTGGTTCAACCTCCTGACTTTGGCATGCATCCTCTTGTCGCAAAGGGTACACTGCACGATATTCTTGTTAGTCAAGTCCAGCCAAAACCCGTACTTCCATGCCGGGTCTTTGGGCTTGGCCTTCCAAGCAGGATCCTTGGATCATACGGTGGGTTCATATTTCCCTCGGGCTCCATGATGCCCTAGATTTGAGAATGAAGATTGAATTGAAGATGTAAATAAACTTATTGTACTAGTGTATTGCTAGTGGGATCAATCATAACATGCAGATCAACAAATAGTAGCTACTAGTCTACACATCAGATCTGATACTACAAAAGTGTTCCTCTGATCAAATTGAGTGCCACTACTACTACTATTGTTTATTGCCGTCGTTGCTGGCCCAAATCAAAACTGAGGAAAGTCGAGCGCCCATGAGGATTGACGACGACTAGGCGCAACTGGACAACATGTCCTTCAAGTCGTTCAACTATCTCAGGAAGTTGAGTCAAACATTCCAGCCGGAAACTACCAGCCGATCGGACGACAAGTTGACGACTTAATAACCATGGTTTTGTGCGTGTATATTTAGTATCTGCTTGCTGCCTCGCAGTTTCGTCACTGGAGAATCAATTCACTAATGCTAGAAATGCTGCATTGGTCCTTTTAGCTGTAGTACTGTAATTTCTTCGTTGTGCTCTAGTTGCCTTCAATGTTAACAAGTTACCTTCAGTCATCCCATTTTGAGATTTGTATTTAAAGGTCCCTATTTATTTAGCTTTAAATCTTTCTTCTACGTCTCATTCTTGTGACGATGGATATTTTCTTGTTCTTCCTGATTGATTTCTAATTGTATGCATTTTTTAAAAAATAT
This sequence comes from Dendrocalamus sinicus, assembly GCA_036346575.1. Lineage (NCBI taxonomy): Eukaryota > Viridiplantae > Streptophyta > Magnoliopsida > Poales > Poaceae > Dendrocalamus > Dendrocalamus sinicus. Next base: position 7,356,420 of record CM070674.1, on the reverse strand, counting down.
GCAGGTTGTGGAGGTCTCAACCTCTAAGACTGGGAAGCATGGTCACGCCAAGTGCCACTTCGTTGCTATTGACATCTTCACTGGCAAGAAGCTTGAAGATATTGTGCCATCTTCACACAACTGTGATGTCAGTACATTTCTAGTGCTCTTTCCAGTTAATATTTCTTCCATTGACTAAAATGTGAACATGTTTTGTTTATAGATTCCTCATGTGAATCGTACTGAATACCAGCTCATTGATATATCTGAGGATGGATTTGTAAGTTAGATTATTTTCTTAATGCTTATTGCGTGTTCATCTCTTGTGGAATTGTGTGTTCACTTGAGAAATTAACATCTCTTGCAGGTGAGTCTGCTGACAGAAAATGGTAACACCAAAGATGATCTGAGGCTCCCAACTGATGAAAACCTGCTTAGCCAGGTATGTATGAACTGCGTGTTTCATGCATACTTCTTGCTTGGATAGGAAGAACATTTGAGAACTTATACTTTCTTGATTTAATTTTTTTTAGATGTCAACTAAATTTGAAGCTATGCACTTGGTACACATGTAGTTTGATTTGGCAGCATATTGTATAAGTTGATTTGAAGGACTGTTGCTGTTGTTATTTTTTGGGAATCGGGCTGAGAGGTTTTGTTTTTTTCATTTACTTTCACTTGAGATCAACTGAATCTGAATTGTCTAGCTTATTTTTTAAAAAAAAGAACTTTTGATTTACCGACTCCTCCTTGATTGATTAGCTCGTCAACATTTGTATACTCGTGACTTACTGCTTATTGAGGAAGCAATTCGTGGATGAATCTGTTTTATTGTATCTAGTATCTACCTTGCAATAGCACACTTCTTTGTTTCTGTCACCTATGATTCTTTTCAAGCATTTGCAATGTTCACCTTATGCATCTTTCAGACTGCTTTTTGCCTGCAATAGCATACCACACATCTGGTTTTCTGCAACTGTATCTGCTAGTTTTCTGCAACTTCTGCAGAGTGCTTATAGTTTTCTTATCTAGTTGTCTGTGATTGGCTAGGAAAAATTATTGTCATGTGCAGAAAGATGATGCTGTGAATCTAATATTGCAATTAAGTGATTTGACCATTGTTGTATCTGGTTATTTAGGCCATTTAAATTGACCCAGGTCTAACCGTTGCATGCTTTTTTGCTTTCTCCACTCGAGCAAGGAATACCACATCCACCAATCTGATTTTCCACCTAATATAAATTGAATGACTGCTTTGCATGCTCTAGCTCAAAACTTACATCCTGACCATCAATTTATCTGTGGGTGCAGATCAAGGATGGCTTTGGCGAAGGGAAGGACCTGGTGGTGACCGTCATGTCTGCCATGGGAGAGGAGCAGATCTGTGCGCTGAAGGACGTCGGCCCGAAGTAACCTGTCTCGTCCCATGTATCTTCTTGCATGTGGCTTACTACTGGCTTTCACTTAAGATCGGTTTGGGTATCTAAAAACAAGGCTTCCTGAGAACACACAGTCAAAACCATTACGGAACTGTATCACAAAACTCGTACCCGATGAGGCTCTTATTTATCTGGGGTCCTCGATTCGTCGTCCTACATTTCCTCAGTTACTGTATCCTAAAACATCGCTCTTTCTCAGGGTTTATTAACCCTTTGGGTGTTGTTACTTTTCAATATGGAGTTTGGTTGTGCTTAAGGTGAAAATCCCATTGTGAAAAACCTCTCTTGCCATTCTCTTAAGCCTTGTCTTTGTTCTTTTGTTACTGCTATTAGCATCTGCAGGTGCAAATTCTGAGCTTTGACAGTTACAAGATGCTGCAACCTGCAGGCTTCAGGGAAAGAAAGTTAACTCTGATGTGAAAGGATTGATGCAAATTTTGGTGTCGTTTGTTTGTTTGATTATTATTCTCAGAAGGTTTGCTTTCTGTCCTTGTCAGAGTGTTCTTGTACGGCATCTTGTTTTTACTGCTGTTTATGCAGGGGTTGCTTTCGTAGTTGCGTATCTTCAATTGCGTAAGAGTTACGCGACATTATTGCTGCCGACGTGGTGAATTCTGGGTGCTGCTTTCTTCGTTAAGCACTGCTTGATGAGAATTTTAGGAAAAAGAAAATTCTCAGAGAAGAACAGCATTGTTATAGACGGGAAAATTTCGTAATGCCTCCCGGCATTCTGGTCATGATAATTTTGTTCTCGCTGAAAAACATGGGATGTTTACAGGGAGTAGTATAATTTCTGTATTCCTAAGAAATTCTCACATTTCAAATGTACCAAACTGATTTATGGCCCAACTAGCATAATTTGTACTTTTTTATATTCGACTATTTATCCTGAATAAACTAATTCTCAGGTCAGCTTTTGCATAGCTTAACTTCTTAAGGCCCTATTCCAAAGTGTCGGCTTCTGATGGAAATGGTGGTTGTAGTTGTTCAATTAAAGAAAAATAAATAAAAAATAAAAAACACCATTATATCTCAATGATAATACAAAGAAAAAATGTGTTAAAAAGTTAACATATTTTAAACGGCTTTTGATTTCTGGACAGAA